>OX453086.1:2602750-3257750 GCA_949699795.1 Spicauda simplicius | reverse complement strand
AAATTCGTATAATCGATTCAATACACGAACTCGCCTCGCGAACATCGACATAGAAAATAATTCAATACACGAACTCGCCGGACAAACATTGACATAGAAATTTGTTTCAATACACGAACTAGCCCGCGATCAAAGCCTGAACGAAAGTTCTTTTGGATGTTCGGGGACGAGCGAGGAGGGGGGGGGGGGGGGAGGAGGAGGAGGGTTGACTTGTGTCTTGAATTAATTAAATTTCCATACGTCACCTCCGCAGTGAGACAAAAAATTGCCCCCCCCCCCCCCCCCACGCGTATCTAGAATGGTCCCCCCCCCCCCTAGCTACCATCACCATCATCCACCTGATCACGTAGCATCGTTGAAAAAAAATTTTTTTTTTTTGTGTCGCTCGACCTCGCCACGCGTCATATGAGGAGTCTCGCATATATATGGGCGGGCGACGTCCGGTGCGTTGTGCGCGGTTTTGACTGTACGGGTAAAGCTGACGGGTATTACCGCGATAAACATTGTAATTCGTACGGACTTAGTGTCGATTTGCTGCGGTGTTTTTAGACGAGGTGTAGTTTGCGAGTTGTAAATCATCGGTGATTGTGTACACACTATACTGCGTGTAGACCACGGTGTTTGCTTGCTATTGCTCCTGTGTTTAATAAATACTGCGCCCCGCTGTGTTCGGTTGAAGGGATTGTGATATTATCGTCCGTTGCGATGATAGCACCGCGTCTTTGACGCCGAACACGAAAATAATAAAAAAATGAATGAAGTGATGAAAATGATCACAAAATTTTATTGAACAGTGTGGGTCGACCGATGCGATATTCCAAACTCGTCTCGGTTCTCAGATCGATCCTACAAATAGTGGCCATACGAAGGTCCTCGTACCGTCGCGGAACGTGTAGTAAGCCGAGCGGCTGAACCCGCACCTCCCTTCGGTCGGATCTGGTCCATTTGCACGTCGCTCGACGACGATCCGTTTCAGGCGAACGAAAAAACTCACTGCCACGGACGACATCTCTCAAACACCGGGCTGGTATCGAAATATCAAGCGTTTGTGTTAAACGATATAATAAAAACGTGATAAACGTCTCGTTGTGAACCATCCAATACGGGGTTGCGCTTTAAGTAAATCGCGCGCAAACTCTCTCGTTGGGTCGTTGCTTCATCGGATGAGATACTCCGTTGTCGCTGCACGAGCCCATCGAAAACAAAAGCGTACAAAATGAACAAATAAAGTACGACGAGTTTTAAAAACAAACAAACATCATACGACGCGGACGCCTCGGCGTACGAGTCGTTATGTGTGTATGTGCGTTCTCGTCAGAGCGATGACGGCGACATTCGTCCGCGAGTGACTGTCAGCTCCCTGGTTGATCCTGCCAGTAGTTATATGCTTGTCTCAAAGATTAAGCCATGCATGTCTCAGTGCAAGCCGTATTAAGGCGATACCGCGAATGGCTCAATATATCAGTTTTGGTTCCTTAGATCTTACTCAGTTACTTGGATAACTGTGGTAATTCTAGAGCTAATACATGCAATCAGAACTCTGACCAGTGATGGGATGAGTGCTTTTATTAGATCAAAACCAATCGACGGAGGGCCTCGCGTCCGAAGTCGTTAATTTTGATGAATCTGGATAACTTTTGCCGATCGCATGGTCCAGTACCGGCGACGCATCTTTCAAATGTCTGCCTTATCAACTTTCGATGGTAGTTTCTGCGACTACCATGGTTGTCACGGGTAACGGGGAATCAGGGTTCGATTCCGGAGAGGGAGCCTGAGAAACGGCTACCACATCCAAGGAAGGCAGCAGGCGCGCAAATTACCCACTCCCGGCACGGGGAGGTAGTGACGAAAAATAACGATACGGGACTCTTACGAGGCCTCGTAATCGGAATGAGTACACTTTAAATATTTTAACGAGGAACAATTGGAGGGCAAGTCTGGTGCCAGCAGCCGCGGTAATTCCAGCTCCAATAGCGTATACTAAAATTGTTGCGGTTAAAAAGCTCGTAGTTGCATTTGTGCGCCGCGCTGTCGGTGCACCGCATCCGCGGTGATACTGACACGTTTGCGGAGCATATCGTCGGTGAGCCGGCGGTAAAACGCCGGTTCAATATAAAAATCCTATCGCGGTGCTCTTCAGTGAGTGTCGAGATGGGCCGACAATTTTACTTTGAACAAATTAGAGTGCTCAAAGCGGGCTCAAAATGCTGCTTGAATATTTCGTGCATGGAATAATAGAATATGATCTCGGTTCTATTTTGTTGGTTTTCAGAACTCCGAGGTAATGATTAATAGGGATAACTGGGGGCATTCGTATTGCGACGTTAGAGGTGAAATTCTTGGATCGTCGCAAGACGAACATCAGCGAAAGCATTTGCCAAAGGTGTTTTCATCAATCAAGAACGAAAGTTAGAGGTTCGAAGGCGATTAGATACCGCCCTAGTTCTAACCGTAAATATGTCATCTAGCGATCCGCCGACGTTACTACAATGGCTCGGCGGGCAGCTTCCGGGAAACCAAAGATTTTGGACTCCGGGGGGAGTATGGTTGCAAAGCTGAAACTTAAAGGAATTGACGGAAGGGCACCACCAGGAGTGGAGCCTGCGGCTTAATTTGACTCAACACGGGAAATCTCACCAGGCCCGGACACCGGAAGGATTGACAGATTAACAGCTCTTTCTTGATTCGGTGGGTGGTGGTGCATGGCCGTTCTTAGTTGGTGGAGCGATTTGTCTGGTTAATTCCGGTAACGAACGAGACTCTAGCCTGCTAAATAGGCGTCGCCATTTAGGTGTGCTCGACTTCGGTCGTGCAACTCACTGGCGACGTATTAAAATTCTTCTTAGAGGGACCGGCGGCTTCGAGCCACACGAGATTGAGCAATAACAGGTCTGTGATGCCCTTAGATGTCCTGGGCCGCACGCGCGCTACACTGAAGGAATCAGCATGTTCTCCCAGGCCTAGAGGCCCGGGCAACCCGTTGAAACTCCTTCGTGCTGGGGATTGGGGTTTGCAATTATCCCCCATAAACGAGGAATTCCTAGTAAGCGCGAGTCATAAGCTCGCGTTGATTACGTCCCTGCCCTTTGTACACACCGCCCGTCGCTACTACCGATTGAATGATTTAGTGAGGTCTTCGGACCGACACGCGGTGGCTTCGCGGCCGTCGGCGTTGCTGGGAAGTTGACCAAACTTGATCATTTAGAGGAAGTAAAAGTCGTAACAAGGTTTCCGTAGGGGAACCTGCGGAAGGATCATTAACGTATCTCGACGCGTAGCGTTGAAAGATATACAAAGACATGCAAAGAAAGACAAAAATGAAAATAATGATGATGATTAATGTCACACATCAGAATGAATGAGCAGAAAAAAAAAAATATTCATTTCGTTCTTGTGCTCGCCGACGTTCGCGTTGATGTAACGTACAGTCGTTACGCTTGGGATTGTGCCCTCCGTGCGACAAGGTCGTATGTCTTCGCTTACGTCGCGCGTCTCGCAGTCTCTGACGTAGACCGGTAGAAATCCGCGCCGCGAGTCAGGTTCGGCGTTATGTGCAGCGCGAGCGCTAGTCGATAAATGAATATTTAATGAAAAAGTAAAAACACCACGAATGAATAAAAAGAAAAAATTGTTCGCAAACCGTCCTAACCAGACGGGTTGCTTACGATTTTTTTTTGCGGTTTTTTGGAATTGCGCTAGTGCGTTAGTTCGCCGTGCGCGTGTTCTGAAAAGACATTTTCCTCTTCGCTTCCACATTTGTCATTGCGACAAATTGCGAGGAGAGTATTCTGAACATACGGCATGGCGACATGCCAGTTCGTTACAACCGTTGAACGCATAACAATTGAAACAAAAATATTTGCTTTGCCGTTGTGCAATTGCGAAACAATTACCCTGGACGGTGGATCACTTGGCTCGCGGGTCGATGAAGAACGCAGTTAACTGCGCGTCATAGTGTGAACTGCAGGACACATTTGAACATCGACATTTCGAACGCACATTGCGGTCCGTGGAGAAACATCCAGGACCACTCCTGTCTGAGGGCCGGCTGTATAAAAACAAATATCACACTGTTCACGTTCACGCGGGCACACATGACGGTTCCGCGACGCGTGCTCGCGCAATTTAGCGTGTTGCGCGCGTCGTCGGTCCGTTTAAATATCGAAATGACACATTGTGATGTGCGTGTTCGCGCGTACGCTTCGCGTCGCTCGAAACGCGCTCGGAGCCCCCCCCAAGCTCTCTGCGACCCTTCGGTGTGCACATATGGATAGTGTACGCGTGCGCGCGCGACCAGTTCGCGTGCGCGCGCGTGCGCTCTCCTATACGCGCTAAGAGGGCGATCGTTAGTGCTGACACGGGTGGAGTCTCCGGCGCGCGTTAGACGCGTTGTCAATGCGCGCGATATATGCACGTTCGATGGCAGTAGGCGGACTCGACGTCCGAAGTGCGTTTCGACGCCGCCGTCGTCGCTGTAGCGTGCGCGCGCGCTTGTCGCGTTCTTGGGCCTCTTAGCGGAGATCCGAGTTCGCGCATGGCGCGCGCGCGCGCACGCACGGCGCACGGACGGCGTCGTATCGCTGACGGATATCGCGTCTGCCTCCAATTTTTATCGTTGGCCTCAGATCAGGGAGGATCACCCGCCGAATTTAAGCATATTAGTAAGCGGAGGAAAAGAAACTAACAAGGATTTCCTTAGTAGCGGCGAGCGAACAGGAAAGAGCCCAGCACTGAATCCCGCGGTCGTACCGGTCGCGGGAGATGTGGTGTTCGGGAGGTTCCGTTTTCTCGTTTTCGGTAAACTACTGCATAAGTCACCAGGCAATACTTCAACGCATGGCTCGAGAAAATAAATGTGGCAACTTCCGAGTGGCACAAATACTAACGCCATTATTTAATTGTACGATGACCATGCCCCTGTTCACCAAGTGAGAATCAAGCGCGCTCCGGCTCCCTGGATGTCCAGGGGGATCCAAATGGCGATGAGGAGGCGGAATAGGACTTTCCGTGCTTTTAAAAGGGACCGAACCGACTTGAATTGGTCAAACTTTTAAAAAGCTAGAAACAGATGCAACCAGATGGTACGAACAGCTAAACGCCGCTATATTCATGAAAACATTTATAATTCTTCCCCCGCTGATGTGTGGAAATTTCTTCGCTCTCTTGGTTTCTGTAAACCACCGAATTATGGTTGCGGTCCCTCACTTTCTCTTGATTGTATAAATGAATATTTCGTCACTACTTCAATGTTGGACCCTGCAATCAGATGTAATACTCAAACCTCAATTGCTGCTATGCAATCACCCTGCATTCCCAACTTTGAATTTTCTCTTGTGACACAGGAGGAAGTAATGAAAGCTATTACATCAATTAAATCAAGGGCCACTGGGTGTGATAACATCAGTAGATCTATGATATGTCCTATAGTAAGGAGTTTATTACCAACTATTACGCACATTATTAATCATTCCTTGCTATCTGGTCAATATCCATCTCTTTGGAAAAAGGCTTTTGTGCGACCTCTTCCCAAAATCTCAAATCCAACCCTTACAAAACATTTTCGTCCAATTTGTATACTTTCATTCCTTTCTAAAGTTATGGAAGCCTGTGTTCATGTAAACATAACCTACTGAGCGTATATTAGTCAGACCGGTTTCGTCCCGGTCATAGTACCACTACTGCGTTGATTAAAGTAACCGATGATATAAGGAAGGCTATGGATGACAGAATGGTTGCAGTAGTGGCGCTGATTGACTTAACGGATGAACTTCTTGATAAGCTAGAACGCCTCCTTAATAATTGTATCAGATTTATTTTTAATCTTCGTAAATATGATCATATTTCTAATTTTAGACGTCAGCTTAAATGGCTAACTATTCGTCAAAGGCGTAATTCTAGAATTCTCTTGGTTCTGTATTCTATTTTACACGATCCAGCTTCTCCGTTGTATTTAAAGGAAGAATTTCAGTTCCACCGCTCGTCCCACGACAGTGGGCTAAGTTCTTCCAGAATTTTAAAAGTCGATATTCCACAGCATAACAGTATTTCTTATTCTATTATTCTAGTTATTTCCGGTATTCCTTCAGTGTACAGGCGATACTACTCTGGAACGCCCTACCCGAAAACATCAGAAAAGCCACAAAGCACGTTCAGGAGGCTTGTACGGGAGCATTATTTACAACTGTGATGAGAGTATCGACATTTCATATCAGTCCTTAATATAAATTACTAGCCTTTGACCGCGGCTTCGCTCGCGTGGAATTTAGTCTGCCACATAAAGTTTGTAAGTCGGTAGACCAATGGTTCAACCAGGGAGGTATCACCGCCGCACCTATTTCTACCATGAAGCAGTTCTTGTGTTTCATTAGAAGGGTGTGGCTGCCGGCTCACTTTCATATGAGGAGATCATCGTAGTCCTCGGGAGTGGCAACGCATCTGTGATTGACTTCAGATTGAACCCTTGCCCTACTTCCTAAACCTGTGTGTTCAAATTTCAAATCACAGGCACGTATATTAATTTGAACTAGTCACCCGTAGCATCGGCCGAAATTAGACCGTAATTTAAATTAAAAATCAAATGTCATCTGACATTCTTGACGTTGTGTCTTTTCATTTTCATTTACTAAGTACATATGTGTTTGTGACAAATGCAAGGCAGTGTGTGTAATGTGTTTTTAGTTGATTTTATGTATGAAAAATGCATTATTTGAAAAAAATATTAACATTCTGCACTCCTTTTCTACGTCCACTATAACCGTGCAAAATTTCATACTAATCCGTCCGCGGCATATTACTTAAAAATCCGTCACAAATTTTTGCTTCACGTATTATTATAATGATTAGTTTTGTCGGCAACAGATACTTACTTACTCTGAAATTAAAAGTTTTAAGAAATGGTCTCAAAACGCGTGACGGTTACCAACGTGCAGTTGGCTAGCGTGGTCACGACGTACACTACTGCTAATCTGATATATGTGGCGAGTTGTGTAACATTAAAAGGTTGATGACGATTTAATAACATATTTAACCTTTTCCACTATTATATTCTCATTGACCTTTTTTTTCTTATTGTCGAGGGGGAAACCTTCAAAAGGTACGGTATACGCCGTGGGAGCGACGCAGGGTTGTGTGGGATTCTTATCGCACCAGGAGTCCGGGATCTTCAAAGGAACGCAACAGGAGTCCTCTGAGTGCATTGCCCCATCGGAATTCTCCCAAGTGAGTGGATAGGGGATACCGTAGCCTTATTCTGATCTCGGAACTACAGAGACGTCATTTACATTGACCTATCCCATTTTGCTCCGTGTTTTATAACCATTCAAATATTAATTTCATAGAACTTCGTTGTATACAGCGGCGGCGCACGGCGCGTGCAGTCGGTCAATCAATTGACTACGCAATATATTATATGTACTCGTAATATCTTCTAAACTACTTATCCAATTTACATGGTGTAAAAAGTAGATTCAATCTGTATTAGATGCTTAATTTTTTGAAATCATTTATTTTGATAAGGATTAATATTTAGTTTGTATAAAACCCATGGAAACATCGACTTCATATTTTTTAATTTTTCAAAGTATAAAAAGAGTTATTGTGGATTATACATAAAATATAGACATATGCTGTCGCGGACTTTTATTTAGGTCTATGTGAGCCAAACAATTCCATGGTACATTATATTTGGGTATCTCCAACGGTTTAGGCAGCGTACGCAAAGATAGCTCTCAGAAGACAACTTTTTTTGCGACTAACCGGATATCTCTCGTTATATTATAACCTAATTACAAAAAAATCGGTATAAATTATAGTCCATGTGTTATTCTGATGTATAACCTATATTATTGTAAAATTTCAACCAAATCCGTTGGGTAGTTTTTGCGTGAAAGAATAACAAACACACATACATCCATCCTCACAAACTTTCGTATTTATAATATTAGTAGGAGTAGGATATACAGGGTTGATACGTTCAAACGACAATAAATGAAACCACACGTTCTAGAACTTCCTTGGAACATGTTGCAATGATTAAAAAACACGTAAAATCGAATTAAAAAAAACTATTTTCAACCAAACTTAATAATAAATAATGAGGTAAAAAATATAACACCATTTGTAAACATCATTTCACTCACCTGCGATAAGAGCGGCAACAGCGCAGTGTCGTAACGTAAAAGCTGCCGCCATTGCTGCATTCCTAAATACCTACTTAGTCACTCATTCATAAAATAAGAAATAACTGACGTAACTACCTACATTAAATTTTAAAATTTTTAATGTGTCCACCACTAACACGAATGCACATGTCATACCATTTAAAAATATTGTTTCTCACACGTGTAAGGAGATCACTATTAGCAGCCAATTTTTGAAGTGAAACTTCTTTAGAATCGTTGTGATTTCAAACCTGATGCAACGGAAAAAACGACAGGTAAGAGACACAAATACAAAAATGTGTAGAATGAAGCCGGTAAAGAATGAGACAGAAATATACACACGTCCTCACTCCCGTCTTCTAAGCATAGTCGCCTGTAATTAGTGAGCCAAAGCGAGAGAGCACACTGTTTAATACTTGCTTGTATTTGAGCATTTAACGTGTGTTAGTATATGTGAAAAGTACGTGAGCTAATACCATTCTTTTCTCGATTTACTGAAGTTTCACTTCTATCGTGTGTGAATCGCACACACACCTTTTGAAGTGAAACTTCTTTAGGCGCATGAGGGTAAAATTTTTACAGATGAAACGTCACGCCGGTATGCAACGGAAGTGTCGGAAAAGAGAGAGAGAGTGATCGAGACCGATTGAGAGAGAGTAAGACAGGGCGAACGTAGCATGAGCAACTAGCCGTGGAGTGAGAGTAGGGAGCAAGCGAGTAAGAAAGATTGAGAGAAAAAGTGAGACAGAGCGAACGTCGTATCACGCATAGTGCTGTGGAGTATGGAGTGTGAGGTGGGAGAGAGCTATAGTGAGAAAGATTGAACAAGAGAGAGAGAGAATACGGGATATCGAGAAAGAATACACGCCCTATTGGTTGTGTATTCGTTTACTAGTTAACAAAGAAGTTTCACTTCTGACATGTGTACTTTGTACGCACGCATGTTTTTTTTTTTATTTTTCAAATGATGTGATAATTCTCTCTTTCGACTCAACATCCGTGGCATACACATCGTTTTCAACGTAGCCCCACAAAAAAAAGTCCATAGGAGTGAGGTCCGGTGATCTCACTGGCCAACGCGTCGGTCCAAAACGGCCGACCCACTGTTGACCGAACATCTCATTTAACCGCGCTCTTGCAGGCATAACTGAATGAGAGGGAGCTCCGTCCAGTTGATACCACAACTAAATCGCCGTAAATTAATATCATGTCAACGTACTCAGCAGCTGTGTAATTAAACCGAGGCATCTTTCCTGTTCTTAATTCGCACGCACTAAGTAGGTACCTACCTAAAACCACACAACAACACTGAATAAGCGTCTTATATCGCGTAATCACTTCACCAAATCACCTGGTTTATAAGTCACTATTAATATAGGCGTCCAATATCGCACAACTATTTATTAATTAAAAACTACTAAACTAACACACACAACTACTTACTACTTAACACGCACAATTATTTCCTAATTAAAAACTACAAATTATTAACTATAATCAAAAAAAATAAAAACAAATTAATAACGGGGCGGCGGCGCCGGCGCGTCTCGGTGCAAGTCAAAGATAGCGCGATGCACGTGCGATCAATCGATGCGGCCGACTGACCTAATTTATTTTGTTTTCAAACATTTATGCAAAAAGAAAGTAAATAAAAATAGCACTTCCTAGTTTTGTCTCTTTTACACATACTAAATTTTTGTTGAGTGAATGCAATGGATGATATCGAAATTTTCGTCTAAGAAATAAGGTACTAGCCATGGATGTATAAAAAGACATGGATACAACGTTATAAGTGTAAAGTGAAATGCATATACTTGTCCTTCTTTACGTATGACGTAAATATTGCGTAGAAAAGAGACAAATAATACTGTCCTGTTTCATTATTTCGTAGGTTGTCACAAGGTAGTGATGCCACATTATCGACATTTTCGCGTCGATATAAAACATGATTTAGTTTTATCAGTCGTATATGTTGTAGTATTCATATAAAGTTTTTTTTTGTTTTTACGTAGAGCATTTATTATCATTTCATTAAAGCGTTATCGGGGCAGGTTGACGCTTTGATAGAGGCTAGATGTTATTGTCCGAGCTGGCGGCGGTGACTTCTCTGTAGACCTCCGTAGAGGTGGCAGCTTTTGGTCTGTCAACTGTCTACGTTGTATATTTGTGTTTAAGTGCCTAGTGTTAAATGTACCTAGTTGATACTAAATCTCTCAGATTTTTTTTCACCTGCAATTTCGCCTCCACAAAATGTCTTACGGTGAAGAAACTCAGCTTGATCGGCATTCTGCATTCATGCTCCGACTTAAATATTATTGACTTTCCATGTACTCGTTGAACGGATGACAAAATTATATTATTTGCAAACGATTCTATTCTGAATGTAAAATGGATACGTTTAAATCTTAATATATATAAATTACGTGTCACTTTATTTGTCCGCAATGAACTCTTAAACCTCTGAACCGATTATAATCAAATTTATACAACATGTGTATTTTGATCCAACTTGAAAGATAGGATAGTTTATATCTTAATTTATAGGTTTAATTACAAATATTTTTTTTTACCTTCAGCTGTTAGCTTTAAATAATCCTCATAACAGATGGCGGTGTAATGTTATCTGTTAACTTGATTATGTAAGTAATGGCGCTAACGTTTCTTTAACCACAGCAACGCGTGGTCGGGTCTGCTAGTATTTACTAAAAGTCTGTAAACGCTGCACTAGGTACTAATATTAAGTGGTCAATGGAAGAAAAAAAACATCATAACAATCACAAAAAAAAGCAAATTTATACATACACAACGGTAATGTTATTGAACAAATAAATATTTGCGAGGCTAGTTTTTTGTGAAGAACAATATTCGCCTCATATGTCTAAAATATATAACATGTTCAAGAAAAGCAAAAAAAAAAACAAATATAATGTTCTGCTTAACCAAGTACCAAAAAATACCCCTACAATAGAAGCTGCGCAGATACAGTTAACGATCTCAATGTTATTAGTTTATATCATAATTACTGAGCATCTTACAAATAAATCTTTTTTTATGTGCGCCAATTTTTAAATGATAAAATTACAGGATATAATTATACATTGAAACAAAACAACAAACAACAAAACAAACTTGTAAATACCTATTTTAATATACAGTAAAACAATTGGTAAATAATTATTGATTAGCATTCAATCTAGACATATAAAGATACATACATAAATTTACAAAAAGTTGATGATTCGTAGAATTGTTTCAAATATAACATTTTTTAAATCACTCCAGTTTTGTTAGTAGTATTACAGTTTTTATGATGTAACGTTTATATGATACTAGCGGAATCCCGCAGCTTCGCCCGTGTTTAAAGAAATACCTGACCTACAAATTATCGATTTTTCTACAGTAAAACATAGCCTATATGTTAACCCAGAGTATCAGCTAACTCCCTACCAAATTTTATAAATATCGTTCCAGCCATTTAGACGTGAAGATTTTGTTGTTATTTTGTTAGTGTTAATGCACCGAATGAATGTCCCACTTCGAATGAGTTGAAACATACTTACGAATATAAATTTAATATGTGATTTGATTGTATGTTATATTAATCAAAACAGTCGCCTAGATAATTATGCGCATTGCCCTTCTATCGACAACACTATCGATCAACACTATCAAAACGTAAAACTACAAAATAAAGATGCCAGCCGTCATAAAGAAAATTGCAGTTTGGATGGAACTTTTGAATTTATTAGCATAATTTAATAAAAACAGAAAGACATATTTTGTTTCACTCACACTTACGAAATGCTATTTGACATAAATGAACAAGCTATAGAGTGCTCAGTTTGTATTGTTTATGCTTATTCTACGAGTTCCTTATTCTAAGGTACTAGCCGACTAAGCGAGGCAGGCGTACAGTTCGCAGCTAAACTATAATGATTTATTTACACGCTGATTAATAATTTCGGGATCAACTTTGTTATTTAATGCTATTATTGTTTTTTTACTATTTAGTAAGATGTTCGATTTAAAACGCATCTCTCGTCAACCCATTATTATGCCACTGCTGGGCACGGGTCTTCTCTGAGAATGAGAGAGTTTAGGCCATAGTCCGCCGCGCTGGCCAAGTGCGAGTTTGTGGACTTCAAACACCTCCAAGAACTTTTTTTAAAGAACTCTCGTTATCCTTCAACGAAAAACAATGATAATTAACTTCTAATACGCACATATTTTTGTGGTGCGTGCCTGCCTGGGTTTGAACCTCGGACCTCCCGATCGAGAGGGGAAGTTTCAACCATTAGGCTATCACTGCTCTCGCTCAAAATTAATTATTATCTTTTCTTTTTAATTATTTTTACTCATTAGTTTTATGTTACAATATAGTATATTAACAAAAATAAGTATAAAAATGCGTTATTAAGTGTAAATTATTAAGGCAGAGAAATCTCTGTCTTAATAATTTATACTTAAACAACGCTGAAGTGAAATGTAAATTTTAATAAATATTAATAACTACATAAATATTAAATTTTAATAAACATTTCAATGACATAAATCAACATTTCACAATAAAATATTGCTATTTTTTTGTTGTCTGTACTCTTCGACCTTCTAGCGGCGGCACTTTTGTCTACGTCGGCTAGTACAATATGCATTTACATAAGGCTGTGTCCCCAGTAGGCAAACTGTTAGCGACTGAAATTCGAGATAGTCGTGAACTCAGATCAATTTTCGTGCTTCGCCAGCAAACTTTTATGAGTTAGTCGCATATTTAAGGCGATAGACTGAATTTTCAATTTTCTATCTACGAAGGAAGTGGTTGTGTTGGTCACGATGGATATTTTTGAAGTAATTGGTATCATAAAGGCATTGAAAGAGGATAAAAAGAAGCATTGGGTTCACATCAGCTTCTTTCCAACTGTGTGCATGAACAGTTTGCGTTCAAAAGGACTCATTACCTCCGGCGAACAACCATATGGCCGCCGCCGGCTGCTTTGAGTACCATAAACTAAAAACGAAATTTAATTGACATATAATATAGGTATGTTATAAAAACGGTTGGCAAGTTACATGATTAACTATGCCCTTTATAAAAATAAAATTATAAATGTGTCTAAGAATATTTGAAAATAAAAGTACACCCGGGCGAAGCCGGGGCGGGCTGCTAGTATAGAATATAGTCGAGATTGACAATCGCGTTTCGGTTACATTCATGTTTCAAAAGCAAATTTGAAGTTGAATTTCTGCATCTGTTAAAATAATGGTTTCTTTTATCTGTTTGTATTGTATCTATACAATTGGTTGTAGTCTATGGTTAATTATGTTAGTGTTGCAAACTTAGCGAATTTTCCTTAACTTTAAGGTAATTTTACATTTTACATTTTAAGGTAATTTTCAATGGTCGCCAGGGTCTTATTATGGAGCTGGAAAGTGGTCATAGGAACTCTGTAATAAAACAACGCAACCTCATCAGATCTTCCTTCGTTTGATTCGACTTGACTTAGGTACTAAATGGTGACCAGAGTATAATGATGTAGCTGAGGATGGCCATATGAAGCCAGTAATTATACGACACAACTGCACTGAGTTTGATTCATCTTAATGGGTGGCCTAGTGTTGAATGGTATGAGAGTTTATAAATATGTCATACTACTAATGCTGCTTAGAAGACCAGGGCGACAGTACCTCAGGGCACTATTACTTTTGGTAATAACGGCATTCACATCATATAATCTAAATGAGTTCAGGTCCCTGCTAAATTTAATCACGGCACAGTTGAAAGAAGAATGCTTCCAAATGTTATGTCTTTATGTAAATCGTGCTGTGATTTATCTTGATTCTAAATTGTTTGCTTTAGGTCAAGCTTATGTGGCTCAAGCCGAATCCAGTCTTCAGCGGGTCTTCAAATTGAAAACTCCTCTGCTCCAAGTTCACTTAGGCTTGTGATATTGGCGCATTAAACGAGATGCATGATGAATGACAAATATTATAAACAGTAACCAGTAATTAGATAACTAATTTTCATTAATTAATTAAAATGTAAAATAATACTAAAAAGTTAAAAATAAATGTAAAGTTTATAGCAAGCTTTCATAATGTTCTTGTTAATAAAACCTGTTATAAAAAATATTCTTATATATGTACCTACATTGAAACCTTTAATAATAATTGACCATAATTATTCGTTTACGTTCAAATTATTTCATATCTTAATTAAAAATACCTATGTACATACCATAAAATACGTATTAAATCTTATACCCTATTTAATAATTAAAAGGCCGTTACATTGCGATTGCAAAAGAAAAATAATGAAGGTGTAAAAAAATATGATAAACGTTCCATCTTTCTTTCAAAATACTTTTGGGAAATATGATATTAATAGCTGGCAACACTGATTGTTCTTTCACTAGGGATGACGATTCTTCCCGAATAAGATCGATTTTTAAATCGATAAGAATCGTGACCAGATGAATCGATTCACAAAAAAAACGAAGTCTAAAAAATCGTTTTTTTCATACGCTAACATGCGACCTCTTTTTATCCATAAAATCAGGCAATTCTATTACAACAATTATTTTTAAATTTTTATTAAAAAACTTCGTTAATTTTTCTATTAAACAATTTAAAGTACTTTATTATAATGAAGGTCTAGAGTCGATCTGATGATGGAGCCGAAAGACAGTCGAGGGAATTCCTCAACGATTTACAGTAATTACCCTGTGTTTGGGCTGAATTCATTTATATTGATGAGAACTTTGCACTCATATAGGTTTTTAATGTCATTACAGGTCTGATTATGGAGACATTCCATATGGATTCCATAGACAGTTGAGGGAATTCTTAAAATATTTACAGAAGTTACATTTAAAATATTACCTTAAATGTTTAAATAATGTGCATATGTGGATACGCGAAGCAAACTTCAAGACTTTATTTGAATACAAATATCAGTATATACTCAAAAGCGTGAAATAAAAACTTTTTAAGAAAAAATATCTACCGACATCCATGTCCCAAAAAAGCAAAAAATAATTTAAATTAATTTTGGTTTAGAACATACTCAGTACTTAGTACATAGTTCTGAAGTCGGCGCTCATATAAGATATAGTTTCATCACTGTCATCTAGGGAAATAATAGTTGAGTTATTTTTTGCTTTTTTGTGACATGGAACTCGGTAAATATTTTATTTTAAAACATAAATTAGTTACATCAAAAACTTAATAAGATAAAAAAAACAGGTTATGCTTCCCAATGCTTAATATCTATTTTTTTAAACAGTAGTCTGTATAGTCTACAGTACTGACCTATGTCTGCGCCCCAATGAGGAAACGAGCTCAGAGAACTCCAGTTGTGTTCCTTTAAATATCCCGGAGTCCCATTCGTTGGGGCGAGTACGGCCATGGGGGTTTTAGTGCCGTACAGTGCCCATATAACCAAGCATTGCTGCCCTTTCATCGGCGTCAGGTATGTTTTGAGGGTTTCTCTTTTGAAAACCAATAAAAGAACCCTTACATACAGCATTTGTACGCTGACTAAGCATCAAAAACTATATTACGAACAATAATAATATAACTGATTTTACTTGATTAAATTATACTTGAAGTACAATCGGCAGTTAATTTTTAAAAAGATAATGGGTGCTACTTTGATCGTAAATAAAAATGTAATATTACGGACATAACACATTTATTAGTTATGTACGAACACTTCATCAATTAATTCCATATAGTTACTTGAATGCATGAATTTGTATGTAAACGTAAATTTAGGCGACTAACAGAACAAACTGAAAATAATAAAATCAAAGTAAAAAGACACTTTATTTACTTATCATTCCGTAACTAATACTACATCACATACGTATTTATTTCGCTATTCACAGGCAATCGACGCATATTTGAACAAATGAATAACGCAGTTTGGATTTTTGAAAAAATATAATAAGGTAATTTAGCTGAAATATTTCGATCCCATATATCGATACAAAGATCCAATATGAAAAATTGTATAAAAACGACTCATTTTACTTTATCTAAAAAAACACGAGAATCATAAAACGAATAAGGATAGAAATGAATAAACAAGTAGTTTTACTGGTAACTGACCAATTGGGTCAGTCTTAGATTTTTTTGGAATTAATGCGTATTATAAGCAATACTGAGAATAATGCTTCCGTTTTTACTGAGATTATCGTACATTTAAATACATTAATATTTAAAAACGCCAAATAATTAAAAAAATCGATCTTTTAGGACCGAAAAATCGATTCTTCGATTAATCGATCTGAGATCCATCCCACTTCACTACATTTGAATTTGAAACATGCTTCCTGTTTGAATTTTGACGTATTTTTCTGTACTACAGTTTTTTGAAACGAATTTAAAGTTACCAAATGAAATATTTAATATTATAGTGTCGGAATATAATAATTATGATTCAACAATTTTCATTGACAAAAGTTCATTGAACAAAATCAAGCCACCATGATATATACAGAAAGGTATGATAATATTTTTTGTAATAATTAAAAGATATCTTTAAAATTTTGAGAAAGCAGGTCCTTTGCCGACTTATTTACAGTCATTAGTTTAATAAGCCATAAAATCGGGGCTTAGTTCCACTTTTCCATACACGAAACTGCATTTATTTATCTTTCATGTCGGTAGGCAGAATTTTTCTACGGGGCCTCGCAAATTTATTTCGGAATTCTTAATATTTTCATGTGTATTATATTGTTAATGTTGCAACATAATCATAACTACGTCTGGGACTTGTTTTCGTATAGTTTTAATCTTCGGCGCATCATTTGTTTCGGTCAGACACTAGTTACTAAAAATTATTTAAAGGTGGTAGAACTAGTGTAGTTCCACCGGGGAAGTACCACCGCCACACCTATTTCTAGCGTGAAGCAGTTCTTGCGTTTCGATAGAAGAGTGTGGTTGCCGGCACACTTTCACATGAGGCGACCATCATAGTCCTCAGGGGTAGCAACGCATCTGTGATTGACTTCAGATGGAACCCATGTTCTGTATGTATTTGATTACAAATGTACATGGGCGGCAGTGACCACTTACCATGAAGTGGACTGCATGCTCGTTTGCTACATCAAGATATAAAAAAAGGGGATAACAACAGACCAATTCCTCTTATATACCTTGTTCTGCAGTAGATGTTTAACACATTAAGCGCCTAATGTATACGTCGATATACCCTAGTGCATCTCTCGCAGGCTTTTGTGTATCTAGTCATACAATCATCTGTAATCAACTTCACACAGAACATGGGCTTCATCTGAAGTTAATCACAGATGCGTTGCTACTCCCGAGGACTATAATGGTCGCCTCATGTAAAAGTGTGACGGCAACCACACCTTTCCGTCGAAACGCAAGAAATGCTGTAATAGAAATAGGTGTGGCGGTGGTACTTCACCTTCAATGTATAGATATTTTCCTTAAGTTATATATGTTTGTTTAACAAATTATACATCTTTGTTGTGGAATATCCATCCATCTATCAGCCTTTGAAAATCCACTGCAAGCCATTGGCCTCCCCTAATCTGTGCCAATTCGACAGGTCCTGAGCCATCTGAATCCAGCGGTTACCCGTCTTCTTCAGGTCATCCGTCCACTTGGTCGGGGGTGGCCAGCACTCCTTTTGCCCAGACGTGGTCTCCATTCGAGGACTCTACCCCATCGGTTGTTTGTCCTACAATCGATGTGGCGTGCCCATTGTCAGTTTAGGAATGGAATTGTGGAACATAGGCAGGTATACATAGTTGTTACTTTAAACATTGTTCGCCACCTTCTGGCCACATGGGAAATGTAATGAAATGTAATGCCTTTATTTAGTATAGGCATTTACAAATTGTCAGTTACTATTTTTTTCTTACACTACCATTTGGCATACAATAATTTAACGCTGTAAAATAAGACACCAGAAAAATGCTTTTAACCAACATTTTATTCTTAATTTTTTTTTCAATAATGACAGCTCAGCCACGTCAATCATCGCACCTATCCTCTCCGCACCCCACCCCCTCGCCTCACCGCACCTCCTTCGTCACCACACCGCACCTCCTTTGTCACCGCACCACGCCACATCAAAGCATCTCATCACTGCTGCGTTACAATATACAAATATTTAGAATTAAGACAATATTATGTCCTCTAATTCGTACTTTGCCAGTTGGGACAATAATGGGTTGACAATATAAGACAATTATATTATTTTATTATTTTGATTTATTAATAACAAAATCCACAGCTCTTAAAACTATAGAGGTACAATTCTGGTATAGTAACACTTAGAGCCAATTACGGATTTGCATTTCGTATGTAGTACAGATATAATTCAACCGTTACTTGTTAATTGGTGTTATGTAGCGTATGAGTGTGTGTGTGTGTAGTATACATGTATTATGAAACCATTATTTTAAAAATCAATAAGGTTATGAAATTACAACTATTAATTAATTATTAGCATTTTTAGCAATTGTATAATTACATTTGTCTATATGAAATTTAGACACATTTTTGAAAATATTAATATCTGGAAGGTATCAGTGGTAAACAATGCTTCCAGGAGTGTTATTTAATTGAGCAGAATTCTTTATATTTCTATTGATTGCATCTTATGATAGTAGAATATCACTACATAGTATAAAAAAGTTGCTTCCCGCTGTCTGTCCCTATGTATGCTTAGAACTTTAAAACTACACTGCGGATTTTAATGCAGTTATTTTAATAGTGATTCAAGAGAAAGGTTTTTATGTATAACACATATGTGATCAACTATTTTTTTTGTATGTATTCTTCTATAGCAATCGGTTTTCCAACAATTATCTAATATGCTCTCTGTTTCATAAACCAGGTATTAGGCTTTATATGGAGAGAATTTCTCTCAGTTTCCAGTGATAATTTATCTCATTCTCTGTTACTGAATCGGTCCACTAGGTTCGGAATTCCATGTCTTTTAAGTCTTGTAAATTGTATGCTGCCACTGCCTTCTAGCTGTGCGGCAAGTTCATTTCTGTCTGTCCAGTCTAATTTGATAGTTCTTGCTGTATTCAATTTCTTGTTTCACTGTTTTTAAGTCAAGGTCCATATGGATATATCTAATATCTTTAATATATCAACGATCTCGGAAACGGCTCCAACGATTTTCTTGAAATTTTGTACTTAGGGGTGATAAATCGATCCAGCAAGGTTTCATTTTCAGAAAATGTCTTTTTATCCGTGTTTTCATTGCATAAAGACCTACAAAATTATAAGAAAACGAGGAGAAATTTCGTCACCATTTTCTAAGTTAGAATAGCTCGGTTGGGAAATCGGACACCTCAAAACGCAGGAAGTCGGGGTTCAAACCTCGGTCCGAATGTTTCTTTATTATTTTTTCTCTAATTTTGGAGTTCTATTTTGTTAGTTTTATTTTTTATTCTATTTTCAATTTTTTGGCTCTACATTTTTTTTCTTTTTTGTTTTCTTTTGGTATTTTTGTTTTATTATTAATATGATGTCGGTAAAATCAAAATATATTATTCATATGATCTTCAGTAAGATATTTGCATAGTTATAAAAAATACAATTCCAAAAAAACATGATGTACTCATAGTAAACAAAAACACCGAGCAAAGCTCGGTCATCCAGGTACTTTATTGCTTATATAAGGTGGTATTTTAACGTGGTTCTCGTTGTTTTGCTTTGAAATCTGTCCAGTATATCAATACTACTCTAATCAACTAGAAGAAATTATTTGTTACAGTCGTAGGTATACTGTTATTAAAATTATGTTTTATTAAATTTTCAAATAACAATATGAATATATTAAATAACTTTTTTTATAACTATATGTATATATAAAAGAATAACTTAAAAGGTAAAGAAAAAACAAATTGCTAAATTAAATATAAAATGCTGCATCCAAATTACTGTCCCTAGGATGAGTTCCCAGAACGCTGGCAACATTACCTCGTTGAATAGCAAGGCTAATTCGTTGACCGAGGTATGTGCCAGCTTTCTGATCATTCGTTGACTCTATCAAACGTTTGGACAGATGCTTAAAAAATAATTTAGCATTTAATCCCCACGGTCCCATAGTTTCAACGCCAAATGCCAGAAATATGTAATCTTTAATGATATCTCCATATTTCTGGCACTTGCGGATATCAGCGTCAGTCGCCACGACACCGGCTGCCCTGTAAGATATATTAATATGAGAAGGTGCCAGTGTGTCAACGCAAGTAGCGTCCCACACTAGACACCTCCCATTCTTCAATTATGTTTTAACAAAACATGATGAAATTTAGTTTTGACAACAATCAAATCAAAGGTAATAAATAAGGTTAATTATGATCAAGGATATTACAGTTTTTGTTATTATGCAATTCTAAAAATTTTGAGGTAGTGTCTTCTATACCCAAAGGGTATAAACGGAACAGTATTATGAAAACTTTGTTGGCCGTTTGGCCTTGTGTCTGTCTGTCTGTCCATCTGTCTGTTTTTCTCTGTCTTTCTGTCTGTCCATCTGTCTGTTTTTCTATCTGTTTTTTTGTCTCTTTCTGTCTGTCTGTCTGTTAATTTTTCTATCTATTTGTTTTTCTGTCTGTTTTTGCTGTTTTTCTGTCTGTCTGTCATTTATTTATTTATTTGGGAAACAAACAATTCACTTTATAAATACAAAAAAAAAATCTTACACTTGGGAATAAAATAGTTTCCACTGTTATAAGACATATGTCATTAAGCTAGACGGTTGAAATTTTCGTAGATGATGTATTTCAGTAGCGGTCACCTAAAACAGTAAAATACGTATTTAAGGGTGGCTTCCATGTAACATGCATGATTTTTAGTCGTATTTTATAGATAGCTAGCTGTCCCGGCGAACATCGTTCTGCCTAAAAGTCAAAAATCTAAAATTATCAGTGTTTTTCTACTATATTGTACATGTATTATATATGAAAACCTTCCTCTTGAATCTCTCAATCTATTAAAAACAATGCATTAAAATCGGAAGCGTAGTGTTAAAGATTTCAGCATACATAGGGTCAGACAGCGAGAAGCGACTTTGTTTTATACTATGTATTGATGGTACGGAACCGACCGACTAGCACTTGGCCAGTGTTTTAATATTGACTTCATCAAAGAGGCCTTCTTTATTGTTGTGATACTTAAAAAAATTGAGAAAAGGTGGACTTTATGAAGCCAATCAATTTTCAAGAATTCCACTTATGTGCTGCAGATTGAATTTTTTCTGTTTGTTATATTTCTTTCTAAGGATTTACTTGATATAAAATCACCTGCTGTTTGTGCAATCTTGAAAGGTTGCTTTTTTGTTGCTGTTTTGATTACATCAAGTTGTTTCTGGCATGTAAATTTCTTTGAAGAATTTCATTTTTTTCTGTTAAACCAAATCTTGATCGCATGCTATTTCCACTTCCAATTGGAATTACCACTGATTAAAAATGTATGGTCTATTTCTTCAATAATAAAATCTGGGTGATATACAACATCAATATCATACATACATACATATCAATGACTATTTTATATTTCTATTCTGTTCACATTGATCAGAATATATGATGACTTTTTAGCTGTCACGTAATGCTTAGACAATAGCGAACAAGAACTAACTTTTTTGGGTCCCTGTGAAGCATCGGATTCATCCCAAAGTAAATTGTATCATTCATTTCACCCATGTCGTGAATACCATAATACCAAAGCAAAAAATCAAAAGCTGCCTCTTGTAATATATTCCAGTTGTCGGTTTATGTAAGGTCTTCATCAAATACAAAGTGATAACAGTATATTTGACAAAAATGTGTCTTCTTGTAGCCTGGCACTGTCTGCTTTCCTCTGACAACTCCTGTTTATGTTGCAACCTTGCTTCAGTTGTTCATTTTCGGCTTATTTAATTTTGTTGTGGAAAAGATCTAATATTTTACAAGACTCACTGATGGTTACATGAAAACATTAAAAAAAATACTAAAATTAAAGATAATATCGGGTTTGTTTTACTGCTTTATAAAAGGAATACATCCGTCCAATGCTCTGAGAAATTTTCTATTCTCACTTTTATGTCTAGTATAATGAGACTCATAAGCAGGAAGCTTATCAATAAATTCCTTTAATTCTGCTATCTTAGAAGTTGGTGTTTTATTTTCAGAACTCCGTCGACCTCATGGATTAATAGGTGGGGAATTGATAATACTTTTTTATCTTCATTACCCTGGTACAAGGAAAACATTTTATCCAATAAAACTTCGACACCATCATTATTAAGTAAATAATAGATATGGGTTTTCTGTCTTCTTAATTTCACTCTGGTCTCTTCGTGTTATATCCGGATTCTCTTGGATTCCGGATAGTCGAGACGGCCCTTGCAATGTAACAGTTTAATTTTGGAAGAAGGAAAAAGGTACGAATTTAAAAATACAGATAACTTAAACGCAACTTATGACACAAATAAAAAACATAACTGCCACAGATAAACTAACATACTCCTTTGCTTGCACACAAATTACATATATACTGTCTATTAGTCATTTTAGCCGCGCCGCAATAGTGTCGAAATTAGCTAATGAAGGTATCTGAATGATGAGTTTAGATTCATGTCTTGGGTCTGGGTGTTTGTGTATTCATCTTGTGTGTATCTATGGTACCCACGATAGGAGAAAATCCTAGTGTGGGGCTATGAGCGCAGAAAGCGTGTTTTAAATAAAAGCCGCTTAGAATTTATGGAATCGCTTCTTCGCTTTTTGGATTCAATAACATTACCCTGTAATATTGCGCACTTTGCTTTATAAGTAGAAATCCAAAAATTTTCAAAATCTTTTTTATGGTCGTTAATATATGTATATTTTTTCTGTGCATTTTAGAGTACGTTTACAATCTTTACTGTAAACCATTTTGCCCATGCTTTCTTAATTTACCCCTAAAGTAACTCTGATTTGTTTGCTTTTCTCTTTCTTATGTTGTGGTTTTAATCTATTTATTTACTTCTGCATTATTTGAAGTGAGTGGTTATCGCTAGCAGGATTTGAAATCTTCAGCCAGATGCTTTATTTTGTTTGAGTTTGGTTTTTATTCTTTCCAGTATCATGAGAACCATTTTCTCCTTGAATAATGAACATCAATAATGATGTTTATATATTTTAAGTATTTATGTGAACGCTGTTTACGTATGTGAGTTGATTACACTATTTTGTGAAATTCCAATTAGAATTTTCTTTTTTAAAAGTTAATAGGTAGTTTTTACCAAAATTATATTAACAAAAATATTGTTAATTAATTAAACTAATGCCTTGGGATATTCTACCTGTAAACACAATGTATTTTCTTAGTTACCTGTAATAACAATATCCTAAGTCCTGATTCACAAAACACAATAAAAATCATGTTTTATTAGTCACAAGTTTTATTTGCTATGCATAATCAATGTCGTCGTTAGGAAAGTCAGATGCAGTTGAAGATTGTAGTAATTTTTTATTATAGTCATGACAATATGACTGCAAATAGTACTAAATCCTGGATATCTTTATATTTTTTTTGGCTGAAATTGGAATTAAGGGAGCTTGCCTTAGAGGCTTGAAAAAGACGATTTTTAAGGACTTTTTTAAGTACTACCGACAGACGGATTGCCTGCACCAGCATATACGATTGTTTTAGAATAATACCGTGATCATATGTCAGGACATAAAGTTATAAACCATATTTATTGTGTTTATTTTTCATGTATTCCCGAAATATAAGACATTCTCTCCATAACACGAGTGACTCGTCAATGCATTGATTATTAGACGGAAAATAAATTTCCATCATCCTATTATTAAAATATGTAACGAGAAGCGACATTTTTGCTAACTTCATCATCATCTTCAACTTCAGCATCGTCAACATTATTGTTTTCAAAATGAAGGATTCTTAAAATAAGCAAGAACCTATTGCGGCTCATATGTTGTCGGAAAAATGTGAGATTGAATAATTCATGTTTTTTCCAATAGTCTTGAATTCGGTTCAATTTAATGGTTCCCATATAGAATGAGCGTCCTAAAAAGACTTTAACTTCTGATATTTTATTCTACTTCCCTAAAAAATGCGCTAGTATCCGAGACGCATTCTCATTGCTTTTTTCGACTATAATTTGAAAACATTCATTCGTCAGTAAAAGAATAAAATGATCAATTGGTTCTGAACCCGGTTCGGGTAGAATTATTAATCCTACAGGATTTGCTTCAAAAATTATTCTTCTAGTCTGTCTATGGTGATTTGACCATTCTTGATCTTCCTCAGTATTACTAATTCGTATTCACTTACTATTGTTATGTCGCTATAATTGTCAAAATGATTCATATTGTCAATAAAATCATCATCGTAATTCTCATCCGGGTCTTAAAGAATTCGCAGTAGTTGCTCTTATGGTATGAGTAAGATTTCATTTTCAGATCTGTTTGAAATATTTTCATGTGTTGAAGGTTCTAATGAGGATAATGACAATGTCTGTTGATTCATCATGTACAAACTCTAGTTTCTGTTCTTCAATCGATGAAAATAAAAAAGGTTAAAGAATTTGAGGCAACCATCTCCACGTCATTAGGCTCTTGTAATATCCTCCGAATGGTCGAATAACTCAATTATCTGTGAAATACCGTGTAATGTAATGAGATAAAATATCAATAAACAAAGTACTGCATCAGTTTTGTGTTTTAATAGCATGTTCTAAATCTCGATCAATTATTGCATCTATACTAATATTATAAAGCGGAAGAGTTTGTTTGAACGCGCTAATCTCTGGAAGTACTGGTCAGATCTAATATATTTTTGAATCTAATAGGATATTTATCGAGGATATTATGATATCGAGGATATAGGCTATTTAGTGTATTTTATTTAAATAGTATTAATGGAAAGAGAAATATACGCGGGAAATTGTCTCGTTGGGTAATAAAGTGCTGGAGCTTTATCTGAGGTAACAGGTGTAATATTTTCACTAGAATCTTCTTTCATGTTGGAGATCATTGATTGACCTCTTGCGTTTGGCGCTGACATTTCTCGAGTTGTACCACCAAATTTTATAACAGTCATGACAAAATCAAGGCAAATATTGTAGTAAATCCTAGATATATTTATATATTTGTCTGACATTGGAATTAGTTGTGCTGTCGTAATTTGTATACTGGAAATGTCAAATACTTCCTTTTCTGACAGCCTAAATCTATCATTTTAAAATGTTTATCATCAAATAAAAACCTTCTTGTTAACTTGCAAAGTAACTGATTTTGAATTGAAACGGTTCTTTATTGATATTTATTTTTCTGTAAACAAAAGGACCATTCGTGGATAATAATTGTTGATTTATTTTAACCCTCTACTGGTATCCTGGGGGCCGCACGCCCCCCACGCATACTATTTTTTGGAATATTTCAAAAGCTAAGACTCGTGCGCGGCCGCCATTTTGAGTAATCTCAGTACGTCGTGAGTCACGGCGGGTGTCGGACGTTCGGCGCTACAACTATCACCAGAGCGGAGGTACGTACCTTTTGGGGGCCGCGCGGCCCCCACGATACCAGTTACGTTAGTGTTTTTAGTAAATATGTTATTTAACCCTCTACTGGTATCGTAAATTTTACAAACGTAACTGGTATCATGGGGGCTGCGCGGCCCCCATTTAAAATTAGCTTCTAGAATGGAAACTTCTGCGATTTTCTTCAAATATTATATTAAAACAGTAAATAACAAGCATGTTTCACAGTTTAAGTAAATTTTTATTCAAAAAATTATTTTTCCTTGCTTACTTTATGAGATCACAATAATTTGACATTTTTTTGGTTTTTTTTGTTACCACTATAAAAAATTTAAAGAATAATAATTATATCTAAGTTCTAGATAACATTTGTACTTTTTTGTACTATTTAGGCAATAAACTTTTAGAATAAAATTAAATTTTACCAATCATTAACGTTTTACAGAAAAATCAACACTAACTAAATCTAAGTGCTAAAAGGAACATTAGTTCAGTCTTGACAATAATCACACAATACTTTGGTGTTACTGTGCAGTTTGCAAATGAAATGCTTACATTTATTGCATCTTGTAGCAAATTTCCCATCTTTTTTTGTGTCACATAAGTGACAGCGCCCTCTTTTTAGTACATTCTGGCTCGATGTGGCAGCATTCGATGCAGATGCTGCCGTTATGTTATAAGACCTAACTAAATGATCAATCTTTTCTCGCAGTTCTCGCGGGAATTTTGAATAATCAGCTTTCCGATTTATGACATGTGCTTTTATTAGTCCCATCCCAACTGATTTTATGTAGTTTTTCCTTTTTAGTTTTTTTCCAGCGTTTGAACTTTTCCATAACACGTACCTGTTCGCGGAAGCAATATTCAGAATTCCAGCAAACACCACCCTAGGCCAACGACGTGTTCTGCGAGCTACAGAGTAATTAGCACACTTTTGGTCTAAAGCATCTACTCCACCCTTTGTGGTATTGTAAAACTCTATGATTTCAGGTTTTCCTGATGTTTCATCGATGGTTTGGTCATGGTGCATTGAAGAAATCATTATTACACACTGATTTTTTTTCGGAACATAAGAAGCTAATGTTTTGCTACCTGTAAATCCAAAGATACTACTTCCAAGTTCACGTTGTTTATGTGGTTTAAATTCTGGGGGAATTTCTCGTTTGTTTTTCCTCAATGTTCCAACGTAAGTCAAATTATTTTCCAGCAATTTATCTACCAGCTCCACTGAAGAAAACCAATTATCAGCTGTTATGTTTCTGTTTGATCCAAGAACTGGAGAAGCTAATTGTAGTACAGATTGCGTAGGAATGGATAGTTGACAACTGGTACGATCTTGCTGTTTTCCTGTATATATGAAAGCATTGTATAAATAGTGAGTCCTAGCATCGCAGACATAATATTTTTATGCCGTATTTAGCTGGCTTTGATTTCATGTAAACCCGGAACAAACAACGACCTCGGAACGGACATAACATTTCGTCAATAGTTATATATTCAGAACAGCTGTAATTTTTCTGACAATTTTCTATGAATTTGTCAAATACTTCTGAAATCAATGCCGCTCGATTTACAGCTTTACGCTCCTCTCTAGAGGCAATGTCATCAAACCGAAGATTGGCCAAAATAAACAAGAATCTTTTCAGTGACATTCTCGCTCTAAAAATATCGCGACCAGTTCCGTCAGTAGCCCACAATGACTCCACATCTTCATGTCCAGATTTAAATACCCCAGTCAACAATAAAAGACCTATAAAAGCTTTCATCTCGGTTTCAGAAACATGATTTGTCCAAAATGCTGCCGTAGAATACGTTTCTAAACTCTGTGTAATTTTTTCGTTAGTAAAGTTTGTTATAATTTGAACAATATCATCATCTATAAGCAATTCAAATGTTTCTTTGGTAGTAGGCTCATTTTTAGATGCAGCTGGGCCAATCAATCCAGGTCTTTGTCTAACTATGTTATGCTGACGAGTCCTTGAAGGTGCTGGTGGTGTTTTGGACCACTTATATTTATTTTTTCCATAAAAACTCCTCTGATTTCGTTCTGCAACAATTTCACCATCGCTCTCTGAGGAACATTCTTCAATATTGGGATCCAGGTCTTCATCACTATCGGAATCGTGCGGTTGCAACGGCTCACAATCGCTATTTCCTTCATTGTCGCTTATTTGTTCTTGAGGGTAGCCATCACTGAGCACTGATTCGGCGTCTGAATCCTCTTTCAATATCTCCTCTATTGTGTTATCACTTAAACGTCTCGCCATCTTTTCAAAATAACTGTAAAAAACAAATAAATTAAACTTCAAGTTCCTTGTTGATTAATTGCTGAATAAATCCAATCCCAAGGTGTTAATATTGTTATAGTAGGTAATTTATGCGTTATGTGTCCTTTTGATATTTTTTGCTCTATGAATTTTAACTGGGGATTTTTAAAGAAAATAACATGCACATTACAACACAAATCTTATTTTTGGTCATAACAGTTATCTGTCAGTATCATCATAAATAGTGTAATGTCCAAAGTTTTCTCTTATACAAATTACCTCCAGTTGTTAAAAAGGGGGTTGCTAAACATTTTTGTAGTTCTGCAGCTAATATTCTGTGTTTAGTTCTACTTTTGCTTTAATCATTGCTGGGATTTAGGTTTGTATCTATTATCAGCTTCGATTAAATCTAAATATTTTTATTTTTCCAGAAGTTGTTTCAATCGCTGTCTTCCAACTGTTTAAGCTTGCCTGAAAACATATACTCATCGTCACAAGTATCTTCTTCTAGCGGCTTTAATGTCAAACTTTCTATTGAATATTTGACAATACAACATTTTGCAATTTCGGAAATTTTAACATTATTTTGTGTTATAAGTTTAGAGAACATATTCGACGTTTAAATCTTACCCTAAATAAGATCTCTGTCTTTTGATCTTTCATGATTATAGTTTCATTCATATTTTGGAAGAGATGAAATGTGGGATATTACAGATTCAAACATTTTGCTAGATGGTTTTTGTTCTTTTATCACTTTCAACAATACTCCCCGCTTGTCTCTTTGCTAAAGCAGTCTTAATTACTTATTGGGAAATGTTCAATGTATTTATTAAAAAAAAAGTGTCTTACTATTTGCTGTTTTTATTCCATTACCAATAAAAGTATAGTAAAGTATTTGATCTTAACTTAGATTCATCATCTAATCTAAGCCTTTGTCTTCGTGTAGGTTTTGACATGTGAGACTAAGAATTCGTCGTTGCGCGTGCAAGTCCGCGGAAGAGCAGTTAGTAAATACCGCGTATGTACCTTTTTAGAATTTTACAGGAGGAAGAAAAAACTTAATAACTTTGTAATTCCTTATTATATTGCCGACTGAACTTTACAGCAGATTCTTTGCTATTTATTTTATAGTAATTTAACGTGAATATACTAAGGATTTGTTTAGATTTCCTGTAAAGTGATTTTCGCGGTTTTGTACTAATAAATTACATTAAAATACCACACTTTTTTGTAGATCCGCGGGTTTAATAAAATACATTTAATATTAATTATCTTAATTTATTACGTTCTTTAAAAATATTGTAGAACAAAAAACATACAAAATAAACATCTTAGAAAAAAAAGTAAAAACTTTAGAAATCAACTTAATTTTGCACTACTTATACATTTTTTATAATTATCAAATTTAGACCTATTAAATCATACAATCACTGAATTTCTGCAATTCCAATAGAACAATTACGAGCACTTAATTCGGAATAATTAACTAAAGGGTCTTATTTAAAAGTTCTAACATAAAAGTCTTTTCTATCTAGCATTTTAATCTTTGTTAACTAGTCTCTTAAACAAATACAAAAATAACTAAAAGGTTAAACTCTTAATTAAGTGTTAATTAAACGAAGAAGTCTTAAATCAACAATAAAAAATAGTGCTTGTTTACTCTTAAATTCTCATTAAAACTTTAAAATGATCACAGAATTTAAAATTTCAATCATTAGGAACATTATTTATACGGTGTTCATATTTTGTTTTTGGTATTGACTGTCGGGTTTCATATAACGAACCTACATTGTCAATGATAGAGTCGGATGTTATCTTTTTTGGTCTCCTAGGTAAAGGAACAAAATCGTCCGCAAAGTGTAGTTTAAAATAAATTGTTCCGTTTGGATTATATCGTAGAGCTCTTATGTCCACGACGACATGATCACCTGTCCCACGGCCAGGTCTTATTGAGTCATAAATGAGGTGATCTTTATTAGCAAAGTTTTTAAACTAAATCAGGTAAGGTAAGTCAGTCAGGTAATCAGGAGTAATCACCTGATAAGGACTCGGAACTTTTCTGGCCTCCTTTGTGATTGTCGCGTATTGTGAAGGTAGAAATATTTCTCGATTTTTTAACTTTCTTTCAATCACCGAGTGCACTGAATCAACTTCCATTTGCGTGTGGCCTTTTTCCAAATATTTCTGAGTGATGACTATGTTCTTCGCCATAGCCAAACGCAACAACGCATTGGACACAATATTATTTCTATTTTGGGCTGTGCAACCATCCGTATACAGTACGACATCCTTGGAATCATTTTCAAGTAATTTAGTTAAATAGTCTACAAGAAATGTTGCGTATGTAGTGGCTTTTAAGTCGCATGTCGTCTCGTCAAACCAGTAACACATCACTTCATTGTTTCCCAGGTTATAGATTGTAAAATTATGGACCGCAAGTTTTGTTTTAAAATAAAGTGCACTGGCATTAAGTGAAGGACACAATTTCACTGCCTGAAGATCTGCTATTAATGCATGAATCGTCCCCTTTTGCGCTGCTTCTTTATCTAGGATTTTTTCAGTTTTAGCCAAGTTTTTTAGCTCAATATGTTTGATATACTGCTCATCTGACAAGTTACCTGCTTTGTGAGCGCAGCACTGATCGCATGCGTCTTTCTTTGGTTGAAATAGGCCGATGTTCTCTTCAAATAAGACACTTTCAAATACCTTCCTAGAGGCCACAGCTTCATTTTGCGAAATTGTGTAGTCTACATATAGTCGGTACAATTGTGATTTTGTTTGTATAATGGGTTCTAAATATAACTTTGAAGTGGTTTGTCTACAATAATAAGACGGTAGTTTCGCTAGCGCCGTCAAATATTTTCTGGCTGATTCTCTTTTCGTTCCCGTAGCTACTATAGCACTTGGTTCAGATTCATTGTCAATAGTTGTTTTCTCTCCTAGCCAATATCGTACTGTCCATTCTTTTATGCCCAATGTTTCTAAAAATGTTTTTAAGCAAACTCTTTCCTTTTTATCATTTACTTTTAAATAGTAAACTTTGGTGTCACCGCGTCTTGAATTTGTATGCTTAGTTTTTCTAGCTGTAGGTTTTCTATCCACCATTGAAGATATATACATTTTCTTTTCTCTCATTTTCCAATATGCTTTAAAGATGTCTGACCTCACTTCTTCTGTTAGCTTTGGGCAATACATAGCTTTACCACTGAAACATCTCTGTGACATACATATTGAACCCATTATTCTGGCAGGTTTAGGATCATTTTGAACAAATTTAGTGCCGTCTTTTTTAAATCCAATGTATTCCTCACCCATCATCCTTTGCCGCCTATTTATTATTCTTTTCCAATTATTAGGATTTCCTTTACGCTTTCTACTATTTTTCTTCACCGTGTCTTCTATTTCCCTTTCAGGAAACCACTCCGTATTTTCTGATGATAGTGGCTTTAAATTTGTTATGTCTGAGAGGGCGACAAATGAAGTGTTAGCGACTGAACTATCGTACGAAAAGTGCAAGGAAGTACTGTTGTAAGCGTAGTACACTCGGATGTCATATTTTGGTTCAGTGAGCCTTGCTCTTATAGGCTACTGTGTGTATGAAGAGTCTATGATTGCACGGAATTAAATTAAAGATGTTTCACAGTAACAATTATTTATTCCAGCCACCCAAGGTAAGTACATACACGTTAGGGGCGGGGAGCAGACTGGTAACACAGCCTTCCCACGAGCCAGGCGAATGCGATCGCCATTGCTGACAATGCACATTGCACTTGATTCGTGGAACTGTTTGTGTCCCTACATCACACCCCTACCCTAAAAAAAATGTATACAATACAATATACATAACAATATTTAGGAATAGTAGATACATTTTTAAGATCTCCTTATTTTTTTAATATACACTGGTCTCTCTTATGGGACCTAGTAACACAATACAAAAAATAGCATTAGCTTTATAACACGAACATAACATAACTTTTAATACATATAAATGTGTGTTACAAATATAACTTGAGAATAACAATACCTTAAAAAACAAGTATCATTACAATAGGTAACAATACATTTGCAAGTATGCACTTTCGTAACTTGTTATTGTTAACTAGAAACTGCATAGTACTACATTAAGGAATTTAAAATAAAAATTATGTATATAAAAATGCAATGTGTATATGTTTGTCTGTAAAAAAATAAGTATACAAAAATGTAAAAAAATATTTAAGTAAATCTAACTGGTTTTCGAATAATTCGACCACTACGAGTTTTGCGACTCGTTTGTACTTCCGGTTGAACATTCACGGGCAATTCTGCATTTTCTGAAGAATTTGCTATATTTACAGTCTTATCTTCATTATCATATGATGATAATATATATGCCGGTTTCAATCTGTCAATGGAAATGCTGGCTTTCCTATTTGGCAATTGAATAACATAAACTTTACTTTTTCTTTGTAATACTCGATACGGACCGTCATACGGGGGTTTTAATGGTCTCCTCACCGTATCGTCACGTATAAACACAAAATCACATTTTAATAAATCAGAATGAATAAAAATTTTACGATGATTTCTACTTGAATTATCAACAGGTTTAAAGTTTTCAATTGTTTTCTGAATAGTATTAATTAAAGTATAGGAATCATTAGGCTCACGATGAGTACATGAATCATAAAAGTCTCCTGGTAATCTCATTGACTTACCAAATGTCATTTGAGCTGGGCTAACGCCGTTATCACTACGACATGCATTCCGTAACCCAAACATAACAGTAGGCAACTCGTCCACCCACGATTTATCCGTAAGACGTGCTGAAAGCGCTGACTTTAGACTACGATGGAACCTCTCAACGGATCCATTACTCATAGGATGATAGCTTGTACTTCGTATCCTATGTATGCCTAAGACTTTTAAAAGTTCATTAAATAAATAACTCTCAAATTGACGACCTTGGTCAGTAGTCAATCTGATAGGGCATCCATATCGCGTAATCCATTCATTATATACTACTCTAGCCACAACACTAGCTGAAATTTCTTGTACAGGAATAGCTTCAGGCCATCGACTTTGCCTATCAATAATTGTAACTAAATATCGAAATCCCTGTGGAGAAGTCGGTAGAGGACCAACAATATCCACATGAATATGTTCAAATCTGTTAACTGTCGGAAATTCGCCTAAATCAGAAACAGTATGTCTACTTATCTTAGCACGTTGACATTGTAAACATGTTCGTGCCCAGGTATTAACATCACGATTCATTCCTGGCCAAAAATATTTTTGCGAAACCATTTTTCGTGTAACACGTATACCTGGATGACTCAGACTATGAACACTATCAAAAGCAATCTTTCGAAATTCCGTAGTTATATAAGGTCTAATTTGGTCATTATTTACTAAACAGTATATAGGTTTATTACAAAAAGGTAAGTGTATCTTTTTAAATGTAGTACTAACATCTTTATTGTTCATCGTAGCATGCAAGTACTCGTCTGTCAACTGCGCGTCAGCAAGTTGTTCGAAGTCGATACTTGTGGGACACGTTATTGTTTCTATGCGCGATAGCGTGTCTGCTACGATATTATCCGGGCCACTAATATGCCGTATATCAGATGTAAACTCACTTATGAACATTAATTGTCTAGTACGACGAGGTATTTCCGAGTTGTCTCTATTTAACTTACTAAAGGCATGTACTAACGGTTTGTGGTCCGTAAAAATAATCAGCTGACGACCTTCAAACATTTTCCGAAAATATTTAATAGATAAATAAATTGCAAGCAATTCTCTATCATACGTAGAATATTTTTGTTGGGCTGTTGTAAGCTTCTTAGAAAAATATCCTATAGGTTTCCATTCATTACCAACTTTTTGCTGTAACACTGAACCTACACACATATCTGACGCGTCCGTCATCAACGCAGTAGGAACATTGTCATCTATCAGTGGATGCGACAGAGTAGCGGCCTCTTGCAACGCTAACTTACATTGACTAAAAGCTTCGTTTGCTTCATCCGTCCAGTTAATAACTGTCTTGTCGCGCTTCTTAGAATTAACTACGTATTTATTAAGTTCGCACTGATATTCAGAAGAGTTAGGTAAATGTAAACGATAAAAGTTTACCATTCCTAGAAAACGTCGCAATTGCTCGACCGTTTTCGGCTTCGGAAAATCTGTAATAGCCTTTACTTTTTCTGCCAGGGGTTTTAAACCTTCTGTTGAAACCTCGTGTCCTAGAAAATTAATATTACTCTGTCCGAAAACACACTTAGCTAAATTTATAGTTATACCGAATGTACTAAACCTTTTAAAAATAGTTTCAAGGTGTTCAGTATGCTGTTGTTCATTATTACTTGCAATAATGACATCATCCAAATAACAAAAAAGAAAATCTAAACCTTCTAACACTGTATTATTCATAAACCTTTGAAAAGTTTGGGCGCTGTTACGCAAACCAAAACTCATACGAAGAAATTCAAAAAGTCCAAATGGTGTTATAATTGCAGTTTTTTCTATATCCTCTGGAGCAATAGGTATACAATGATAAGCTCTATTTATGTCTAATTTGGAAAATATTTTCTTTCCGGCTAAAATAAATGTAAAATCATGAAGTCTAGGTATAGGGTACCTATCAGGCTTAGTTATACTGTTTAATTGTCTATAATCACCACATGGTCTCAGTTCACCATTCTTTTTGGGAACAATGTGCAAAGGGCTTGCCCATGGGCTTTTAGAAGGACGACATATCCCTAATTCCTGCATAACCTTAAATTCTTCCTTTACTTTTCGGTACCGATCGGGCGGTAAAGGACGTGCTCTAGCAAATACAGGCGGAGCAGTGGTCTCAATATAATGCAAAATATTATGTTGAGCCTTAACATCATTATACGAGACTGGTCTAGTAATATCCTGGTATTTACTTAATAATTTATGATAAGGGTGACTATCACGAATTGTATTAATAGCAGGTTGAATAATGTTACTGACACATGCTAAAGTATTAATATTTGTTACCTTGTCAATCAGCCGTCGGGCACTCACATCCACTAATAACTTGTGAAACGTAAGGAAGTCTATACCTAATATGGGCTGCTTAATGTCCGCTATGATAAAATCCCAACGATAAGGACGACGTAACTTTAAATCTAACACTAACGATTTGGTTCCGTAAGTTTTTATTTCAGTTCCGTTTGCCGCATAAAGTTTATACCGCGTATTTTCTACCGCTCTGTATTTTTTTATCACTGGTAAGACGGAAACGTTCGCACCGGTGTCCACTAAAAAGGTATAACCGCTATTATAGTCCGTAACACGAAGACGAGAACAAGGCCGTATTTCACAGATGTCTCCGAGATCCTGTGTGCCTGCCGTTAGTTTTCCGAAGATCCTGGCGTAGAAGTAGATGGCCCCTTCCAGGCACAGGGTTTAATGCATTTGTGTGCCTTTTCATGGTACTTGTAATGGTAAAAGCAAAGCCAATTTTGCTTGTTACGCTTGCTTGAAGAACTAGGTTGCCTGGTCTGCGAGTGACTTCGTCTACCACTGCCAATTTCAGGTCTCCCACGCTGCAACTGCTCGAGTTTAGTGTTCAATTTAGCGATTTCAGCCTTGATCATGGCAATATCTGCGTTATCGATTCTAGACTGCCGCTGGGTAACTGTAGCTAATTGCAAAGGTTTGGTAGCCTCCAAGACGTTGTCAGCTACGGCTGCCAATTCTTCTAAATCCGTAGACTTGCTAACCGCTAATACAGCTCGAACTTGTGATGGTAAGTGCTCCTCCCACAGTATTCTTACTGTATCGTCTGGGAAATTCTTCTTAGCCAAATCCTTCATCTTACGCAATAGTTGAGAAGGCTTTTGGTCGCCCAAGTCCATGTCTCTTAATAATTTCTTTATTTTCAGGTTCGCCGTGTCTTCATATATTGCTAGTAGCCTATTTTTCAATGCTGCACATTTCTGGCTTTCAGGAGGATCCAATATTATATCGGTTATCTCGCCGATAGTTTCTTTATTTAATTTTGACAAAATTATATCAAAATTGACTGAATCTCCTAGTTTCTGTGGTGCTAGAATAGCTTCGGTTCTAGCGAACCACACGCGAGGATAATCGGTCCAAAATTCTGGAATCCTCGAAGTAAGTGAGACTGCTCCCAAGGTGCCGTAGGTAATATCTTTACACTCCGCAGCCGACGCCTTGCTGGTAGATTCCATCTTTTTGCACTGTTCACAATTTTACTTCACAAAAAGTTATTTATTCGTCACTATTCAACGTTAATGTTCACTTGTCGAGGGTCACCAATTATAGGCTACTGTGTGTATGAAGAGTCTATGATTGCACGGAATTAAATTAAAGATGTTTCACAGTAACAATTATTTATTCCAGCCACCCAAGGTAAGTACATACACGTTAGGGGCGGGGAGCAGACTGGTAACACAGCCTTCCCACGAGCCAGGCGAATGCGATCGCCATTGCTGACAATGCACATTGCACTTGATTCGTGGAACTGTTTGTGTCCCTACACTCTAATTCCGTTGTCAAAGGAACGGAAAATATTTCCTGTTCCTGATTTCCTGAAGTAACTTTATTTTCCAAATATCGGCTATTCAATATTTCTTCCTTTTTTTAGCCAAAATATTTTTCGCCTTTCACATAGATCTCTTAAAGTTACCACGTCATCGTTGATATCAACATTCTCTAAAAGTAACTTGCAATTTTCTTCGTCCTCCATTATATTCGGTTACTTCAAATAATATGTATCTGAAAACAACATAAAATTTAGTACAGTGCAATACCGCGTAAATGTTAAACAAAACTACTATAATCTAATATCAATACCGCTTAACAACTTTTACACGTTATTTATCACTCACAATTTAAAAAATACCAAAAAAATGTACTTAATTACTCTATTCAAGCATAAACATATTATTAAATATCCACTATACGCTATAAAAACACACTTACCTGGATTTTATTCGCTGCAAAAAAATTATTTTCGGGAGCAAGCACTAATCGTGTTTCAACTTGTTCGCCCATTCCGTAAATACGCGGGCTTGTCGCTAACTTCAAACACCGTACTGTTACGCGGTATTGTTTTGATTAAAATATGAGGTTTCTTATTGGCTAATTCAAATTGTGTCAGAAGTAATATAAGCGAATCAGCGCTTAGGATCTGTAGCCGCGATATTTCAAATTTGCACCTTTTGCTGTTCCGCGGTATTTACAAACTGCTCTTACGCAGTATTGCACGCGCAATGACGAATTGTCTCTTAACATTATAGTATTTTTCAGGATTCCTATTAAAACGAAATATCTCTACCCTATTCTGCTCGGAAATATTTGTAGTGCATTTCATCCGACAATCCATGTTACATGAAGGTTTAATAATCTTGCAAGGTACAGTTTTACCACTCTTGCTGATGCAAGCTTTTCCACGTGCGTAGTTTTTCTTTCATTATCTTTCTATTGGGATATATTTCTTACTCGCTTTTTTCCTGCTTGCTCTATTGTACTTTTATTCCGAACTTTTTTTTTTGTTGATAGGTTATTACGAATTTGTTGTAAATCATTGTGCATAGCTTGAGATGCGCCTCTCTAAGTGCAGTCATTAGTAAATTAGCATAAAGCCGATTTTCTGATCCTGATTCAGTATTTCCGATAATCGATAGTCTTTGTCTTTAATTGAACTGTCACTATTGTTTAGATATAGGTCGTCTTCTAACATTCTGAGCTGTTATTTTTTGTGAAAATCTCATTCTTCATCATCAGGATGTTAATCTAATCGGTAATTTGAGTTATTAATTCTTCAGTAAATATTAACCTCTTAAAAAAATTGCAACACGCTGCCGCGTGTTTTGATACAGATTCTTCTGGAATATTAATATCATTATCTAACAAACTGATATGAAAATTAAAATCTTATGTTTACATTTTCTTTTTCTGAAAATTGGTAATCACTAGTAAGTAATTCTTTTAATGTTTAAACCAAATTCTTTAGTGGTGCGTTACAACGTGCTGCTTCGGCAGTTCGTAGTGGTTATTGACTGCAAAAATTATCATGTGTGTTCTTGATTCAATGATTATTTTTAAAAACCTAAAAATCATACACGTTCTTTTGTCTCCTCATTTTCATTTCAATATTAGCATGGACTGCATATGCTGACATATGAGTATGCCCTCTTGTCAAATAAATAATAAATAATGACTCAACATCATTTATTAAGCTGTTGACTATTACGGTCATTGCAGTATATTGCGTGACAATATCACTCGCATCTGGCTCCGCTATAGCTTCATGCCAAAGTACACATGTGGAACGATCTTTTTTTGCGAGATATAGAATAGGTGTCCTCGAACTGAGGTTCGAGGACACCCATTACCGCCAAGATGTCCTGTCCGTGGCCGCTGATGGTCTGCTTATGGGCCATATTTAATTTATTTGAGCCCGTCGCAACTGCCATGATGCCTTTAACGGCCGTGTGGACTGCTTCCATCAGGCGGAGCTTGGTCATTGGTTTCGTCCGTGTTCTTTCCTGTTGCAGCTTCTTCTCTGTGTTGTTGACCGTGACTGGCGCGAAAGCTGTCAAAAAGTCATACGGCCATACGGAGGACTCCCCCTTCCCGGGATGGATACCCGGGATGCGCACCAGTCTTCGGCGTACTGCCTCGGACGTCTCCTCTGGTGATGGGCGCTTGCTAGGTGCCGTGGCCGCACTCTCCTCCAAGGGTTCCATTGGCTCCACGCTGCTGAAGGACTCCGGGGGGGTTCTAACCAGTAAGAGCTGAGGCATAAACGCCTCGCTCTCAAGCTGTCGCTGGCTCGCTCCTCCTCAACTTTTTCTATGCTGCGACCCACATAGGTAGATTTCTGAAAAACCCTGGCCAAAATTATTTAATTTATTTTTTACGAAATAACAGTTTACTATGGTGTATTGATACAAAAATTAATGTTTAAAGATAAAAATTAAAGAATTCACCCAGTATTAAATTATTCCCACTCAAAATTAATCAAGAAACTCTTCGGTAATCTATTACCTGCGCTTGTAAGTAAGTTACTATACGCGTGAACATCATTAATGAGATTGGCTACATTATAATTAGGTGACCAAATCTGGTCTGCGTTTTGAAGCACTGGGCCGACGTCTTGTTCATTATTCCATCTTGCACCTGGTAGGGGGTTGAGTGCGAAGAAGGCTTCACGGAAAAGAAAAGAAATTTATTTATGTTAACTTATTTATTCTAATCATAAAAATATTTTTATGTATTCATACGTATGTATTAGTCAGGTCTATTTTTGTCAATTCGTTAAGCCTTTGAAAATTGCTAACTCGTCAAGTGGTCCTTTTTGCAGAATTTAAATAAAACAATTAAGTTCACGCATTTAAACAAATCGTATATTTTTTACTTCTTTTCACAACCATAATATCTTTCTACCAATTCTAAAAAAAAAAATCAACAAAGAAGAAAATCAATAAAAAATAAAAATTTTCTTACTAAATTATAATATAATCTTAATTAATCAGTCTTGTGTAATCTTTTTCGTATTTATTATGATTATGATTTAAGAAAAATCGTATTCCGATTCCAGTGTATCTGTGGTATTAGACATGATGTCTTCTAAAGGTGAGACTGGTAATGTTTGGCGACGATTGGGTTGGATGAATTACTAGCTGTTTGATAGTTAGTTTCATAGGATATTGTAGCTTGTGGTTGTTGGGTAGTTTGGTAGCGTCGTAAGATGTTGCTGTCTGGTATCCAGTATAGCGGGTACCAGACAGCAACATCTTGATTGATGAAATCTGTTAAAATCTTTAAAACTCCACTTTGAAATAGCAGGGTCTGATGGTCATTTAACTTGTTGAGAGACGGTAAAATGGCTTTAAAAATGACAGATGTCGATTTTCAGAAGCAGCTAAAGTTTCGACAATTTGCTTCTCAAATTCATCGCAACTTGGTTTTCGTTTTAGCGTAGTTTTTCTGTAGGGTTGATATCTTGACCTTGTGTTCGGAGTTTGAGATTCTTCTTCTATACTATCTTCAGTTAAATTTGGTGCATTTTTTTTGCAAAAACATTAATTGTTTATATAAATGATATTCTTTTATACGTTTAGCACAATATCCAGATTTCTTTAAAAGTTCTACCTTCTTTGTATATTTGAAAAAATTATCCTTAATGTTAATCCATTTTTAATGACGTCATTACATGTTACAATCGTTATAAAAAAATAAATAAAAAAAATGATTTTATAATGGTCCTGTAAAATGTTATGAAATGTTTCTTTTGCAGATTTTTGGCAACAGGGAATTCATTCAGAGATATGGAATTTAAAGATTATCGTGGAAAATCTACAATTGGAAAAATTGTACAAGATGTTTGTCGTGCTATATGGGACATTCTTTTAGGTGAAAGTACATATACCAAAAATAACCGAAGAGCTAATTAAAAAAATAGCTAAGGATTTTGACGTAAAAACAAATTTTCCAAATTGCATAGGGGCATTGGACGGGAAACACATCCGAATAATATGTAGTCCTGCCCACAGTGGGTCCCTTCTTTTAACTATAAAAGTTTTAACTTTATAGTCTTGCTGGCACTGGTGGATTCTAACTACAGATTTGTATATGTTGATATAGGATCGTATGGAAAGGAATGTGATTCCACCATTTTCGACAATACAAAACTATACGAATTATTATTGCAAAATCGACTTCCTATACCAGCGCCAAAGCCTTTACCGGGGCTCCAAAAATCAGTTCCCTTTGTTTTTATCGCCGATGAAGGCCTACCGTTACTTAACAATTTAATACGACCATTCCCAGGAAAGCATCTGAGTGAAGAACAAAGGGTTTTCAACTATCTTTTGGGTCGAGTAAGATATGTCGAGTGTGCTTTTGGTATTTTCGCAAATAAATAGCGTGTATTTCATCGGCCCTTAAATGTTCAATATAATTTTGCGACCGACATTATCAAAGCATGTTGTGTTTTACACAATTTTGTTGTAACTCCATGGAGTTAGAAAATCAGAGGGGTTATATATTGACGACTGTTTTTATAACCTTCCACAAACAGCCGATGATGTTTCTTTAACAAATCTTGTCACTATAAGAGACGAATTTTGTAAATACTTTAATAGTGATGTGGGTGCGCTTAGTTGGCAACTAAGTAAAATATAATTAAAGTTGGGGCACGGATCGAACCGACCGAATGTATTCAGTGTATGTAAATGACAAGTTGATAATAATACTAAGCACTTTTACGTTTATTGTATTCACTTTATTAAGTTAAAAAGATGAATATATAGGTATATACTCACCGAGCTTCGTTTTTTTCTTTGTCCATGCTGTCGAATGATGGAAAAATATTAAGGCAAACATCTTTCCACCCTTCTGTTTTTAAATTTTTATTTTTATAATCTTCCTTTGACTTGTTCCAGTAGAAAAACGGTCAAGTATAGTGGTAGGAGTAAGTCCGTTAAAACGATATGTCCTACTCCGCTGGAGAAAGTATACTTCGAATCACGCGTGGTAGGGATAAGAAAAAGATGGCGCGTAACGAAAAAATGTTACACTAAATTTTTTTCCAACCCCGATAAAGAAGTTTCACTTCAAAAAGTCTAAATCTAAATCGCCTGCCATTTTATGCAACCGCACTATGCAACTGACAACACAATACTACACTAGTGAGCACGTGCCGGTACAGGGCGCCGTGGCGCGGCACGGCGCCGCGCCGTATACATGGGTCCACACCCTAAGTACAGGTCTAGGGACGGGACATAGCACACTATCATGTGATCCGAGGAGTGCTGGTGCAGCGCCTTTTCGTGTTTTGATTTCTTAATGATGTTTTCTTAGTCATACGGCTCCTGTACCAGCACCAGATCCAACCTGTGGTCGTTGGCCACCGCGGGTAGTTCCGCTGTGGCAGCCGCGGATACTCCCAGGTTGATTTTACCAATCCTGTATTCAGCCATATCGAGTTGTCTCTACACTGCGGGTCTTGACGTAGTGGCGGGTGGGGCACTTCTTCTGCGGCCGGACTCACCCCGGTAGGCTTGGCTCCACGGATCCTCGTTGCCGGTTGCAGCCACATTCCTCAAGAACTGTTGTTCTATATCTTCCATCCGTTTATATTTACTGTATTTACTGTAAGTTCTTTAACGCTTTTAAACACGTCGAAGTTGTGTCTACCAGACGTCTTATACAACTCGCCGACTCAGTATGTATAGATTTTTGTGTAAAAATGACTCTCAAAATGGCGTTGCAATTATATCTCTTGTTGTTGTAGCGTAGTATTAGCTCGTTCCAAGCATCGGCGTAGTTTACATCCGACGTAGTATAATTGCGTAGTATCACTTCTGGTTCCCCCGTAAGATTACTTTTTAAATAATGCAGCTTCTGTACTGGAGACAGTTTCGTATTCATATGGATGAGAGAAGTACAAATCGTAAAATGTCTGCCACTCTACATACTTTCAGCTGAATGCTGGTATTTTGATTTATGGCAATTTAATTTCGTTACTGTCCGAGGAGGAAGATGACCCTTGACCTTCAGAAGTACTAGGCGGTGAAGCTTGTCGTGCTGCATCTAAAAACGGCTGAATAGCCTCTTTTATAGCCGAATTATATTGCACGTACAACTCCTTGAACACCTCGTATGTCCTTTACTTAAACTACGAATGTTTTCTTTTTTCTTCACTCGTTATACTCAAAATAATACTTTTATGTCCGTCTTTAAAGTTAGTCCACAGTTCATCAAGCATTTCTAACCTAGTTTCCAAATAAGGTCTCTTAATCCTATCCTTAATGTCTTTTATAATTCTTCTCTGCATTCTTTAAGCTTTCCAATAATTCAACTTGGTAAATCAGAAAATCCTCCATAGTATATATGACTATAAAACTCTAGTTTCCACGTTTTTTCTAGGTTAGAAGTGTAATGTCTACAAGTAGCGGGTGGGTTGCACTTTGTTACCTAGCAGTTATAGTTACTTTTTACTCGTAATCCGATCACACACTGAATATTAATAAGCACGTAGTTAATAATCTTGTTTTTGCAACAGTTCAAAAAAAGTCACAGTTTTAACCACCAATGTTGAATTAAAACTCGTATAGTATTCTTATCGCTTTCTTTTGTTCTCGCAATGCACTCGTCCGTCGCCGACGGGCGACAGGGTCCGGCTCAGATTAGACTATATGATTAAGGCGATAAGGTTGTTAATTCCTTGTTTCGGTTATGGCACAGTAAAACGACGTGTTGTTTGTCGGCGATGTTAAGTTTGTTGGTGCCACTTGCCACAGACATGATGTCTTTTACGGCCTTATGCACGTCTTCCATCAGCTGGGCCTTGGACTTGGCCACCATGGATCCGTCTCCCTCCTCCGCTGATTTCTTCCCCTCATGGCCATAATTGGCGGATTTGTGGCCGCTGTCCCATAACCCGACAAGTGGCGGCGCTTCCTCTCTTACCAATCGACGGTGCGCCGGTTCTGGGACGTCGTCCGAAGATGTCAATGAGCTGGCGACGCTCCATCGTACTGTCCTAATAACTATTGTCCTAGCTCCTATACTAACCTAAACTACACTACACTAATACTAATCACATGCAGTCAGTAAACACTATATATTTAAAAGTCACAATAATAGAAAGTCGAAACTACAAAAACACAAAAAATATTTAAACAATAAAATAAAATGGTCCAGCTATGTCCAGCCGCTAGTGGCGTTGGAAGCGACCGTGTTGCGACCACGTGCGAGCACGTGTTATCATAACTAACCTAACACACATTTAAAACAAATAGTTAACAAACTAATCTATACTTAACTAAGTTACGCTAATCTAATTATGTTTAATCACTATTATAAAGTTTGAGATAATGAGTTCGTGTATTGAAAAAAAAGAAAAAATAAAAGATTGCACAATTGTCAAAATTGGGGTTTTAAAAACTCACCAACTGTGGTGTTAACACTATTATAAAGTTTGAGATAATGAGTTCGTGTATTGAAAAAAAAGAAAAAATAAAAGATTGCACAATTGTCAAAATTGGGGTTTTAAAAACTCACCAACTGTGGTGTTAACACCTACCGGTGAACACACAGAACACTATACAACACAAATAGTCAATAGTCACAAGTTAATTAAATAATAGTATACTGAGCGAGACAACAATACGCCTGGAACATTCGATACGCGTCTGCACACTGTGATGGCCGGCGACCGAGTAGTCCGTCTTAAAGAATACTCACTCACCACCTTCACATGGCCCTATCAACCTTCAGGTTATACAGGCCGAAACGTGGGAGAACACGCCGGTGCTCCACACTGTTCCCAGCGTGTTGCTTGATCTCCCTACAAAGCTCATAACGAGCCGCTCATTCTGGGCTGGTCCCTGCGCCGCTTACCTCTCTCGGGATGGACGCAACACCACAACCTCGGACGCCGGCTCGGCTCCGTCTTCTATATTTACTGCGCGCCTCGTGAAAATCTTTTCTGGCCTTCTCTTCTACTACCCTTCCCCTTTTCCGGGTCTTCTGCCATTCTCGTCGTTTCTTATATTGAAATTGCCGCAGTCTGTCCAGCTCATCCGTTTACGACTCATAGCCCGTGTCCCTGTCACGCTCGCGTCTATGGCCTAAGCACATGCATGCTGTCATTTTTACTATTTTTGTGAACTGCTCGCATATCGCAGGAGCGGGATTATTCCAGTTCAGCCCTCCCATACGTTACTCACCCCCCTCGTTGTGAGCGTAAGGTCGATGTTGGACTCACCACCACTGTCTCCACAGAAGGTCGGTGGCTGGTCTGCTAGGTTATGTACCATCGGGCCAGAGACCGCGCTGAACCCTCTCGGAGAAGGATCCGCCGCGGCCGCCAGTAATGGCACCCTGTAGTTCCGGGACCAGAATAGGGCTACGGCATCCCCTGCCTGTCGTAAGAGGCGACTAAAAGGGGCTTCCGGGGTTGCGAGCGGCTAGAGTGGGAGCTCGAACCGTTCAGTCAGGTGATCTCGGGAAGGACGGCGGTACGTGTGGTCGCATACCGTCGTAAAGACTAGACGGAGCGGTGGGCCCAGCCGCCCATCTGGGAGGAGCCCGATGGGGTAACGCGCTCGGAGGATTCCGGTTGAAGTCGTTTCGAGATTCCAGAGTCTTCCTTTTTGGCGCCGAGAACGGCCACCGGGGGGGTTTTAGTGCGGTAAAAATCCCACATAACCCTGCGTCGCTCCCACGGCGTCGGGTACCTTTTGAAGGTTTCCCCCTCGACAACAAAAAAAAGGTTATTTACCATCAGGTTGCGGCATAAGATAAATTCTTCCATTTGGGACCTTCTGTGGAGGGCATCAGGTCCTCGCCCTGTGGTCTGCTCCGGCCTGCAATGCCAGAGCGGTGAGTGGGCATTAGAATCCACACCAATTAATACTGGTCCCTGCAGGTCATTTAGCACCTCTTCTAAGCGCACTAAGTGGCTTTCAATTGGGTCTCTATACTGGAAGCTTCTTGGCGTCTTCGGCTGTGGAGGTTCTTACGACGACGCCGGCATTGCCCACCTTTCTCACTAGCTGTACCTGTATCCCCAGTTCTTTGGGATTGACCGCGGTCTTCAGCACCGCCTTCGTCTCCTCGGCTGTTTTCAGCTTCTCTAGTTCAGCTTCGGCCGGGTAGAAGGCTACGACCGCGGACTCTGTGTTCCTGATGGGAACTGGGGCAGATCTCTTGTCCAGCTTCAGTGCCTGGCGACCAGTCAAGGCCTGCTGCAGCGCCAAGTCCTTGCGGGTGCTGTCCAGTTCTGCTTCCACTAGCGCCTTCTCGGCGTCAGCCAGCCGCAGCTCCAAGAGCCCTATCACGGCCAGAATGTCCTGGCCGTGGCTGCTTATCGCCTGCTTGTCGGCGATGTTTAACTTGTTGGTGCCGCTTGCTACCAACATGATTCCTTTTACAGCCTTATGGACGTCCTCCATCAGCTGGGCCTTGGACTTGGCTGCCATGGAACCATCTGCTTCCTTCGCTTTCTTCCTCTCCTCCTTATGGCCGCTGTCCCATAAGCCGCCAAGTGGCGGCGCTTCTTCTCTTGCGCTCCTCACTAGCCGACGGCGCGCTGGTTCCGAAACCTCGTCAGGGGATGTCAGTGGCCGCTTACTGGCCTGGGAAGCCGGCTGTTCCGTTAACTCTATGTCGTCTACTGTACTGAAAGATTGTGGCCGAGTCCGCACCAACGAAAGGCGCGGGACAAACGCCTCAGCCTCCAGCTGCAGGAGGAAATCTCTTTCCTCCGGTATCTTCTCCTGGCTGCGCCTACGCAGCTGCTCCACCAGCTCAGCACTGAGCTGGCGGCGCTCCATATCACTGTCCAAGTTCTAATTCTAATCCTAATCTAACTATACTAAACTATACTAAGAATAATAAGAGTCTATAAAATCAATATAAGTGTCAATCACATAAGGACTACGATACTAATAAAGTGAAAAGAAAAAAATAATAATAAAATATAAAAAAAAAATAAAGCACAGAACAAACAGTCAAAACACGTCCAATAAGTCCAACCTAGTGCCGCCCGATCAGAGTCAGACTAGTGCCGCCTCCGTGGCACGTCACCGGCCAGATGCCAGCGGCGGCCACTAGTGGCGCTGAGAGCGACCACGTTGCGAACACGTGCGAGCACGTGTTAACCCTAACTAACCTAGTAATAAAATTTAAACTAATAGCTATTGAATATATCTAATAAATTAAACTATTCTAAACTAATCTAACCTACTCTAATTATATACTATAGACCGACCGTTTAACTCGCGTATCGCCTGCGCGGAAATAGGGGAGAGGGGGCGGGTAAAACTACACACGGACTTAATAATCTATCCTCTTCAGTCCCGGGGCTACATTTTGATTTATTTAATTGATTTATGTTAATTAGCTTATTTAATACCTTAAAAATAAAGAAAAATATATAAAATATTTTTTTCGAAAACACACTTTTTTAATTGCATGTCCCCTATAGGGGACACTCGGATTCGATGTCGTAAAAATAAGTGCAATGAAACTAAAAATCCATCAAAGAACAAATGTTTATTAATAATTATTTCATGATAGATTTTCATGATATTGCTTGAAGCAGTTCCGCCCGACTACTAAACACAAATGCATATTGCAAGTTGAGCAAAATACTCTTGCTTTTTTGCTTTTGTAACCCGACAAGCGGCATCTATGGTCACCTGACTCGTTATCAATCATTGGCAAATGACCTGCCATGGCCGTTCTTAGCTGCAGCGGCGGTTGAGGCACATATATCCTTTTGCGGCTTGTAGATGCTACTGCTCCTGCCTCAAATTCTTCGTAGATTTGGATTTTTTCTTTAGCAGGAGTAAAGGAATGTGCGATTTCTACCTTAAAATCTAAGTAATCTAGAATATCCTTTTTTGGGATTTCTAATAGTTGCGCCTCCTTCCTGTACACTAACCACGCTGCAGCTGCTGCGAAATCAAAAAGATGAAAAATTAAGCGAACAGTCCATTTTTTGGAGCGCGCGCTAATTCTGTAAAAACTGATCACTCTATCTAGCATGTCCACCCCTCCCATCTTTTCATTATATTGCTTTATTGCATGTGGTCTGTCTATTTCAATGTATTTTTTGGTTGTCTTGCACCAACGCTTACACTTATTTTCGGGTTCTTTAGAATCTACAGACGATGCCATTATTACTGGTTTACTGTCAAACCATTTTAGACAGGCCACTTCACCGTCACTCCTCACCAATTGATCTGAAGAACCACGTCCCTCTACTTTCAATTGGTTGTCTGACTTGAAATTACAAGTTTTAGGTATTTTTGACTTCCTAAGAGTGCCTGTTCCTTGCATTTTCTTAGCGCGTAATTTGTCTAGTAAACCAATTGAGGTAAAATACCTGTCCATGTAAATCTTTGTACCTTCAGGTAAGTTTTTAGCCAATCTCATGACAACTTTTCCTCCAATATCCAGACCCTCGGCTTCATCAGGTGGCAGTATTGAATCACCTTTACCCTCGTACATGAAAAAATCTAAGGGGATGCCATCTGGACTAGTACAAACAAAGTTTTTTAAGCCACACGGATTTGGTTTTCCCCTGACAAACTGTCGCATTGATACATGGCCCCAAAATGGTATCATCTGCTCATCAATGCTCACTTCTTGAGGTCGAGGATTTTCTAGACAAGCTTTTCTTACTGAAGCTATAAAAGGTTGAACTTTCCAAAACTTATTTTGCTTCGAAACTAAATCAACATCGAGATCATTTACTAACTTCAAGTTTGTTCGAATTCTAAAGAAACGATCTCTAGTCATCCGATCTGCTATCATCGGGATCCTGGTTTTATGCATCCAGTACATCTTAATTCTGGGTAAACCCAAATAGCTCATTGCTATGCAAAGGCCAAAAAAGACTTTTATTTCTTCCTATTTATTTATTTATTTATTTTATTTATTTACACACCAACAGCACTACACACAGATCATGACATAAATACAGTACAGTTAGTTTACATGCATGTATGCGTGCCAATTACAGGCGTGAACAACATTCCTTGCAGACAATCGTTACGATATTATCTTAAAGCTAATACACATATATTACAATTTAATTTAATTAAAAAGAGATAACAAATTTATACATACAACTATTCTTCAAAAGTGGATATTAATTATATAGTTCCTGGTTTATTTTATTTTTAATTTTTTTTATTGTATCGTGATATATATCTATTTCTGTTATAATTGTGCATATGCGGTTGTATTGGGCGCTGATTCGGGGAAGTGGAGAGTGCTTAAGGACGTTCGTACGACATATAGGTATGTGGAAAAGTTTGGTAATGGCTTGTCGGGGATATCGTGATGGGACATTGAGTTGTACTTCACTGAGCAGAGTACTGGAATCTAAGGTGCCAGATAGTAGTTTTTTGAGGAATACGATGTCAGCGATAAAGCGACGATGATATAGTGTTTTCATCTTGAAAAACTGCCGTCTTAGGTCGTATGTAGCTTTATGCGAGATACCTGAGGAGTAGTAAGCCAAATGCCTTGTGAAGGAGCGCTGGATGCTCTCAAGACGCTGCGACTGTGTCAAGTACTGGGGATTCCATACCACTGATGCGAATTCTAAGTGACTACGTATTAGGGCGTTGTAGAGGATGATTTTTGTTCCATGAGAGAAGAATCCTTTAGTGTTTCTCTTAACAAAGCCCAGCATCTTTGCTGATTTTTTGACAATAGCGTCAATGTGAGCTGAAAATTTAAGCTTGGAATCCAAGATTACGCCCAAGTCACGGATCTCAGACACCTCCTCCAAGTAATCGCCATTCAGTTGATAAGATGAACTAAGTATATTTTGCCTTCGGGTATATTTAATATGAAAACATTTTTTGTGGTTCATATTCATGCTATTTTCGTTGCACCATACATTAAGTCTGTTGAGATCGTCCTGAATGAGCTGAATATCGCTTAAGGATTTTACTACTCTGTATATTTTTAGATCGTCAGCAAAAAGTGAAAATTCACAGCAATTTATGACTGTCGTTATGTCGTTGATGAAGGCCGAGAATAATATTGGGCCCAGATGAGACCCCTGCGGTACACCCGAATAAGCAGGATATACATTTGATTCATACCCATTAACGACCACTACAAGGAGTCTTTTTGATAAATAAGATTCAATCCAGTCCAGTAACGGGTTTCCTAATCCGTATAAATTATTCAGTTTGCTTATTAAGAGAGGATGCTTAACTCTGTCAAAGGCGCTGGAAAAATCTGTGTATATAGCGTCCACTTGATGACCTTTATCAATTTGGCTAGACAAATACGATACAAGGGATACTAAATTCGTTTCAACCGATCGTCCCCCCTTAAAACCGTGCTGATTTTTTGACAGGAAAGGATCTAAATGTTTTGTGATAACAGGACATACTAGGCTTTCAAACAGTTTAGATAAACTTGACAATATTGAAATGGGACGATAATTCGTCGCATCCCGAATATCTCCTTTTTTATAAATTGGAACTATTTTGGCTTTTTTCCACTCTTCTGGAAAGACTCCATCTGCTAAAGATTTGTTAAAGATTAAAAACAGTGGTAGGGCGAGACTATGGCCGCAACGCTTTAAGAAGATTGGTGGCACTTCATCTGGGCCAGCACCCTTATGTACGTCTAGTTTTTTTATAGCGCGTAATATGTCCTGCTCGCTAATTGTAGCGCGGCATAAGCAATTTGTAAAACCTGGTCTATTAATTTTAATTTGTGGGGAACTTCTATTAAAGGCTGAAGAGAAGTTACGCGCGAAAAGCCCAGCAATTTCTGATCCAGATGTAGCAACCTTGTCGCCTAGATACATCTCTGATGGAATATTTGTATCACCATTTCGCCTGTCTTTCACATAGCGCCAAAATGCTTTGGGATTATTAGTTATATTGGTTTCAATTCTTTTCTTGTAGATGTTTAGGCATTGAGTGCTAAGGTTATGACTACGTTGTCTAAGGATCTCGAATTCTAATTTATCACGTGGATTTTTGTACTTTCTATATTTCAATCTTAATCTCTCTTTTTCTGCGAGAAGTCTAATGAGTGCTTTACTAAACCACGGCGAGTATTTAGAGCTTCTGGGCATTACCTTAGGAATGTATAATTCTATTACCTCTCTTAAGTGTTTGTACAAAATAACAGTCATTTCATTGACATTTTTGATTCCGGTAAGTTCAGAGCTCCAGTTGATACTATTTAAATGCTGTGTAATTTTTACGTAGTCGGCTTTAAAAAAGTTAAATCGAGGACACATTGAATGTTTAAGGAAGTTAGGCTTACAATCAGTTAGGGATATTAGCAACGGGGGATGTCTGGGGTCTGTTTTGCTTAGTACATTAGGTGATTTTATTACCTCAATTCCATTACAGTCAGTTATTACTAGGTCTAATAATTTTGCGTCTATGTTAGGAACACCGTTCATTTGTTTTAAATTGTTACATGATATGAAATCGACTAATGACAAGCCCAATTGGGAATTTTGTTTTACTGGGATGTATGAAGCATCGTCCAGACTTTGCGACCAGTTAATAAAGCTTAAGTTAAAGTCTCCAATAATTATAACTCTGTCTGTATGCTCCAAGATATTATTTGCATCGTGCAGAAAACGGTTAAGGGAATCCAAAGTGACAGGTGGAGGGAGATATAATATACAAATTGACACTTTTTTAACATTACAGTTATCTTTAACTGATATAGTTACCCATAAATGTTCTCCGTCCGCTACTGAGACAATTTGGCTAGAGGAGAAGCGTTTATCGACAGCAATCATCACACCACCACCGTCCTTTTTGGACTCCCTTGAGCATAGCCTGTCTTTGCGGTATACTATGTAGCGCTTATCAATAAATTCGCTGTTTAAAATGTTACAGTTCAGCCAAGTTTCTGTAAACAATATGACGTTGTAATTGTTGAGTAAGATGTTTCGCAGAACATCATCAGTTTTAGTCCTAATACCGCGCACATTTTGATAATACATAGTTAGAACCATTTAGATTTTTTAAGATTACTAATGCATTACATGAAATACTTAATAATAGCTAGTTTATTAATTTTAGGCACTCAATGTCTTTTATAATGGTGGCGGGGCTTTGTTCGTCTTTTCTCGTAAATATTCTGCCATCCCGAACCCATACGAATTTATAGCCAGCTTCCTTGGCCTTTTTTCGGGTTGCGGCATGTAAGTTTTTGTTAGCGGGTGTTAAGTGTTCTGAGACAAATACGGGAACTCGACGACCTCCAATTCCAAGGTGTTCGGAATTCAGTTTGTCATTTTTATTTTTTTTGTTATATTTGATAACTGCGGCGAGAAATTCATCTCGACGTCGTTGGCTTCGCAATTTTACAATGACGGATCGAGGTCGATCACTCTCCTTGTTTAGCTTGGCTATGCGAGTTACGTGCAGTATATCGCTTTCGGCAATGGGATTATCGACTATAATACTCAATTGCTCTATAGTTTTGAATAAGTTTTCAGATCGGTGCTCGGGTACGCCGCTTATCTCTACATTGTTTGAGCGCGTGTGCTGTTCAATCTGACCTAATCTTTCTGACAGAGACTTCACTTGTGATGTCAGTTTTTCATTCTTCACTTCAAGGTTGCTTATGATAGTATTTTTTTCTTGTACTGACTTCATGAGGTCATCGTACTGTTTGCTAAGGAATGATAGAGATTCCTCGAATCCAGATATATGACTGGTTATGCTTGCAAGATGTTGCGAAACCAGATTTGTGATGATCTCTGTGATATCTTGCCGTATAATTTTTCGGAGCTTATCCTCAGTGATATAGGATTCATCACAATCGGATTTTGATCGTTGCTTTTTGGATCGTACAGTGATGTTGTCTTCTTCGTTACAGTTTACTTTTTGGCTTTCGTCATCAGAACCAACCGGGCGAGTATTGGAGCGTACAGGTGTATTTGAGTTGTCGGTCTTAGGCTGTTTGCTGAGACACTCCAGACATTTCCAACTATTTTTGCGTTGTTGGTCCATCAAATAGAAGCGCTTCGAAGAAATATTAGCGCATAGCAAGTCATATCCACGATTACATTGAGAGCATTTTATGTGCTCTTTTTTGGGTAGAGTGTTCCGACACCCGAAACATATATTTGCTGCAGATGACATCTCGAGTTATTATTCAATTGCAACAATTCAATTCAGCACTATCAATCTTGAAAAAGTCACTAATTAGTTTAAGAGTCTCTTTTACAGGGAAAGAAAAAAAAAAGTTCACTATTATTTATATTGTCCAAACTTTTTGTAAGAAATAAAAAAAAATAAAGAAATAAATTATTAAAAAAAAAAAAAAAAAACTTGATCAAGGTACGGTCTAATCGGGTAGCGAACGCACGACCTAATGTTCGACGTAGCAGTACAGTTCATACCAATACACCACGGCAACTATTTATACAAGTGTGAAATTTGTTAACTGTTACATTCGTGTACTTGATAATAAAACTAATTACGATAAGTTGTTATGAGTCCAAAGTCCATTCTTTTGTCTTCACTTAGCAACACGGTAACAAGATCGCAATGCAACGGAAGATTTTAAACTTGTTTATTGAATTTAATTCTTAAATTGTCACTTTTTCCACTCAACTCACACACAGTATTTTAGAACGTACTGTTCTGATTACAATGGTATAACTTTACACTGTGAACTCTCTTTTTATTAGCACTATATCAATTAATATTAACGGAGAACATCAACAGCACGTCTGCACTCTAAGTGTATTATTATATTGTATGAAGAGTCCAGGGCCTTGCCTGTTTTTATCAAATAAGTTTGATTTGAAAACGCGCTAATCATTTCGAATATTTCCTCTGGAATATATCTTGTGAAATACTCGAATGGTGTTGATAAAACCCGTACCCGGGTGACAGCAAGAGGTTGGCAATAGAGTCCTTGAGCAGATGGTGAAAAATTATCATCGTGTTTCCAGTATATTCTACGACTCACAACTCGTGGCGACGGTGAGGTAGGATACGCGGACAACGGTATCTCATCATCTCTAGAATATTCATCACTAGGAATTTCTTCAACATTTTGCTGCATTTTAAGATCTGTAGGTGTAATTTCATGATCGTCATTGTCTGAAAATCCATCAATGATGGAATCATCATCATTGAATTCTAAAATAGTCAATATATCCCGGTCACTCAAACCTGTAAAAGTGAAAAAATGGTGTTACGGAACTTTTAATACCTAATAATAACTATTACTTACATAATTAAAAGTATAAACCCTAAAACCGAAAGCCCCCTATACGGGACATACGCATGTCGAGATTCACTACGATAAAATTATTTGTTAAAATACAAAAATCAAATGTAATTCATATCCCAAATATCTTCAACAATGTAAAAAATATACATTTCAAACATAATATACGTTATTTTAACTAAAAATAATAAAAAACTTAACGCCGGCAGCCATAATTACGTTTTTCAAGCAACTGTCGAGTTTAAACTGTCACCAGCAATAAATAACAAATATTCGTAGAAAGAAATTACTTTTCAAAAACAGTGCCATCTATCGTTAAGCAATACCAATAACTATAATTATAGTTCCTCAAACGACCGCTAGCTAGGGACACTGGCAAAATTGTCCCTTATACGGGGCGCAAGGACCGAAGAGGCTATAGACTTATCTCGAGGTAGATTGTTGTCAAAGTATATAATATAATTATATATCAATATTTATTAAATAAGAAATTTGGCTGTGTGGTGTCGGTCTTGAATAGCACCACTCCCTCTCTTCCCGTGGATGTCGTACGAGGCGACTAAGGGATAAAACATCCAGGAGATGGGCAGCAGCATCTCCTGTGAAATTCCAACATTTACTGCGGTCACCAACACGCTTGCCAGGCGCGGTGACTACTGGCAAAACCCCCTTATGACAGGTGCAGAAAAGCCACGGCCCCCAGTCCCTGGCGGCCCCGCTATTCCGGGCTATGGTAGCGGCCAAGGTAACGGCGGGGCAGGGGGTGCTAAGAATCTCCGGCAGAGATCCGGCTACCACAACCGACGACTTCTGCACCTGGCAACATTTGTGTTGCCAGTGATGACCTATGGCGCCGAAACGTGGTCCTTCACTAAAGGCCTCATTCGAAGGCTCAGAGTCGCTCAGCGTGCTATGGAGAGGGCTATGCTCGGAATTTCGCTACGAGACATGATTCGCAACGATGAAATCCGTAGACGAACGAAGGTTACCGACATAGCTCTCAAAATCAGCAAGCTGAAGTGGCAGTGGGCCGGCCATATCGCTCGAAGGACCGATAACCGATGGGGAGGAAAGGTCCTCGAGTGGCGACCACGTTTAGGCAAAAGGAGTACAGGTCGCCCCCCTACCAGGTGGACCGATGACCTGGAGAAGACAGCGGGAAACCGTTGGATTCAGAGGGCACAGGACCGGTTGGAGTGGCGCCATTTAGGGGAGGCCTATGTCCAGCAGTGGACATCAAAGGGCTGATGGATGGATGGATGGAAGAAATATAGTATAACTTTATAACTCACGAAACAATAAAATAACAATAAATTCTTTTACGAAATATTTAACCACAGTTTAAAGTTATGTAGGACTAGTACTATTCATCGCTGATATACATATCGCTTGAATTGTCTTCACTGTCTGAGTAGCTTGAGGAGTCAGAATCTTGCAAATTAATAATAAATTTATCCATCTCGTCATCTACGATGTGATCGTGCTGACAGTATTCATGTTCAATAGTTTGAACATGTTTATCACAGTTAACCCATTTTTCTACAGAGAATTCGGCAAATAACTGTTCCAGTGTAATTTTCTTTTTGTCTAAATTAGAATCAATTTCAATTTTTGCTAGCTGTCCTTTGATATCGCCCCACACCAATTCGATGGGGTTTAAGTCTGGATGATATGGAGGCAGCCTTAAGACTTCATGACCTGCCGCCTTTAAAATTTCATCTATTTTGTACACATTCTCCGATCCGTGTTGCTTGATTAAATTTAACAAATCACATTTTCTTAAAGACATATCAAACTCAACATTGTGTCTTTGCAGCCAGGTCTGCATGATGGCTTTTGTGGATATCATCGTAGGCTTTTTGTCCACCTGTACCGAGTGGTATGAGGCATTGTCCATTACGATAACTGAATTTGGTGGTAAATTTGGCAATAACTTTTCTCTTGTCCATTTGCTGAAGTTTACAAAATTCATATCGCTATGATAATCTCCGGTTTTGCTGTTAGATTTAAAGATTAGAAGAGCTCCATCGATGAATCCACGTTGTCCTCCAGCATGCACAATAATTAAACGTGGCCCTTTGCCAATATGCGACAGCACCCCTCGTTCTTCATTGGATTGCCAACACGCCGATACATTCAAAGACGAATTGACATATGTTTCATCAAGGTAAACGATATTTCTTTGATCTCTCCTGTACTTCTTTATCGCATTAAGATGACGCCACCGCCACGATACAATGTTTTGTTGTTCAATCAGTAATTTTCTTTTTGACTGACATTTCTTACATCGAAAACCAAGTTTATGAATCAATGTTCTCAGATATTCTCGGCCACAATTAAAAATTCCTTCTTCTCTGAGTCTCTCATTAAAGTTTTTAATGTAGGAACCTTCTTGTAAACCGTGTAAAATTGAGTTATTATTCTTCTAATTACGCCTTCAGTAAAACTGTCAACTTAATTTTTTTTCTTTCGAATTTGTTTATTTTTTGTTGGAGATTTAAAATTTACATGATTATTTTCGTCTTTCTGTTCATTTCCTTCTTTTATTATTTTACTTATGGTAGTCACTGAGAGTCCAGTAGCTTCAGCAAAGTTTGTTTAGGTTTACGTCTTGAAGATACTCTGTAGAACTATGGTCTTGTTTTCTGGCTTTAAGAAACAATATACTTTGTATGCTATTTGTTTAGCTTGTTTGTTAATTTTTTTTGCAAAGCAAGAAGAGCGATTCATCTTGGGATTAATCTTAGTAAGTATTTACCTTGTGCGTTAATGTCAAAGGGTCCGTAACAAAAATACCAACCGCGCGCTGCGAGCACTGACAGCGCACTGCCGCGTTTGACGTGGCTCTGTGCTCCGCGCACCCCTCTCACCCACCCGGTAACATCTCCCCCCGCTCCCTTCTTACCCCGCAGGCGATACGCCAGCTAAGCGGTCAGCCTATAACACTGATAAGAGTTTAAATACGGGTGAGTTCGTGTATTAACTATAAATAAAAGAAAGAATGTCCGATTGTCTTTGAGTGAATTAAATTAATTACACTCACCAGTCACCAAGTCACCAATCCAACACACAAAACACAATAAACGCACGATAATAGTTACGATAGAATTAAAATAACAGTCAAAATAATTGTCAAAAGTTGCAAACACAAAAACAGGTTATATTAGAGCGAGACAGCAAGCACGCTCGGAGCACTCGATGCACGTCCGCACACTACGACGACCGGCGACCGAGTAGTACTTAGAGAACACTCACCCACCACCTTCCCGTGGCCCCATCAACCTTCAGGTTATACGGGCCGAAACATGGGAGAACACGCCGGTACTCCGCACTGTTCCCAGCGTGCTTCTTGATCTCCCTACAAAGCTCATAACGAGCCGCTCATTCTAAGCTGGTCCCTGCGCCGATCACCCGTCTTGGGATGGACGCAACACCACAGCCTCGGACGCCGGCCGCGCGTGCCCGGTCTTCCCGTTCCCGTCCCTGCCTATTAGAATGCCATCTCCGAGCGAAGTCTCTGAGTCTTCAGAAGTTAGCCTCGGAGGCGACGAGGTCACGGTAGTAGACCGGTCCCGCCTCCTCACGAGTCAGTCCATTCAGCATGCTTTCTCTATACTCGTCATACAGGGGGCACTCCCAGAGCACATGATGCATGTCTTCGTCTGCCTGGCCGCAGTAACATTCTTTCTCCTCCTCCAAGCTGAGTAGCTTCATGTCATGCAGTCTCTTTCTAAAGCATCCATGCCCGCTCAGGATCTGCGAAGTTTCATAGTCCGGCTGCACCCAGGTTGCCCCGAGGCGAGCCGCCACGTCCGGGAAGAAACGAAACGTCTCTCTACCTTTCTCCTTGCTTTCTCACTGCCGCTGCCATCGGGCAATAACATCCGCTGTGATTGCCTCTTTCTGTTCCCGTGTGTCCTGTTCGGCCGCGGACTTACGCACCTCATCCAGTCGGCCCGCACGATTCACCTCGAGGTCGGCCGGCAGCACGCCCGCAAGGACCGGCAGCGTCGCCGTTGTTTCGACCAAATTCGTGAACTGCTTACTTACGGCAGGAGCGGGAGAGTTCCAGCTAATCCGTCCCATTCGTTCGTGGATGCCCGATCGAAAACGTTCCCAATCCACCCCGCGCACCCGATACCCCCTCAGCGCTCCCGTTGACTCGGTCAGTGCGGTATTGGTGTCGGCGCACCCCCCCGAAATCACCTCAAAACTAATGAGCCGGTGGTCGCTGCTGCTCGCCTCTGCGTGCACTCTCCAATTTGCCACACTCACCCCCCTCGTTGTAAGCGTTAAGTCAATGTTTGACTCACAACCGCTATCTCCACAGAAGGTCGGTGGCTGGTCTTCCAGGTTTTGTACCACCAGGTTGCGGCAGATGATAAACTCTTCCATTTGGGACCTTCTGTGGAGAGCATCTGGTCCTCGTCCAGTGGTCTGCTCTGGCCTGCAATGCCAGAGTGGTGAGTGGGCGTTGGAGTCCACTCAAACCAGAATTTGTCCTTTCAGGTCGTTCAGGACCTCTTCTAGGCGCACTAGGTGCGCTCGATTGGGTCTCTATACTGGAAGTACGCCGACACCATGTGAAGGTCCAGAGACGGGACGTGGCACACCATGAGATGGTCCGTGCAGTGCTGGTGCAGTACCCCACACGTCACTCTGGCATTAGGGACGTATATACCAGCTTTTCCATTGTATGAGTGTGTAATAATGTGGTCGCATTTGTACGGCTCCTGCACCAGCACAATGTCCAGATTGTGCTCAGCGGCCACCACAGGTAATTCTGCGGTGGCCACCGCGGACCCTGCCAGATTGATTTGGCCTATTTTTACCTTACCCATATCGGGTTACTTCCACGCTGCGAGCCTCGGCGTATTGGCGGGCTGGGCATTCCCTCGCCATGGTTCGGTGCGACACATATTCTTTGCGCCCGAACTTTTTGCAGGTCGCGCAGCACAGTTTTGGCGGGTCGCACTCCGTACCCCGGTGTCCCGTTTCGCCGCACTTACTGCAGGTTGGCTGAGCGGCCTTGCAGTATTTTTCCGGGTGGCCGAACTGCTGACATTTATTACAGCAGGTGACCGCCACGTAATCACATGCCTCCGCCACCTGCCTTCCGATATACACCACTTCCTCACTTAGGAGGAAGCGGCGGAGGCTAGGCGAGCACTGCAGCACGTACGTGGCGGTCCTTCCTGTGGGCCTTCCTTTCTTGAAGGCCACCCGCATCTCCTTGCCGACTTGCTCAGCCGTCCACTCTTGCAGACCTTTGCGGCTTGCCTGGTCTGCGATAGCCAGGCTGATATGTCTTCAGCTTTTGTGTCGGATTCTATGTTCCGGAGTACGACGTAGGGTTGCCTTCTCGCTGGTTCTGTAGCCCGCAGTGTCTTCGGCGCGGCCTCCTTCAGCTTCTTAGCGTCCTCGGCCGTGGAGGTCCTTACTACGACGCCGGCATTGCCCACCTTTCTGACCTGCTGAACCTGTATCCCCAGTTCTTTGGGGTTCACTTCAGCACCGCCTTCGTCTCCTCGGCTGTTTTGAGGTTTTCCAGTTCTGCTTCGGCCGGGTAAAAAGTTACGACCGCGGACTCTGTGTTCTTTATCGGAACTGGGGCTGATTTCTTATTGAGCTTCAGTGCTCGGGCGTAGTCGGGCTTCACTGGCCTCGCCGGCGCCGCCGCTTGTTCCTGGCGGCCAGCCAAGGCCTGCTGCAGTGCCAGGTCTTTTCGGGTGCTGTCCAATTCTGCTTGGACGAGCGCCTTCTCCGCGTCGGCCAGGCGCAGCTCCAGCAGCCTTATCACTGCCAGAATGTCCTGGCCGTGGCCGCTTATTGCCTGCTTGTCGGCGATGTTCAGTTTATTTGTGCCACTTGCCACAGACATAATGCCTTTTACGGCCTTATGGACTTCCTCCATCAGCTGGGCCTTGGTCTTGGCCGTCATGGTTCCGTCTCCGTCCTCCGCCGTCTTCTTGTCAGATTTGTGGCCACTGTCCCACAAACCACCTAGGGGCGGCACATCCTCCCTTGTACTTCGAACCAGTCGTCGGCGCGCTGGTTCCGGCACGTCGTCCGGAGAAGTCAATGGCCGCTTGCTGGGGGCCTGAACAGCCGGCTGCTCCATCAGCTCCATGTCGGAGACCGTGCTGAACGATTGAGGCGGTGTCCGCACCAACGAGAGGCGCGGGGTGAACGCCTCTGCCTCCAGCTGCAGGAGGAAATCCGTTTCCTCCTGTATCTTCTGCTGGCTTCGCCTCCGCAGCTGCTCCACCAGCTCAGCGCTGAGCTGGCGGCGCTCCATCTTACCCTAATCTAACTATACCAAAAAAAAAACAATGATGATAATAAGTCCAAAGAATAAAATAAAATAAAGTTAATAAAGCCGCTAAAACACTCCTATGTAATTTAAAATTAAAATAAAAAAGAAGAAAAAATAAAATTATACTAAACTACAAAAACAGTCTAACAGTCAAAAAAGTTTGTCGGGTGTGTGCAGTGGCCGTATGGCTGAGCGAGCGTGTGCTGACTGCCGCACGCAACGTCAGCTGTCAAATGACAGCTGTCGCCGTCAGCGACCGTGTGTTCGCTACCACACGTGCTACCACGTGCTATTGCACTTAATCTAACACTAACACTTAAGTCTATAATATAACTATAATAACTGATAAATAGTCCGAATAAAATTAATCCTAATCTAAACTAATCTAATCATAATAGTTCTTCACTAAAAAGCTTAAAATATACTGTTGGGTGAAACCGTGTATTAAATAAATGTCTTAAATTAATAACACTCACAATTTCAAGTCAACACACACAACACAATAGGCACAATGAAATAGTCATAATAAAAGAAACACAATAGTCAAAATAATAATAGAAAGTCGCAAAACACAACACAAGGTTATATCCCCTAAGCGCCTCCACAGGCTCGGTCGGTGCAGCATTGGTGTCGGCGCACGTCCCAGATATGACTTCGTACGTGATCAGACGATGATCACTGGTGCTGGCGTTTTCGTGGACATGCCAGAGCGCCACTCTCACTCCCCTGGACGATAGGGTGACGTCTATGTTTGATTTCCCGCCGGCGTCGCCACAGAAGGTTGATGGTTCGTCGCTTTTATTGTGTATGATTAGGCCGTGTGCTAGTATGAAGTCTTCCATACTGGATCTTCTGTGGGCGGCATCGGGCCCCCGTCCCACCGTCTGTTCCACTCTGCAGAACCACAGGGGCGAGTGTGCATTTGTGTCGACACCAATCAGCACTCTTTTCGATTTCAAATGATTCAGCAGCCCTTCTAGGATTTGAAGGTGGCGATCAATAGGGTCCCGATACTGGAAGTACGCCGACACCAGAAACAGGTCCAGGGACGGGATGTGGCACACCATTAGGTGCTCGGTGCAGTACTGGTGCAGGACCGCACACGCCATTCTCAGGTTTCGTACGTAAAATCCTGCTTTACCTCCTTTGGTCTTTATAATGTATTCGGTATCATACGGTTCCTGCACCAGCACTATGTCCAGGTTGTGGGCGACGGCCACTGCGGGCAATTCCTTAGTGGCCGTCGCGGATCCGGCTAGGTTAATCTGGCCCAGCATTAATTTTGCGGACTTATCCATAGCGAGTTACTTCGACGCTGCGGGACTCTGCGTATTGGCGAGCTGGCATTCCCTCGCCATGGTCCTGTGACTCGTATATTCTTCTATGTGGGACTAGTATGGCCACGTGTCCCACCCTATTCCTGCATTGGGAGTTACTGCCACCAGGATGTTAAATTAAAGTCCAAATCTCAATATAGTTCACTTTTGTATTTCCAATTTTACCCCGAAACGAATACACATGCATTCGCGTCGGTTAGTGCGCAGTAACTAACTCGACTCCTCACATACTTCACACTTGCATACAAACTTGCTTACTCAGCCATTCATACTTACATGGTCCCTACACTACACCCCCCAAATTTTTACAATCCAAATAAAAATTTAAAATCTATAATACTAACATTGTTACAATATCATAACATTACACTGCATTATGCACTTCACTGTACTTGGAACTTGGAACACAATAACAAATGTATTAAATTACGCGTAGCTGGCTGTAGACGGCTGCATGGGAGCCGTGTGCGTTACCGTCGATGGTGCAGGATTTATTCCTGGAACCCGCACTATCTCTCTTTTAAGCCACTTCTTAGCCCTGTGACGACAAAGTCGCCACGATGCAAAAAGGATGATAATGCCCAGCATTGCTGCCATTATAGACATAATTAAGTTATATTTAGATATGTGCATTTCTACCGCTGAGTTTTGGGCTATTATTACTTCTTCTTTGCTATACGATTTGCCCATCTTAAAAACTGTAATTTCAAATTACCGAAAGTACTTTAACTAACGAAGGTGATAATTATAATAAATGATTTCTATAATTTAACGTTAAGAAACAAGTAAGTAGGTCTCAGGTGTGCATAATGCAATGTTGACAATTTAATAACAATCCGCTGTAACAATAACAATTAATATTGTTCTCGAAAAACAAAATGAATAAAATTAGTCCATCAATAACAAGTTGTTTATACTGTCTTTGCTTACGACTAAAATATGAATTATTACAGTGTTACAGTTCAGTATTAGTATAAGTAGTTATTACAAGTACAATATTATATTTATGCAATATTATATTTTATTAGACGAAATTTATGAGTTATTATATTTTTTAATTAACAATTAAATCGAACGGGTGGTTTAACTTTACGGCCACTCCTAGTTACTTTTTCATTACATAATACATTTTTATTGGTAAAATCTAATGCTTTACTCACACTGGCATCACAATTTCTTACATCACAATTTTGGTCATTAATTAAAAATGCTGGTTTAAGTCTGTCTATTGATATACTTACCTTTCTATTGGGCAGTTGTACTACGAATACTTTATTTCGCCTTTCGATGACTCGGTAAGGACCATCATACGCAGGTGTTAATGGTCTGCGTACCGCATCATTACGTACGAAAACATGCTCACACTTACCTAAATCATTGTGTATAAATAATGTCCGTGAGTTCTGATGATTTCGTGATACTGGTTTTAAATTTTTAATAGTAGACTTTAATTGTTCTAAAAAAGTAAAATCGTCACCGATTCGTTTATCTGACACGTTGTAAAAGTCTCCAGGTAAACGAATGGTTTGACCGTAAACATATTCTGCAGGACTTACACCATTATCACTTCTACTTGCCGCACGTAACCCTAATAACACAGTAGGCAACTCAGTGTACCAAGAAGAATTGTTTATTAACCGTGCTGTAAGTGCTGCTTTCAAAGATCGATGCCACCGTTCAACGATACCATTACTTTGAGGATGGTACGGACTACTACGATACTTTTTAATACCCATTAACTTTAAAAGTTCTGTAAACAAGTTGCTTTCAAATTGACGTCCTTGATCGCTTGTCAATTTGATTGGACTCCCAAAACGAATGATCCATGATTCATAAAATATTCTAGCCACAGCTTCCGCTGTAATATCTTTCGCTGGAATGCATTCAGGCCATCTACTATATCTATCTATCATAGTAATTAGATACTTATATCCCTCCGCCGATGTCGGAAGAGGACCTACTATATCTATATGTACATGCTCAAAACGGTTAGCATATGGATAGGCTTCAAAGTCGGATATAGTATGTCTACCAATTTTAGATCGTTGACATTGGATACAGGCTTTCGCCCACCGTCCAACATCACGGTTTAAACCAGGCCAAAAAAATCGTTGCGCTACTAATTTACGCGTCAAACGAATGCCAGGATGGCTAGAATCATGAACAGAGTTAAAAGCAATTCGTCTCAAGTTTTCGGGTATATAAGGTCTGCTCGTAGGAGTTGAATTTTCACAATAAATGAATTTGTTATTATTAGGAATAAAAATTTTCTTTAAAGAATTATTATATTTAGTTTCATCTAACAATTGCGACAGTTGTTCGTCACATTCCTGAGCATCAGCCAGTTCCGAGTAATCAATTGACGTAGGACAGTGTATAGTTTCCACGCGCGATAACGCGTCAGCAGTTTCGTTGTTTCTACCTTGAATGTACCTAATGTCTGTTGTAAATTCGCTAATAAATAATAATTGTCTTGTCCGTTTCGGTGTTTCGCTGTTACTTTGTAATTTATCAAAAGCATAAATTAATGGTTTATGATCCGTAAATACAGTTAATTGACAACCTTCTATAATATATCGAAAATGTTTTATAGCCATAAATATTGCAGTCAATTCCCTATCATAGGTTGAGTACTTTTCTTGCGCTTTAGTAAATTTACGGGAAAAGTAACCTAATGGTAACCATTTATTGTTAATCCATTGTTGTAAAACTGCCCCAGCCGATTTGTCCGAAGCATCCGTCATAAGAGATAAGGGTACATCCGGGATAGGATGTGACAATATGGCTGCATTCTTAAGGCTTAATTTACACTTTTCAAAAGCGTCAATTGATTCCTCAGTCCAGAGTATACTAGATTTGTCTTTACGTTTAGAATTTTTTAAAAATGCGTTTAAAATTGATTGACATTCTGCCGCGTTAGGTATGCTTGCTCTATAAAAATTAATCATGCCTAAAAAACGTCGTAATTGTTCGACAGTTTCCGGTCTAGGGTAATCTACGATAGCTTGAACTTTGTGGTCAAGTGGTCGTATACCATCGACTGACACTTGATATCCTAAAAATTCAATACTAGTCTTGCCAAAATCACATTTAGATAAATTTATTGTAATGCCAAAACTTCTAAATCGTTCAAATACTTTACGTAAATGTATTTTATGCTGTTCTAAGTTATCACTTGCAATAATTACGTCATCAATAAAATTGAAAAGAAAATCGAAACCTTTTAATACGTTGTTATTCATGAATCTCTGAAAAGTTTGACTAGAGTTACGTAAACCAAATGTAAGTCGTAAAAATTCAAATAAGCCAAATTCTGTAATTATTGCCGTTTTTTCAATATCTTCCGGTGCTATTTTAATATGATGATATGCCCTATTAATGTCGAGCCTAGAAAAAATTTTCTTACCTGCCAATATGTATGTAAAATTATGCAGACGTGGCACGGGGTACATGTCCGGTTTGGTGATGGCGTTAAGACGTCTGTAGTCACCACAAGGCCGAATATCCCCATTCTTCTTCATGACGACGTGTAATGGACTTGCCCATTGACTCTTTGACGGTCTGCATATACCTAATTCTTGCATTAGCCTAAATTCCTCTTTAACTTTATGGTACCTGTTAGCAGGAAGTGGTCGTGCTCGCGCTTGAACTGGAACTCCCGTGGTCTCGATATGGTGATAAACATCATTATCAGACTCGCATTCCTTAAATGAAATAGGCTTCGTAATTTCTGAAAATTCAGATAATAATTTAAGAAAAGGATGATTAGCTTCAACAGTGTTCACTGATGGGTCAGTGCAAGAAATTATGCTGCCAAGTGTTAACAAATTCGTGTCACTATCAATTAATTTTCTATTATTCAGATCCACTAACAACCCATAATGACGTAATAGATCAGCGCCGATTATAGGCTGTTTAACATCTGCCACAATAAAATGCCATCGAAATGGTTTTCTAAGATTAAGGTTTAATACTAAATTTTTAATACCATACGTACGAATTTCAGTTCCATTGGCCGCATATAACTTATAATTATTACACTCACTCTGGGTTTTTACCTTCTGTGATACAGGCAAAACTGACACATTTGCACCAGTGTCAATTAAAAATCGTAAGCCAGAGTTAATGTCCGTAACGCATAGGCGGTTATTGACGGAGTCAGTACAGTATCCCGCCGACGACTGTACCGTTTCTAGTTTTCCTTACTCTCCTTGCCTTCCTTGTAATTACATGGTTGTACACACTTATGAGCTCGGTTACCAAAACGGAAATGGTAAAAGCATAACCAGTCAGGTGATTGTGGATTACGCCTGTGTGACGAAGTGTTGCGTCGACCTCGCGATTGGGATCTACCACGTTGGTTGTAGTGATGCCGCCATTGCTGTCTACCTCTTTGCATATTCTCAATCGACTTACTAAGCTTGGATATCTCAGCTACCAGAAAGTCGTGTGACGCTGATGAGGTTGTCGGTGTAACTTCTGCGATAGTACTACTCACTCTGGATGATTCCATAACCTTATCCGCTATTTCCGCCAACTTCTCAAGATCTTTAACTTCACTGACGGTTAGGATGGCGCGCACAGCCGAAGGTAGATGTCCTGTCCACAATATGCGTAATGTGTCGCCGGAAAATTTATCACGAGCCAATTCTCTCATGCGACGTAGTAGTTGTGACGGCTTTTGTTCACCAAGGTCAATTTCGCTTAATAATTTTTGCACTTGACGTAGTTCAGATTCCTCGTACACTGTTAATAGTCTGTCCTTTAAACTGGAGTATTTATCTTTCATCGGAGGTTGCAATAGTAAGTCAGTGACTTGCTGAATGCTATCTTTAGTCAATTTTGTGATAACCAAATTGTACTTGGATTCATCGCCGAGTTTCTGGTTCGCTATTACAGCCTCAAATTGAATGAACCAAAGCCGTGGAGCATCCGTCCAGAATTCCGGTATGCGTGATGACACTGTTATTTGCGATAATTCGCCACTAAGTTCGACCGCTGCAGGAATAGGCACCGTAGGATTCATATTCACACCGATAAAGTTTTTAGATATTCGACACTACTTCACTCGCGAATTCAGTTCTAAAACGTCGTGAGGTCACCAATGTGGGATTAGTATGGCCACGTGTCCCACCCTATTCCTGCATTGGGAGTTACTGCCACCAGGATGTTAAATTAAAGTCCAAATCTCAATATAGTTCACTTTTGTATTTCCAATTTTACCCCGAAACGAATACACATGCATTCGCGTCGGTTAGTGCGCAGTAACTAACTCGACTCCTCACATACTTCACACTTGCATACAAACTTGCTTACTCAGCCATTCATACTTACATGGTCCCTACACGGCCAAACCTTTGACAGGTTGCGCAGCATAATTTAGGCGGGTCACATTCCGTCCCGCGGTGGCCGGTCTCGCCGCATTTACTGCACGTCGGCTGGGCGGCCCTGCAATACTTTTCGGGGTGGCCGAACTGTTGGCATTTGTTGCAACAGGTGACCGCCACATAGTCGCAGGCCTCTGCTACCTGCCATCCGATGTAGACCACTTCCTCACTCAGGAGGAAGTGGCGGAGGCTAGGCGAACACTGCAGGACATAGGTGGCGGTCCTTCCCGTAGGTCTTCCTTTTTTGAAGGCCACCCTCATTTCTTTGCCAACCCGCTCAGCCGTCCATTCTTGAAGACCTCTACGGCCAGCCTGCTCCACAATGGACTGGCAGATGTCTTCGGCCTTCACGTCATTATCTATGTTTCTTAATGCGACGAGCGGCTGTCTTCTTGCAGGCTCCGTTGCTCGCAGCGTCTTAGGCGCAGCTTCTTTGAGCTTCCGCGCGTCCTCGCCGGCATTACCAACTTTGCGCACCTGCTGTACTTGTATGCCCAACATTTTCGGGTTGACCGCAGTCTTCAGTTCGGCCTTGGTTTCCTCGGCCGTTTTTAATTTTTCTGCCTCTGCCTCAGCCGGGTAAAACGCAATTACTGCAGATTCTGTGAATCTCGACCGGTGCTGAGCGCTTGCCTAGCTTCAGTGCGCGGGCGTAGTCAGGCTTGGTTGTCGCCGGCGCCGCGGTTTGTATTACTGAGCTTGACAGCGCCTGCTGCAGTGCTGACTCTTTTTTAGTCAGCTCCACTTCATGCACCAGCAGCTCTTTTTCCGCCTCGGCAAGCCTTAGTTCTAGGACACCAATTACTGCCAAGATGTCATGGCCATGTCCACTGATCGCCTGTTTGTCGGTAATATTTAATTTATACGTGCCAGACGCCACCTCCATAATTCCCTTTACAGCGGCGTGCACAGTCTCCATGAGCCGTATCTTTGACATCTTCGACAGCGTATCATTCGTGTCCGTTGCTGCCTGGTCTTCCTCGCACTGTTGCTGGCTAGTACCCGACTTTCGAGTGCTGTCCCAGAGCCCTCCATAAGGCGGCACCTCCTCTCTTCCCGCGATCCGAACAAGCCTTCTCCTCACCGGCTCAGAGGTCTCTTCGGGTGACGTCAGAGGGCGCTTCGATGATGTCGCAGCTATACCATGATCCACGGGCTCCATAGCTGCCACAGTACAGAAGGACTGCGGGGGGGTCCTAACCAGCGAGAGCCGGGGCATAAACGCCTCGCTCTCAAGCTGGCGTAGGAATTCCCGCTCTTCTTCAATTTTCTCAATACTGCGACGGCGAAACTCCTCAACCAACTCAGCGCTGAGCTGGCGGCGCTCCATATCGCCACCACAAACTTCCGGTCCGTGTACAGTATTACTGTATTCCTAATCTAACTATGCTAAAACCTAAATAATGAGAGTACACAAGAGAATTTAAGAGTCTATATATTTGCAAAATAATGTAGAATAAAAACCACATTAAAAAGTCTATTGGAATAAATTACCAAAATAAAATAATACAACGAAGCTAAACTAATAAACTAATAAAGAAAAAATAAAAATAAAATAAAAGAATAAAGGATAAGAATAAAAATATAAACCAAATAAAATAAAAGTTTATAAAGTTCAGTGTGCTGGCAACCCCACACAATGACAGCTGTCAACTGACAGCGGCAGCCGCCACTGCCAACGTCAACGTCAAAAACCACGTGTGAGCACGTGCTAGCACGTGGTGATTAACCTACTAATGAAGGTCCAAGTATTGAAAACAAAACAGTTCATAAAACAAAATTTAAATTATGAACGATCTAAAACTAAGCTAAACTAAACTAATATTAAACTAACAAACACTAACATTGTCACTGACAGTCAAAATTATATAATTGTACCTTATTGTCTCGGGGGATGTTAAAACACGCCCCACCACAATCCCATGGCCCCATCAACCTTCCGGTTATGCGGGCCGAAATATGGGAGAACACGCCGGTACTCCGCACTGTTCCCAGCGTGCTTCTTGATCTCCCTACAAGGCTCATAACGAGCCGCTCATTCTGAGCTGGTCCCTGCGCCGCTCACCCGTCTTGGCATGGACGCCACTCCACAGCCTCGGACGCCGGCCGCGCGTGCCCTGTCTTCTCGTTCCCGTCCCTGCCTATCGGTATGCCATCCCCGGTCCGGTCCGGTCCGGACCGGTCCCGCCTCGCTGCGAATCAAACCATTCAACACACACACTCTATACTCGTCATACAGAGGGCACTCCCAGAGCACGTGATGCAGGTCTTCATCAGCTAAGCCGCAGTAACATTCGCTCGCCTCACTCAGCTTCATATCATACAGTCTCTTTCTGAAGCATCCATGGCCACTTAGGAGCTGCGTGGTTTCATAGTCCGGCTCGACCCAGGTCGCGCTGAGACGAGCCGCCACGTCCGGGAAGAATCGATACGTGATCCTGCCTTTCTCCTCGCTATCCCACCGTTGCTGCCACTGGGCAACGACATCCGCTGTGATTGCCTCCTTCTGTTCCCGTTTGTCCTGTTCGGCCTCGGACTTATGCACCTCATCCTGTCGGCCCGCACGGCTCACCTCGAGGTCCGCCGGAAGCATACCCACCAGGACCGGCAGCGCCGCAGTGCTGGTAGAGCGATACGCTTTAGTGAGCAGGACTAACGCCGAGCGCTGAGTACGCAGCAACGCACCTCTGACTGCATACTGAGTCACACGCTGATGCCAAATGGCCGCCGCGTATGTCACGGTGGCCACGTAGGTGCCTCTGTACATTAGCTTCAACATCGGATATCGAATACCCCACGAGGACGCCGATACTCGCGACATCTTACCGAAGCAAGATGTCGCCCTTTCCCCGATCGATACCGCGTGCTTGACGAATGATAGGCTCGAGTCCAACACCACATCCAGTAATGTGGCCGAGTCAACGCTCCTGACCGAGGCGCCGTCCATGCGAATGGTGGGTGGACGTTTAAATTTGCCCCGGATGTGGGCAGACTTAGTGGGAGAAAACGTGAGGCGGTTCCTCACCCCCCAGCCCCTAACAAGATCCAGGGCAGCGGAGGCCTTCGCCTCAATGCTGGCCCTGGAGTCCGCCTCAACCAGGATCGAGACATCGTCGGCGTACGCCACAAAACTGGAGCCCTGAGGAATTGGCAGACTCAGCAAGTCGTCCACGAGCACGTTCCACAGCGCGGGACCAAGTACTGAGCCCTGCGGGCAACCCATGGTCGAGGCCTTCCACACCACCTGGCTTCCCACAAACAGACCTATCCGACTTTCGGTCAAGTAGTCCGCCAACATCCGATAGATGTTTGGCGGGCAACCCCCTCTCTTAGACTTCAGCAGTATCATGGGCCACCAGGCGTTGTCAAAGGCGCCCGATATGTCCAGCATTATTAACTCGATGTATCTGTTGGTACTCATCCTAGCCACTTGCAGAATCCGTTGTAGGGCGGTCAATGTCGACCGACCTCGGGTGAAGCCGTGCTGGCAGTCGGAGAGTCCTGCGGTAATCTCCGGTGCAATCGATAAGAGAACGCGTTCTAAGATCTTGCCAAGGATCGGTAGCAGGGTAATTGGCCGATAAGCCTTAGGGTCATGTAACGGTTTGTCGTTCCCCTTCGGCAGCACCAGCAACCTTCCGTCCTTGGGGGAATGTCCCCTCTATCACGCATATACGCATAATCTCAGTCATTTCCGAAATAGCAGCCTTCCACGTTTCTTTCAGGATCTTCGCACTTAAACCGTCGATTCCCGGAGCAGTGTTAGGTAAATTCATGACTATGTCCAGCACGGCCCGCACAGTCGGCGGAGCCGCATCGCGGCCAGAGGGCAGACAGGCTTCGAGAATCCGCACTTGCCTGTGATACCGAGTGTCCGCCTCTGGCCGGTCGTCCGGACAGAGAGCGTACACCAGGCTGTGCATGGCTTCCTCGGTGTTCCCAGGGAAGCTCTCCGCGTATCTGACCCCGGACACGACGTTTCCCGGTAGGCGTCTGCGGCCGGATGCGACCCGGTAGGCGAGGCCCCACAGATCCTCGTTTCCGGTCGCAGCCACATCCTTCAGGAACTGCTGTTCCGTATCTTCCATTCGTTGTCTATATATACTGCGCCCCTCGTGGAACTCCTTTCGGGCCTTCTCTTCCACCCCCCTCCCCCCCGTTTCCGGGTCTGCTGCCATTTCCGTCGTCTATTGTACTGAATCTTGCGCAGGCGGTCTAGCTCATTCGTCCACCATTCACCATTCATAGGCACTCACATGCTGTCGTACTTATTATATCTGTAAAGTCCTTGCATACCTCAGGAGCAGGTTTGTTCCATTGCAACCGTCCCATTTGTTCGTGGATGCCCGAGCAGAAGCGATCCCAGTCCACACCGCGCTCCCGAAACCGCCTCAGCGGTCCCGCAGACGTGGTCGGTATTGGTGTGGTGTCGGCGTGGGTCCCTGAAAGGACCTCCCAGGTGATGAGACGGTGATCGCTGCTGCATCCGTCTTCGTGGACATCCCACTGTTGTATCCTCACCCCTCTGGTCGACATGGTGACGTGTCGATGTTTGATTCGCCTCCACTATCTCCACAGAAGGTCGAAGGTTGGTCACACCTGTTATGAACTTTCAAGTTATGTGCCATGATGAAGTCTTCCATGGCCGACCTTCTGTGGGTTGCATCCGGTCCCCGTCCCGTTATTTGGTCCGGTCTACAAAACCAGAGGGGTGAATGGGCGTTTGTATCCACTCCCACTATCAGCCGTCGGCCTCTGTTACCGATTACAGCCTCTTCTAGTTTCCTTAAGTGCACTTCAATGGGGTCCTTATACTGGAAGTACGCCGACACCAGATACAGGTTCAGGGACGTGGCACATCATTTGGTGCTCCGTACAGTACTGGTGTAGGACCGCGCATGCCATTTTTTGGTTGCTCACATAAATGCCGGCTTTGCCCCTACTGTTATTGTTTCCGTGTCGTACGGTTCCTGCACCAGCACTACGTCGAGATTGTACTCGGCTGCTATCGCGGGGAGTTCTTTGGTGGCCACTGCAGATCCCGCCAAATTGATCTGGCCAACACGGAGCTTAGATGCCATATTTAGTTATTTCGACGCTCCGGGTTTCCGCGTACTGGCATGCTGGGCATTCCTTGGCCATCGTCCTATGCGTGAAGTATTCCTTCCGCCCGAATTTTTTGTATGTGGCGCAGCAACCCGTTGTCGCGCTGCACTCCTGGCTGCGGTGCCCAGTCTCGCCACATTTGCCGCACGTAGATTGGGCCGCCTTACAATATTTTTCGGGGTGGCCGAACTGCTGGCACTTGTTGCAGCAAGTTACCGCCACGTAGTCGCAGGCCTCTGCCACCTGCCATCCTATGTAGACCACCTCCTCGCTTAGGAGGAAGTGGCGGAGGCCAGGGGAACACTGCAGAACATACGTGGCGGTTCGTGCCGTTGGTCTTTCCTTTTTGAAGGCCACCCTCATGTCCTTCGCGACCCGTTCTACTGTCCATTCTTGGAGCCCTCTGCGTCCTTCATTCGCCGGGCGTCCTCTGCCGTGGAGGTTCTGGCCATGACGCCAGCGTTCCCCACCTTCCTTACTTGCTGGACCTGTATTCCCAGCTGCTTCGGGTCCACGGCAGTCTTTAGCGCCGCCTTGGTCTCTTCTGCCACTAGGGCCGCATCGCTTGCCGGGATGGGAATCGGCGCTGAGCCCTTACCCAGTTTCAGCGCGCGCGCGTAGTCAGTCTTCGCCTGGGGAATAAGCAACTACAAACGCAATTATCGCTACAACAAACGAAAATAAGCAACAACAAACGCAATTATCGCTACTACAAACGAAAATAAGCAACTACAAACGCGATTATCGCTACTACAAACGAAAATAAGCAACTACAAACGCGCTTATCGCTAGTACTAACGAAAATAAGCAACTACAAACGCGCTTATCGCTACTACAAACGAAAATAAGCAACTACAAACGCAATTAACGCTACTACAAACGAAATCAAGGAACTACAAACGCGCTTATCGCTACTACAAACGAAAATAAGCAACTACAAACGCAAATATCGCTACTACAAACGAAAATAAGCAACTACAAACGCGCTTATCGCTAGTACAAACGAAAATAAGCAACTACAAACGCAATTATCGCTACTACAAACAAACTAAATAATAATTCAAATAAAATACGTGCATTACACTGCTTAAATAATAAGCTGAATAAAAATATATACATATATAAATCTATATATCCATCCTCTGCGACTAGGTTTTGTGCCGCGAAACATTGACTCTGCTTCGCAAATGCAATTGTCAGTATGTCGGTACAGAACCGAATAAAATCTATTATTTCCGTACATGTTGTAAGTCGACTAACACATTGCAGATAAAAATGCTTCTTTTCGGGACTCCCATGATTGAAGCAGTTCCAACGCGCTACCACATACATGAAATGAGAAATGTCCAGTCTAATTCTGCAACGCGGCAGATTCACTCGAAAAGATGAACCATTTGTGTCAAATGTGATGCATGTCTCAATATACGTTGTAAGATCGGTGTTGTAAAACGCGAGGCAAGTAGCGTTAAGTAGTGCAAGTGAGTAGTCTATAACAACTAGCTTCGGACTGGAAGCGCCGGAACCACTCTCGAATCCAATATGTTAGAGTATTTGCATCATGCTTCTCTGATATTAATTGAAATAATGGCAAAATCTTTTGATTATATCCACAAACAGCTTGGTAGAGGTATACAATGCGCTTTGAACCATCCGGTTTTGGTCTTTGCTTTACCAAGCTATCCGTGGAATCAATGCTGATGCTTCCTACGTGGGCTTCCCTTATAAATTTGTTGTGCAAGTATAACTGGGTCGGAGTCCAATACATTACATAAAATTTATCGAGACGGATCTCATGAATACATCCATGAAATTCCAATCCGTATTTCATCCCATCCAGAAGCAAGGGCTGATTTTACCTTAAACAAGCCCAAATCCTTGTCACGAGTATCCTGCTTTGCTTTACGCACAACTTCTTCCGAAGGTATGTTAGCTGAATAACATCTCCGAACTCCATCAGCCTATTTGCTTAGTCACGTCGCCACACATAATGATTTATTTGCCTTGCAGCTCTTTACCGATTCGTAATCGTCTATTTCCACTTACTTGTCGTTTTTTCTGGTACGCTATTCCATGAGAGTCAAAAAGGAAATGTGTAGTGTCGTTACGTTATTTGTTGGTTAGTTTATACAATAAATGTGAATATTCGATCCGCATTCCGAACTTCTGCCCTTAACCGATAAAAACATCTCCCCTGGATTAGGATTAATTTTCGCGTTTTTGAACGAAAAAGGACAAGGCAATTTCACGTATTTACGCAAAATATCGCAAAGAGTATCCGCCCAACCAACAACAAGTACCTCGTATTCACGTTCCTTATATTTTACAATACACGACTTAAAAACGGCCCATTCACTTCTCGATAAGTCAATTCTTTTTCGTAATACAGGCAACGTGCACTTTGTTTCGCCCATAGACCAATTCGGATCTTTTCGTGAATCGTCAGCTGTAACGTTAACACTACTGTCACATTTATTTGATTCCAGTGATTCGATTCCATGAATTCTATTGAAAGCATTATTTCGATTTTGCGAGAGATACAAGTAAAGGTAATTTCTGGACATATTACCACTCATAGCATCGAATGCTATTTGCCAAACATTATCATTCCATGGTAAAAGTTTGCTTTTATCGTCAATGAAGCGCAGATCTTTCAAAACTTCGTAAATACTATTGGGGGAAATGGCTGCCGCGCGAGGCGTTTTTAAATAATTTTTAAAGACACCGCGGGCAATTCCATGGTGGCCGCCGCGGACCCCGCCAGATTGATTTGCCCGATCCGAACCCTATCCATATTTGGTTATTTCAACGCTGCGGGCCTCTGCGTACTGGCGGGCTGGGCACTCCTTAGCCATTGTGCGGTGTGTCAGGTGCTCTTTACGGCCGAATCTCTTGCAGGTCGCGCAGCATGTCTGCGCTGAGTTACATTCTGTCGCGCGATGGCCGGTCTCGCCGCATTTGCCGCAGGTCGGCTGGGCGGCTTTGCAGGACTTTTCTGGGTGGCCAAATTGCTGACATTTTGTGCAGCACGTGACCGCAATAAAGTCGCAAGCTTGTACCACCTGCCATCCGATATACACGACTTCTTCGCTCAGGAGGAAGCGGCGGAGGTAGGGGGAGCATTGCAGGACATAGGTGGCGGTCCTTCCTGTTGGCCTTCCTTTTTTGAAAGCCACCCTCATTTCTTTTGCCACGCACTCAGCTGTCCACTCTTGGATACCTTTGCGGCTCGCTTGTTCGGCGATCGACTAGCTAATGTCTTCGCTCTTTGTGTCATTTTCTATATTTCTCAGCGCGACATACGGCTGCTTCCTGGTTGGCTCTGTAACCCGTAAGGTTTTTGGGGCAGCCTCCTTCAGCTTGCGCGCGTCCTCGGCCGTGGATGTTCTTACCACGACACCGGCGTTGCCTACCTTCCGGACCTGTTGCACCTGAATGCCCAGTTGTTTGGGATTCATAGCTGTTTTCAGCTCGGCCTTCGTCTCTTCGGCGGTCTTCAGTTTTTCAGCCTGAGCCTCAGCTGGGTAGAACGCTACCACTGCTGATTCAGTCGACGGGATGGGGACCGGGGCCGAGCGCTTTCCTAGCTTAAGGGCATGGGCGTAATTTGGCTTGTCCTGTGTCGTCGGTGCCGTGGCTAAGGTCTGACTGCGTGTCAGAGCCTGCTGCAATTCCATGTCTTTCTTTACCTTGTCCAGGTCTGCTCTTATGATTGCCTTCTCAGCTTCTGCCAGGCGCAGTTCCAAGATGGCAACCACAGCCAGGATATCCTGGCCATGGCTGCTGACACTCTGCTTATCCGCTATATTTAATTTGTTGTGTGCAGATGTGACCGCCATAATGGCCTTGACGGCCGTGGGTACGGCCTCCATTAAGCGAGGCTTTGACATGGCTGCCAAAGAGTCTGCATCTATTTGTTCTGTTTGTTGACCCGATCTTGTGCTTGCTCGACCATATATTGTCCCATAACCCGCCGAGCGGTGGCGCCTCCTCTATGCCCGAGCCTCTTATGAGCCGTCGGCGAGCCGGTTCCGGCACTTCATCCGGTGAGCTCAGCGGCCGCTTGGCCGATTGCTGGGTGGCCGGTTGCTCCAGCAGCTCCATCACCTCCGGCTCCGCTACGCTGAAGGAATGAGGGGGCGTGCGCGCCAGCGATAGGCGAGGAACGAACGTCTCCGATTCTAGTTGTCGCAAGAACTCCCGTTCCTGCTCTATTTTGTCTTGGCTGCGACGCCTAAGCTCGTCCACCAGCTCAGCGCTGAGCTGGCAGCGCTTCATAACGCTGTAGTACCAGTCACTTTGTGCTACACTTAACACCTATGCTAAACTACACTACTAAGTTACACTAAACTAAAACAGTCACTTAAAAGTAGCCCAAAAGGAAATAAAACAAATGTAATTAATAATAGTCAATTAGCATAATAAAAAAGTTTAACACTTTAAGAGTTAGTCCAACTTTGTGCCGCCCGAGCTGAAGCGGTCTAGTGCCGCCGACGTAGCGCGTCACCGGCGAGATGCCAGCGACGGCCGCTAGTGGCGTTGGCAGCGATCGCGTTGCGACCACGTGCGAGCACGTGTTATCCTAAATAACCTAACACAACTATTTATAAACTAATAATTAACAAACTAAACTATACTTAACTATGCTACGCTAATCTAATTATATATAGTCACTATTATAAAGTTTTAAACAATGAGTTCGTGTATTGAAAAAACAAAAGAAAGGAAAGATGAAATAAAAGTACAATAATCAAAAGTTATAAAAACTCACCAATTATGGTGTTTACACCTACCGGTGTACACAGTAAACACAACACAAATTGTCAATAGTCACTGAATTTTCACAAGTTATTAAATTAAATGTATACTGAGCGAGACAGCAAAACGCTTGGAGTACTCGTAACGCGTCCGCACTCTGTGACGGCCGGCGACCGAGTAGTACTTAGAGAACACTCACCCACCACCTTCCCATGGCCCTATCAACCCTCTGGTTATACGGGCCGAAACATGGGAGAACACGCCGGTACTCCGCACTGTTCCCAGCGTGCTTCTTGATCTCCCTACAAAGCTCATAACGAGCCGCTCATTCTGAGCTGGTCCCTGCGCCGCTCACCCGTCTTGGGATGGACGCCACTCCACAGCCTCGGACGCCGGCCGCGCGTGCCCTGTCTTCACGTTCCCGTCCCTGCCTATAAGAATGCCATTTCCGGGCGAAGTCCCGAAGTCTCCGGAAGTTAGCCTCGGAGGCGACGAGGTCGCGGTAGTAAACCGGTCCCGCCTCCTCACGAATCAGTCCATTCAGCATACATGCTCTGTACTCGTCATACAAGGGGCACTCCCATAACACGTGGTGGTGCAGGTCTTCATCTGACAAGCCGCAGTAACATTCCTTCTCCTCACTCAGCTTCATATCGTACAATCTCTTTCGGAAGCATCCATGCCCACTCAGGATTTGCGAGGTTTCATAGTCCGGCTCGATCCAGGTAGCCCCGAGACGAGCCGCCACGTCCGGGAAGAAACGATATGTTTCCCTGCCTTTCTCCTCACTGTCCCACCGCTGCTGCCACTGGGCAACGACATCCGCTGTGATTGCCTCTTTCTGTTCCCGTATATCCCGTTCGGCCGAGAACTTGCGCACCTCATCCAGTCGGCCCGCACGACTTACCTCGAGGTCGGCCGGCAGCACGCCCGCCAGAACCGGCAGCGCCGCTGTGCTGGTCGAACGATACGCCTTAGTGAGCAGAACTAACGCCGAGCGCTGGGTTCTCAACAGCACACCTCTGACCGCGTACTGGGTCACTCGCTCGTGCCATATGGCCGCCGCGTAGGTCACGGTGGCCACATATGTTCCTCTATATACCAACTTTAACATCGGATATCGAATACCCCATGAGGACGCCGATACTCGCGACATCTTGCCGAAGCAAGCGGTCGCCCTTTCCCCGATCGATACCGCGTGCTTGACGAAGGACAGGCTGGAGTCCAAAACCACACCCAGTAGTGTGGCCGAGTCTACGCTCCTGACCGAGGCGCCGTCCATACGGATGGTAGGCGGACGTTTAAATTTGCCCCGGATGGTAATAGGGGCGGACTTGGTTGGAGAGAACGCTAGGCGATTCCTCACCCCCCAGTCCCTAACGAGATCCAAGGCAGCGGAGGCTTTTGCCTCGATGCTGGCCCTGGAGTCCGCCTCGATCAGGATCGAGACATCGTCGGCGTACGCCACAAAACTGGAGCCCGGAGGAATTGGCAGACTCAAAAGATCGTCTATAAGCACGTTCCACAGAGCAGGACCCAGTACAGAGCCCTGGGGGCATCCCATAGTCGAGGCCTTCCACAACACATGGCTTCCCACAAACAGACCTATCCGACGGTCGGTAAAGTAGTCCGCCAGCATCCGATAGATGTTTGGCGGACAACCACCTCTCTTAGACTTCAGCAGTATCATGGGCCACCAGGCGTTGTCAAAGGCACCCGATATGTCCAGCATTATCAGCTCGACGTATTTGCTGGAACTTGTTCTGCTCACCTGCAGGATCCTTTGGAGCGCTGTTACCGTCGACCGACCCCGAGTGAAGCCGTGCTGGCAGTCGGAGAGCCCTGCGGTAATCTCCGGTGCAACCTTTAGAAGGACGCGTTCTAAAATTTTGCCTAGGATCGGTAGCAGAGTTATGGGCCGATAAGCCTTAGGGTCGTACAGCGGCTTGTCGTTCCCCTTGGGCAGCACCAGCAACCTTCCATCCTTCCATACTCGGGGGAACTTCCCATCCATCACGCACCTACGCATTATCTCAGTCATTTCCGAGCCAGCCGCCTTCCAGGTTTCTTTCACTATCTTTGCAGTCAAACCATCGATTCCCGGAGCCGTGTTAGGAAGATCCTTAACTATGTCCCGCACGTCCCGCACCGACGGTGGGGCCGCGTCGCGGCCGGATGGCAAGCATGCCGCGAGAATCCGCACTTGCCTGTGGTACGGCGTATCCGACTCTGGCCGGTCGTCCGGACAGAGTGCGTGCACCAGGCTGTGCATAGCCTCCTCGGTGTTCCCGGGGAAGCCCTCCGCATACCTGACTCCGGACACGACGTTTCCCGGCAGGCGTCTGCGACCGGATGCGGCCCGGTAGGCTAGGCCCCACGGTTCCTCATTTCCGGTCGCAGCCACATCCCTCGCGAACTGCTGTTCGACATCATACATTCGTCGTCTGTATATACTGCGCGCCTTGTGGAATGCCTTTCGGGCTTTCTCTTCCACTGCCCCCCCCCCCCTCCTTTTCCGGGTCATCTGCCATTCACGTCTTCTTTTGTATTGAACCTTCCGTAATCTATCCAACTCACGCCTCTGGCCCAGGCATGTGATGGCCGTCATTTCGACTAGCTGCGTGAGCTGCTCGCATACGGCGGGAGCGGGAGAGTTCCAATTTATTTGTCCCATTCGTTCGTGGATGCCCGAGCGAAAACGGTCCCAATCCACACCACGCTCACGAAACCCCCTAAGCGCCTCCGCAGGCTCGGTCGATGTAGTGGTGGTGTCGGCGCACGTCCTCACTGGCAGCTCATATGTGATGAGCCTGTGATCACTAATGATAGTCTCCGGGTGCACGTTCCAGTTTGCCACTCGTACCCCTCTGGTCGACAGCGTTAGATCTATATTTGATTCGCCGCCACTGTCCCCACAGAAGGTTGGCGGTTGATCCGGTTGGTTGTTAATGAATAGACCGCGGCTTAGAATAAAATCCTCCATTTGGGTCCTTTTGTGGGTCGCATCAGATCCTCTTCCGGCGATTTGTTCCGGTCTGCAATACCAGAGGGGCGAGTGGGAATTGCAGTCCACTCCTATGAGGATACGTTTGCCCCGGAGTTGGTCCAAGACCTCTTCTAGGCGTCGTAGGTGCCGCTCTATCGGATCCTTGTACTGGAAATACGCCGACACCAAAAACAGGTCCAGGGACGGGATATGGCACACCATCAAGTGCTCGGCGCAGTGCTGGTGCAGGACCGCGCAGGTTAACTGTACGTTGGGTATGTAAAATCCAGCCTTACCCTTGTCGGTTTTCAGGATATTCTTGTTGTCGTATGGTTCCTGCACCAGCACCAGGTCCAGATTGTACGCGGCAGCCACCGCAGGCAGCTCCTTGGTGGCCGCCGCGGATCCCGCCAGATTTAGCTGCCCTAACTTTAGTGCAGTTGTTTCATCCATATCTGGTCACTTCGACGCTTCGGGCCTCTGCGTACTGGCGGGCTGGACATTCACGTGCCATGGTCTTGTGCGTCGTGTGCTCCTTCCGGCCGAACTTTTTGCAGGTGGCGCAGCACAATTTGGGGGGGTCACATTCCGTCCCACGATGGCCGGTCTCGCCGCACTTGCTGCACGTCGGCTGAGCGGCCTTACAGTACTTTTCTGGGTGGCCGAACTGCTGGCATTTATTGCAGCAGGTGACCGCCACGTAATCGCAGGCTTCAGCCACTTGCCATCCGATGTAGACCACTTCCTCATTCAGGAGGAAGTGGCGGAGGCCGGGCGAGCACTGCAATACAAATGTGGCGGTCCTGCCGGTCGGTCTTCCTTTCTTAAAGGCCACCCTCATTTCTTTGGCTACTCGCTCAGCCGTCCATTCTGGTAGGCCTCTACGGGCAGCCTGCTCTGCGATAGACTGCCCTATCTCTTCAGCAGTGATGTCGTTTTCAATGTTGCGCAGTGCGACGAGCGGCTGTTTTCTTGCAGGCTCCGTAACCCTCAGCGTCTTAGGTGCTGCTTCCTTGAGTTTTCGCGCGTCCTCGGCTGTAGAGGTTCTTACCACGACGCCGGCGTTACCTACTTTGCGCACCTGCTGGACTTGTATGCCCAACTTTTTCGGGTTTACCGCGGTCTTCAGTTCGGCCTTGGTTTCTTCAGCCGTTTTGAGCTTCTCCTATTCAGCGTCGGCCGGATAAAAGGCCACCACCGCAGTGTCGGTATGCCGAATAGGAACTGGGGCCGACTTCTTGCCCAGCTTTAATGCTCGCGCATAGTCCGGCTTCGCTGGCAACGCCGGCACCGCTATCTGCTCCTGGCGGCAAGCCAGCGTCTGCTGCATCTCCAGCTGCTTCTTCGTCGAGTCTAATTCCGCCTGGACCAAGGCCTTTTCAAGGTCCGCTAGCCGCAGCTCTAACATGCCTATCACGGCCAGAATGTCCTGGCCGTGGCCGCTGATTGACTGCTTATCGGCTATGTTCAGCTTGGTGCTGCCAGATGCCACCGCCATAATTCCTTTCACCGCCAGGTGCACCATCTCCATTAACTGGACCTTGGACTTAGCCGCCATGGAGCTGTCGCCTGCGTTTTCTTCGGCCGCGTTTGTTCCTTGACCCAGCTGTCCACCGGTTTTATGGACGTTGTCCCATAACCCTCCGAAAGGTGGCACGTCTTCCCTAGCACTTCTTACTAGGCGTCGGTGCGCCGGCTCCGGAACTTCGTCCGGGGACGTCAGCGGCCGCTTTCCTGCCTGTTGAGCCCGATGGTCCAACAGCTCAAGGCCCTCCACCACGCTGAAAGAATGTGGCGGCGTCCGCGCCAGCGACGGGCGCGGAGCAAATGCCTCAGCTTCAAGCTGCCTAAGGAACTCCCGTTCCTGCTCAATCTTGTCCTGCGATCTTCTGTGCAGCTCGTCCACCAACTCTGAACTGAGCTGGCGGCGCTCCATCGTACTGCACAAGAAAGGTCCAAAGCGAAAGTCCTAATTCCTACACTAACCTAATCTACGCTAAACTAATTAAAATCACAGAAAGTCAATAAGCTCAGTATATTAAATGTCACTATCAATAAATAGTATAATTAAAAGTCACAAACAAACAGAAAAGAGTCATATCACAAATATTATGGAAAAACTATACAATGAAAACGTCCAGCTATATGCCGCCCGAGCCTAGGCGGACTAGTGCCACCTTCGTAGCGCGTCACCGGCTGAATGCCAGGGACGGCCACTAGTGGCGCTGGCGGCGACCACGTTGCGTCACGAGCACGTGGGAGCACGTGTTAACCTAACTAAAATGCTTAAAACTGATAATTAATAAATGAATCTATGCTAATCTAATCTACACTATTCTAAATATAATTAAACAACAAAGTAAAAGTTTTAAAAGAGTGAGTTCGTGTATTGAATAAAACAAAATAACAAAAATAAAAATATTGTTCAAAAGTCAGTTTGGGGTTTATTAAAAACTCACCAATTACGGTGTTTACATCTTCCGGTGATCACACACAAACACCACACAACAAAAATTGTCAAATATCAATAAAAGTCACAAATTTATAAGAAATATTTCGCAATGAAAAGAGATAGCACTACGCCCGCAACACTCGATACGCGTCCGCACACTGTGACGGCCGGCGACCGAGTACTTAGAGAACACTCACCCACCACCTTCCCATGGCCCTCTCAACCTTCCGGTTATACGGGCCGAAACTTGGGAGAACACGCCGGTACTCCGCACTGTTCCCAGCGTGCTTCTTGATCTCCCTACAAAGCTCATAACGAGCCGCTCATTCTGAGCTGGTCCCTGCGCCGCTCACCCGTCTTGGGATGGACGCAACACCACAGCCTCGGACGCCGGCCGCGCGTGCCCTGTCTTCACGTTCCCGTCCCTGCCTGTCGGTATGCCATTTCCGGGCGAAAGCTCGCAATCTGCGAAAGTTGGCCTCGGAGGAGACGAGATCGCCGTAGTAGACTGGTCCCGCCCCGCTTCGAGTCAGACCATTCAGCATGCAGTCTCTATACTCGTCATACAGGGGGCATTACCAGAGCACGTGATGCATATCTTCATCTGTCAAGCCGCAGTAACATTCGCTCACTTCGCTCAGCTTCATGTCATACAGTCTCTTTCGGAAGCATCCATGCCCACTCAGGATTTGCGAAGTTTCATAGTCCGGCGCGACCCAGGTAGCCCCGAGACGAGCCGCCACGTCCGGGAAGAATCGATACGTTTCCCTACCTTTCTCCTCGCTGTCCCACCGCTGCTGCCATTGGGCAACAACATCCGCTGTGATTTTACCTTTCTGTTCCCGCGTGTCCTGTTCGGCCGCGGACTTGTGCACTGCCCCCCCCCCCCTTTTACGGGTCTTCTGCCATTCCCGTCTTTTCTTATACTGAAATTTCCGCAGTCAGTCCAGCTCATCCGTCCACCACTCATATCCCGCCTCCTTATCGCGCTCGCGTCTATGGCCTAAGCACATGCATGCTGTCATTTCTACTATTTCCGTAAATTCCTCGCATATCGCAGGGGCGGGGTTATTCCAGTTAATCCATCCCATACGTTCGTGGATGCCCAAGCGGAAACGGTCCCAGTCCACACCGCGCTCCCGAAACCGCCTCAGCGCCTCCGCAGATGCGGCTGGTGCGGCGTTGGTGTCGGCGTATGCTCCGGGATATACCTCGTAGGTGATCAGCCTGTGGTCGCTGGAGCTGGCGTCTTCAAGTACAGTCCACTTTTGCACTCTGACCACTCTGGTGGTCAGAGTCAGGTCGATATTCGACTGTCTAGGCTGCGTGATAGGATGAACCCCTCTACTTCTGTTCGCCTGTGGGAGGCGTCGGGTCCGCGTCCCACCACCTGGTCAGGTCTGCAATGTCAGAGTGGTGAGTGGGCGTTACAATCCACGCCCACCAGGACGCGTCGGCCTCTTAGATGGTCGAGGACCGCGTCTAAGGCTCTCGTGTGGACCTCCACCGGATCTTTGTATTGAAAGTACGCCGACACCAGAAATAAATCCAGGAACGGGACGTGGCACAACAATAGGTGTTCCGTGCAGTGCTGGTGCAGGATCGCACATGTGATCTTCCTGTTTGGAATGAAGATTCCTGCTTTTCCCTTTTTTCCAATTTTTATTATAAATTCTTCGTCGTACGGTTCCTGCACCAGCACCAGGTCAAGTTTGTGCTCGGCGGATACAGCCGGTAATTCCTTTGTAGCCACCGCGGACCCTACCAGGTTTATTTGCCCAATACGGAGCTTATCCATATCGGGTCAACTCCACGCTGCGGGCCTCGGCGTGTTGGCGAGCAGGGCACTCCTTCGCCATCGTGCGGTGTGTGGTGTGCTCCTTGCGCCCGAATCGCTTGCACGTGGCGCAGCACATCTTGGGGGGGTCGCACTCCGTTCCTCGGTGGCCTGTCTCACCGCACTTGCAGCACGTCGGCTGAGCGGCCTTGCAGTACTTTTCCGGGTGGCCGAACTGCTGGCATTTATTGCAACACGTGACCGCCACGTAGTCACAGGCCTCTGCCACCTGCCATCCGACGTATACCACTTCCTCGCTTAGGAGGAAGCGGCGGAGGCCAGGCGAGCACTGTAACACGTAGGTAGGCGGTCCTACCAGATGGTCTACCTTTTTTGAAGGCCACCCTCATCTCCTTGCCGACCCGCTCAGCCGTCCACTCCTGGAGCCCTTTGCGGCTTGCCTGCTCCGCGATGGACTGGGCAATTTCTTCGGCTTTGGTGTCGTTGTCCATATTGCGGAGTGCGACGTAGGGCTGCCTCTTCGTCGGCTCCGTCACCCGCAGCGTCTTGGGTGCGGCGCGGCTTCTTTGAGTTTCCGGGCGTCCTCGGCTATAGAAGTCCTTACTTAGGCGTTGCCAACTTTCCGCACCTGCTGCACCTGAATCCCCAGTTTCTTCGGGTTTACTGCAGTCTTGACCTCCACTTTTGTCTCCTCCGCCGTTTTTAGCTTGTCTTGTTCGGCCTCGGCCGGATAAAAGGCCACCACTGCAGACTCCGTGTGCCGAATGGGAACTGGGGCTGACGACTTATTCAGCTTTAGGGCCCGTGCGTAATCCGGCTTTGCTGGCAACGCCGGCGCCACCGCTTGCTCCCGTCGACTTGACAAGGCCTGCTGCATTTCCAGTTCCTTTTTGGTGCTGTCCAGGTCCGCCTGGACCAGCGCCTTTTCGGCATCTGCAAGCCTCAGCTCTAGCAGCCCTATAACGGCCAGGATGTCCTGGCCGTGGCAGCTTATCGCCTGCTTATCCGCGATATTGAGCTTGTTTGTCCCTGTTGCTACGTTCATGATGCCTTTTACTGCTTGGTGCACCGCCTCCATCAGTTGGGCCTTGGACTTAGCCGCCAGCGAGCCGTCGTTCCTGTTATCTCCGACTGGGTTACTCTCCTGTCCGAGCTGTCTACCAATTTTGTGGGCGCTATCCCATAGCCCTCCAAAGGGGGGCACGTCCTCCCTAGCGCTTCGCACCAGACGTCGGCGTGCCGGTACTGGAACTTCGTCCGGTGACGTTAGTGGTCGCTTTCCTGTTTGTTGAGTTGGACGGTCCAGCAACTCCAACCCTTCTGCGACGCTGAATGAGTGTGGGGGCGTCCGCGCCAGCGACGGGCGCGGGGCAAACGCCTCAGCCTCCAACTGCCTCAGGAACTCCTTCTCCTGCTCAATTTTGTCCTGGGACCGCCTTCGCAACTCATCCACCAGCTCAGAGCTGAGCTGACGGCGCTCCATGGCTCACACACTATTATTATTATTCTAATTTTTAATACCTATTCTATCCTAAACTACACTATTATATGATAAAGTAAGCAAGGTAATTGAAGTTAATATATAGTCACAGACAACAAGATAAAAGTCTCAAAAACTGACCAAAATAAAATTACAAATATTAAAAAGAGTCAGAATTAAACCAAAAATAAATAAAGCAATGCTCAAAATATAAAATAGAAATAAAAATTATTTTTCGAATAAAACGAAAAAGTCTTGGCAAAACAGAAAAGTCTAACAGTCTATGGTGCACCGTGCACTGGCAACCCGGCGCTTTGACAACTGTCAACTGACAGCGACAGCCGTCACTGTCAATGTCGGGAAAACCACGTGTATACACGTGCTCGCATGTATTGTCTAAATTACACTATAATAGTCCAATAAATGTTCCATAAAATGATAAATAAGTAAAACTATGCTAATCTAACCTACTCTAACACTATTTAAAATAATATAGAAATGTCGATGCACAATGAAATTGTCAGAATAATAAAAAAACAGTACCTTAAAGTCACGGGGGGGTTGTAAAACACGCCCCACAAGGGGTGCGTGCACCTCGCGGTGAACACACACTCACAAGCACAATACACAAACACTGAATTGTTCAAAAGTTAAATAATAAAACAGGTAAGGGATATTAAAACAGAGAATAATCGCCCGCAACACTCGACACACGTCCGCACATCATGACGGCCGGCCGACCGAGTACTTAGAGAACACTCACCCACCACCTTCCCATGGCCCTCTCAACCTTCAGGTTATACGGGCCGAAACATGGGAGAACACGCCGGTACTCCGCACTGTTCCCAGCGTGTTGCTTGATCTCCCTACAAAGCTCATATCGAGCCGCTCATTCTGAGCTGGTCCCTGCGCCGCTCACCCGTCTCGGGATGGACGCAACACCACAACCTCGGACGCCGGCCGCGCGTGCCCTGTCTTCACGTTCCCGTCCCTGCCTGTCGGTATGGCATCTCCGGGCGAAAGCACGCAATCTGCGGAAGTTAGCCTCGGAGGAGACGAGATCGCCGTAGTAGACCGGTCCCGCCTCGCTGCGAATCAGTCCATTCAGCATGCAGTCTCTATACTCGTCGTACAGGGGGCATTCCCAAAGCACGTGATGCATGTCTTCATCAGTCAAGCCGCAGTAACATTCGCTCACCTCACTCAGCTTCATGTCTTACAGTCTCTTTCGGAAGCATCCATGCCCACTCAGGATTTGCGAAGTTTCATAGTCCGGCTCGACCCAGGTAGCCCCGAGACGAGCCGCCACGTCCGGGAAGAATCGATACGTTTCCCTACCTTTCTCCTCGCTGTCCCACCGCTGCTGCCATTGGGCAACAACATCCGCTGTGATTTTCCCTTTCTGTTCCCGCGTGTCCTGTTCGGCCGCGGACTTGTGCACTTCATCCAGTTGGCCAGCGCGGCTCACCTCGAGGTCAGCCGGAAGTACACCAGCCAAGACCGGCAGAGCCGCCGTGCTAATCGAGCGGTACGCCTTGGTGAGTAACACCAACGCCGAGCGCTGGGTTCTTAACAACGCACCTCTGACCGCATACTGGGTCACGCGCTTGTGCCATATGGCCGCCGCGTATGTCACGGTGGCCACGTAGGTGCCTCTGTACATTAACTTCAACATTGGATACCGAATTCCCCATGAGGACGCCGATACTCGCGACATCTTGCCGAAGCAAGCGGTCGCCCTTTCCCCGATCGATATCGCGTGCTTGACGAATGATAAAGTGGAGTCCAAAACCACACCCAGTAGTGTGGCCGAGTCAACGCTCCTGACCGAGGCGCCGTCCATTTTGATGGTAGGTGGACGTTTGAATTTGCCCCGGATGGTCATGTGGGTAGACTTGTTGGAGGAGAACGCGAGGCGGTTCCTCGCCCCCCAGTCCGTAATTAGACTCAGGGCAGCAGAAGCCTTCGCCTCGATGCCGGCCCTAGAGTCCGCCTCGATCAGGACCGAGACATCGTCGGCGTACGCCACAAAACTGGAGCCCTCGGGAATTGGCAGACTCAGTAGGTCGTCCATCAGCACGTTCCACAAGGCGGGGCCCAGCACTGAGCCCTGGGGGCATCCCATGGTCGAGGCTTTCCACACCACCTGGTTTCCCACAAATAGGCCTACCCGCCGGTCGGTAAAGTAGTCCGCCAACATCCGCTAGATATTTGGCGGGCAACCCCCTCGCTTGGATTTCAGCAGTATCATCGGCCACCAGGCGTTGTCGAAGGCGCCCGATATATCCAGCATAATCAGCTCGACGTATTTGTTGTTGCTAGTACTACTCACATGCAGTATCCGCTGCAGGGCAGTCACAGTAGACCGACCCCGCGTGAAGCCGTGCTGGCAGTCGGAGAGTCCAGCCGTAATCTCTGGTGCACTTCTCAGGAGAACGCGTTCCTAAATCTTGCCGAGGATCGGTAGCAGAGTGATCGGCCGGTAGGCTTTGGGGTCATGCAGCGGCTTATCGTTCCCCTTGGGCAGCACCAGTAACCTTCCGTCCTTCCATACCTTGGGAAATATACCCTCTTTTACACACTTTCGCATAACCTCAATTCTGAACCGGCAGCCTTCCAGGTTTCTTTTAGAATTCTCGCACTCAGACCATCGATTCCCGGAGCAGTGTTAGGAAGATCCCTGACTATGTCTCGCACGTCCTCCGCCGACGGCGGGGCCGCGTCGCGACCGGAAGGCAGGCACGCTGCGAGAATTCGCACTTGCCTGTGGTACAGCGTGTCCGTCTCTAGCCGGTCGTCCGGACAGAGAGCATGTACCAGGCTATGCATAGCCTCCTCGGTATTTCCGGGGAAGCTCTTCGCGTACCTGACTCCGGACACGACGTTTCCTGGTGGGCGTCTGCGACCGGACGCAACCCGGTAGGCTTAGCCCCACGGATCCTCGTTACCGGTCGCAGCCACATCCCTCAAGAACTGTTGTTCTGTTTCTTCTATCCGTCGCCTGTATTTACTGCGCGCCTCGTGAAAGTCCTTTCTGGCCTTCTCTTCCACTGCCCCCCCCTTTTCCGGGTCTTCTGCCATTCCCGTCTTTTCTTGTATTGATGTTTCCGCAGTCGGTCCAGCTCATCTGTCCACCACTCATAGCCCGCCTCCTTATCGCGCTCACGTCTATGGCCTAGGCTCATGCTTGCTGTCATTTCTATGATTTCCGTAAATTGCTCACATATCGCAGGGGCGGGGTTATTCCACTTCAGCCGTCCCATACGTTCGTGGATGTCCGAGCGGAAACGGTCCCAGTCCACACCGCGCTCCCGAAACCGCCTCAGCGCCCCCGCAGGTGCGGCTGGTGCGGCGTTGGTGTCGGCGTATAATCCTGACGTGACCACGTAGCTAATGAGCCTGTGGTCACTTGAACTTGCGTCTTCGTGGACTGTCCACTCCTGCACTCTGACCCCTCTGGTGGTTAGAGTCAGGTCAATATTTGATTGACCACCACTGTCACCCGCGAATGTGGGTGGTTGACCCTGCTGGTTATGCACCACTAGGCTATGCGACAGGATCAGCCCCTCAACTTCAGCACGCCTATGTGTGGCGTCGGGTCCGCGTCCCACCACCTGGTCTGGTCTACAGTGCCAGAGTGGTGAGTGGGCGTTACTGTCCACTCCAACCAGGACGCGTTGGCCTCTCAGTTGGTCGAGGACCGCTTCCAGGGCTCGCGTGTGCACCTCAATGGGGTCCTTGTATTGAAAATACGCCGACACCAGAAACAGGTCCAGGGACGGGATATGGCACACCATTAAGTGCTCGGTGCAGGACCGCGCACGCCAATCTAAGGTTCCGTACAAAAAACCCTGCTTTTCCTTTTCTCATCTTTATTATGTGTTCGGTATCATACGGTTCCTGCACCAGCACTATGTCCAGGTTGTGCGCGGCAGCCACCGCGGGCAATTCCTTGGTGGCCGCCGCGGATCCGGCTAGGTTTATGTGTCCCAGCGTTAATTTCGAGGTCTCATCCATAGCGTGTCACTTCCACGTTCCGGGCTTCCGCATACTGTCGTGCGGGGCATTCCTTCGCCATTGTCTTGTGCGTGGTGTGCTCCTTGCGCCCGAATCTCTTGCACGTAGCACAGCAGACCGTCGTCGCGCTGCACTCCTGCCCACGGTGGCCAGTTTCACCACATCTGCTTCACGTTGCTTGGGCCGCCTTGCAATACTTTTCAGGGTGGCCAAACTGCTGGCACTTGTTACAGCAAGTGACCGCCACGTAGTCGCAGACCTCTGCCACCTGCCATCCTATGTAGACCACCTCCTCGCTTAGGAGGAAGCGGCGGAGGCCAGGGGAGCACTGCAGTACGTACGTGGCGGTTCGTGCCGTCGGTCTTCCCTTTTTGAAGGCCACCCTCATGTCTTTCGCAACCCGTTCGGCCGTCCAGTCCTGGAGCCCTCTGCGGCTCGCCTGCTCGGCAATGGACTGGCCAATGTCCTCCGGCTTCGTGTCAGCCTCCACATTTCGTAGCGCGACGTACGGCTGTTTTCTGGCCGGCTCCGTGGCCCGGAGCTTCTTAGGCGCAGCCTCTTTCAGGCGCCGGGCGTCCTCTGCCGTGGAGGTTCTGACCACGACGCCAGCGTTCCCCACCTTTCTCACTTGCTGGACCTGAATGCCCAGCTGTTTAGGGTCCACAGCAGTCTTCAGCACCGCTTTCGTCTCCTCCGCCGTCTTCAATTTTTCTACCTCGGCTTCAGCGGGGTAGAATGCCACAACGGCCGCGTCATTTGCCGGGATCGGGATCGGTGCTGCCCCCTTGCCCAGCTTCAGTGCGTGCGCGTAGTCGGGCTTTGCATGCACCGCTGGCGCCGTGGTTTGCTGCTGCTGGCCACTGCGCAACTGTCGCTGGTGCACCAGCTCTTTCTGTGTGGCCACCAGGTCAGCCTCCACGAGGGCCTTCTCCGCGTCCGCAAGCCGCAATTCAAGCACGCCGATGACAGCCAGGATATCCTGGCCGTGGCTGCTGATGGCCTGCTTGTCGGCCATGTTCAGTTTATTACTGGCCGAGGCTACGGACATGATACCCTTTACAGCGGCATGAACTGACTCCATTAGCTGGGCCTCTGGTTGTGGACTGCTCCGCCCTACGATCACCGTCCCACAGCCCCCCCAGCGGCGGCGCCTCTTCTCTTGCAGAGCCCCTGATTAGCCTCCTCGTGGTTGGTTCCGGAACGTCATCAGGGGACGTCAGCGGTCGCTTACCAGCTCCCGAGGCCGTTTCTCCCATTTCAATCATTCCAATGCCCTCCGGGACACTAAATGACTGAGGCGGCGTCCGCAGCAGCGACAGCCTCGGCGTGAATGCCTGCGCCTCCAGCTGCTGCAGGAATTAACGCTCCTGCTCTATCTTCTCCTGGCTACGCCGCCGAAGTTCGTCTAGCAGCTCAGCACTGAGCTGGCGGCGCTCCATGGTCCGCACACCACTATGTTTTAAGTTTATAAACCTAATCTATCCTACACTAAAATATCCTATAATAAAATAAAGCAACGTACTAAAATCTAGTAAAAGTCACACACGTTAAATAAAAAGGCACAAAATTAATCAATATAAAAGTCATAAATTTAAAAGTAAATAAAAGAAAATAATAATAATAATAATAATTAAAGAATAAAACAAAACAGTCTTATCGAACATAAAAGTCTATGATGCGCCATGCACTGGCAACCCCAATGACAATGACAGCTGTCAACTGACAGCGACAGTCGTCGCTGTCAACGTCAACGTCGACGTCAAAAACCACGTGTAACTGCGCGCTAGCACGTGGTGAGACTAATCTAGTATTAAATTTCCAAATATTGAATATTAAATGTTCTTATAACTAAATATAAATTAAAACCGATATAAAACTAAGCTAAACTAAACTAATTCACACTATTTAACGTTTATAAATTGTCACTGATAGACAAAATTATTATTAAAATAGTACCTTAATGTCTTGAGGGATGTAAAACACGCCCCACAGGGGGGTGAGTGCACCCGGCGGTGAACACACACACACACTATATCACAGCACAAAACACTAAATTGTCAAAGTCACAAATAACAGCAGAAAATGAGAGTAAGCAAATTAAGATTGCTCGGAAACACTCGATACGCGTCCGCTCGCAACGACGGCCGGCGACCGAGTCGTTACTTAGAGAACAGTTTAATTTGTTTTATACCTATTAAACAAACCGCATGCCACTAACACTCGAATGCCAGGAGGAAACAGACCACCCCGCGAAACCCGCCGGCACATCGCGGCAGCCATGCCAGTGGTTCGTTTGTGCGGCAAGTCCGGAGGAAGGAATACCCGCCGGCATAAGCGTGACATTTATGTGGTAAAAAAATAAAAAAGCAATTAACTAAAGCTGAACAAAAATGTGTTCGAGAAACAATTCGAGCTATTCTTTATGATTGGATTTAAAAAGACACGTCTTTACGTAAAAACGATCATCGTATCGCTCAACCAGAGCTTGAATATCGAGAAGCAAAGCATTCACGATACACCAGAGCGGATTATGCGAAAGGAATTTTCGCATCCCAAAAACATTCGCCATGATCTTATTCGCTGATAAAATTGTTTTTGTCTTCGTTGGTGTTCACCGAGTCAAATCCCTTGTTTCGACGGTTGTTTACTTTCAGGAATGTAGTTGCGAATCCACCTTTCATCCACAGTTATAAATCGACGCAAAAATTCGCTGAGATTTCGCTTGTAAATTTTCGATTGAAACAATTTTCCGGGTCAATTTTTGATCTTTTGTTAGCAAACGCGGCACCCACCTAGCACAGAGCTTCTCCATGCCCAAATGTTTATGTAAAATATTTCGTACACGTTCAGTTGATGTCCTAGTAGCAAGCTATCTCACTGACTTTTAATCTGCGGTCCTCCATCACCATTTTATGATTTTTATTAATCATTTCGGGAGTCGTGACTTCAACGGGGCCGTGGTTCATCGGAATTGCTCGTTCGAACTTTCTTAAATTCAGAAACCCATTTAACAGTTGAATATGATAGCGAAGAGTCTTGCAGTGTAGAATCCAGTTTCTTTAATTTGAAATGGTGTTAGACCTTTTTGAAGTATTTAATGACCGCGCTTCTCTGAAAATTACTTGAAAAGTTTTACATTTTATTTGAATTTGAGAAATATTCGTACTACTTTGGTATAATTTAATAATAATAATTCATTTATTTCAGACTAAGTCCATATTTTTTTACAAAATAATAAAAACATGCGTGCGTACAAAGTACACGTGTCAGAAGTGAAACTTCTTTGGCGAACTAATTTATAAATCTTGTTTATATTTATACAAATCTAAAACTTTAAATTTCCAAGATTAAGAGGAAGGGAAAAAGGCGTGATACGACGTTCGCTCTGTCTCACTTTTTCTCTCAATCTTTCTCACTCGCTTGCTCCCTACTCTCACTCCACGGCTAGTTGCTCATGCTACGTTCGCCCTGTCTTACTCTCTCTCAATCGGTCTCGATCACTCTCTCTCTCTTTTCCGACACTTCCGTTGCATACCGGCGTGACGTTTCATCTGTAAAAATTTTACTCTCATGCGCCTAAAGAAGTTTCACTCCAAAAATTAAATACTAATGTGTTAGTAACAATTTTACTTACATACAATTTTACTTACAAATAACAATTACAATATGAAGTTTAGTTTTTTTAAATTTCAATTACGGTCGAATTTCAATCGATGCGACGGGTGACTAGTACAAATCAATACGCGCGGCGGCGTGAGCCAGATTATTTTCGTGACGGACGTCAAACCAATTATATGCTTTCTCCATTTTTAAATTCAGTTAATCGCGACTCTCGCACGATTGTAAATATTTACAAAAAGGTTTTTATCGGTCACAAAAAATCCTAAAATTAAAACTAATGTACTGTAGTTGGGGTTGAGGATATATTTAGTAAACTACACGATTTTTGAATTATGACCGAATGGAGTGTTTATAGCAGTATTTTTAATATCCCCGAGTTTAACCGGTATCTGATTATATGCCTTCACCAGGTCTATAGTTGAAAAGGTGGTACAACCCGATAATAGGTGTGAAAAGTCCTGGATGTCTAACTGGATATCTATCAGGGATGGTTCGTGTATTCAGGGCTCGGTAGTTACTACACGGTCTCCGTCCATCATCCTTTTTCTTCACCATGTGTAGTGGTGATGACCATGGGCTTTCTGATCGCCTGGCGATACCACTAACAAGCATCTCGTCGAACTCCTTCTTTGTAGCTTTAAAGCGCACTGGGTCTAAACGACGTGGTCGACAGGGTACTGGTGGTATTAATATGATGTACAGTATTATGTTGTACTATACGTACCATACCAGCAGGACGTGTGACCTCAGGAAACTCTATTAGTATGTCATGGTAGTCTGACTCACCGTTAAACGTCTTAATGGAAGCTATATCAGGCTGATCTACTTCATAATTGTTACTTACTTATTTTTGGCTATAGTTCCATGCTGGATTGTTACTTTAATAGTAAAGATGAAAATACATTTGGTAAAATTAATGATAAATTAACAATGATTATTTTTATCGTTATTAATCCCATAATACTTTGGATTTCAGGATTTGATTTGCCAGGAGTGCACATTCCAGTCAGTCCATCTACATCAACGAGTAAAAAACATAATAATTATTATATTGATAGATGTCAGCCGATGAAAAAATGAAATCACGTCACCGGCTGTCTATATAAAGGGAGACGCACCCGTTATAAAATCCAGTCTTTATAATTTATTTATCCCGCGCGGTAGCTACTCTGCCCGATTTTGGTTATAAATTTGGTGTTTACCATTATAGTAAATTTTTAGTTTAATAGTATTTATCAGTTCAGATTATTTGTTTAAAAAATATTTAAGTTAATAAATGTCATTCTTTAAACCCTTTTTTATTCTGATTCCTAAAATCAGAATTGGGATAGGATCCGCGTACCCACATAAATTCAAATAAACATTTTCGTTAATGTAAAATACTACGCGTTTTAAACATTAGTATCCGTAAAGCGATTAAAATGGATAGACCGTGTCGCTCCCGTTATACTCCGAGTTTAAGCCCGCGTAGAAGACGCTCGCAATATTCACGAAGCCCACTGCGACGTTTGCGTAGGTCAACGCGTCGTTCGCGAGGAACATCAAGCCGTTCACGAACTCCATCACCACTCTTGCAAGATCGTTCACGTCACTTACGTGGACCATCGATACGATTTACGCGATCTCGTAGTCGTGACGGTGATCATCAACGTCGTCGTGACAACAGGTGTCGCAGCCGAAATCATGACTGGTCAAATCACCGTCGTGAAAATAGTCTTGTGACCGTCGGGGTTGTGACTCATGGGATACCATCATGTCACGTCTTCAGGCTCTGGAGACACACACACAAACGGTGGGTTCAACAGGTCCTGCAAATCGGGCCGACCAAATTGTGGCCGCTATTGAGTCGTTAAAAATGTAAGTACTTACAAGTATTATGTTTCAAATTTCGATCCTAGCTTGCATGATGTGGATTTATGGTTTAGCGAGGTGGAAAGAGCTAAGGTGGCTAATCGATGGGATGATCAAGAATGTCTCGCGTTGGAGGCTGTCTAAAGGGGGATGCTAGGGTGTGGCTGGATGAATGAGTCACTAGTGACAGATCTTGGAGTAATTTTAAAGCTGATTTCAAGCCATTGTGTGTAAAAAGGGTAGACATGGCCAGCATTCTGTTTGATGTTATGTGCACTGACTCTGATAAGTTTCATACTTATGCTGATTACGCACGCAAATGCATGTTACGTTTACGTATTGTCAAAGGCATTAGTGATGAACTCATTACGGCTATTGTCCTTCGCGGCATTAAGGATCCACATGTTAAAGCATCTGCTATAAATGCTAACCTCACCCCAAACGATCTAGTGTATTATCTTTCAACATTTATTAAACCCAGCGCTTCAATAAGTGATTCAAACACTCGTGTAAATAAACCGCCCGGTTACGGACAAGTACAAAATAAAAAGAACATTCCGATCTGACCAACGGAAGTGTTTTTTATGTAGTGAATTGGGTCATAGGATCGCTAACTGCCCTAAGAAGGTAAAACCAAACAGTTTAACTATTCCTTTTAAAAGTGAATTTAATAAGGGAAAAAATCAAGGTTTAACTCTTTCTTGTACCTACTGTAAAAAAATGGGTCATGATATTAGTAGTTGTTTCGCGAAGCAACGTTCACAACAACGCAATAGTAATAATGTAAACTTTTGCGCCAATAAATCTCAGGACCGCACCGATGTTGTGACCGGTATAATCCAAGGCATACCTGTGGATATTTTAATAGATAGTGGCGCTATAGGTGTATCACTTATATCTTTATCTGTGGTAAAACATTTAGAATGTCAACAGAAATCTACACACCAACAACTTAAGGGCGTAGGAGAGTCGATTACTTACGTAAACTCCTATGTTACCCTTGTTATTGAATTAGAAGACATATCGGTAGAGGTAGACTTGTTGGTAGTACCCAATGAGTGTATGAATGCTCCTGTTATTATAGGCACAGATGTACTTAACCGCGAGGGTGTTACTTATATCAGGACAAACCATTCACAACGAATAATACACGATTCTAAACTCAAACATGTTTCAGCTATACAGGTGCATGAGCTGTCTCAAGTAAAGACTTCTATAACAGGTGACGATTTAAAAGCTTTAGTAAGTATTTTAAATAGTTTTTCGGACTATATGATCTCTGGGACAGCAACATCTACCGTTAATACAGGAGTAATGCGTATACGAGTTAATAGTGACACCCCAGTGCATTATCATCCTTACTAGATGCCGTATGAGGAAAAATTAAAGGTACGTAGCATTATAGAAGACCTTCTCTCTAAGGGTATCATCATACGTGAATCGGAGTCACCTTATTCAAGCCCTGTTTTATTAGTTAAAAAGAAAGATGGCTCCGACCGTATGTGTGCTGATTTTCGCGCATTAAATAGAATTACAGTCAAAGATCGATTCCCGCTGCCCCTTATCGACGACCATATCGATCGTCTGGGGAACGGCAAGTATTTCACTACGTTGGATATGGCAACTGGGTTTCACCAAATTCAGTTAGACGAAGCTTCTATTCCATTAACAGGTTTCGTAATGAATATGTAAAAATGCCTTTTGGACTGTCAAATGCACCTGTAGTTTACCAACGCATTATTAGTAAAACTCTGCGTAACCTAATCAATGATGGAAATGTGTTGGTGTACATAGATGACTGTTTAATTCTTTCATCCTCCATTGAGGAAGGTTTACAGATTCTGGAAAAAGTATTGTCAGTTCTCACAAGAGCTGGTTTTTCTATTAATTTAAAAAAGTGTTCATTCTTGTGCAATGAGATTGAGTATCTGGGTCGTGTAATATCTAATGGGCGGGTTAAACCAGCTAAAAGTAAAATTCAAGCTCTTGTAAATTCTCCTGTTCCACAAAACCGAAAACAAGTTAGACAATTCCTGGGTTTAGCAGGGTATTTTCGAAAATATATTTGTAACTATTCGATGAGAACTACCTGCATAGCACGCTTAACGTGTAAAAATGTAACTTTCCATTGGGGTACTGACCAGGAGCGGGTTCGGCAGGATATAATTAAAATTTTGACTGACGAACCGGTTCTTGTAATATTCGATCCAACCTTAGCCACTGAAGTCCACACGGACGCAAGTAGTTTGGGTTATGGCGCGATCTTACAACAGCTTCATAAGGATGGTAATCGTCATGTGGTAGCTTATTATAGTCAGGTAACGAAGGGAGCCGAAGCGAAATACCATTCTTATGAACTCGAAACACTAGCGGTAGTTAAAGCTCTCAAACATTTTAGACATTATTTAATTGGTGTGCATTTTACAATAGTTACTGACTGTAAGGCTCTTAAGGCCACACAAAATAAGCGTGATTTGTTACCGCGTGTGGCAAGATGGTGGATCTTCTTACAAGATTATAATTTTGATATTTCATATCTGAAGGGAACCATGATGCCACACGTGGATTATCTTAGTCGTAATCCTTGCAATGTAAACAGTATTCAACGTCCCCGTAACTGGGCGCAGATTGCTCAAGCAGGGGACAAGGAGACTCAAACTTTGCTCCAATCCTTAGAACAAGGTCTACTAGACCCAAAACGCTATGTTAAACAAAATGACATTCTTTATTACAAGTATACTCCTGTTGACGAGGATACAAGGATTCTATGTTACATACCGAATGGTCATCGTTTGAGTCTGCTTCGTATTTTCCATGACGAACATAGTCACATTAATTCTGATAAAGTTATAGATCTGATACTTCGACAATTTTGGTTTCCGGGCCTTAGGTCATTTGTTGTGAAATATATAGCTCATTGTATAACATGCATCGCCCACAAGCGAGTACCACGTGCGCCTTTACAACCCATAGCCTCTTGGAATAAATCGAGTGTTCCATTTGATACTTTACATGTCGATGTATTGGGTCCTTTGCCTCAATGTAACGAATATATGTCATGCTTGTGGTCGACGCATTTACTAAATATTGTATTTTTTAATGCCTATATCTCGTCAAGATGTAGAAGAATACTCATCTCTATGTTTGGAACACCAAAGTTAATAATAACAGATAGGGGAAGGATGTTTGAATCAACGAGTTTTAAATCATGCTACAGCTACATTATATTACGCCAGAAATGCACCAAGAAAATGGTCAGGCGGAACGTTATATTCGCACCGTACTTAATATGCTTCGAATCGTGGTTAATCACGAGAAGGATATGTGGGCTGACAAGATCTGGCAGTTGCAGCTTATCCTAAATTTGACAAAGCAGAAAACAACTCGAGCCTCTGCTTTAAACTTATTAATCGGTTATGAAAGTGCCACTCCAGCTATACGAGCTCTAGTAAGAGATGTTGCAGTTAATCCTTTAATGGCTAACCGTGAAGCTCATCGAGAACTGCTGAGACAAAGGACGGCCGAACGGTTGAGAAGGAATCAAATTTCTCAAGATGAAGCTGTCAATCAGAACCGGCGATCTCCTCGTATATTTCAAGAGGATGATATGGTATTTGTCATCAAAAACGCACAGTCTCAAGGGAAGTTAGATCCTGGAATGAGAGGACCTTATAAGGTCATCAGAGTCCTTCCGATACAACCGATACAAACTAAAACTCATTGCTGGTGCGTATGGCAAGACAACATACGATGCTTCTCAGTTCATGGTTCCTTGGAGGGGCGAGTGGACCCCTGAAACGTGTGCTGCCTTCTTTGAAAGTGAGTGGTACCATTATACGTGATAAATAAGCCATCACTGTGAGCGCGATAGTCCTACGGTGTATGGGGGTTTTATTCTATTACTGCGAGAGCGTAGCCTGCAGTATGTGTGGTCAGTCATTGCGAGCGCGTTAGACCTGCAATGCATAGAAAATTCCACTGCGAGAGCGTTGCCTGTGGTGTGAATTTCCAGACACTGTGAAGGCGATTGTCCTACAGTGTGCAGTGTGTACAGATCTGTTTATATGTGAATGAATTTTAAGTGTGAATGTTGAGGCCAAAAGCTTGTCAACAAGTCTCTAATTTATTTCCTTTTATAGGTGTATTTTAAAAAAATAGTTTTTAACAACCATATCATAGCCGAAATTAACAAAAACTTAACCACTGTGGCTAAATTTAACTTAATGCAACACTAATGATGTTTACTTTCACTCATTTACAGCTTCTTACGATGATGACAATAGCGGCGACCTTTCTGAGAACCATGATGATGTGCGGCCTGGGCCATCCGGAATCCACAACTGAGGGCGGCCACGGGTGGCCGTTGTTGTCTTTTCCTGTGTTCATCCTGACGAGGACGTCAGAGTGTCAGGAGAAGCCGTGATAGATGTCAGCCGATGAAAAAATGAAATCACGTCACCGGCTGTCTATATAAAGGGAGACGCACCCGTTATAAAATCCAGTCTTTATAATTTATTTATCCCGCGCGGTAGCTACTCTGCCCGATTTTGGTTATAAATTTGGTGTTTACCATTATAGTAAATTTTTAGTTTAATAGTATTTATCAGTTCAGATTATTTGTTTAAAAAATATTTAAGTTAATAAATGTCATTCTTTAAACCCTTTTTTATTCTGATTCCTAAAAATATTAATATGTGAAGCAAAAATTTGTGACGGATTTTTAAGTAATATGCCGCGGACGGATTAGTATGAAATTTTGCACGGTTATAGTGGACGTAGAGAAGGAGTGCAGAATGTTAATATTTTTTTCAAATAATGCATTTTTCATACATAAAATCAACTAAAAACACATTACACACACTGCCTTGCATTTGTCACAAACACATATGTACTTAGTAAATGAAAATGAAAAGACACAACGTCAAGAATGTCAGATGACATTTGATTTTTAATTTAAATTACGGTCGAATTTCGGCCGATGCTACGGGTGACTAGTATCATTTATTGTTCAATTGTTCTACAAACCAGATTAGCTTTAACATAACGCTTTGGCCTATATCATGATAAAAATTGCATTTCTTTATAATTTTACAGGGTTCATACAACCACAACAGAGCATGCAACCTAAAAACAAATTAGGTGGAAACTGTAAACCTAAAATATTTTACAAGGAGAAAAAGGCATTACTTACTGCTATAAAGAAAATTCACATTAAACAATTTACTACCCTACCATCTATATTTACCACAATGCAATTCCGTGCAATTGGGAAGAAAAAAATGGGACATCGATTTACAGAGCCAGAAAAATTCATGACATTGAGCCTTTATAAACGCAGCCCACGAACATATAGATGGCTCCATAAAAACTTCATATTACCTTCAGCAATGACTTTAAATAAAGTGATAGCACGAGCCAATTTAAAAACAGGACTCAATGACAATATTTTCAACCAACTAAAAGTAAGAGCATCTAAAATGAAGGAAAAGGAAAAGTTATGCTTTCTGATATTTGACGAAATGTCTTTTTCGCCATACTTCTTTTATAGCCAAAGACAAGACTTAATAATAGGGTTCACTGATGATGGAAAGGCCAGACATAATTGACTGATCACGTCTTGGTGTTTCTGATAAGAGGTGTACAAAAAAATTATAAGCAGCCTGTGGCTTACAAATTTTGTTGTGGCAGCACCAGTAAATTTGATTTAGCAAATATGATAAAAGAAATCATTCGAGTGGGATTGATTATTTGCGACCAAGGTGCTGCCAACACAAGTGCAAATCCATAAATAAATGTTCCATCGGCTTATGTGGGGTATCCGTGAGGGATAGCGGTAGTTTTAACGGGTTACGTTCATATTTAGTTTTTAAACATTTATCGCATTGGTTAATAAATTTTTGAATTGATAGTAACATATTTGGCCAATGATAATTCCTGCGTAATTGCTTATACGTTTCTTGTATGCTGTGAATTGTTTTGCCTTCATGATATTTTTTTATTAAATCTACTTGATCGTTCCTATTCTTCACAAATGTAACGCGTGATTTACAACATACTAATTTCGGGCCTCTATTTCCGAATATAGTTTTGAATACTTTACTAAAAATAGGGTACAATTCTTCGTCGTGAAAATAACAATGGAACGTACGATCTGCAATTGTATGCTCTTTAAGAAATTTAACTATTTGTGGTTCCGTATTATTTATTGGTATGAATACGTCTTTTATTATTAATTTGCCTTTTGACCTATCTTCCACCCTGTATTCATTACCTGGTGATTGTTTAATTAAGAATTGTTTTAATTGTTTATTTAAAGTTGTTTCGTCATTTTCTTGTGAAGTCGGGGTCTGAATTGGACTAAATAAATCTTCTATAATACTATCTCTATTATTTATCGGTATTAACGCTGTGTCTAACAATGATTCAATATCTATATTTTCCCAATCGGTTTCTATAGCTTGCGATGGTCCTGGCTGAACATTTGTAGTATTTTCCCTGTCTTGTTCCGTACTTAAAATTAAATCTATAATTTCATTATCCTGCAAAATTCCTTTTTCCACCTCATTGTGGTAAACAATTTGAACACGAGATAGGGCGTCGGCATTTGTATTTATTTTGCCTTTCTTGTATACTACCTCGAAGTCCTACTCGGCTAACTTTAAACGCCATCTTGTTAATTTTGAATTAGGATCTTTTAGTGACATGATCCATGTGAGGGGACGGTAACTTAATATATGCTACGTTAATGTGTTTTGTCACACCATGAGGAGTTTTAATGTAATTCGTCTCCTGTCTAATGTCCGGTTTTATCGTTAAGTTTCGTATCACGTCCGGGGCAATAAGAGATTGTGATGCGCCTGTATCTAATAAATATCTGCCACCTAGTTCGCTAATATATATGTAAGGCAAACGTATGTTGTTTTTTTATTTTTTTTTATAATAATAATAATTTATTTGCTCTCACAATTTAGTAATTATACATTGTATCAAGGGATCTTAGGTAAAACAGTTAGAGGACAAAGCAAATCAGACATTTATATCCTAGTGTACCTGGTGAGAGCCTGGCGCCTGTCAAAGGAACCTGAGTTACAGGTCGCCAGCGCCCTCTCCCGGACGGCTTCTGGAACTATGCCTATGATAGTTTACATTTTATTATATAAGTAAATACTAGGACGGCGAGATTAGTGTAAAGATATGGGTGTATGATTGTGTGTACATGTGTGAGTAAGAGATGTGTAGGTATGTAAGTGTGTGTGTGGATGAAGAGTTTGGGAATATGACACTAAACGGCACAATATAGAACAATTGGGAATGTTGGTACGAGACGTTAGTTTACTGAATGTAGTAAGTTTTCGGTTTCGTCATAAGAAAGGGTTTGAAGATAGTTTGTGACTTTTAACTTGCAGCTTTGTTTGTTTAGGGGATATATATTGAGGCTCTTATTGATCTTGTTATACAGCAATGGTCCTAAGAAGCAGAAAATTTTGAGTGATGTGGATGTATTAAAATTTTGTGGGTGGCATATTTTATCTTTCCTACGTTTATGATTGAATAGGAGCGGGTCGTACGTTAAAAGCGAGTGTTGTTTGAGAGTGATTTGGAGAATGAAAGTTTGTCGGATTGTTAATACACTCCAGTATCTATAGAGTTCTACAGTAGGGTAGCGATAAGGAAAACCTGCTGCAACCTTGAGGATTGCTCGTTGAGCTCTTTCAACTTCTAACATGTGAGTTTTAGCTGCTCCTCCCCACGTAGTAATGCAGTAGGTGATCAGTGATTGACAAAGAGCGTAGTAAACCATTTTAATGACTCTCTGATCCGCTACATGGCGCAAGGTTCTAAAGATGTATATAAGTTTGCGAAGTCTAGAGACTAGAGCCGCAAGATGTGGTTTGAAAGTAAGTAATTGGTCGATTATTACACCTAAATATTTAATATGGTCCGTGCGTTGAAGTGATGGACAGTTGCAAGTGGAATTGAGCGGGTTGCAATCATGAGCAGTTAAAGTAAGAGATGGAGGGGGGAGGAGGTGAGATTTAAGACTAAATGCTACATATTTTGTTTTTGCTAGGTTCAATGACATCAGATTGCTTTGGAACCATTTGTTTACTGCTTCAAATCCAGCTTGAGCATTTAGAAATACTTCGTCCCAGTTGTTACCTGAGAAGTAAAGGGCAGTATCGTCGGCAAACGTTATTATGCGACCGCCATGGAGGCGCAGCTGACACAAGTCATTTATATAGACCAGGAATAAGGTTGGCGAGACGATGCTACCTTGCGGGACTCCATATTCTGTGCCAAGTTCGTCACTTACTCGGTCCCTGATCTTAACTCTTTGTTTTCTACCATTTAGGTAGTCTCCAAAGAGCCTTAAAGGGAGACCCCTTACTCCGATACGTTCCAGTTTTGCAAGGAGACGTGGAATATGGACTGTGTCGAAGGCTTTGGCTATGTCGAGGAAAATCGTGAGGCATTTATTCCTCTCGTCTAAAGTGGATATGACAGCGTTGGTCAGCTCTTGTACGGCATCGTTTGGTGATTTTCCACGACGGAATCCATATTGGTTAGGTGAAATGAGGTTGTTTGATTCGAGGAAATTTACAAGCTGGCGGTTCATGAGACGTTCTAGTATCTTAGACATAGTGGGCAGTATGGAGATTGGCCTATAATTATTAACACAGTCCATATCCCCGCCTTTATGTATAGGTTTAATGAGGGCCGATTTGAAAAGAGCAGGAAATACACCCGTGGAAAGCGCTAGATTGCATATGTGTGAAATAGGTGTAGTAAGAATATGTATATATCTTTTAATAATTTTAGCGGAGATTTGATCTACACCTACTGATGTGTTTTCTTTTAATAATTTTATAATATTCGAGATTTCTAATTCATCAGTGGGCTGCATAAGCAATGAATTTATAGGAGATGGAGAAGCGTCGTAGGATTGTCTTAATGAATTTTGCTGTTGATTTTGGATTCCTTCTGCAAGTTTTTTGCCAATATTAGAAAAGTAGGTATTTACTGCATTTAAACTTTGCTCTCGGTTATCTGAGTGTAAAAGGTTGGGTGAAAGATCAAATTGCCTATTAGAACCGCTTATTGTTTTAATGACCTCCCATAATTTTTTTGTGTTGTCCTTACTATTTTCAATTTCTTGTCTTTCATAATTTCTTTTTGCTTTTTTTAGCATATGATTACAATAATTTCGGTACCTTTTGTAAATAATCTTAAGTTCATCATTCCCTGGGTTCTTTTTTAATTTTCTATGAAGGTTGTCTCTATGCCTCATGCAGCGCAGAAGACCACTAGTAATCCATGGCTTACTTATTGTCTTTCTATTGGAAGTTTTAATTGACTTTGAATTATTTCTTATGGCTAATGACAATAAATCTAATAAGAGTATCACAGCTACGTTAGCGTCATTACAATTTAAAATATGATCCAGTTGTGAGTTCTGTAAAGTTCGGTCCAGCCCTTCAAAGTCAATGCGTAAATTTTTAATTGGTGGGACGTAAAAATGATTCATTTTTCTGATGCTCACTGCCACACTTTCGTGGTCAGTGATAGATGTTTCAAAAACAATACAAATAGCATTTAATTTCGATTTAATCATAGCGTGATCTAAACATGTGCGTCCGTGTGTTGGTATTGTGTGTCCTGGGAGAATGCAATGGGTAGCCAATAAATTAAGGTATTCGTGAGATCTTAGATCAGAGGTATTAGAGCATATATCTATGTTGATGTCGCCACATAACACAATGTTTTTATAGCTGTTTAAGTCGGATAGTAGTAAGTCGAGTGAAGTAATAAATCCATTTATGTTTTGTTGACTTGGGGGCCGATAGATACTTATGATACAGGTATCGTTATTAATTTTTAACAAAAGACAATTGGCGTCGGTAAATTGAGGTTCTTCATAAGTCGCGCATAGATTTTTATTGTAATAAATCACAACTCCTTCGTTTTGAGTATAGTGTCTGGAAGTAGTTGCGTAATAATAGTTATCTATCGAAGGAATATTTTTTGCCGATTTCAGCCAACATTCGGATAATACAATCACATCCCAAGATATTTGTGACCTATCTAAGAGTGTTAAAAAATTGTTCATGTTGCAGCTAATACTACGTATATTTTGAGATATAATGTTGAGGGAAAGGTTACTGTCCATTATATGATCTCTTGCGCAATATCACAGCTCTTCTCAATATCACAAATAGCCTGAGTTGCCACTTGTACTAAATCCAATTCTGAGTTAAGAGTTTGTATATCTAGCATGTTATTTATCATTTCTAAGTATAGTAAAAATTAAATTATCGTCACGGTTTATACGTGACAAGAATGATTTTAGATAGAAAAAACTCACCAGTGACAGACCAGATGCTGCATTTATGATACTGTAAGTAAAGAAGCGACTTGGATAGGTATTTAATTATTAAAAATGTGTTTTGCCAAATTGGTGCCATATTATAAGTAATGGTTAATTGTACCTGGTGATGTTTATGAGTTTGTGTTTTTGAGGTGTAAATGTGAGCGAAAAAGGTAGGTGTGTGAAAAAATGGTGTATGATGAAAGATTTGTGAGTATGTGTTAAGTTTATGATCTAATCTCGGAAAAAAAGACAATATATCGCATTGAGCTGCGTTATATGATACAAGAATAAAAATAAAGGAAACATTAAAAACATGCAATACAAATACAAGTAATAATTTAGGAAACTGAGGCGAAATGACGTATAAATTTAAGGGTAACCTTCCAACTAGTCACAATGAGATATCGTGTAGTTGCTGTTCCTCCAATATACGAATAGGGGCAGCTCCTTCTTTTTTTACGTAAACGCGACCATACCCTGTCCAGGCAGCTAAGAGCAGTTTCTTTCGGACATTTTCGCGTGCAAGGAAGAAAATGTGTCTCATTTTACTCGTCAGTTGTTCGGATATATATATATAGGTTTCGGGGTGTGCATCAGAATCGCGGGTGTACCTGACGGATTTAAATATGTCTTTTATCTTGCAAACGTACCTGTTGTGTACCTCAGTGTACCTAACCTAAAAGTCTGTGTACCTCCTTCTATGCATAGATATAAAATAAAATAGGTACACACGCCATCCTGACGTCAGAATCGCGGGTGTACTTCTAATCAGCATATGTACCTAAGTAAAGAGTATATGTAGATTTGGTACCTCTTGTGTACCTGCAGAAACAAATATTGAATAAATAAAAAATAGTAAGGTTGCTGAGAAAATAAAAAAAACAGTTTTCTTTCTTTGACGTCGTTTTTATTTTATAAAAATAACTACAGTACTAATAACTAAAGTTGAAATTAAATATTAATGACATCTAAAATAACAAAAAAATATATCCCGTATGTTTTTTTTTAATTGTAAAAGATTTAGGATTAGCATGTTTATCGGTTTTTTCGGAATCAAAATTAAACGACTTTTAAAGATTTTTTTATTAATCCTACTAATATTATAAATGCGAAAGTTTGTGAGGATGTATGTGTGTTTGTTATTCTTTCACGCAAAAACTACTGAACGGATTTGGTTGAAACTTTACAGTAATATAGGTTATACATCAGAATAACACATGGACTATAATTTATACCGATTTTTTTGTAATAAGGTTATACTATAACGAGAAATATCAGATTAGTCGCAAAAAAAGTTGTCCTCTGAGAGCTATCTTCGCGTACGCTGCCTAAACCGTTGAAGATATCCAAATATAATGTACGGTGAGATTGTTTGGCTCACATAGATCTAAATAAAAGTCCGCGACAGCATATATCTATATTCTAAGTATAACCCACAATAACTCTTTTTATACTTTGAAAATTTAAAAAATATGAAGTTGATGTTTCCATGGGTTTTATACAAACTAAATATTAATCCTTATCAAAATTAATGATTTCAAAAAATCAAGCATCTTATACAGATTAAATCTACTTTTTACACCATGTAAATTGGATAAGTAGTTTAGAAGATATTACGAGTCTAACATATTGCGTACTCAATTGATTGACCGGCAGTACGTGCCGTGCGCCGCCGCCGTATACAACGAAGTTCTATGAAAACTAATATTATAAATGCGAAAGTTTGTGAGGATGTATGTGTGTTTGTTATTCTTTCACGCAAAAACTACTGAACGGATTTGGTTGAAACTTTACAGTAATATAGGTTATACATCAGAATAACACATGGACTATAATTTATACCGATTTTTTTGTAATAAGGTTATACTATAACGAGAAATATCAGATTAGTCGCAAAAAAAGTTGTCCTCTGAGAGCTATCTTCGCGTACGCTGCCTAAACCGTTGAAGATATCCAAATATAATGTACGGTGAGATTGTTTGGCTCACATAGATCTAAATAAAAGTCCGCGACAGCATATATCTATATTCTAAGTATAACCCACAATAACTCTTTTTATACTTTGAAAATTTAAAAAATATGAAGTTGATGTTTCCATGGGTTTTATACAAACTAAATATTAATCCTTATCAAAATTAATGATTTCAAAAAATCAAGCATCTTATACAGATTAAATCTACTTTTTACACCATGTAAATTGGATAAGTAGTTTAGAAGATATTACGAGTCTAACATATTGCGTACTCAATTGATTGACCGGCAGTACGTGCCGTGCGCCGCCGCCGTATACAACGAAGTTCTATGAAATTAATATATAAATGGTTATAAATCACGGAGCAAAATAGGAAAGGTCGATGTGAATGACGTCCCTGTAGTTCCGGGATCAGAATAAGGCTACGGTATCCCCTGTCTGTGGTAAGAGGCGACTAAAAGGGGGCTTTCGGGGTTGCGGGCGGCTAGACTGGGAGCTCGAAATACCCAGTCAGCAACTTTGGGAAAGATGTCAGCATGTGTGGTCGCATGCTGTCGTGGGAGCCAGGATGCAAGGAGCTTGAACAGTCCAGCCAGGCGATCCCGGGAAGGATGGTGGTATACGTGTGGTCGCATATCGTGGTAAAGACCAGATGGAGTGGTGGGCCCAGCCGCTCACTTGGGAGGAGCCCGATGGGGCAATGCACTCAGAGGACTCCAGTTGCATTCCTTTGAAGATCCCGGAGTCCTGGTGCGATAAGATTCCCACATAACCCTGCGTCGCTCCCACGGCGTATGGTACCTTTTGAAGGTTTCCCCCTCGACAAAAAAAAAGGTCAATGAGAATGAAACAGTGGAAAAGGTTCAGTATGTCATTCAATCGTTAGCGACCTTTTAATGTTACACAACTCGGCACATACGTCAGATTAGCAGTAGTTTAGGTCGTAGTTGACCAACTGCGCGTTGGCAAACGTCACGCGTTTTGAGACCCTTTCTTAAAACTTTTAATTTCAGAGTAAGCATTAATTAAAACTAATTCAAATTAATATACGTGCCTGCGATTTGAAATTTGAACACATAGATTTAGGAAGTAGGGCAAGGGTTCAATCTGAAGTCAATCACAGATGCGTTGCTACTCTCGAGGACTTTGATGATCGCCTCATATAAAAGCGAGCCGGCAGCCACACCCATCTAATGAAACACAAGAACTGCTTCACGGTAGAAATGGGTGCGGCGGTGATAACTCCCTGGTTGAACCATTGCTCTACCACCTTGCAAACTTTATGTGGCAGACTAAATTCCACGCGAGCGAAGCCGCGGGCAAAAGCTAGTTTAATATAAATTCGAATTGTAACTAAATAAAAATCACACATTTATGTATACTAGTCACCCGTAGCATCGGCCGAAATTCGACCGTAATTTAAATTAAAAATCAAATGTCATCTGACATTCTCGACGTTGTGTCTTTTCATTTTCATTTACTAAGTACATATGTGTTTGTGACAAATGCAAGGCAGTGTGTGTAATGTGTTTTTAGTTGATTTTATGTATGAAAAATGCATTATTTGAAAAAAATATTAACATTCTGCACTCCTTCTCTACGTCCACTATAACCGTGCAAAATTTCATACTAATCCGTCCGCGGCATATTACTTAAAAATCCGTCACAAATTTTTGCTTCACGTATTAATATAATAATAATATGAATTGTAACATACCTAAGTAATAAAATATTTTTTTTATGTATATTACAAAATATATTTTAATCCATACATGACACACTCTGCAATCACATATTTATTAGAGCTTTTTGTTACATGATTACGAAGGTCGTCATAGCACTCCCATCTCATGCCTCGGAAACAATGTGATCTGTAATGACCAATACTGTTTACATTGTTTGTTTTAGAACCCGAAGGTAGAAATTCAATAATACCAAGCAATGTATATGTCTTTTCATTTAATGTTACACTACGAGGCATATCATCTAAACATATACTTTCGGACTGACTTAACTCAAACGAAACAGTGTTGCGAAGTATATAACTAAATGTCCGTATCCCCTTGCAATTATTACGACGACATTCAATAATATTTACATCGTTGCATAATATTAAGTCTTTTATAAATTGACAGTACAAGTTATCACTATTTAATATCGTGGTGCTCAAATTAAAATCATCAACAAATCCAACAGCAATTATTTGACAAACAGCATCGAATGCACACGTGTTAGTCGCAATAACATCTTCGATACCAGTCCTTGTCCTACTTCCATTCAACAATAATGGAATAGAATATTTCCTAACCTTACATTTTAATTTGCTTCTTTTACCTAATCCCTTCCACAAAAACACACGCTTTCTACACTCATAGCCCCACAGTAGAATTTTCTCCTGTGTCGTGGGTGCCATGGACACACACAAGACGAACACACAAACACCCAGACCCAGAACAGGAAACTAAACTCATCATTCAGATACCTGTCTGGCCGGGAATCGAACCCGGGACCCATTGCGTGTCAGACCGGTATGGTAAACGCTCCGCCACGCGGGTTTCCAATTTTCTACAAGAGAAGGATTTTCTGAGAAAATTGATTCATCTTTGAACTGTGCTTTAAATTTTTTTGATTTAATATTATTTCGTTAATTTTTACTTTTTCTAAATGTTGGGTGTGATGTATTTTTTAATTCTAAATAAATAAATAAATAAATTGACTTTATTGACATATTTTTACATCAAAATTATATGAAGCCTCTGATCCCCGAATTAGCTCGAAACTGTGTCTCGGGTATCAGCGTCTTCTCCCAGTTTTTGTCGGTATTAAAAAATATGTTCATTACAATATAATGTGTGCAGACGTATTGAATTTTGTAGTAATGATTGAATTGAATGTGTGTGTGTGTGTGTGTGTGTGTTTGTGTGTGATTGTCTTCTTGTTACGTAAATATCATCATAATAACATACTTTCGACGTCATCGTAGTCCATTTGGCTGAGCCAGGTATGAATGTCTTTTTTGAATCCGTTTCTAGTCATGTTTTTAATTTCCCAAACTTTTTTATTATTTAGTTATGTTACAATTCATATTATATACATAAATGTGTGATTTTTATTTAGTTACAATTCGAATTTATATTAAATTAATAAAAAAATCTTTAAAAGTCGTTTAATTTTGATTCCGAAAAAACCGATAAACATGCTAATCCTAAATCTTTTACAATTAAAAAAAAAACATACGGGATATATTTTTTTGCTATTCTAATAGATGTCATTAATATTTAATTTCAACTTTAGTTATTAGTACTGTAGTTATTTTTATAAAATAAAAACGACGTCAAAGAAAGAAAACTGTTTTTTTTTATTTTCTCAGCAACCTTACTATTTTTTATTTATTCAATATTTGTTTCTGCAGGTACACAAGAGGTACCAAATCTACATATACTCTTTACTTAGGTACATATGCTGATTAGAAGTACACCCGCGATTCTGACGTCAGGATGGCGTGTGTACCTATTTTATTTTATATCTATGCATAGAAGGAGGTACACAGACTTTTAGGTTAGGTACACTGAGGTACACAACAGGTACGTTTGCAAGATAAAAGACATATTTAAATCCGTCAGGTACACCCGCGATTCTGATGCACACGTTTCGGGGGACCTGTGATTTTTATTTGGTCAGATTGTAGCTGCGGTTCTTTCTTTTCGCGTTTAGCTTTGTTAAACGACTTATATTGTGCCACAAAGGCTTCCCTACGGATACTGGATGACAAGGTGACCACTATGACGTCCGTTTTGTTTTGGTAAATATCTCTTATTTCCGCCTCTTGAATGGGTGGTTTGAAGCTTATTGCCTCGCTAACGTTTTGTACAATATTTACTAAGTCTTTTTTATTTGAGTTAGCTATTTTGGGTACATTTCTAATTTCGATGGTGGAGTTGCTTGATTTCCATTCCTGCATTTCCAGTTTATATTCTAAAGCATTTATGCGCTGCTTGAAAACTCTGTTGTCTTGCTTGAGTTCTTGTACTTCTTTTTGCAAAACTTCATTTTGTACGGTTAACGTTGCAATTGACTTTTGTATTTCAGTATTTTGTGACATGATGGTAATCAGGGCGTTATTTAACAACTCAAATTTGTGTTCTTGCTGATCTTTTATATCAGAAAACATCCTTTTAATTTCGTCGGCAGAGGGTGAGATTTGAGTTGGAAGGTCTTGAATAGTTCGCTTTTGCCTCTTAGTTACATTGAAATAATTCTCGTCTGGTGTTACATTGTTACTTTTGTCAAGAGCTGAGTCAGAGTTGTAGTGCGTGGCTACACTTGGAGTGTTAAGTTGTTTATTTGTTGAGCCAGGCGGCGTTCGTTGCATCGCGGTAGTAATATTTGTAGGCCTAAATGATCGAGTTCCGACGGCAGCAATTGTAAATTGTGGGCGTGGTTGGGCCCCCGCTATGATGCGTACCTGCACTCGGCGTTTGAATGTGTGCTCCTGAGATAACGAAGATAGGCGCTGATTGGATTATTAGTAATAGTAAACTGTCGGGGGACTCACGCAATGTCTTTATCTCACTTGCGCACGCGCACACTGCACTTAATTGTTTCACCACTACACTGTTCTGAGCTCCTAGTATTCCGAGTCGAATTTATGGTTGATGATTTTAATTAAATACCAGTTTAAAATGGTATAGAATTATTGTAAACACGTCTACTGTTCGTAGTGTCCGGGAGGAGAAGGAAATAATATGAAGTAAAGAATTTTCAATAAGAGTTCGAGTGTAAATTGCTTTGGCTGCCGTCCTCCCACATCGGTGCGGTGGCTACTACTTACATAGACTATGTTTACATAATATTTACATTTACATAGACTAACACATTTAATATTTACATAGACTATGTTTCTTCTTTTATTTCCTTGGGGTAAATAAAATTTTCCTCCTCATTTTCCTGCGGGTAAAATAATTGCGATTCAGGTTCTAAATCTAAATTTTCGGTTTCCGCTTCGTTTGACTGAAAATTTAATTTATGTTGTGCCGGTTTTACTTTCGGAGGTATGCCGGTACCTCGTTGCGCGAAACGTGGGCCGGTAGCACCTGGGGGCTGAATAAATCTTGGACCTACCTGCGGCGGCATGCTGCGTTGCATCTGAGAATTCGGTGGAGCCACGGGGTACCTGTGATAATTACCCTGGCTACTCGGTCTGGGAGGCGCAACCTGCCTCATCCTATTTTCTAGCATCTTCCTATTTTTTAACTTTAACTCTTCTTGCTTAGCAACAGCTATCGCGGCTTTTAATTGTTTCGCTCCCCTAACACGAACACTGAGTGCGATCAGAGGATTTAATTGGTCCAAAAATACATTTAATGACATTTTTTCGTAAAATTATTTTTTACTATTATCTAAGCTAATTAATGCGTAAGCAATTTCTTTAATTTTCTCTGCAAATTGGTCTATACCTGACCTATCCTTTGTTAATTGCATTAACTCCTGAACCAGTTGCACCTCATCTCTAAAATCTCCGAATCTATTTTTCAGGATTGTTTTAATATCCTCCCACGTTAGAAAATCACTATTTTCGGAAAGAGCCTCTACTGCTTTACTCGTTTCTAATAATACTAGCTACTGTAGGTTCTTGCCTATTCTCGATATCTTCCAAAACACTTTCAACACCTTTAATAAAAAATTCTAAAGTCTTTTTATTGCCGTCGTATGATGGCAGTAATATTGACAATGTTTTAGTCAATGGTTGTTTTCTCATTTTTTTGTTCATGAGCCATTTTGAGCACAAACGAATTATAAAACACGATAAAACACGGTACAAATAATATAATAACAATGAAATATTAAAACAGTAAAACAATGTTAGTTTCAAGGTTTTACGGATAAAATTAAGGAATCTCGAGAGTAATCAGACTAAATGCTTACCCCACGAGCATTGCCGTTTCTGAGGCGTGAGTTCTGCAGAGCTGGAGCTGGATCGGCGTGTCTGGACCCGCTGAGGTTCTTCTCTGGATTCGCGTCGCGGATTTCCAGAAGTCACAATGAACTGATATCGTTCTTTCAGACTTTTTAGTCGCGATTATGCAGCAAATTCTAACACAGGAACCGTTTTATACTTCAGATCGCGAATCCTACCGACTGCGCCAGTTAGGTTGCGGGTCGGAGGATATAATTTTTAAAAAAGAATTTATTTTTCAGAAGAGAGCACGACCAATCGCTCTGGCGTTTAATACAGAACTGCTTACATCTAGGACATGATTTCTTAGGGTTAACTTATCATAAAAGTACACTTGTTTACTTCTAAAAACTGTTCGTTATGCTAACGTGTGCTAACTAGTGGCAAAAGTAAATTGATATCAGTGATAGCATGAAACTCATAGCTTGTAACTATTATAATAAAAAGAAACATTTAAAATAAAATCCTGAAAATCAAATTGAGTTCTTTTATTATATTTTGAAGTAATTTCCAAGAATCAAAAATAATTAAAAGTAATTGCCAAGAATCAAAAAATATTTTTGTACTTAAATAGGTATACCTATTTGTGTTTACAAATAGGTATACCTTTTTAGGTTTTTTTTGAGGAATTTTAATTCTTGAGATAGCAAGCAAGATTGATTGTTGCGGATTGAGCATATATACTGTTTCGAAGATACAGCGAACGGTAATTTCATTCAGTTTTGCCAGCAATAGGTTTGCAGTAATTCCGGAAATGCCACTGCCAGAGTTTTTTTCCAGTCGTACTTTTGTCAATACTAAATTAGCATGAACGGTTTTACCTGTTTCACCGAACACGACCAAAATAATTATAGTCGATGTAGGGTACGCGTCCCCCAAAGGGGTGACGGACGTACGTCCGTGCTTGACAAATGCCACGCTGTCATCCGTCACCGTTGTGGCCAATCAGTAGGCGAGATTAGAGCATTGACAATGCTCTATAGAATTTGATCTACGTTTTACGGTAACGAAACAGTCGATAATTATTACTTATAACACTTACAATTTTCGTCAAACGCTGTTTTTTGATCTGCTACCAATTTAGAAACTAATATCGTATGTCTGGCACGGTATAGCATTAATTACGTTTCGTGGTCGATTCGAAGAAGGTAATTCATAGTCTTATAAGGTTTCGTCGTTGAATTCTGAAAGTTTGTTTTATATTTGTAACCAGACGTCGTTAAAGACATTCAAACTGAACTCGTTAGGCATGTTTGACGTCTTGGGCACAAATCATATTTCAAAATTTCCCAAAATTTAAGTGGTCATCAAAAAATAATATAAACAAAAACAACTCTCAGCTTTATCGGACGTTGGGAATTCTAAATTTCTCTCGAAGCTATTTCCCAATGCCTATTATTTTCTAATATCTTTTTTTCCAGAAACCGGTTTGATAAGGTTAAAATTCCGTCAACGGTTTTTAAGTCCTTTAAAGATGTTTTGGCCCGATCGGTCGACTTCGTACAGCGTGCTGAGTGGCAGGCGACCGCGGCCGTCCGCTATTTTTATGTTTTTGGTAACGGTCGCATATTAATACATTATATTCATCAATACAGTCCACGGTGTATTACACATCACCTAAACCAAGAGCAGCGGCCCTAACAAAGATATTGAGCAACGTACATGATGAAGATAAAATGAGATAAAAAGATATATGTACTGAGATAACAATATTGGGAAGGTCTAACGCTTTACACACTACTCATTGCTGCATCTCTCTTACACTGGGAAGTTCAAGTGAACGTTTACCACCAAGAAAAATGACTTCGTGGCAGAGCTCGTTTAGATAGAGATCGTTTTAGCGAATTTATCTCTGTTTATTTCTGCTGCACAGGTGGAAAAATGCTGTAAGTGTCGTTTTTGGTGGATTTTCAGCTACTTGTTTTACGCTTTCCGCTAAGAAGTATACGCGTCGTCCATCCTTTAAGTGTCCCGCTTACGGCAGTAGGGTGTCTTATATTTATAGGGAACTCTAATAACCTCTACACTGCCTCAGATGTACTGATGTACCGAATGTTCAAATAATTTTCAACCTCGTCGTAGGAATTTCTGATACTAAATATACTCTGGATCAAATTTTTGAGTAATTAAAAACACTATAATGGGATCCCAAGAAGTTGTACTAATATTTAATCCTTGAAGACTATCCGGAAATTAATTTTTGTTTTCTATTAATATTTTTTATTGATTTGCCAATGAGTGGTAATATTTTTCATGGAAAATAATCTCTTCAACACTGTATCTACTGTGAGTATTTTCTGGCAATATCGTTTTTTCAAAGTTTCCCAAGCTGTACTGTAGTTGCTCTCCATTATTTGATAATGCTTAATGGCGTTTATTGCTTCTCCAACTAAGCAAGCTTTCAAGTAATGCAACGTTTGGAAATCACTGAGTTATTTATTTCTGTGTAATAGTGACAAGAACAAATCTTCAAATGATTGGCGATCTTCATAAGCCCCCTGAGTACATAGGAAGATTCATCTTGTGCATCCATTATCCCTAATGCCGCCGACTCAATCTCCGATGAAAGGCATTGGCTGCAACTTTTCGCTCCTCTGATAATCTCGAGGATGGACGTTAATTCACTCTTAACCTGTAAATATAATTCTTCAAATTGGTTGTGTTTATTGTCCTTGAAATATGGTATAGGTTTTCGTTTTTCCATTGAGTCATACCTAAGTATGGCGCAATTTTATTAATAATTTGTGAGTATCTAAATGATTCCTAATATTTTTCTACGCATTTGATTCTCGTTTGCAAATATCCACTCGTCAATCTGGCAGACGGGCACTTCTCTACATATATTTCGAGGTTTACATATTTATTGATTGCGATATTTATGAAAACAATTATTTTTCTTTGTGCCACATAGAGATACGCCACACTTTTCATACAAAATCGGGTAAAACCACCACATTTCGGATATTTACTTTGCTGTTTGTCCAACCATAAGGCCAATGGGTTTTTAACCGACTTCCAAAAAGGAGGAGGTTATCAATTCGTCTGTATTTTTTTTTTTTTATTTTTTTTTTTTTTTTATATTTGTTACCTCATTTCTCCGGACTGGGTGAACCGATTTAGATGATTTTTTTTTTATTTGAAAGGTAGTGCGTGTCATAGGGTCCCATTTTTTTTAGTATTTTTTTGACAAGGGCATCTATAAGAAAAACGCATAAGTCTTAAATTTGCATTTTCAATGTGCCCGATAAATGTATGAATAACTCAATATCCCGCCAACCGATTTTGATGATTCTTTTTTTATTAGAAAGGATGTACTTCAGGGGTAGTCTGATAAGAGTTTGATAAGGTTCTAATCATAGGATCTTAAACTTTTTGGAGCAAAATAATAAAATTAGTGATAGTCTGCCGAACCTTAGCTGCAGAAGTCCAATTGAGTAAAATATAGAATAAAATTACTAAGTAGGTATTTACTATGAAAAATTTGACCTTCAACTCTTCAATCCTGATGATGCAGGGGTACTGCTAGCCTGAACTATAAAAGTTGGTCATTTGATGTTTACGAATATATAATGGAATTGATAAGCAAATTCATAGGACAAAAATTTGACCTTCAACTCCTCAACCCTGATGATGCAGGGGTACTTCAAGCCAAAACCACAAGAGTAAGCCATTTGGTGCTTACGTATATGTTATAAGATTACTGAGCAGAAATATAAGATGAAAAATTTGACCTTCAACTCCTCAATTCTGATGATGCAGAATACTGCAAGCCTAAACCATAGGAGTTGGCTATCATAGTATATTCTTGTTACCGATAGAAATAATCTATGTCATACAAGAAAAATACAGGGAGACTAGACTATATAAATTTACTAATCACAGACGAAATTTCCATGGTCTCTTATGGAAATTTAAGAATAATCTATCTAAGACGTTAAGGTCGTTGTTTTTATATTCAAGAATATAAAAGCAACGACCAATTATTTCGTTAAGTCAATATTTTGGTATTCGGGGATATTTCAGCTTCCTTTGGTATTAAGGAATTGGTGTTATGTGCGACGGAGGTTAATCCGTGGCACAAGTTTTCTTTTTGTAACCGGACCATAAACATGGGACAGCGCGATGATACCGAATTCATCGATTTATTGAACAGGTTACAGATATTTGAATCATATATCGTAACGTCGTTATGGTCAAGTTATTGTTGAAGTTGCAATATGATGGGTCAATGGAACTTTTTAACAGTTTAACAGTGAAGTTCTAACTAATTGTTAACTGTTGATCCATTGCAACACGAGGCAAGCGTTCTAATTGCATTCCTTCAAGTGTACTATGCGTGACCATCAATGACGGCGGACAGATTCCGTAGTCTCGTTATTTCCGTTAATGATCTGTCGTCGTGTGGTCTATTTAATAATTTATTGGCGTCTAAATCTGACAAAGCTATGCCTTCCAAAGTTTTGACACGACTTAGTGCAACATATATCTGCCCTTTTGCAAAGTTTTTTTTGCCGAGGTCGATTACAGCCCTTTCGAGGGTGGTACCCTGTAGTTTATGAACTGTAACCGCCCAGCTTAATATTAGAGGCAACATACGGCGCTCAACATCTCCGTATCCTCTTAATGCCTGAAACGTAGTAATAGATGGAGGTATGGGTATGCAACCATTACTATCTTTTAGCCTAAGCCCAATAGATTCGTCATCAAATTTAACGTAAACTGCTTCTGGTAGCTCTCCATCCTCCAGTTGATCTCTCCTCAAGGCCGGCCATTTGATTTTTTTTATTACACCCATAGCTCCATTCACAAGTCCTTCCGATACGGCGATGTTTCGTCGCAACATCACTCTGGATTCGACGCCAATTTTTATCGATGGCAGAAAACCACCACAGCTATTGACGTCGTTGGGAATTACGTTCTTTGGTGGTGTTCTACCATATGTGGCTATTTCACGAGACTCATCTACTGCGTTAATTTGATATGTTCGGTGCAGCTTGGCATTTTCCTTGCTAATTTTTTCGTTGTAATCGTCGACTTGCCTCACTGTGGGGAAAATACGAACGGCGGCTCCATCCGCAAATTACCCAATTAAAGGCACGTGGCGTCGCTCGCATAATAATTCCAGTTGAGCCGTCGTCATTTCACCTACCCGTAAACTGTTCAATAAATCGATGAATTCGGTATCATTGCGCTGTCGCATGTTTATGGTCAGTTCACAAAAAGAAAACTGATGCCACAAATTGACCTCCGCGGAAAACCAGGATGGCTGCACAAAACACCAATTCCCTTTCACTGGAGGAAGCTGAAATATATCCCCGAATACCAAAACATTGACTCCACCAAATAATTTGTCATTATTTTTATATTCTTGGAGTCTTAAGTGAATTATTCTTAAGTTTTCATAAGAGACCATGGAAATTTCGTCTATGATTAGCCAATTGATGTACCGCCATTTACGCCTTTCGTTCTCGAGTCTTTGGCCTGTAATTTTTTTGTATGTTATAGAATTTTTTTTTTCTATTGGTAGCAAGAAGATACTATGCAGTGTTTTTCCAAAGATTTGACGAGCTGCAACTCCGGTTAACGATCCAACTTCCACAAAGTTAGGCTTCAGAAGTATGTCTACTGTTGGTGCGTAACAACGTTTAATATGCTCCACAATCAATTTTAACAGAAATGATTTACCACTACCTGCACCACCCGTGATAAAAAGTAACAATTGACTTTCTTGTCCTTGCAAATCGTTTTCGATAGCCGTTGAAACTTTCTGAAATAAATTTCTCTGCTGTACATTAAATCCACGAATGCTTCTCAGGAACGATTCGTCTGTCATGATTGCTCGTTCTTCCATCTCTTCGCAAAAATTATCATCATCATGAACAATTTGTTCACCAACACACAAAATGGGTGCAATACCGGCATGCGTTTCACGCGCAGCATTAAGTGCGGTGGCTTGAGCGACAAATTGTTCTGCGCTGACATTGCCCTGCAACGGGCGAAGATCACTTTGTCGCCTTATAAAACAGGCTTCAGCGGTTTCGTTTTCGAATAGTAACTCGCCTTCATTGCGAAATGGTATGTGACATACTATTAAACTGTAATAGTACGCTTCTTTGTCACTATTAATTGTGTAATAGCGGGTACGTAATACTGCCGGACGAGATCTTACGTGCATTCTAGTGTTGTCCTGCAATCTGATGTAACTCACTGGTCTAGTATCTTCGTCTCTCAGTTCTGCATCTCCGTTATCCTCAGACCATGTCGGGTTAGACACATTTTCAAAACGAATTCTGCAAGGCTTAAATTCTCCAGTTCGTTTGGGCGTAACACATAACGATCAAAAATGTTATTATAAATACTGGTTTCTTCGCTGTCGAATCTTAGAAGTCTGAAACGTTCCTCCGGCCTGCAACTATTTACAAATACAGTCTTTCGCGACGACATTTTCAATGGCAAATGGCATAATCTGTATGCGCATTCGGGCGCACTCACTAGGCGTTGGCTTAAAATGGTCATCGATACTGAGAATAATTGTTTCCAAACATCACCACCTTGTCTCTTAGCATTTAAAATTGCCTCTCGAATTACACCGCCTGTGTCACATGGTTCGCATTTACTTGCATATTTTGCAACGTAGTAGGCTACAGCAGTTACACTACCACACGGTTGGACATCAATATTACCCTTCCATAGTCCTAAAAGTACTGCATTGTAATTGTTGACCATAGTTTCATTTGAGGTTCTTTTTAATAAACAGAATCGTCCGTTGTTAGCAAGTGCTTCATCTGGCCCTAGACAAACTGTGCTATCACTTGCTTGCTTTGGAAAATCAAATCGACAACCATCATCTTGGCGATTTTTTTAACCGACTTCCAAAAAGGAGGAGGTTATCAATTCGTCTGTATTTTTTTTTTTTTTTTTTTTTTTTTTTTTTTATATTTGTTACCTCATTTCTCCGGACTGGGTGAACCGATTTAGATGATTTTTTTTTTATTTGAAAGGTAGTGCGTGTCATAGGGTCCCATTTTTTTTTAGTATTTTTTTGACTAGGGCATCCATAAGAAAAACGCATAAGTCTTAAATTTGCATTTTCAATGTACGCGATAAATGTATGAATAACTCAATATCCCGCCAACCGATTTTGATGATTCTTTTTTTATTAGAAAGGATGTACTCCAGGGGTAGTCTGATAAGAGTTTGATAAGGTTCTAATCATAGGATCTTCAACTTTTTGGAGCAAAATAATAAAATTAGTGATAGTCGGCCGAACCTTAGCTGGAGAAGTCCAATTGAGTAAAATATAGAATAAAATTACTATGTAGGTATTTACTATGAAAAATTTGACCTTCAACTCTTCAATCCTGATGATGCAGGGGTACTGCTAGCCTGAACTATAAAAGTTGGTCGTTTGATGTTTGCGAATATATAATGAAATTGTTAAGCAAATTCATGGGACAAAAATTTGACCTTCAACTCCTCAACCCTGATGATGCAGGGGTACTTAAAGCCAAAACCATAGGAATAAGCCATTTGGTGCTTACGTATATGTTATAAGATTACTGAGCAAAAACATAAGATGAAAAATTTGACCTTCAACTCCTCAACCCTGATGATGGAGGGGTACTTCAATCCTAAACCATAGAAGTTGGCAATTTGGTGCTTACGGTTATGTAAAGAAAATACTAAGCAAAAATATAAAATCAAAAATTTGACCTTCAACTCCTCAACCCTGATGATGAAGGGGTACTTCAATCCTAAACCATAGGAGTTGGCAATTTGGTGCTTACGGTTATGTAAAAATAATACTAAGCAGAGGCACAAAATTAAAATTTTGACCTTCAACTCCTCGACCCTGATGATGAAGGGGTACTTCAATTCTAAACCATAGGAGTTGGCAATTTGGTGCTTACGGGTATGTAAAAATAATACCAAACAGAGGCACAAAATTAAAATTTTGACCTTCAACTCCTAAACCCTGATGATGCAGGGTACTGCAAGCCTGAGCCATAGAAGTTAGCCACCTGGTACTAACGTATATGTTATAAGATTACTAAGCAACAATATAAGATGAAAAATTTGACCTTCAACTCCTCAACCCTGATGATGGAGGGGTACTTCCAGAGGGGGCGCCCTGTTTGTATGAATTGTAAAAGTGTTTTATGTTTAATTTTTGTGAATATGTAGATGCACAAAGCAAACTTAGAGGCTTTATTTAAATACAAACATAAAAATATAGTCACTAAAAAGTGTAAAATAAAAACTTTTTAACAAAAAATATCTACCGACTTCCATGTCACAAAAAAGTAAAAAATAATTTAAATATATTTCGGTCTAGAACATACTCAGTACTTAGTACATAGTTCTGAAGTCGGTGCTCATATAGGACGTAGTTACCGTCGTCCAGCGAAATATGTCGAGCACCGACTTCAGGACTATGTACTAAGTACTGAGTATGTTCTAGACCAAAATATATTTAAATTATTTTTTACTTTTTTGTGACATGGAAGTCGGTAGATATTTTTTGTTAAAAAGTTTTTATTTGATCTAATCTTATATCTTTTGCAGGAATGAGCTGTGCAGACTTTTTTTTGCACACAGTGCCTCTTCTCTTTAATTTCAATCTGCAGCAAGCTTTTAAGCCGTCCTCGTTTAGTCCCATTTGTCTTTAAACCCATGCGACACTGCAACACCTAAGTGATAATAAAAGAGACGTACAGTCAACTTGCGGCTTTTCATATTTATGTTGTACCGCCTAATGAAGTCTAAGAGGTCCTCCCCACCCATATGAGCATTACTTTTTGATAAGGTATTGGAACTCTTTCTGACTATGACTGTTTAATTTTGTCATAACGCGAGACAGTTATAGCTAATTCAGCTCCTTAGTACGTGGAAAGAAGATTGACTAGTTTATTATCCTTCCATACAATAGCACTGACGTCAACACCTTCCACATTTGCTTTGTTTTCTTCATATGGTATTTTAACCGACTTCCCAAAGGAAAGAGGTTATCTATTTGTCGCGTATTTTTTTTACGTATGTTCAGGCGAAATGGCCAGATAACGTCGACCTAACGACACGATTCATACGACATTGTATGCGGCTAGTTTCACAGGCAGTCCCATATTGAGGAAAATGAACCTTCCGGCAGTTTTCCCGGAAAATTGGAAAATGTCGGTTTCTTAAAATCTTGAATAATCATATCCTTCTTCATATCCTTTTGGTACGTTCTTTTTCTATTGTACTATGTATATGTTTTCTAGGAACTATGAAGATGTTCAAAAAAGAAAGTTTTGTTGATAATCAATTATTTTTATTAATGAATTGAATAATAATGATTTGGAACGATACAAATTGCTCAAAAATATGTATCAAAATATAAATTATGTATTATTTGTAAAGTCAATAATTAAATGCGCCTCTATAACGTATTAATGTAGAGTCATCACTTGAAGTCTGGTTCCATTGCATAGTTTAGGACGGTTGAGATTGCGTAGTAAAATGGACGGCGCACCCACTTTCTGATACAAAAACTGACGTGGAAATCCAGGTGGCTCAAGGGAATGTCAGAACTCAACTGGATAATGTACAGCATCATCTACTTCTAATACGGAATCTACGAATTCATATTTTACTTCGGCACGGAGCAACTTGCTGAGTAAATAAGTGTTAATACTATTGGCTGTATCGTTTTTGAGAGTTAAGATAACTCTTATTCTTGGGTACAACCCATTACTGTCCATTACTGTCCCAACGCAGGGCACGAGTCTTCTCACAGTTGAGGTCGTGTTCCGATCCGGTGGTAGTGTAAAAAAATATATATAAATGTAACTGACAATTTGTAAGCGCCCCCGAAGGCCTATGCAAAATAAAGACATTTCATTTCATTTCATTTCACGGAATGAGAGAGTTTAGGCCATAGTCCACCGCGCTAGCCAAGTGCGGATTGGCGGAGGGTGCGAATTGATGGACTTTTACTGTTTTTCTTAGCCACGCACAATTGGTATATTCTGCAACTTGATGAATGTTAGGGTATATTTTGTCAGTTAGATTTTTTAAGTCCTCTACAAAACAACTGTATGGGTAATTGCTACATACACTATTAGATTAATAAATAAAATATTTGATTTGGGATTCACTGATTATATTTTCCACGAACTAAACTAATTGATGATATGACAGTTGATGTAATGAGCACGCGATGCACTTGATAGCTAATTGTGAACTGATCAAAAATATATAATTAATAAATTAAGCGCGCGCGTCCAACCAATGGAATTGCTAACCTCAGCAAATGCACGGTTGTACCGTACAACAACCAAGATTTTTACCTTCCACTTCAGGAATTACCATATCCAATGTTGAATGATTTGGAAAATTCTTCAGCTCTTCAAACCTGTCGTAAATAAACTCGCATATTTATTCTTAAAGACAAAACGTAACTTTAGGCCTAAGGTCTTAATCAGGTTTGGACTTCGTCTGCACGTATCGCGCGTGATATAATTTGCAATGTTTGTCTAAAGTCCTCCGCTAATGAAACGTTGACTCCATCTTTAAAATTATTAGAACTTCTTATATCTTCTAGCGTACTATCTAGGACTTCTACACCTTTCTTATGTGCCATATTGGATTCATCTCATACGATTAATTTGGTGTTTTAAGCAATTTGGCCAAATTGCTTTGTTTCGGTATTGCACAAAGTGGTTTCAGAGTAATTAAAATTTAATGCACGCCTACGTTTTGGAGCTGAATTTCATTTAAAACACGAAAATTCTTCCCTTTCTTCTTTTATATACTACAAAACCCCGTTTGCTATCACTATAATAAAATTATTGATTAGGCCTCGTGTCAACCGTAACCTTAAATAAAATTATGCGTTACTCGTTTGTAATTTTATGGATAGTTGTGTGCGTTGTGTGTGATTTTATCATAGCAACATTAAACAAAAAAATAATCGCAAACAAAATTTTCTACTTTTGCGGTTTATGGGATAAGACGACCTAAAATAATCGAAACGATCGACACTTGCCATAGAGTGCGTGTAATCCGCAACTGCTTTGGGATACAAAATGTTTGTTTGGGTGTCTTTTTGTGTACTTTTTATATAGTCTACATCCTTAGGATTGTTGGTGGTGAGCACAGATACTTCTCAGGTATCCACCCAATTTATAGCGGATAACGGTAATGCAGTTACTTTGGCGAATTTGTATTTCCATAAGCGCATATTTCTTGGCTGTGTCTTCTTATTATGTCTTTATGTCTGGTAGTCACTTCCGGTTCGAACGTAGTGTTCCCATTGCATATACACGTTTGACATATAAATCACGAAGTAAGTTCACTCCGGTAAATAAATGACAAACGCCAATACAATACAATACAATACTTTTAATACTTTTTTCTTTTTTGTTGTTCTGTGTTTTTGTATGTACCAACTTTTGTTCAATGTTCAATCTGTTTTATGGTGTGTCTTAAGTTATGAAATAAATGTTTTATCTATGTATCAATAACTAGTTTATTGGTTTTGACTAAATTTCCAAATAACATTCTATCCTACCAGTCTACACCTCAAATTGATCCTCAATTTGAAGGTATCCGGTATTTTCGGCCTCGCATGTAGCTCACACCTCGAGTCCGCGTTTAATCGGTTTCTTCGGCATATACTGTTTTAAAAAGCATCGCCCCTTCAATTTCACCATACCTTCGTCTACGAACTAAACACTTAAGTTAGCTGTTTGTTTCTAAAAAATGTCATTTAGGAAAGTGTGCCGGCAACCACATCCTTTCATCGGAACGCAAGAAATGCTTCACGCTAGAAATAAGTGTGGCAGTGATACTTTCCGGTCGAACTACACAGGTTCTACCACCTTCATTTTACATGATATGTAATCAAAATTATTGTATACCAAAAATTGACTAAATAAAGATTATTATTATTATTGTGTATGTGTTAGGTTAGGTTAGTGGTTATCTCTTGTACGATAATAGAGACTCGCTTGTATTTTATAGAATATGTATTACTGAATATGTTACATAGAAAATAATATTCTTGGGATTTTGCGGTGTCCGTCAGATACCTTAATAGATGAATATACGTTTTACAAAAACGACGTTGTAATTGACCGCTGAACTATCACGTCACCGGCGGTCGTCCTATTGATTGAAGATGACGTGATAGTAGATGATAGTGCATTTGCGTTCCGTTTACGGCGTGAACGGTATGTATGAAACGGAATGTTTCGAGGTTAATTATTTTTATCCAACATGCTATATGTCAGCGCGACACCGCGTATTTATGAAAAACACAAAGATAAAAAATTGTTTGTTTATTAAATTAGCAATATTTAGTGATTTTTAGAATTGTAATTTAGTTTACCCTCCATAAATTTGTCCTCACCAAACATTGTTATAATAAAAAGTTTTTAACAAAAAATATCTACCGACTTCCATGTCACAAAAAAGTAAAAAATAATTTAAATATATTTTGGTCTAGAACATACTCAGTACTTAGTACATAGTTCTGAAGTCGGTGCTCATATAGGACGTAGTTACCGTCGTCCAGCGAAATATGTCGAGCACCGACTTCAGGACTATGTACTAAGTACTGAGTATGTTCTAGACCAAAATATATTTAAATTATTTTTTACTTTTTTGTGACATGGAAGTCGGTAGATATTTTTTGTTAAAAAGTTTTTATTTAATAGGTATATTTAGGTATTGATATTATTGTCGTTTTAAGATCGCTGCTATTGTCAATTTTTGTTGTCGTATATAAGTTAGTTAGTAAATTGGTTGATTTTTCGTATTTGTATTTTTGTTTTTTAAGGTTGCATATATTGTTGTATTAAGTTGATTTGTAAATAGTTTTAATAAGATATTGCTATTCTATCATATAGTAATATCGTATTATTATTGCCAGATATATGGTAGTGTTTACTTGGCTGACACTGAACCTAAAAATAACAATAATTGTACTTACATTATATTATTGCAATTATTTGATTGACTTTTAAATAGTCTTATAATTTTTCATTTTATTTTACTTAAAGGAGAAAAGTTGTTAATTTGAGAAAAGTTTGTCATTTATAGTTATTTGTTGAGTTAGATTTGGAGCGGGCAGGTACTTACCTACTTTCTTGCGTTGTAAACACAAACCAAAGAAATATATTGGTAACTAAAAAGTAAGTTGATTATTAAGTTGTAGAAGAATACGCAATCATTTATTTTTAACTTTTTAGTGCATATTAATTTGTTTTGTATAGTATGTTTTCACGTCAACTTTTTGTTAGATTTTTATTTTATTTACTTTTTAGAGCAATTTAAGTTGCTCTGTAATAGTTTGTTTAAAGTCGTTTTTATTTGTTTATTATCGAGTTTTAGTGATACACAAAGTACACTATTTATTTTGTTTGAAAATGGGTAGACCTACCAAACGTGCTGCTCATATGAGACAGCGCCGTTTAAATGAAACAAACGAAGCCAGAGAGAAACGTCTATCCCAACAGAGGAAATCTGCCTCTAATACAATTTTAAAAGAGACTTGTGAAGAGCGCAAAAGCAGACTTTCAAAGATGCGGCTTTACATAAAGAAAGTTTTGAAAAAAGAAAATATAGAAAAACGTGCTCAACGCCTCGGGTTGATAAAAGATCGTCTATTGAATGAGCCGGAGGAGCAACGTGCCCGCCGTCTCGGCTTGATCAACGATCGCTTATCTCATGAAACGATGGAACAACGTGCTCACCGTCTGGGTTTGATCCACGATCGTTTAGCAAATGAAATAGAGGAGCAACGTGCTCACCGTCTTGGCTTGATTCACGATCGTTTGTCTAACGAGACGGAGGAGCAACGTGCCCACCGTATCGGCTTAATGCATGATCGTTTGTCTAACGAGACGGAGGATCAACGTGCTCATCGACTCGAGTTGATACACGATCGTTTATCAAACGAATCACCGGCATCTCGTACACTTCGCCTTAATAGAATGCGACAAGCTAGTCATGTTGTTAGGGATATTGCAAATGAACAATCTTTTGAAGCGGCAATTAATATTTTCGCTGATGTACCATGTGCAGTTTGTAAAAGAACACTTTATCCACAACAGCGTTCCAATTTACGTGCAGACATGTATAACACGGTATTACCTGAAGAGCTGACTACTTTAGGTACCATAATTACCTGCACACGGTGTAACAATAATATTAGAAAAAAGAAAATACCAGCGACTGCATATTGGAATAAAATGATGCCTGCAGAAGTACCGCCTGAATTAGCGAATTTGACAAGCGTTGAAGAACGATTTTTAAGTCGTATTACACCATTTTTAAAGATTGTTAAACTTAATAACCGTTTCAGTCAAAATTGGTGTAAAGGACAAGTCGTGCTATTTGCAAAGGATGTCGTGGAAATAGCTGAACAGTTGCCACTAACCCCGCATCAAGCTGGTTTAGTTTTAGTAGTAGAAAGCCTTGAGAACCTTTCATTTTCTAAAGAATTTGTTGTAGATATGCAAAGACTGAATCGGGCATTAACTTGGTTGATTTTAAATAATCATCTTTACAGAGATGTACAGGTGCATTTTGAAACTACTTTAAACATACCTCACGTAGTACAAATAGCTGACAATTCCAATCCTGAACAGGAAGCTGCTACTTTAGAACCATCCTCGAATCATTAGGACATTTTAAATGACCAAAAGGCAATATTACGCGGATCCTTTAATCAAGGTGATATAAGATTTAACTTATCTCGAGGTAAGCAATGCACCGGAATTGCGGCTGTTGCTTGCGCAGCATTCACTGTAACAGATCCAAACAAGTGGGCCAAAAGCGATATTGATTACATCGTAATCATTGGCGATAAATATTACAATGATTGCATTGCTCTTAGAAATAATCCTGCGCCCGGTGAAATAAACCCTGATTACTTAGCTGTCACAGATCTTAGTTCAAGTCTTATATACAATAGGGAACATTTATTGATAACAGTATTCGAGGAAACCAACTATAATGGACATATAGACAATGACAACAGTACGGATGGATTCCCTAACTTAAAAAATGCGCTATTAAGTTTTTTCAGAGAACACGCGAATGGAATACTTACAGCAAACGCCATTTCGATAGCTCTTCATTGCCAAAATTTGGGTTACAATCAAACGTACTTTTTATTTGATTCTCACGCTCGTGGTCCTAAGGGAGCCTCTGCTCCGGTAAATGGCACCGCTTGTTGCATGCGATTTAATAATATTGACGATTTGCATGCCATTTTACGTCGCAATTTATTTGTGTCACCAAATAAATTTAAAAAAGGAAACTTTCCGGATAACCTTAATGTATTTTCGTTAACATCTATTACAGAAGTAGAATTGGATGGCCAAAGTAAACGACACATTATGTACAACATTGTTATATTCTCACGATTTTACACGTATACAATTTCAGAATACATTCGAACAGAGTAACGTCTTACACTTGCGAATTATTAGAATGACCCATATTACGATAATACCCTCCCTTTTATACTAAAAATGGCAGGCGTTAAGGAAACCGTCACAGAGACAAAAACATTACTATTAATCTATTACATTATATAAAATTAAATATATGCATTTATAATATTTATTTATATAACCATTCATCTATGATGCGACTTCTATTGATTTATGATATTTATAATAACATAGCACGATCAATTTAAATACAATCATTATATAGATTCCCATTGATGTCTATAACTAATGTAGTCACGAGTTTAACAGTAGTGTCCCCAGGCAAGCTACTTGTTGGTTTGTAACATTCGGCCATCCTGCAACAGCCGTGTCCCACGGCCTCTCAGGTAGGTCTCTCGGTCTCTTAGGCAGCATTCTGTTTGCTGTTCCTTTTGGTGTCTGAAACAGGAAAAAAAAAACGAGAGAAAAACTGTATTTGTAACGGACATTCAAAGATTTGATTATTATTATGTTGACGGCGAAAATTCACCTAGGGTTCACATCTACAGTACAGGTCACATACATATAATTGCGTTGGTTACACAAGTAAGTGCGCCGTTCAATCAGACTGTTGCGTTGGTCACACAGACCCGCGCCGGTCACACAGACTCGCGCCGGCCACACAGACTCGCGCCGGCCACACAGACTTGCGCCGGCCACACAGACTCGCGCTGGTCACACAGACTCGCGCCGGCCACACAGACTTGCGCCGGCCACACAGACTCGCGCCGGTCACACAGACTCGCGCCGGTCACACAGACTCGCGCTGGTCACACAGACTCGCGCCGGCCACACAGACTCGCGCCGGTCACACAGACTCGCGCTGGTCACACAGACTCGCGCTGGTCACACAGACTCGCGCCGGCCACACAGACTTGCGCCGGCCACACAGACTCGCGCCAGTCACACAGATTTGCGCTGGTCAAACAGACTTGCGTTGGTCACACAGATTTGCGCTGGTCAAACAGACTTGCGTTGGTCACACAGACCCGCGTAATATCTAAACACACAGTTTAGAGACAATTCACACAGTTGCCATTTCAAATGAAGACTTGATGTCATATAATTCACTTATTTATTATTTTAGTTCTAATATCCATAGTATTTATTTCACACATGTTCTTTTAATTATTCCTTAAATTAGACAACATACATATATTCCACAGATTATTTTTTATTTTGTAAAGATTTTTAAAAAGTGTTTGGAAATCTAATTAAATAGGGCTTTATTTAGTACCCTTTCCTTTGCAATAATAAGTAACAAGAAGTTTAAGATTTAATCCAATAGATTGTTATTATTTGTATAAATCTGATAATACTTATATTTTTTAAGTTTTTAGCGACAAAAATCATAAAGGTCTTTTTCGTGTTGATTGTTAGTTTATTTTGTTTGAACCAATTATTTAATATGCGCTTACACTTTTTGGGCTTTGATGATAATTTAATTAATACCACTACCCTGTTGTACGCCATAGGTTTGTTTTGTAGTTAATTTGTAAAGTTACCTTTTTTAACAAATTAAGTACGATTTTGAAGTTGAAAATAACAAGTTATATGCTGTATCAGAAAAGATCCGTTGTATTCTGCTTAGAATTAGTTTATTCTTAAGTAGTACAAATCATTTTTGTTAATTAATAAATATACCAACTGCTACTTGTATGTTAATAATAGTTAATTATTTTTTGTAATTGAATGTATCGCAGCAGATAAAGTAGTAGATAAAGTAACTACTAGATTTAGTCCTAAAACTGTACTGCATTATTATGGTACTATTTTATTTCATACTGAAAGCTAAGTTTGCTTAGATACTCCTATTTATTTTTGGCATTACAGAAATACTCTTAAGTCGGGAACCACCTTGGCAAGTAGTGTTACAAGTGCCAGTTCCGGTGCCTCGCTAAGCAACCCAATATTAGCAGATTATTGTTCCACTAATTTAAACTTTATTATATATTCCATTTAGAATTAATGATTTATTTTTGCTAATATTAATCAAACAACAGACAAGCAGAATAAATTAAATTATTACGAGTGTGTCAATACAATGTTATAAAAATATAATCTTTAAAAAAACTATTAATAAACCCAATCAATATTATAGATAATTTATAAAAATAATTTAGATAATTGATTTGTTTTAAAATTGTATTAAAAACTATTTACTGTAAAATTGTATGCGACGGTATAAATATTGGTGTCCGCCATTTTTCTAGACATTAATAAAACGAACGTCAAACTAATAACTCGTCGTATAATTATAAATATCCTGCGATTTCATCAATCTTATCGGGAAATAGGCCCTTTATGAGACTGTTTTTTAATGTATATACCTGTTTATTCCACTTAGGTCCTATATTCATTTAATTGTTTTCATTACTCTTATTATGTTTAAATATTTCAATTACATATTGCAATATATATATTTTTGAACATATTTTTTTTTTATAAATATAGTCCTGTTGTTCTTAATTTAGCACAATCAGTAATAACTTTAATACTAATTAAATAAATACGAAAATTCTTAGAAATTTTATAATAGCAAGCGTTTTAAGTTCCTGACAATAATGTTTTTTCCGCTACTGATTACCGTGCTAAAATGGAAAATTGGTTTTAAGAACGAAATTGGAGTAGTACCTAACCCCCCTAAACTTACACTACTCGCAATTGTGAGTAATCGGTTACAGAATCTAAATTAATACGTGAAGCAAAAACTTATGATGCCTTTTTAATATACTTGCCGCAGACGGAGGACCGCCAAACCACGCACGGTTATAGTTGATGTAGAGAAGAATTGCGCAATGCTAATATTTTTTCAAATAATGCATATAACATACATAAAATCTACTAAAACACATTACACATACTACCTCGAATTTGACACAAACAAATACGTAATAAACGAAATAGAACATTAAATGTCCTTCTTATGAAAACACAACGTCAAAAATATCAGATGTCTTTGTCAAATACCCGCTATTGCTATTAAATGCAGCTTAGCTAACTAAACCTCTCTTTAACTTTAACGAGTGCGTTCAAAATAGCTTAAAAATTAATAAAATTTCTTTAAATTTCAGAAACATTCGTGCATGAGAAATATTTGGATAATATGAAGTTGAGCTTTTTAATTTAAATTAAGACGGGTGACCAGTCTCATTTATTCTACATCTTAGTTAGTCTGTTACAAATTAAATTTTCGCCTTGCCCGGATGTACACTTCTCGTAAAAATCTCATGCCCTAAAATATGGCGGAATTCTTGAGAAAAGCATTTATTAAGGTTTAATTTTAAATAAGCATGATTGAATACCTGAAATACATTTCCTTATTAGTATAAAATATTCCTGGACCGTTGATGCAGGAATTATCACATCGTCTAAATAAAGTGCAATATTTTGATAGACCTTACAGAATCGTGATTTGGCCTAATACCAAAGGGGCATTTGCTAATCCAAATGGCATTTTTAGGATTTTGTGATCATATACGGTTAAGGGTACACCTATAATAACCGTCCTTCTCTTTAACAAACACTACAGGGCTAGCGTAAGCAGACAAATCGTCATTTTACCATTTACAATTTTGTTTCATTTGTGTGCTAACCGACAGGGCTCACAATAGACAGGTTGATTATTAAAAGTACAATATGTATTTTAATTAAAATGGTACAGGCCAACTTTTATACTAATAACATTTTCGTATTCGTAAGTTAAGCAATTTAATACTATCGCTTTCATGAAGTGGACTTATTTTAACTCTCCAAGTTTGATTTAATTAAAGTGAAGTGTGAATGTTTTTCAATATCAAACACATATGGGTCTTGTCAGTCTTATTTAGCGTCTAGCGATATTATTTCAACCCTAGCTATTAACCGTCAAATCATAAATATTATTTCTCAACTACCCACATTTGAATTTTTTAAAAAACAACTATCCGATTTAATAGTTACAGTAAGTATTAAAATAAAAGCTATTCTAACAACCTGCAACCACACCATATATGTCAGGAATGTATGCTTCTCTTTCAATCACTCTTTCAATCTCTCACAATCAATAACCACTAACATATTGATTACATCGGTTAGGTAAAGTAGGTGACCGTATGCTGCAAATTTATTGGAAATTTTGAATTTTAATTTATTAAATTTAGTTTTATATTAAGTAATACATTACGGTCAACCTCACATGAAACAAGCTGAATAGAGTTAGCCGTACTCACTAAACTAATACCGTCAATATTTATCATTGTTTGTCCATTCAATAAATATGTTTCAGCTATTCATTCGCGGAACACTCTTCCCCTGTCAATTCGTTATACCCAATCCGTATAGTCGTTTAAAAAATTTACCAAATCCTACTACCTAAAGCACTTATTTTCCAATCCTCTCCTTACGCTTTTGCTATTTCTTTTTACAATCGTTGCTGTGTTAACTTTTGTTAAAACGAATTATTTCTGAATCTTATTTCCCTGATTTGTACGTTGCACTAATTTCCTTAGTCTGGTTTTTGCACGCTTCCTAACCTTTATTTTTACCATAATTTTAACTCCGCACTCTAAGTTTGTCTAGAAGAAACCGCTGCCGAGCGATTAAGCCGCCTTTTGTATTTTAATATTGTTATTGTTATTTTACTCCCTTCTGGGTACAATAAAGTATATTATTATAATTATATATATTATTATTATAATTATTATAAAGTAATTAGCAAGCATATTATTATAAATTCACGTCACATGTTATACCTACTACCCATAATTCTAAAACACCACTTAATAACTCATTTCTTTCACTCTTCTTTCTATATTCTTTTTTGCAAAAATATCAAAGTAATGTGTGAAAACGGTACTGACCTTTTTTTTGCTTGAGGCCGCGACGTGCCAACCGCAAACCAGGAAGTAGCCATCATATGCCCATTATGATACGTTGCTGCAGTCACACGTTTCGTGGCCCTGGCGATGACACACGTAGCAGAAGTTGAATCTGATGTGGCGCCATCGAAGAAGCTCTGCGCCTGTTACTCGTATGCCTACGCGTAAATAGATTGAATCCATTCCTCCCAAGTAAGCTCGTAGTTATAGAGATCGTCATATCACTCTCGTACTGCATCCCGTAGCCGTAATTGCATTAGAAACAGCAGGTCTATGTTGTTCCACTCATATACTTCACCGGATTGAACAATTTCATAAAGCATATTTGGATCCAAATTCTGGTATTATCTCTGCGATAGTAAGCGAAACTGGTTTCTTCTTGTACCCCTCTCGATTAGTTTCGTGAACACAGTCGTCCGAAGAAGAGAAAAAAAAATCACCAATTTTTCTGTGTACCCGATAATTTGTTCTCATATTCATCCGTAGCTGTGGGCTTTGGGTATTTTCGTCTTCGCTGGCCCAAACCGTTAATATAAGGCCCAGACATCACAGACGAATCCAAATCCCACTTCTGAAATATTACAGAAGTAGAATTGGATGGCCAAAGTAAACGACACATTATGTACAACATTGTTATATTCTCACGATTTTACACGTATACAATTTCAGAATACATTCGAACAGAGTAACGTCTTACACTTGCGAATTATTAGAATGACCCATATTACGATAATACCCTCCCTTTTATACTAAAAATGGCAGGCGTTAAGGAAACCGTCACAGAGACAAAAACATTACTATTAATCTATTACATTATATAAAATGAAATATATGCATTTATAATATTTATTTATATAACCATTCATCTATGATGCGACTTCTATTGATTTATGATATTTATAATAACATAGCACGATCAATTTAAATACAATCATTATATAGATTCCCATTGATGTCTATAACTAATGTAGTCACGAGTTTAACAGTAGTGTCCCCAGGCAAGCTACTTGTTGGTTTGTAACACATCGTTAGTTATAGCTCGAGACACCCAAATACAATCTTTTGCGCCCATATTACAACAATCGACAAGAGAGGCAGAGAATCCAACATGTACACCCAACGATTCCCTCCGACCAATAATTCAAGCTACTAATTCTCTCCAAACAATAACACCAGTCATTCAGTCCAGTACAGTTCCAGTAACATCAAACCATTTTCAGTTACCAGATAATAATTTCCCTGACATGAATTATATAGAAACAACAAGCATGCTACAAAACATAGACGATAATGTACCTAATTTAGAAAATATCGTAAATATGAATAACAGATCAACAGATGATACAGTAAGATTGGCCGCCATCACAAGGAAAACTGCACCACCCTTGAATTTGGAGCGTGAACGCCGTATGGAGGAATTGTGCTGGTACTTTCTTTATCCAAATGGCAAAAATGGCTTTGGCGAGGAAAGAGATTATTCGTGTACCCCTCTTGACTATTTTCAAAACCGGGTAATGAATAATGACAAGAGATTCAACAGAAATGAATATTTGTTTTATGCTCTATCCGTCGTTGAATATTTTCGTGCCAAATCAAGTGTATCTGTGTCATGTAGGATGCGACAAGGTCATGGAGAGCAAACACCAAAAGGACTTGTGGACAATATGCACTTAACAATGAGAAACATTCGAGGATCGGCATCATATTGGCAGAAATGTTGCTCTGAGTTAATTGCAATGGTTAGAACTTTAGGGCCTCCCACGTGGTTTTTAACATTTTCCTGTAACGATTTAAATTGGACGGACATGATAAAAGCCTTGCTAATCGCCGATGGTGGTAACATCGATGACGCCGAACGCCTGTCATTCCCAGAGCGCTTAAAGCTAGTTCAAAAACACCCTGTAGTGGTAGCAAGACAGTTCACATTGCGTGTTAACACTCTCATGCGATTCTTAAAGAGAAATAATGATTGCTTGGGTGGTCCTATTGAAGACTTTTGGTACCGAGTCGAATTTCAAAACCGCGGTAGCCCACATCTGCACATGTTGGTCTGGTGTAGTAATGTTCCGAAATTTTCTACTCCAGAAGGAATTGCCGTAATTGAAAAGGTGGTTTCATGTTCATTAAATCCTATCGACTCTACGTTGCGTAAGTTGGTTGAGGAATTACAAATTCATAAACACACCGTGACATGTAAAAAAAATCGCCAAGCTGATGGTTGTCGATTTGATTTTCCAAAGCAAGCAAGTGATAGCACAGTTTGTCTAGGGCCAGATGAAGCACTTGCTAACAACGGACGATTCTGTTTATTAAAAAGAACCTCAAATGAAACTATGGTCAACAATTACAATGCAATACTTTTAGGATATGCCTTTCAGATTATGCCATTTGCCATTGAAAATGTCGTCGCGAAAGACTGTATTTGTAAATAGTTGCAGGCCGGAGGAACGTTTCAGACTTCTAAGATTCGACAGCGAAGAAACCAGTATTTATAATAACATTTTTGATCGTTATGTGTTACGCCCAAACGAACTGGAGAATTTAAGCCTTGCAGAATTTGCTGTCCGTTTTGAAAATGTGTCTAACCCGACATGGTCTGAGGATAACGGAGATGCAGAACTGAGAGACGAAGATACTAGACCAGTGAGTTACATCAGATTGCAGGACAACACTAGAATGCACGTAAGATCTCGTCCGGCAGTATTACGTACCCGCTATTACACAATTAATAGTGACAAAGAAGCGTACTATTACAGTTTAATAGTATGTCACATACCATTTCGCAATGAAGGCGAGTTACTATTCGAAAACGAAACCGCTGAAGCCTGTTTTATAAGGCGACAAAGTGATCTTCGCCCGTTGCAGGGCAATGTCAGCGCAGAACAATTTGTCGCTCAAGCCACCGCACTTAATGCTGCGCGTGAAACGCATGCCGGTATTGCACCCATTTTGTGTGTTGGTGAACAAATTGTTCATGATGATGATAATTTTTGCGAAGAGATGGAAGAACGAGCAATCATGACAGACGAATCGTTCCTGAGAAGCATTCGTGGATTTAATGTACAGCAGAGAAATTTATTTCAGAAAGTTTCAACGGCTATCGAAAACGATTTGCAAGGACAAGAAAGTCAATTGTTACTTTTTATCACGGGTGGTGCAGGTAGTGGTAAATCATTTCTGTTAAAATTGATTGTGGAGCATATTAAACGTTGTTACGCACCAACAGTAGACATACTTCTGAAGCCTAACTTTGTGGAAGTTGGATCGTTAACCGGAGTTGCAGCTCGTCAAATCTTTGGAAAAACACTGCATAGTATCTTCTTGCTACCAATAGAAAAAAAAAATTCTATAACATACAAAAAAATTACAGGCCAAAGACTCGAGAACGAAAGGCGTAAATGGCGGTACATCAATTGGCTAATCATAGACGAAATTTCCATGGTCTCTTATGAAAACTTAAGAATAATTCACTTAAGACTCCAAGAATATAAAAATAATGACAAATTATTTGGTGGAGTCAATGTTTTGGTATTCGGGGATATATTTCAGCTTCCTCCAGTGAAAGGGAATTGGTGTTTTGTGCAGCCATCCTGGTTTTCCGCGGAGGTCAATTTGTGGCATCAGTTTTCTTTTTGTGAACTGACCATAAACATGCGACAGCGCAATGATACCGAATTCATCGATTTATTGAACAGTTTACGGGTAGGTGAAATGACGACGGCTCAACTGGAATTATTATGCGAGCGACGCCACGTGCCTTTAATTGGGGAATTTGCGGATGGAGCCGCCGTTCGTATTTTCCCCACAGTGAGGCAAGTCGACGATTACAACGAAAAAATTAGCAAGGAAAATGCCAAGCTGCACCGAACATATCAAATTAACGCAGTAGATGAGTCTCGTGAAATAGCCACATATGGTAGAACACCACCAAAGAACGTAATTCCCAACGACGTCAATAGCTGTGGTGGTTTTCTGCCATCGATAAAAATTGGCGTCGAATCCAGAGTGATGTTGCGACGAAACATCGCCGTATCGGAAGGACTTGTGAATGGAGCTATGGGTGTAATAAAAAAAATCAAATGGCCGGCCTTGAGGAGAGATCAACTGGAGGATGGAGAGCTACCAGAAGCAGTTTACGTTAAATTTGATGACGAATCTATTGGGCTTAGGCTAAAAGATAGTAATGGTTGCATACCCATACCTCCATCTATTACTACGTTTCAGGCATTAAGAGGATACGGAGATGTTGAGCGCCGTATGTTGCCTCTAATATTAAGCTGGGCGGTTACAGTTCATAAACTACATGGTACCACCCTTGAAAGGGCTGTAATCGACCTCGGCAAAAAAAACTTTGCAAAAGGGCAGATATATGTTGCACTAAGTCGTGTCAAAACTTTGGAAGGCATAGCTTTGTCAGATTTAGACGCCAATAAATTATTAAATAGACCACACGACGACAGATCATTAACGGAAATAACGAGACTACGGAATCTGTCCGCCGTCATTGATGGTCACGCATAGTACACTTGAAGGAATGCAATTAGAACGCTTGCCTCGTGTTGCAATGGATCAACAGTTAACAATTAGTTAGAACTTCACTGTTAAACTGTTAAAAAGTTCCATTGACCCATCATATTGCAACTTCAACAATAACTTGACCATAACGACGTTACGATATATGATTCAAATATCTGTAACCTGTTCAATAAATCGATGAATTCGGTATCATCGCGCTGTCCCATGTTTATGGTCCGGTTACAAAAAGAAAACTTGTGCCACGGATTAACCTCCGTCGCACATAACACCAATTCCTTAATACCAAAGGAAGCTGAAATATCCCCGAATACCAAAATATTGACTTAACGAAATAATTGGTCGTTGCTTTTATATTCTTGAATATAAAAACAACGACCTTAACGTCTTAGATAGATTATTCTTAAATTTTCATAAGAGACCATGGAAATTTCGTCTGTGATTAGTAAATTTATATAGTCTAGTCTCCCTGTATTTTTCTTGTATGACATAGATTATTTCTATCGGTAACAAGAATATACTATGATAGCCAACTCCTATGGTTTAGGCTTGCAGTATTCTGCATCATCAGAATTGAGGAGTTGAAGGTCAAATTTTTCATCTTATATTTCTGCTCAGTAATCTTATAACATATACGTAAGCACCAAATGGCTTACTCTTGTGGTTTTGGCTTGAAGTACCCCTGCATCATCAGGGTTGAGGAGTTGAAGGTCAAATTTTTGTCCCATGAATTTGCTTATCAATTCCATTATATATTCGTAAACATCAAATGACCAACTTTTATAGTTCAGGCTAGCAGTACCCCTGCATCATCAGGATTGAAGAGTTGAAGGTCAAATTTTTCATAGTAAATACCTACTTAGTAATTTTATTCTATATTTTACTCAATTGGACTTCTGCAGCTAAGGTTCGGCAGACTATCACTAATTTTATTATTTTGCTCCAAAAAGTTTAAGATCCTATGATTAGAACCTTATCAAACTCTTATCAGACTACCCCTGAAGTACATCCTTTCTAATAAAAAAAGAATCATCAAAATCGGTTAGCGGGATATTGAGTTATTCATACATTTATCGGGCACATTGAAAATGCAAATTTAAGACTTATGCGTTTTTCTTATAGATGCCCTTGTCAAAAAAATACTAAAAATACTACCTTTATATAACTACTACCTTTCAAATAAAAAAAAAATCATCTAAATCGGTTCACCCAGTCCGGAGAAATGAGGTAACAAATATAAAAAAAAAAAAAAAAAAAAAACAGACGAATTGATAACCTCCTCCTTTTTGGAAGTCGGTTAAAAAGGCGAGCGCCTGCCGGTAGAAAAAGATTCTTGTTTAACCGTCGAAGCGATCGGACCTCCTCAAGTGTGAATAAATCGAAGAAGTTTACTCCTGTGTTTTACTTGAAATCTTCAAGAATGGACAATAGTGAGGACCTCGACCATCCTGATGTCTCACGTACCACTTCGTTATATATAATTAGACAAGTTACCTGCGTGTACGTTTGTTAAAGGTGGGACCAGACACGTTGGAGGGCCCAATCAGTGTTAAAATGCTAAACGCTTTCTACACCCATAGCCCAACAGTAGTATTTTCTCCCGTGTCGTGGGTGCCATGGATACACACAAACTTCCATACCCAGAACAAGAATCTAAACTCATAACTCAGATACATGTCTGGCCGGGAATCGAAGCCGGCAACCCATTGCGTGTCAGACCGGCATGGTAATTGCACCGCAATGTGGGTGGGGGTTGTCCTCTACGAATTAGATGCTTGTTGTCGTTTTAGTCCTCCACGAATCGTCGTTCTCCCTTGTATGTGTTGTCGAAGAGGACGCCGAAGGTCTAGAAGGCACAAGTTACATTTTTTACACGCTTTATTGTATCACGCTTGGGTTGTATCTATGTACATGTTGAGTTTAATTTTCACCGTTTTTCAGATTTCTGATTAATTTGAAACTCTGCACTCGTATCACGGACCGATGACAATTATTATTATATTTATTTATAATCTGGTTACATGTAAATTGTTCCAGTACCTCCATATGGGACTTTCTAATTGTGAAACAATTACTCTCAGGTATCTGTTGGGACTGCCCTGCACCCTGCACATCATAGATGCGGCTCTATTGCGCAGTATAGCTGCAAAGCCATTTACTCGAGCCTCCGCGAACATCGCCGACGAGCTACAGTACCGGGGCAGTCCCATCAGTATCCTGAAAGCATTGTTATATTGCAATGCCAGCTTTGCTTAACGTTTGCCCCTGCGATTTGTTAATTGTTTTAGCAAAAAATGACATTGACAGGAAATTGAAGTCTTTTGAACTCAAACGGAAAATTGGATGGTATAATTGGAATTCTTGGTATAAATACTGTAGTACCTCTTCCGCATCCTGATATTATCCGACCTTGTACAACGTTACTTTGCAACGACACTACTCGCAGTCTAATGCCGTTGCAAAGTTTCGATGGGTTTAAATTTCGGTGAAGTATGATGGGCACGCCAATCTTAAGGATTGTGCGTATCATAGCCAGCAAAAGATTTATCAAAAATGTTTTTTTCTGTACCACCCGGATCGTCTAAAAAAATACACACTACCACAATTTTAATTTAATTAAAATTTTAATAAGGAGACAATAAAATTTTAATAAGCAGCCCTCACATTTTCAATAAGGAGACAGTAAACTTGTATTTATTCATTGTTTAATCTTGGTTAATTCTGATTTATCGTATGTTCAACTGTGTCGAAATTTGTTTGTTCAATTTACTCTATGTCCATATTTCCATCGGCCACTTGCGGAGATGGTAATCAATATTGAAGAAGAGTATTTCCGCCAATGGATAGGAAAACATTTTGCAACGCAAACAGAGCACGATCTGTGAAGTTTTCTAAATGTGCATTTACGTTTTTATCTGGAAAATTTCGTTGGAATTCTCTTCCATAATCTTCCATAAAATGATCCTTAAACTTGTCCCATAACTCTACAAGATTAGAAACATTGCAACATACTAATATAATAGCGAATAGCTGTCGAGATGCTCCGCTGATTATACTGGCTTCTCTTAATGTGTCGCACCAGTGATTATCACCTTCTAGTAAGCCAAGTGCAAGGCATCCCGCTTGATATGTAGGATTTAATATACCATTCACGTATTTCAGACTTTCGAACATTGCCCCCTGGCCCCTTGTCAACATTTAATAACATTCGTAGATAATAAATAACATTCCCGATTATAAGGATGGATAGTATAAATTCTACCAAGAGTATGCCCATGAAATAAACCCGGCTGCCCCTCCGCAGAAACACCTCTTCATCGCCGTTGGAATTTGCCATTGTGCTTATTGAATGTGTAACCTGGTACTTCTTCATACCATAAAGTCGTCTGCGAATTCGTCGTTTGGGCCCAGTTCGAAAAATGTGATTAATGTCGTATTTTTCGGGTTTTCTACTAATCCACGGACATTATTTGCATCAAAATAAATCTAAATGATATCATCTAAATGAATATCCACATGAAATACAGCAGGAGAACGTTCGTGAAGCTAGATCAAGACTTGTAAAAATATGATTGCCTCCCATACTGTCCACTTTATCTTCAATGCGAGGCAAAGGATGTTTGTCTTTTAAGGTTTTTCTGTTTAACGCACTGTAGTCGCCATACCACCGCTTTTGTCCATTCTTTTTTTTACTAATAAAACAGGGCTCGCGTAGGATGACGAACTTTCACACTAACACTGTTTCATTTGACCCAAATCTTTTATTCTAATTTTTTCAAGTAACACATTTGTCAGCTCTTTATAAGTACTCTGACAGTTATAAAATACAAAGAAGTCATCCACAAACAAAGCAATATATACTATAACATTCTCATTTCTTTTTATAAAAAGTCATGGTTCATAATCAGACCTTTTATAACCTAGTTTTAACAGACAATCCTCAACTCTAATATACCAAGCTCGAGCTGATTGCTTGAGACCATAAATGGCTCTCTTAAGTTTCAATACTTTATTATAACAATTACTAAATTCTGAACATTCTGGTACCTCTATATACACTGTTTCAGTTAAGAAACCATTAAGAAAAGCTGTTGGTACATCAAGATGTTTCAATCTTAAGTTAAATTGAACACTTAAAGCAAATAACAATCTAAATGTAGAATATCTTAGAACAGGTGAAAAAGTCTCATTAAAGTCAATACCTTTTTTCTGCGTAAACCCCTTCGCCACAAGCCTGGCCCTGTAACGCACTTCACCATCACTGTTAAGTTTCTTTTTAAACACCCACTTAGATTTGACCACTGTTTTGTCTTTTGGTCTGTCCACTAACTCCCAAGTGTCATTTTCACTGAAAGATTTTAACTCTTCTTTTATTGCACATTGCCATTGATCTTTTTCAGGACCTTTTAATACATCGCTTATGGTAAGCTGCTCGTCTGATATTTCCACACACATGTTTACAACACCGTAGTAGTCTGGTTTGCGTCTCACACGTTTTTCGGGTCCATTTGTTTCACACTGTGTTGTGAGATTCATGTCTTCCGGTGACAAAGTATCTAAAAAAGTTGTCATCAGTGTCACTCGATGAATTATTTGGTATAAATGTCTCATCTTTCTGGCTGTTGCTGATATCTTGCTTTTCACTCACAGAAACTTCCTCGTCTGCAAGTTTTGGTGGCCCCTTTTTATCAACAGCTATTGTTGTGGTTGAGCTCTCAAGTATGTTCTCCATTACCACAACATCTCTGGCTACAATCTCCGCTCTGGCTCCATTGGTCCACAGAGGTCTGTGTGGATCAGTTCTAGGACTTCATGACTTTTGCTTATACTGTGAAGTTCCCTTCGCAACAAACTGTGCAACTAGCCTTACTAGAGTCACACTTGTCATCAAAACTGACACCTTCTGCTGCTCCATTTTTTAATTTGTTCAAGTCAGTTGCATTAATATGACCAAGACGCCTATGCCAAGTCGTACTTGATACACTTGCTGCTGCTGCCAACACTTGCCCAGATTTCACAATATTTAATCTGTATACACCGTTTTCTAGTTTGGCCTCACCAATACAATCATTCTGTGAATTGTAAATCAAACAAGCGTGTTGATCAAACTCGATCCTGTTTCCACTGGCTATTATTTTGCTCACTGATAATAAATTAGTAAGGAGGTTTGGCACATACAAAACATTGTTTACATTAACCTCGAAATGATTCTTTCCGACATTATTATATTAATACGTGAAGCAAAAATTTGTGACGGATTTTTAAGTAATATGCCGCGGACGGATTAGTATGAATATTTGCACGGTTATAGTGGACGTAGAGAAGGAGTGCAGAATGTTAATATTTTTTTCAAATAATGCATTTTTCATACATAAAATCAACTAAAAACACATTACACACACTGCCTTGCATTTGTCACAAACACATACCGTGACTCAAAAAAGTATTTGTACACCTCATTTTTTACCAAAAACTTCAATTAGACGAATGTCAGGTGAACAAAATTTGGGTGGTTAGTACTTAACGAAGCATAAAAACGTTGTGTATGTATATTTACTTTTAATAAAGAGTAAAAAAAATGTTATTAAAAAAAACAAGAATTGAGCGGTCAAAAAAGTATTTGTACACTTACGTGTATATCTTTAAACTATCGAAAAAAGTATTTAATGAAGACAAAGCGTCCTTAAATGTTTCATAAACCTTTTTTAGACTATTCTTCGATTATTTAATTACCAATTCAGTTTAGAATGAGTATCAAACAATCAAGGAAAATAAAAAAAAAATAATATATGTAAGTCTCGGCGAGATTGCGTTATTATTTTTCGGAAACAAGGAAAAAAATATCAGAAAAATGGTAAAGAGCTGAAGTTACATCATGACAATGCAGTACATTGTAAAAAAAATCGAAGGAACGATTCATACAAATGTAAAAGGAAACCCGATCAGATCAACCGAAGATACTTATGACGAGAGAGCGCCGTACTATCATCAGAGAAGCTTCAGAAAAACCGTTTTCCAGTGTTCAAATGCTGATCAATCACATCGCATCAACATATAGCAAGTCCGTATGATCACAAACTGTGCATGATGTTCTGCACTCAACCAAAATATAAAAAAAATCGTTTGGTGAAAACCGATTGCTGAGTTGCAACCGCAAAATAACGGTTAATCATGGTGGACGGAACGTTACGTTTTTGGGCCTGTATGGCATACGATGGCATTGAAATGCTCGCTTTTTTCAAAGGGAATATAAATGCACGTAAATATATCGAAGTGTAGCGCGATAATTTTAATTAAAGTGCAGTCAAATTATGCCATCGTGGTCAATATCACGATTAGCATAACATTGACCCTAAGCACACTGCACGAATAACAAGAGAATAGTTACTCTATAAAATTACCTATCAGTTAGGTATTCCAACACACTCTGGATAGTTGGTTGACACCACACACCACCAGTCTCCAGATATTAATCCCATTGAAAATCTTGGGCATAATTTAGATATAAAAGTGCACAACAGAAAAATCTCAAATAAACATAATCAGCAACGAATAATCATAGAATATAAGAATAATACCTAAACACCCATCTTTAAAATTGGATGAATCCATGCCAAAAAGATTCAAGCTATTATTGATGCTAGAGACATGCATATTTCATTTCAATTAAAAATGTCGGGTTTTAAATTTTCATGTTTTACAAGGTTGTCGTATGTGTACAAATACTTTTTTGACCACTCAATTCTTGTTTTTTTCCGTATAATGTTTTTATAACTCTTTATTAATAATAAATAAACATACACAATGTTTTTATATTTAGTGAAGTACTTACCACCAAAATTTCGTTCATGTAACATTCGTTTGATTAAAGTTATGGGTAAAAAACGAGGTGTACAAATACTTTTTTGACCCACTGTATGTACTTAGTAAATGAAATAGAACATTCAATGTCTTACTATGAAAAGACACAACGTCAAGAATGTCAGATGATATTTGATTTTTAATTTAAATTACGGTCGAATTTCGGCCGATGCGACGGGCGACTAGTATGTTTTAATCTGTAAATCTCCTGAGCATATAACAGGCACTATCGTCTTATTCGCCACGATAATCTCCTTGATCTTCGGTTGAAAACAAACGTTTGACAATAAATCCATGTTGGAAACCAAATGAGTACTTGCGCCGGAATCCAAGTGCCAGTCAGATTGACTGAATTCATTGGTTAGAAAAACTGCACTAAATGCATTCGTTTTCGCCTTTTCTGCGTGTGGACACCGATTTTTATAGTGACCAGACTGCTTGCACTTATAACAACGAATTATTTTTGTTTTTGTTGTTCTAATATTATTATGGCCGCTTCCTCTGACAGTGACATTCGTTCGGTTCCCGCTCATTCCGTTCCCGCCGGCATTTAAGCATTAAGCGATTTTTTTCCTGTGATGAATGCACCTTCCGACTTAACCTCAAAACTCATATCCAACAATTTTATTTTAATAGCATCCGCGTTTATATTGATGCCTGAGTATTCGGTTGCCATTATCATGGGCTCGAATTTCTCTGGTAACCCGGCCAACATGAGAGACCCAATCCACTGGTCGTTAATTTCGAAACCCTTCAGTTTCTGTGCGGTTTCCATTAGCTGGCTCACATAGTTGGTCATCGACTTGCAGTTCTCCAGACGTATAATCATTAGATTTCTAAGCAAACTGATTTTACGGGAGTATCCAGAATCGTCAAACATATTCTTCAATGTTTTCCACAAATCATACGTCGTATCACACTTAAAATTAGTTTTGATTTTGCCTTCATATCTTCTGCCTTTTGAACTGATGTAGCCGTTTCTGCAAATGGGTGCTTGATTGCATCCGCCGTGCCTTCTAATACTAGCACATTTTCCGCCGCAAAACACCAGTCATCGTAATTTTATCGACCTTTCAGTTTTGGGATGTTTGCTAAATAATTAGTCGACATTTTTAAGAAAGAAAGAAAGAAAATACTTTATTCGGTACAGTACATAAGGTTATACAAAAAAGCAGATACATCCAATAGCAAACAATTGTTATTATTACTAACTAATACTTATTGATGTAAGTTACATTACATTGACCGAAAGGGTCTCCACTCAGCTTATTGCTGCAGATAGTCAAGGCCACCTGCAGCGCTGGTATTCTGTGGAGCCAATTTCCTTCGCTTGCGCGCAAGCGGTACAGGTATATCTAATTATGTATGCATGTGTGTATTTCAAGGTATGTATGTGTTGCGTGCTAGTACGTATCAACGTGTAAGTTACTGTGTATATGAATGTGAAGGTATTTTAATTTGTTCATATATAGAAATGTTTTTTGTGTATATATATACTTATATTTTAAACATGTTTCCTAACATGCAATGCAAGTACTTATTTTGTTTCATAATTAAATTTCAACTTTAGGTATACTTTTCATAGTGTTTTCCCAAAATTAAATTACATAGGGTCTTTTTGTTTGAGAATCAAGTACTTATGAAGACTAAGTTTGAAGGAACTAACAGTTTTCGAGTTTCTTATAGGAGGTGGTAGATTATTCCAACACTTGGTGGCAGAATATTTAAAACTGCCACGAAATGCAGAAGACCTATGCATCGGACATAAAAGCAGTTTGGGCATCCTTTTGTTACAATGCGAAAAATTAAGTTTGTCATACAAGTACTGTGGTTGGCGCGTTTTAATGACACCGAACAGTAACGTTGCAAAATGTAAGAAGCGACGTCCTTCCATTTTCATTAAATTGTTATTATTGAGAAATGGAGTAACATGCGCTCTGCGTGGTACGCAGAAACAGAATCGAGCACATGCATTTTGAACGCGCTGGATAATAGCCTTAGTCCTGGAAAGAAGGCATTCGCCAATCACAGTATCAGCATAGTTTAACCTTGATAGAATCAAAGTCTCACAAAGCCTAATTCTCAATGCTACAGAAAGATAATCTCTAATTTGATATAATAATTTCAATCTATAAAAACAGGTCTTAATGGTAGTTAGTGTATGTTGTTCAAAGTGTAACCTGCTATCAAAAACAACGCCAAGATTGCGGGCTTCTGTAACGAATTCCAAACGGCTACCTCCTACCATCACACATGGCTCAAAATTTAAAATTGCATTTACCTGATTTTTTGTGCCGAGTACCAAAAATTTAGATTTTGTTGGATTAAGAACCAAGCTGTTTTCTTCCGACCATTTAGCTATGCCTATTAGATCTCGATTTATTAAGTTTACTGTGTTAATTGTATTTTGCGGCTTGCAGCTTAAGTAAAGTTGCAAGTCATCGGCGTACATATGGTACTTACAATTAGCTATAGACTTTATTATATCTGCTATGTATATAATGAATAAAATAGGTCCCAAAATTGACCCCTGCGGCACACCTTGTTTCAAGGAAGCCGTTTTAGAGAAAATTTGGTTTCCGGAGGCAGTCCTCAAGCTAACCTTTTGTGAACGTCCTGACAGATAGGAATTAAACCATCTTATCGTATTTGTGTCAAATCCGTAATAAGCAAGTTTTGACAAAAGAAGTGTAGTATTAATGGTATCAAATGCACGGGAAAAATCAAGTAATACTAGAATTGTACCTTCCCCTACATCCCTGGATGATAATATGTCATCGATAACGTCTAACAGGGCGGTTGCTGTGCTATGAGACTTTCGAAAACCTGACTGTTTTAACGGTAGTATATTATTAGTCTCTAAGTATTCAGACACTTGTTGCGCTACGACTCTTTCTACTATCTTTGACATAAATGGCAATATACTAATAGGTCTTAAATCCTTTAAGTGTGTTGGTTCAGTAACTTTAGGGACAGGAAGTACAATGGCAAGTTTCCATGCCTCAGGAAAAACGCCAGTCTCTATAGATTTATTGACTATTGAAGTAATAGTTCCTAGCGTATCAGGTAAAGTTAAGTTAATCATCTCCATGGATACATCATCAGTGCCCACAGCATTACTTGATATAGACCTAATAATTTTAAAAATGGCTAGCTCATCTACAGGCTTTAAAGTAAAGTGGGATTCAGTATACCGGTTGAACTCGAAAAAAGTTAAGGTGGATATGTTGAGAGTTTGACAATTACTAATATTTAAAAAGTGTTCGTTTATAGTATCAGGGTTGTTAAAATTTGGGGGAAGCTCATTGTGCTTTGTTTTAAAGTCAACAAGGTTACGCTTAATATTTTTCCACAATTTACGAGGATTATGCATGTAGTTATTGATATGAAAATTGAAATATGCTTGTTTCTCCGCATGAATGGCGGCAGAAACAATTGATCTCAGTTGTTTATAATAAGTTTTAAAAGTATCTTGTTTATCTTTGCAACTGTTCCTTTTAGATCTAGTATGCGCCGCGTTTCGCAGTTTAATCATTTGTTTCACGGTATAAGTTATCCAAGGATAGCTAGATTCTTTAACAAACAAAGTTTTGTAGGGAGCATATTGATCGTAAAGATTTATTAAACATTGATTGAAGGCATTTACACTACTATTAACATCATCATTATACAAGAAACTTTCCCACGGTATTGTTTTAATATGCATATTAAATTTATCAAGATCAATATCTTTTATAGGGCGGTAACGCAAACATTTTGGTATAGGTTTTATCTTTTTAATGTTTAACTCGCATGTAATTAGAGCGTGACTACTCAAATCAGGTATATGGACGACGGATACCTTGTTTACCTCGATATTGGTACATATAAGATCAATTAAGGTAGCAGAGTGATCAGTGAAGTGAGTTGGTTGGTTTACATACTGTTTTAAATTTGCACTGTGTAAAAAATTTGTTAGTTTAATCGTTTTCTGGTCAGCTGTCGCTAAAATATTGATATTAAAATCTCCTAGAAGTATTAAATAGTCAAAGTTCGATAATAATAATATGGATTCAGTGAGGCCACTTAAAAAACTGTCAACGTTGAGCCATGGGGGACGATAAGCGGTGCCGACAGCCATTTTAAAGCCATTTACTTTAACGCTTAGCCACATATGTTCTATAGTGGATTCATTATGAAGATCGAGAACACGCGCGTTGATACAACGGTTTATATAAAAGCCGACGCCGCCGCCCCGGGAGCGGACAACAGCGGGATGCGGCACGTGCCGCAGCTGGTAGCCGGGCAGTGCAGGAGCACGATCTCCCTCGCCAGCGTGTAGCCATGTCTCATTAATTGCCAGGATATCGACTGGGTGTTCTTCCAGTGCTATAATAAACTCTTCATGACGTGTGCCTAACGAACCAGGATTTAAAAAACCAAATGTTATTTTTTTATATTTAATGAATTTAATAATAAATGAGATTGATATTTGGATAAATTTTGAGTTATTAAAATACCTTGTAAGCATTGTTATATGTCGTCGATCGACTGTAAGTTTAAAGAAATGTTTAAGCTTATAAAGATATGTGGTGGTTTGAGTAACACTGTGAATGTGTGTTTTGTGTCTTTTATAATGGCAGTATAGTAGATAATATGCTGCAAAACCGGGTCTTTTAATCATTAATAAGAGTATCGACATGCGGCTATACAGATTACATTTATACTTATTATTAATGAAATATAATGTGTCCCGCATATATAAGAACAAAGTATCAAGGTTATTGACCTCACCAGCATAACAAAAAGTATTAGGTTCAGAAGTGCCTGCTATTAAATAATTTTGAAACATAGCGATACAATTATAAACATTACAGGTAACTCTTGCTATGTACAATAAAAATATTGAAATATAACTATGCAAATAACATAATTTATGGTTCTTATTAGCAAAATATAATAACTTCAAAAATTGTAAGAAAACAGTAACTAGGTTGCCGACCACACAAATGTAACAAAAAAGTAACTGGTTCAAAATTACTGTTATGAAATAATGTTGAAACATGGCGAGGAAATTATAAACTTTACAGGTAACTCTTGCTATGTACATTATGAATATTGACATGTGGCTATGTAAATAACAAAAATTATACTTCTTATTAGCAAAATATAATAACTCCAGAAAATGTAAGAAAACAGTAACTAGGTTGCCGACCTTACAAATGTACCAAAAAAGAAGTAGGTTAAAAATAGCTGATATTAAATAATTTTGAAAAATAGCAAAGAAATTATAGACATTGCGGTTAACTCTTGCTATGTACAATAAGAATATTGACATGTGACTATATAAATACCATAATTTGTATTTCTTATTAGCAGAATACAATATCTCCAGTAAATAAAAGAAAATGGTATCAAGGTTACCAACCTCACAAATGAAACATAAAATTATCAAGTTCCAAATAACTGGAATTAAAAGTTTCTGAAACATACAAATTATAAACATAACATGTAACTCTCACTATGTAAAATAAGAATATTAACGCATGGCTATACAAATAACATAATTTATACTTATTATTAATTATGTTGTTAAAATATAATATCCCCTGTAAAATAGAAATAATATTACAGTTATCAACCTCAGAAGTATATGAAGAAAGCATCAGGTTCAGAGTAACTGCTATTAAATAGTTTTGTAACATATTGAGGCAATTAAATATATTAGAAGTAATTTCTGCCATGTAATATAAGGATATTGACATGCAGCTATGCCAGGAACATAAATTACACTTATTATTACTAAAATATATTATCTCCAGTAAATATAGGAACAAAATATAAAAGTTATTAGCCTCACACATACAGCAAAAAAGTATCAGGTCCAAAATAACTGTTAAGAAATAATGTAGACACACAGCAGGGCAATTATAAACATTTAAAGTAATTCCATTTATGTTAAACAAAATTAAATCCAACCTTTTTGGTTCAAACCATTCAGTCACCAAAAACCCTCTTTATATCCAGTTCATTGTGAATTCTGCATGCTGGCTTCCCAGCATCCTTACGAGCATAAATTGCACCCTGCTGAGTCCACACATAACGCCACTGTAGTCTCCGAACTTCCAGTCGGACTTTATAGAACAGCTCACGATTTCCCCGAGTAAGCCTTTCGTTGATGTAGAAGCGGGCAATCGGGCCTGGGAGATCAAGCCCGGTAGTGTCAACAACTCGGCGCACTCGTGCGGCACGTAGCAGCTGGTCCCTCTGCGTTCGCCGCAGCAGGCGCACCACCAGTGGGCGCGCAGCGCGCGGCCCATTGGAGCCAGTCGCGTCTGCCGAGGGGCCTCGCCGCGGGCCCACTCGCCTCACACTCGCCACATCACGCTCCTCAATGTTCACTCCAAGTTTATTGCTTATGACACTTACTATGTGTAACGGGCTCTCACCAGGTGTTTCCGGTAATCCGGTGATCTCGAGGTCGTTAAGTAGCAGGTCTTGCTCGGTACTTTTTAGCTGCTCTCTAAGTTGTGCCACTTCTATGGAAGCGCTGCAGTCACACGTCCCCGGCTGCTTCTCCAAAACAGACAATCGTGTTTCCATAGTATCCATCCGACTGATAATGTCTTGCAATGTAGTGGAAAATTCGTCCAGCTTGGTTAATAATTTATTAGAGTGATCGCCGAATACTGACCTAATCTGAGTGTCAATCATAGTTCTCAAATTTTCATTCAAATCCCGTTTAAACTCTCCAAGTACGTGTTGCAAAGTACAAGGGGATACAATCTGTTCTTCTATCTCAGATTCAGGCGAGCTCAATTGTTTCTTTCTGGTCGTTATATTTCGTGTAACAGGAAATGGCGAAGGCTCCGATTCTAACACTGTTGGGATGTTAGTATTGCAGTCAGAGGCTGTCGGTTGCTCAAATAAAACTTGTGCAGACGTATTAGGCGTTGTATTATAATTATTTCCCTTTCGCTGTTTCTTTGTGCACAAATCACACGTCCATTGCACTTTTTTAAGGTTTTCCAGAGATATAGACCCTTTATTTGAAATGTTAACACAACCGAAATCGTATATATTTGCACATAATGGGCACGTAATACATTCTTTATTCAATATCTTCTTAGAACATTTCGCACAGGATTTTGTTTTTGAGGTAGGTGACATATTTATTAGCGAGCGTTTTTTCAACAAGCAAGCAAGTCTCGATCGGTCGGCGTCTTGTGTAAAAGGTCATAAGCGACGGGAAAACAACGGCGCTTACGCGCTTCTGCAACTGGCTTGTCTTCTATTCACTATGCACGTTTCTTGTTTAGATACAACTGTCACTTTAGTAATAATTTACGAAAATTGATTCAAACCAACTAGTTTTATAACACCAAAACATAACCAATATCCAATAATGATGTTGTATTTTGTATTGATATATATTTCAACTATTTGCAGCTGACTTTTACTACTACTTTTTTAAATAAATAACACAGCAAACAATACAACGTCTACACTGCACGCTTGCGCGGGAGGGAAGGCTTTTTAACTCGGATTGCACTGATTTAAAGCTGATTATTTTGGATATAATTGAGTCTGGGCCCATAACCTATTAAAACACTATGATAGTTTGCGATCAACTAAACATTAGTTTAGAAAGATTCATTCAATAGGACGAATATCATACACAGTTCAATTATAATACACTGAATGAAATAGGTGGCGCTAGTTGTAATAAGTTGGTTTCATTTTGTTATCTATATCTAACAAGATACACGAGTATAATTGAATACAGAGGTCCATATCATATATACCTTACAGACGAAACAATTACTGCTGTGTTTATGACTTCAGCCCATGGCTTTTTAGGTAAATTTCTATCGTGAATCATAGTCCTAGCCGCTTCCACCCAGGTTCTGTTCTCTCGTTCAGCTTTCTCATTTTATTCGGGCATGTATGGTACTGCACTTTGGTGTGTTGTACCACGCCTTGAAAACAGTCCCTTCACATACCTGTTGATAAACTCCAAGCCATTGTCGCTCCTAAATACCTTCAATCTGTTTCCTGTAATATTCTGAGCCTTGTTAATAAAAAAATCTATGCAGTGTTTAATCTCATCTTTTGTTTTCACAATATACACTCTCTCGGAAGTTTGAGTAGTAGTCTTTTAGCACAAGGAAATATCTTGACCTACCCTCTGATGGTTCTTCCATGGGACCGCAGGTATCAGCGTGAATTAGTTCACATGTCTTGGTACAGTCAACATCAAAAGTAGATGATTGAAATTGGGCACTTAATACTAATGATCGTCATTTGCGTCAAAATATTGGTTCGGTGAATGTTTTTAAAGTACGAGATTGTTAAGCGTACCAAATATTAGCTAATAGTACTGCCACCCAATATCGATGATCATTCGTATACCCAAAATCCCTAAACTTATTTAGCGTCAAAACTAAGAAATGAAAAAATTTTTCAAAACGATATGAATTTCAAATACACCAAAATTTCTGATTATACTGGTAAAAATAAAAGCATAATTCGAATCGATTTCAGCGAGTATCCACGCGATATATGTATTTATGCATTTGTTTTGTTTGTTTTATATTTATATATTTTATATACATATAATTCATGTATGTAGGTTGGTCTAAATCCGTGGTCGTCAAATAGCGGGCCCCGGGCCGCATGCGGCCCGCGGCCAGTATTTGTGCGGGCCGCAGTGAGGCAAAAAATTTTAATAGTTTTTTCAATAATTACCAAAACAGTAGTCACGTTAACATTAAAGAAGTCATATAAAACAGATCAATAACAGTGGAGAGAGCAATCCCTGACAGTAGGGTGCCCAGGGGGGTGTAACTTAGAACAAAAATGAAATTGCAAATATAGTAGCGCCATCTGTTGTTGGCGTACGGAAATAAACATTGGTGTTCTACTAACGTTTCTTTTTATGCATGACAAAAATTTAATAATTTTTTATTTTTAAATATATCAAGTAATTTTCTAAGTTTTTATTTAATGTATATTCATTCACAGCACCATTATTATTTGTTGTTACGTAAATTGGTCTCCACTTTAAATTTCCAATTATAATTTTCGTAATTTATATACCAATAGAAATATGTACGTACGGAACGTAATTTTCTTAGTTTTCAAAGTTTTAGATCGAATCGAACCGCCATTGCAATTTTGTAGTTCGCAAAGTTCGCAATTTTTCTTTTCGTGAGCATAACAATTTTCGTTACGAGGATTTGTGCTCAAATCCGTCTTTACGTTAAGTTATTTATTGTTAAATTGTCAATTTTCGTTACCAAAATGTCTTTGGGAGCGAACAAAACGCAGTTAAGTAGAAAGTACTGCATTTTTGGATGCGATAAACTTGGTAAGTGTTTTTCTGTTTTATACAAATAATATTTTTCTTTTATGTAATTATTGTACTTTTAATTTTTGCACCTTAATACTTTACATGAGTTTATTTTTATATCTCAAATAAAAATAGATGACCAGTGCCTAGCATCATTTAAAATTGACCGATGATGAATAAATAATTAAAAGGGACAATAAATGCTTTAAATAATTATTGTGTAAGGTCATGTATCCCTTTTGCAAAGACATACTTATTAATGACTTTTTCAGATGTCCATGTTCATCGGTTTCCTCATCCAATAAACCACCATGAATGGTTTTTAAGTTGGGTTGCTGTTATGGATAACAAGTTGAAAGGAGATGATCCCATGTTTATTTACAAAAATAAAAGAGTCTGCGATTATCACTTTCAACCGGAAGACATAACATGCCGTCGTGTAGTTTTTGGAGCTGTACCATCCCTCAATCTAGGGGAAAGTCCTCCAGTACCGGCCGGCATCCAGTACCGGCCAGTTACATTTTACAGAACTCTATAAGAGATGGCGCTGATCTCTGTTTTGCCATTAAAGCAATACGTTCTTACAAGTACATGCCCCGCGCGGCGGCGACCTGTCGCGACACGCTTACCCGCAGTACGCCGATTTGTGTTGCGCGCGATGAATGCCCGTTTCATAATTAAAGTTCTGTTCGTAATTACATAGTTTATAGAACGTGTTCAAAAGAAGTTAAACCTGGTATGTATTGATTATTTATATAGCTATTATAAAATACGTTTAGTTTCAATATTTATTTGTAAATTATTGTCTAGGGTCTCATATTATATTTTTTTCGTTCCCTACAGTACCGGCCATAAAATTGTCCTCCAGTACCGGCCACTATTTAGATTTACTTTTTAATGGTTTTATATTCTTATAGGTGCACAACGATGCCAGGCAATAATAGTGATGGAGAGACGAAGAAAAAGAAGGGTGATTGGGATCCCGCTAGTATGCATAAAGCCGTGCAAAAGGTGCTGAGTAATGAAATTAGTGCGCGTCGGGCTGCAGAACTTTACCAGGTACCCAGGACTACATTAAATGACAGAATTAGTGCAATTAAAAATAGTAAAGAGGTGTCCATTAAGCCAGTTATGGGTCGTTTCCATAAAACTTTCTCATCTGAACACGAAGAAATTTTGGCAGAGCATGTTAAGGACTTGGCAAATAGATTGATGCCTTTAAACAAGCAAGAATTTCTTCGCCTTGCTTTTCAACTAGCTGAAAAGTTAAAATTACCTCACCAATTTAATAAAGAGAAGATGTCAGCGGGAAAGAACTACTATTATGCATTCATGAAAAGACACAGTGACTTATCATTGCGAACTGCTGAATCAACGAGCTTAATGAGAGCAGTAGGTTTTAACAGACCTCAGGTTGAGCGCTTCTTTGAAGGCCTTGAGAATTTAATGCAAAAATTTAATTTCACCCCCTATAAAATATGGAACTGTGATGAGACTGGTGTCAGTATTGTCCAGAAACATGCTAAAGTTTTAGCTACTAAAAACCAAAGGCAAGTTGGAAAACTAACTTCGGCAGAGCGTGGAAAAAACGTGACTGTGCTTTTTGCAATGAGCGCAGGAGGTCAGTTCGTACCACCATTCTTTGTATTCCCACGGTCCCGAATAAATGAAAGACTCATGATTAATGCACCGCATGAAAGTGTAGGTGAAGCTCAGCCAAATGGCTGGATGAATGCAGAACTATTTTTGAAATGGATGGGTCACTTCACAAAGTATTCGAATCCTACCAAAGAAAACCCAGTCCTGTTGATTCTTGATGGGCATGCTAGTCATAAAGACTTGGATGTCATTGAATTTGCCAGAAAAAATCATATTCACATGTTAAGCACTCCACCTCATACAACCCATAAGCTACAACCGCTTGATCGCACGTTTATGAAGCCTTTTAAATCTGCTTACAGTGATGCATGTGACTTGTGGATGAGATCAAACCCTGGGATAAGAATCAGTGAATACGAAGTCGCAGGGTTTGTTGCTACTGCTTTTAATCGAGTTTCTCGAATGGATATTGGCGTTAATGGCTTTCGTTGCACAGGCATTCACCCCTTTAATAAAAATGTTTTCAGTGATTTAGATTTTATAGCTTCGGATATGACTAATGTTACAGAAAATTATCAATCACCGTCAGAATCATCGCTTGCAAACTCTCAACTGTTAGAACCGACAACTTCCATTTTTGGACAACCAGAACTAGCAAATTTACCCTCTTATCAGCAGCTAGAAATTACGCCTCCAGGTCCTCAGCAATCGCAGTCTCAAACTGTCACTTTAGAGTCTGAACCTCAAACCGCTATGTCTCAACAATCCAAGTCTCAAGAAACTACCAATGATGTCGAGCTATCCCAATCGGTTGACAATTTTAAGGCAATAGTTGCAGAGTTGTCACCGGTACCTGATGCTTCTAAAAGACGAGCTACTGCACGACGTCGCAAAGCTGAAAAAAGCGAAATTTACACAAGTTCTCCATACAAAAAGATGCTGGAAGAGAAAAGAGCAGATAAGAGTGTTGAGTATGCTAAGCGAGGCAAAAGTTTGCTTTCAGGACAAGATACCAGCAAGAAAGGCAAGAACTTGGTTTCAGGAAAAGATGTTAGCAAGAAAGGAAAAAATAAGAAAAAAGAAAACCAGAGTCCTCCCCACAGACCAATCGAGGAAAAAACAATTTGTCCTTTGTGCCTTGAATCTCATGAAGAGGATTGGATTCAATGTGGAAACTGCAAGGTTTGGGTCCATGAGGCTTGTGCCAATATATCAGAGCTAACAAATCAATACATTTGTGATTTTTGTCTCGTATAAATGAACATTTTTATGCTGGCCGGTACTGGAGGCCAATTTTTTTCATGTTGACTTTTCATAGTTTTCATATTTTATTAATAAAGTTGATTATTTCTAAATATATTAATATTTTATTGTTTTAATTTACAACACTTGAATGCCTTAATACGTTTTAGCTGATATTTAACATATAACTTGGGGTCTTTTTATTTTATCTTACATTATTCTTAAGGTGACGGTACTGCCGGACTCTCCCCTAAATGGTAAGTACACCAGTACTCAACACGTGATAAAAACTTCATGTATGGTGGAATGTAAATCCTAATGTTACTTTGACATCAGAAGAATCATTTAGTTATTTATTCAGTAATAATTATAACGCTTTCTACACTTATAGCCCCTCACTAGGATTCACTCCTTTTTTTTATACTTATACCTAACGATAAGGCAGACGGGTTACTTGATGAAAAAGGAATCACCGTCGCCTATGGACATTTGCAACACCAGAGGAGTCGCCGATGCACCGCCGGCTTTGAAGGAGAGCTCTCTTCCTGTGCCATGGACATGTGCCAACACACAAAGACCCAGATCGGAACTTTAGCATAAACAGAGAGTAGTTTTACATAAGGGATTAATTTTGCGTAATTTTTAAGTATTTTTTTTTGTTTTGTTTCAGGAGTATTTCAGTCAAAATACTCTGTTACAGAGGAACACAGTTATGCATTGTTTCATTCTGAATCTGCAGAAATACAAGAACCGTCAACTTCAAATGCATCTTTTAAAACTGGTAACTAAAAAAACTTTTTAAGATTTTCAAGTAACTTATGTTTCTTTGTATGTAATGAAGTGCCAAGTTATATGCGTACCAAACGTGAATAAGTTGATAAGCCTATCTACATATATGTACATTTTTATTAGTTAAAAAACGGGTCTCAACATTGTGTACTATATTTTATTTTATATATTATGCAATATTTAGCACCAAATTAAGGGCTTAGTTCGACTTATCAACTTATTAATGCCTGGTACTGATATAGTGTTTTATTTAGTTATATCTTCTTTAGCACTAGTAAGTGAAAATTTGTAATGAGAATATTTTTCCATGTGTTTGTAGATGATCCAGTTGTAATGGAATGCAGCAGCCAAATGGTTTCATGCCAACATTATGGAGATAATGAAATCAAAAAGAACTGTTCCTTAGGTGAATATATGGGTTTTTTTTTTAAATATGTTTTTTGGATTCTTGTGCAACAAAAAAGTAAATCATGCTTTTCATATGGCAATAAAAAACTATCATCAGACTGGTGATAATCTATTATTCTTTATAATATCGAAATCAACTACTGCAAGCACAAATGTGAACAAAATGTAGATGTCTGCCTTTGGGAGTTTTATTTAATGAATTGTGGTATAAAAATACTAATCTTATTTCGTTTATATTTTTCAGATGCAAAGAGATTGGCATGTTCTTTTGTTGATCAAACTTCAACAAAATTAGAAGTAAGAAGTTTGAAAAGGACTATATTTCGCCTTAGAAAAAAGAATAGTAGCCTTAGCGCTAGGCTTTCATACAGTAGCAAATTGTCACAAAATTTAGCATTTCAAAGGATTGCTCGAAATATGACAGTGGCCGGGAAAATCTTTACAAAAATGCAAATGAAAACATCTACAAAACCAAAAGGCTGCCGATTTACCACCGACGAAAAAGTTTTATCCTCAACGCTATTTAAAAGAAGCCCAAAATGCTATGCTCTATTATGCAAATATTTTAGTTTACCATCAATTAAAACAATTAAAACTTTATTGAGCCAAGTAAAGATAGGCCCTGGTATAAATAATGTAGTCTTCAAAGAATTTAAAAAAACTGTTGCTGCTATGAGTGAAGAAGACCGCTTATGCACATTAATATTTGATGAGATGGCAATAACGCCCCAGGTCCATTATAATGCAAGCACTGACGAAGTAAAGGGATTTGTGAGTTATGGAGGGGAAAATATAATTGCAGACCATGCACTGGTATTTATGGTGAAGGGTATTAAAAAAAATTATAAACAACCAGTTGCTTACTATTTTACCAGAGCTATGAAGAAACATGAGCTAAAAAGGCTCATTGTGGAAGTAATATCTCAGGTCCAAGACACAGGGCTCAAAATTCTTTGCACTGTGTGTGACCAAAGTACAATTAATGTAAGTACAATTTCAAATTTAACTGTGGAAACAAAAAACGATTTCATAAGAAAAGGAAAAGAATGGCGATACAACTTGTTCCAAGTGAATAAGCAAAGTATTATTCCCATTTTTGATGTGCCCCATTTATTAAAAGGAATTAGAAATAATTTGATAAACAAGGATTTAAAGTTTATAGATGTAAATGGGGACAAAAAAGAAAAGATATTAAAATGGGAATACTTTCGTAAATTATATGAGGCCGATAAAAGCTATGGAGAGCTACGTTACCTGCAAAAAATCACCGAGGAACATGTGATTCCAGAAAAAATGAAAAAAATGAAAGTTATAACTGCGGCTCAACTATTTAGCCGTAGTGTGGCCGTGGCAGCCGAGCATTTGACTGCCAGGGGGGATCTCCCTGAGGAATGCCGGCAAATTGTGCCATTTGCACTAATGATTGATAATTTATTTGATTCATTTAATTCTAATACATTTCATGTACCCAATGGTAAATTGTATAAAGGTGCAGTACGCAAGAATTCACCCCATCATAAGTTTTGGTACAGTGCAAAAAAGTTTTTAGAAAGTATGACATACTTAACAAAAGAAAAAGTAAGTGGAAATAAAATAAAAATTGTTGAAAGGTGTGTGCCTACTGTTAAGAATTTTATAAAAACCATAGAGGGAATGCAACAACTATCTAAAATTTTGCATCAAAAATACTTGTTTGACAGTGTTTTCACCAGACATTTTAACCAAGACCCAATAGAAAATTTCTTTGGTAGTATAAGAAGTTTAGGTGTTCGAAATGTATCACCCAACATACTTTCTTTTGAAGGTGCCTATAAAACCCTGTTACTTAATAATTACAATACAACACATTCCTTTAATTCAAACTGTGAAGAGGATACTAATGCATGTCTGCAAAAATTAGACTTTTTTATAAAAGAAAATAATTATAGCAATAATGTTACAGACAATGGAACTGAAAATGCAGATATCGTAGTAAATAAAGATTTAGAAAATCTCTTCTCAGAAAATTCAAATGTTCTAGAAGAAAAAGGTACTGATCAAAGGGAATATGTTTGTGGTTGGGTCCTGGCTAAATGTTTAAAAAAAGTGGTAAAATCATGTCAAACTTGCAAGGAATCCATATATTCTACTAACTACAATGAAAATAAATATATAAGAGCTAAAGAATACTATAAAAATAAGTACAGTTTGTGCTATCCTTCTAACGAATTAAAACAATGTTTTTATGAAATTCAGAAATTAACAGTAAACACATTAAAATATAACACCATGCGTAATGGCTTGAAAAATAATATAAAAATGTTAGCAGAGATTTTTATCACATTTCCATTTAATTGTCAGAAACACAAAGAAAGACTAAAAACTTACTTTGTAGATACCACAATAAATGTAATTATTTATAGCTGGATTAGATCTATTAACAGAATATTATCAGGTAAAATATGTTATGATGGGGATGATGAACTTAAAAAAGCTGCCCAAACATATTATAAAACACGTTTGAAAAATAAGAAATAAATTTTGTAACAAATATTTTTGTTTTTATTTTATGTCTTCCCAAGAAGCCTATTTTTTTAAATATTGTGTACACAAAGTTTTCTCATTTGAGTTACGATTTTAAATTTTAAATTCAAATTATGTACCATGGTTGTCTTTTGTGTATATTATTTTAACAGATCAAATTAATATGCTCAAACTGGTTGGTTTGTCTTATTTAAGGTGTACGTGTGTTCATGTTGATATGCAATTTGTATTATTATGTGTATTTCATAATCTTAAAATTAAAATTTATAAAACTATGGTTCAGTATACCAGAGTTACAATGGGATTTCTTGTAAAATTAATAAAATATATCTACAGAACTAAAGGATAGTTTAAATATACATAATATCATCAGTGGAAAGCAAAGAGAATCAACACAAGGAAATAATGCTAAAGCACCAAAATAGCATTTGTGGTTAGTGAGGTTTGAAGTCTTTTTGTTATACAAAACTATAATCGTTTCACCTTTATATTTGGTGGGATCGTGTAGAGTAGTATGTATTTCCAACAACAAAATCCTACCAAAAATAAAGGTGACATGATTTTTGTTCTGCAAAAAAGAAAGACTTCAAACCTTGCTAACCACAAAAGCTATTTTGGCGCTTTAGCATTATTTCCTCTGACGATATATTATATATTGATAGTTAAATAGATATATACGTATGTATAACTATATATATATATACGTATGTATAGGCATTAATACCATACGCCAACAATAGATGGCGTTGTTCGCGAGGCACACAATTTAGCCGCGAGAGAGCTCTCTTTTCCCAGTATATTACTCTACTCTTTGAGGGTGCCCCTCTCTCTTCCCGCTCGCCAGCCCCGCCGCCCCCGTACACCACTTGTTTCGTTTCGGCCACATCATTTGTTTTGTTTTAACGCACAATACTGCACGCTTTTTGCTCAAAGTAATTTCGCGCAAAGCGTTTTTAAATTCAAGTATAATGGCGGGAATATCATCGAAATGTGGTACTAAAAGGAAGATACGTGATGAAAATAGGAGCTTTCAAGAAAAGTGGGAGGAAGGATTTTGTTTTATAAATGGATATAAAGAAGGTACTGCTATTTATTTAATATGCCGGGAAACTGTTGTAGGAATTAAACGATACAATTTATTTCGCCTTTACACAAGTAAGCACAATTCATTTACTGAAGCCTTTCCTTTGTAATCTACGGAGAGAAAGAATAAAATTACGTATTTGAAATCGTCAATTCGTCGGCAACAAAATATTATGACAACTGCAGTCGGACAAAATGAAGCGGTTACAAAAGCGTCTTACCAAGTTTGTCACATTCTTGCAAAAAAAAATGAAACCATTTACTGATGCTGAATTACTAAAAGAATGTATGTTAACTGTTTCTGAAACATTGTTTCATAATTTTTCGATCAGTAAACAAATAATGACTGAAGTAAAAAAACTTACGCTTTTCGAATCTACTTGTCGCCGCCGCGTTGAAGTTAAAAATATGTTTGTAACAATAATTGAAAAAGTAAAAAACTGCAAATACTTCAGTCTTGCATGTGATTCCAGTACCGATATAACTTCTATTTCTCAGTGCTCATTATTTGTGCGGTACTGCACAATGGACGGTATCATAGAAGAAGACTTCTTAACTTAAGATTTTTTCATTTAAAACACGAAATAATTCTTTTTTTACAACAAAGTGATAAAGAGTACCCCCAACTACTAAATAATGAATGGTAGACACTTACGGCCTTTCTGACTTAATTTAGTAATCTTAATTTAGAGTTGCAAGGACCTAACAAGATAATCGGACAGATGACAAATAAAATATTCGCATTTGAAGCCAAACTGCAACTATACATAAGCAGGAGACTATTCCAATTTTTCAACCATTGCTGCCCCTACGATCCGAGATATGATATCCTACTTGAAGGAATATTTGTCTGAAATTCAGAAAAGATTTGATGATGTGAGAAATATTAAAAATTGTTTTATTCTCGTGGAAAACCCCTGGCATATTGAAAATGACACTATAACATTATTCAGCCAGTTTGGATTTCCCCGAAACACAGCTGTTGGATGAAATTATTGAATTATAATAACGTCTTACATTTTATTTACTATTAGCTGCTGACATACTTATGACTCTTTATAATAATTTTGTACACCCTACCCTCTCTTTTATCGGTAATATTTTTCTCTTACCTACTGTAAGGTTGCCTGGAAGAGATCGCTACTTAAGTGATAAGGCCGCCTATTGTACCTTAATATATTTTTAGGAATCAGAATAAAAAAGGGTTTAAAGAATGACATTTATTAACTTAAATATTTTTAAACAAAATAATCTGAACTGATAAATACTATTAAACTAAAAATTTACTATAATGGTAAACACCAAATTTATAACCGAAATCGGGAGGAGTAGCTACCGCGCGGGATAAATTATTATAAAGACTGGATTTTATAACGGGTGCGTCTCCCTTTATATAGACAGCCGGTGACGTGATTTCATTTTTTCATCGGCTGACATCTATCACGGCTTCTCCTGACACTCTGACGTCCTCGTCAGGATGAACACAGGAAAAGACGACAACGGCCACCCGTGGCCGCCCTCAGTTGTGGATTCCGGATGGCCCAGGCCGCACATCATCATGGTTCTCAGAAAGGTCGCCGCTATTGTCATCATCGTAAGAAGCTGTAAATGAGTGAAAGTAAACATCATTAGTGTTGCATTAAGTTAAATTTAGCCACAGTGGTTAAGTTTTTGTTAATTTCGGCTATGATATGGTTGTTAAAAACTATTTTTTTTAAATCCTACTAATATTATAAATGCGAAAGTTTGTGAGGATGTATGTGTGTTTGTTATTCTTTCACGCAAAAACTACTGAACGGATTTGGTTGAAACTTTACAGTAATATAGGTTATACATCAGAATTACACATGGACTATAATTTATACCGATTTTTTTGTAATAAGGTTATACTATAACGAGAAATATCAGATTACTCGCAAAAAAAGTTGTCCTCTGAGAGCTATCTTCGCGTACGCTGCCTAAACCGTTGGAGATATCCAAATATAATGTACGGTGGGATTGTTTGGCTCACATAGATCTAAATAAAAGTCCGCGACAGCATATATCTATATTTTATGTATAACCCACAATAACTCTTTTTATACTTTAAAAATTAAAAAAATATGAAGTTGATGTTTTCATGGGTTTTATACAAACTAAATATTAATCCTTATCAAAATAAATGATTTCAAAAAATCAAGCATCTAATACAGATTAAATCTACTTTTTACACTATGTAAATTGGTTAAGTAGTTTAGAAGATATTACGAGTATAACATATTGCGTACTCAATTGATTGACCGGCAGTACGCGCCGTGCGCCGCCGCCATATACAACGAAGTTATATGAAATTAATATTTAGGTAAATGGTTATAAATCACGGAGCAAAATGGGAAAGGTCAATGTGAATGACGTCCCAGTAGTTCCGCGATCAGAATAAGGCTACGGTATCCCCTGTTTGTGGTAAGAGGCGACTAAAAGGGGGCTTTCGGGGTTGCGTGCGGCTAGACTGGGAGCTCGAAACACCCAGTCAGCAACTTCGGGAAAGATGTCAGCATGTGTGGTCGCATGCTGTCGTGAGAGCCAGGATGCAAGGAGCTTGAACAGTCCAGCCAGGCGATCCCGGGAAGGATGGTGGTATACCTTTGGTCGCATATCGTGGTAAAGACTAGAAGGAGTGGTGGACCCAGTCGCTCACTTGGGAGGAGGCAATGCACTCAGAGGACTCCAGTTGCGTTCCTTTGAAGATCCCGGAGTCCTGGTGCGATAAAAATCTCACATAACCCTGCGTCACTCCCACGGCGTATGGTACCTTTTAAAGGTTTCCCCCTCGACAAAAAAAAGATCAATAAGAATGAAACAGTGGAAAAGGTTAGATATGGCATTCAATCGTCATCGACCTTTTAATGTTACACAACTCGGCACATATGTCAGATTAGCAGTAGTTTACGTCGTAGTTGACCACGCTAGCCAACTGCGCGTTGGTAACCGTCACGCGTTTTGAGACCCTTTCTTAAAACTTTTAATTTCAGAATAAGTATTAATATCTGTTGCCGACAAAACTAATTCAAATTAATATACGTGCCTGTGATTTGAAATTTGAACACACAGATTTAGGAAGTAGGGCAAGGGTTCAATCTGAAGTCAATCACAGATGCGTTGCTACTCTCGAGGACTTTGATGATCGCCTCATATAAAAGCGAGCCGGCAGCCACACCCTTCTAATGAAACACAAGAACTGCTTCACGGTAGAAATAGGTGCGGCGGTGATAACTCCCTGGTTGAACCATTGCTCTACCACCTTGCAAACTTTATGTGGCAGACTAAATTCCACGCGAGCGAAGCCGCGGGCAAAAGCTAGTACACCTATAAAAGGAAATAAATTAGAGACTTGTTGACAAGCTTTTGGCCTCAAAATTCACACTTAAAATTCATTCACATATAAACAGATCTGTACACACTGCACACTGTAGGACAATCGCCTTCACAGTGTCTGGAAATTCACACCACAGGCAACGCTCTCGCAGTGGAATTTTCTATGCATTGCAGGTCTAACGCGCTCGCAATGACTGACCACACATACTGCAGGCTACGCTCTCGCAGTAATAGAATAAAACCCCCATACACTGTAGGACTATCGCGCTCACAGTGATGGCTTATTCATCACGTATAATGGTACCACTCACTTTCAAAGAAGGCAGCACACGTTTCAGGGGTCCACTCGCCCCTCCAAGGAACCATGAACTGAGAAGCATCGTATGTTGTCTTGCCATACGCACCAGCAATGAGTTTTAGTTTGTATCGGTCATTTGGAAGGACTCTGATGACCTTATAAGGTCCTCTCATTCCAGGATCTAACTTCCCCTGAGACTGTGCGTATTTGATGACAAATACCATATCATCCTCTTGAAATATACGAGGAGATCGCCGGTTCTGATTGACAGCTTCATCTTGAGAAATTTGATTCCTTCTCAACCGTTCGGCCGTCCTTTGTCTCAGCAGTTCTCGATGAGCTTCACGGTTAGCCATTAAAGGATTAACTGCAACATCTCTTACTAGAGCTCGTATAGCTGGAGTGGCACTTTCATAACCGATTAATAAGTTTAAAGCAGAGACTTGAGTTGTTTTCTGCTTTGTCAAATTTAGGATAAGCTGCAACTGCCAGATCTTGTCAGCCCACATATCCTTCTCGTGATTAACCACGATTCGAAGCATATTAAGTACGGTGCGAATATAACGTTCCGCCTGGCCATTTTCTTGGTGCATTTCTGGCGTAATATAATGTAGCTGTAGGCCTAGAAGCTGTATCCATGATTTAAAACTCGTTGATTCAAACATCCTTCCCCTATCTGTTATTATTAACTTAGGTGTTCCAAACATAGAGATAACAAGTTTAAATACTCTTTTTAGTACTTCTACATCTTGACGAGATATAGGCATTAAAAAAAAAACAATATTTAGTAAATGCGTCGACCACAAGCATGACATACTTATATTCGTTACATTGAGGCAAAGGACCCAATACATCGACATGTAAAGTATCAAATGGAACACTCGATTTATTCCAAGAGGCTATGGGTTGTAAAGGCGCACGTGGTACTCGCTTGTGGGCGATGCATGGTATACAATGAGCTATATATTTCACAACAAATGACCTAAGGCCCGGAAACCAAAAGTGTCGAAGTATCAGATCTATAACTTTATCAGAATTAATGTGACTATGTTCGTCATGGAAAATACGAAGCAGACTCAAACGATGACCATTCGGTATGTAACATAGAATCCTTGTATCCTCGTCAACAGGAGTATACTTGTAATAAAGAATGCCATTTTGTTTAACATAGCGTTTTGGGTCTAGTAGACCTTGTTCTAAGGATTGGAGCAAAGTTTGAGTCTCTTTGTCCCCTGCTTGAGCAATCTGCGCCCAGTTACGGGGACGTTGAATACTGTTTACATTGCAAGGATTACGACTAAGATAATCCACGTGTGGCATCATGGTTCCCTTCCGATATTAAATATCAAAATTATAATCTTGTAAGAAGATCCACCATCTTGCCACACGCGGTAACAAATCACGCTTATTTTGTGTGGCCTTAAGAGCCTTACAGTCAGTAACTATTGTAAAATGCACACCAATTAAATAATGTCTAAAATGTTTGAGAGCTTTAACTACCGCTAGTGTTTCGAGTTTGTAGGGACCATGTAAGTATGAATGGCTGAGTAAGCAAGTTCGTATGCAAGTGTGAAGTATGTGAGGAGTCGAGTTAGTTACTGCGCACTAACCGACGCGAATGCATGTGTATTCGTTTCGGGGTAAAATTGGAAATACAAAAAGTGAACTATATTGATTTGGACTTTAATTTAACATCCTGGTGGCAGTAACTCCCAATGCAGGAATAGGGTGGGACACGTGGCCATATTAGTCCCACATTGGTGACCTCACGACGTTTTAGAACTGAATTCGCGAGTGAAATAGTGTCGAATACCTAAAAACTTTATCGGTGTGAATATGAATCCTACAGTGCCTATTCCTGCAGCGGTCGAACTTAGTGGCGAATTATCGCAAATAACAGTGTCATCACGCATACCGGAATTCTGGACGGATGCTCCACGGCTTTGGTTCATTCAATTTGAGGCTGTAATAGCGAACCAGAAGCTCGGCGATGAATCCAAGTACAATTTGGTTATCACAAAATTGACTAAAGATAGCATTCAGCAAGTCACTGACTTACTATTGCAACCTCCGATGAAAGATAAATACTCCAGTTTAAAGGACAGACTATTAACAGTGTACGAGGAATCTGAACTACGTCAAGTGCAAAAATTATTAAGCGAAATTGACCTTGGAGAACAAAAGCCGTCACAACTACTACGTCGCATGAGAGAATTGGCTCGTGATAAATTTTCCGGCGACACATTACGCATATTGTGGACAGGACATCTACCTTCGGCTGTGCGCGCCATCCTAACCGTCAGTGAAGTTAAAGATCTTGAGAAGTTGGCGGAAATAGCGGATAAGGTTATGGAATCATCCAGAGTGAGTAGTACTATCGCAGAAGTTACACCGACAACCTCATCAGCGTCACACGACTTTCTGGTAGCTGAGATATCCAAGCTTAGTAAGTCGATTGAGAATATGCAAAGAGGTAGACAGCAATGGCGGCATCACTACAACCAACGTGGTAGATCCCAATCGCGAGGTCGACGCAACACTTCGTCACACAGGCGTAATCCACAATCACCTGACTGGTTATGCTTTTACCATTTCCGTTTTGGTAACCGAGCTCATAAGTGTGTACAACCATGTAATTACAAGGAAGGCAAGGAGAGTAAGGAAAACTAGAAACGGTACAGTCGTCGACGGGATACTGTACTGACTCCGTCAATAACCGCCTATGCGTTACGGACATTAACTCTGGCTTACGATTTTTAATTGACACTGGTGCAAATGTGTCAGTTTTGCCCGTATCACAGAAGGTAAAAACCCAGAGTGAGTGTAATAATTATAAGTTATATGCGGCCAATGGAACTGAAATTCGTACGTATGGTATTAAAAATTTAGTATTAAACCTTAATCTTAGAAAACCATTTCGATGGCATTTTATTGTGGCAGATGTTAAACAGCCTATAATCGGCGCTGATCTATTACGTCATTATGGGTTGTTAGTGGATCTGAATAATAGAAAATTAATTGATAGTGACACGAATTTGTTAACACTTGGCAGCATAATTTCTTGCACTGACCCATCAGTGAACACTGTTGAAGCTAATCATCCTTTTCTTAAATTATTATCTGAATTTTCAGAAATTACGAAGCCTATTTCATTTAAGGAATGCGAGTCTGACAATGATGTTTATCACCATATCGAGACCACGGGAGTTCCAGTTCAAGCGCGAGCACGACCACTTCCTGCTAACTGGTACCATAAAGTTAAAGAGGAATTTAGGCTAATGCAAGAATTAGGTATATGCAGACCGTCAAAGAGTCAATGGGCAAGTCCATTGCACGTCGTCATGAAGAAGAATGGGGATATTCGGCCTTGTGGTGACTACAGACGTCTTAACGCCATCACCAAACCGGACATGTACCCCGTGCCACGTCTGCATAATTTTACATACATATTGGCAGGTAAGAAAATTTTTTCTAGGCTCGACATTAATAGGGCATATCATCATATTAAAATAGCACCGGAAGATATTGAAAAAACGGCAATAATTACAGAATTTGGCTTATTTGAATTTTTACGACTTACATTTGGTTTACGTAACGCTAGTCAAACTTTTCAGAGATTCATGAATAACAACGTATTAAAAGGTTTCGATTTTCTTTTCAATTTTATTGATGACGTAATTATTGCAAGTGATAACTTAGAACAGCATAAAATACATTTACGTAAAGTATTTGAACGATTTAGAAGTTTTGGCATTACAATAAATTTATCTAAATGTGATTTCGGCAAGACTAGTATTGAATTTTTAGGATATCAAGTGTCAGTCGATGGTATACGACCACTTGACCACAAAGTTCAAGCTATCGTAGATTACCCTAGACCGGAAACTGTCGAACAACTACGACGTTTTTTAGGCATGATTAATTTTTATAGAGCAAGCATACCTAACGCGGCAGAATGTCAATCAATTTTAAACGCATTTTTAAAAAATTCTAAACGTAAAGACAAATCTAGTATACCCTGGACTGAGGAATCAATTGACGCTTTTGAAAAGTGTAAATTAAGCCTTAAGAATGCAGCCATATTGTCACATCCTATCCCGGATGTACCCTTATCTCTTATGACGGATGCTTCGGACAAATCGGCTGGGGCAGTTTTACAACAATGGATTAACAATAAATGGTTACCATTAGGTTACTTTTCCCGTAAATTTACTAAAGCGCAAGAAAAGTACTCAACCTATGATAGGGAATTGACTGCAATATTTATGGCTATAAAACATTTTCGATATATTATAGAAGGTTGTCAATTAACTGTATTTACGGATCATAAACCATTAATTTATGCTTTTGATAAATTACAAAGTAACAGCGAAACACCGAAACGGACAAGACAATTATTATTTATTAGCGAATTTACAACAGACATTAGGTATATTCAAGGTAGTAACAACGAAACTGCTGACGCGTTATCGCGCGTGGAAACTATACACTGCCCTACGTCAATTGATTACTCGGAACTGGCTGATGCTCAGGAATGTGACGAACAACTGTCGCAATTGTTAGATGAAACTAAATATAATAATTCTTTCAAGAAAATTTTTATTCCTAATAATAACAAATTCATTTATTGTGAAAATTCAACTCCTACGAGCAGACCTTATATACCCGAAAACTTGAGACGAATTGCTTTTAACTCTGTTCATGATTCTAGCCATCCTGGCATTCGTTTGACGCGTAAATTAGTAGCGCAACGATTTTTTTGGCCTGGTTTAAACCGTGATGTTGGACGGTGGGCGAAAGCCTGTATCCAATGTCAACGATCTAAAATTGGTAGACATACTATATCCGACTTTGAAGCCTATCCATATGCTAACCGTTTTGAGCATGTACATATAGATATAGTAGGTCCTCTTCCGACATCGGCGGAGGGATATAAGTATCTAATTACTATGATAGATAGATATAGTAGATGGCCTGAATGCATTCCAGCGAAAGATATTACAGCGGAAGCTGTGGCTAGAATATTTTATGAATCATGGATCATTCGTTTTGGGAGTCCAATCAAATTGACAAGCGATCAAGGACGTCAATTTGAAAGCAACTTGTTTACAGAACTTTTAAAGTTAATGGGTATTAAAAAGTATCGTAGTAGTCCGTACCATCCTCAAAGTAATGGTATCGTTGAACGGTGGCATCGATCTTTGAAAGCAGCACTTACAGCACGGTTAATAAACAATTCTTCTTGGTACACTGAGTTGCCTACTGTGTTATTAGGGTTACGTGCGGCAAGTAGAAGTGATAATGGTGTAAGTCCTGCAGAATATGTTTACGGTCAAACCATTCGTTTACCTGGAGACTTTTACAACGTGTCAGATAAACGAATCGGTAACGATTTTACTTTTTTAGAACAATTAAAGTCTACTATTAAAAATTTAAAACCAGTATCACGAAATCATCAGAACTCACGGACATTATTTATACACAATGATTTAGGTAAGTGTGAGCATGTTTTCGTACGTAATGATGCGGTACGCAGACCATTAACACCTGCGTATGATGGTCCTTACCGAGTCATCGAAAGGCGAAATAAAGTATTCGTAGTACAACTGCCCAATAGAAAGGTAAGTATATCAATAGACAGACTTAAACCAGCATTTTTAATTAATGACCAAAATTGTGATGTAAGAAATTGTGATGCCAGTGTGAGTAAAGCATTAGATTTTACCAATAAAAATGTATTATGTAATGAAAAAGTAACTAGGAGTGGCCGTAAAGTTAAACCACCCGTTCGATTTAATTGTTAATTAAAAAAATATAATAACTCATAAATTTCGTCTAATAAAATATAATATTGCATAAATATAATATTGTAATTGTAATAACTACTTATACTAATACTGAACTGTAACACTAAATATATTGTTTATGTAACATACGCGTATATGAGCTTGTAGTATAACTCATATTTTAGTCGTAAGCAAAGACAGTATAAACAACTTGTTATTGATGGACTAATTTTATTCATTTTGTTTTTCTAGAACAATACTAATTGTTATTGTTACAGCGGATTGTTATTAAATTGTCAACATTGCATTATGCACACCTGAGACCTACTTACTTGTTTCTTAACGTTAAATTATAGAAATCATTTATTATAATTATCACCTTCGTTAGTTAAAGTACTTTCGGTAATTTGAAATTACAGTTTTTAAGATGGGCAAATCGTATAGCAAAGAAGAAGTAATAATAGCCCAAAACTCAGCGGTAGAAATGCACATATCTAAATATAACTTAATTATGTCTATAATGGCAGCAATGCTGGGCATTATCATCCTTTTTGCATCGTGGCGACTTTGTCGTCACAGGGCTAAGAAGTGGCTTAGAAGAGAGATAGTGCGGATTCCAGGAATAAATCCTGCACCATCGACGGTAACGCACACGGTTCCCATGCAGCCGTCTACAGCCAGCTACGCGTAATTTAATACATTTGTTATTGTGTTCCAAGTTCCAAGTACAGTGAAGTGCATAATGCAGTGTAATGTTATGATATTGTAACAATGTTAGTATTATAGATTTTAAATTTTTATTTGGATTGTAAAAATTTGGGGGGTGTAGTGTAGGGACCATGTAAGTATGAATGGCTGAGTAAGCAAGTTCGTATGCAAGTGTGAAGTATGTGAGGAGTCGAGTTAGTTACTGCGCACTAACCGACGCGAATGCATGTGTATTCGTTTCGGGGTAAAATTGGAAATACAAAAAGTGAACTATATTGATTTGGACTTTAATTTAACATCCTGGTGGCAGTAACTCCCAATGCAGGAATAGGGTGGGACACGTGGCCATATTAGTCCCACAAGTTCATAAGAATGGTATTTCGCTTCGGCTCCCTTCGTTACCTGACTATAATAAGCTACCACATGACGATTACCATCCTTATGAAGCTGTTGTAAGATCGCGCCATAACCCAAACTACTTGCGTCCGTGTGGACTTCAGTGGCTAAGGTTGGATCGAATATTACAAGAACCGGTTCGTCAGTCAAAATTTTAATTATATCCTGGCGAACCCGCTCCTGCTCAGTACCCCAATGGAAAGTTACATTTTTACACGTTAAGCGTGCTATGCAGGTAGTTCTCATCGAATAGTTACAAATATATTTTCGAAAATACCCTGCTAAACCCAGGAATTGTCTAACTTGTTTTCGGTTTTGTGGAACAGGAGAATTTACAAGAGCTTGAATTTTACTTTTAGATGGTTTAACCCGCCCATTAGATATTACACGACCCAGATACTCAATCTCATTGCACAAGAATGAACACTTTTTTAAATTAATAGAAAAACCAGTTCTTGTGAGAACTGACAATACCTTTTCCAGAATCTGTAAACCTTCCTCAATGGAGGATGAAAGAATTAAACAGTCATCTATGTACACCAACACATTTCCATCATTGATTAGGTTACGCAGAGTTTTACTAATAATGCGTTGGTAAACTACAGGTGCATTTGACAGTCCAAAAGGCATTTTTACATATTCATAATGTCCTTTCGGCGTTACGAAACCTGTTAATGGAATAGAAGCTTCGTCTAACTGAATTTGGTGAAACCCAGACGCCATATCCAACGTAGTGAAATACTTGCCTTTCCCCAGACGATCGATATGGTCGTCGATAAGGGGCAGCGGGAATCGATCTTTGACTGAAATTCTATTTAATGCGCGAAAATCAGCACACATACGGTCGGAGCCATCTTTCTTTTTAACTAATAAGACAGGGCTTGAATAAGGTGACTCCGATTCACGTATGATGATACCCTTAGAGAGAAGGTCTTCTATAATGCTACGTACCTTTAATTTTTCCTCATACGGCATCTTGTAAGGACGATAATGCACTGGGGTGTCACTATTAACTCGTATACGCATTACTCCTGTATTAACGGTAGATGTTGCTGTCCCAGAGATCATATAGTCCGAAAAATTATTTAAAATACTTACTAAAGCTTTTAAATCGTCACCTGTTATAGAAGTCTTTACTTGAGACAGCTCATGCACCTGTATAGCTGAAACATGTTTGAGTTTAGAATCGTGTATTATTCGTTGTGAATGGTTTGTCCTGATATAAGTAACACCCTCGCGGTTAAGTACATCTGTGCCTATAATAACAGGAGCATTCATACACTCATTGGGTACTACCAACAAGTCTACCTCTACCGATATGTCTTCTAATTCAATAACAAGGGTAACATAGGAGTTTACGTAAGTTATCGACTCTCCTACGCCCTTAAGTTGTTGGTGTGTAGATTTCTGTTGACATTCTAAATGTTTTACCACAGATAAAGATATAAGTGATACACCTATAGCGCCACTATCTATTAAAATATCCACAGGTATGCCTTGGATTATACCGGTCACAACATCGGTGCGGTCCTGAGATTTATTGGCGCAAAAGTTTACATTATTACTATTGCGTTGTTGTGAACGTTGCTTCGCGAAACAACTACTAATATCATGACCCATTTTTTTACAGTAGGTACAAGAAAGAGTTAAGCCTTGATTTTTTCCCTTATTAAATTCTTTTTTAAAAGGAATAGTTAAACTGTTTGGTTTTACCTTCTTAGGGCAGTTAGCGATCCTATGACCCAATTCACTACATAAAAAACACTTCCCTTGGTCAGATCGGAATGTTCTTTTTATTTTGTCCTTGTCCGTAACCGGGCGGTTATTTACACGAGTGTTTGAATCACTTATTGAAGCGCTGGGTTTAATAAATGTTGAAAGATAATACACTAGATCGTTTGGGGTGAGGTTAGCATTTATAGCAGATGCTTTAACATGTGGATCCTTAATGCCGCGAAGGACAATAGCCGTAATGAGTTCATCACTAATGCCTTTGACAATACGTAAACGTAACATGCATTTGCGTGCATAATCAGCATAAGTATGAAACTTATCAGAGTCAGTGCACATAACATCAAACAGAATGCTGGCCATGTCTACCCTTTTTACACAGAATGGCTTGAAATCAGCTTTAAAATTACTCCAAGATCTGTCACTAGTGAACCATTCATCCAGCCACACCCTAGCATCCCCCTTTAGACAGCCTCCAACGCGAGACAAGCATTCTTGATCATCCCATCGATTAGCCACCTTAGCTCTTTCCACCTCGCTAAACCATAAATCCACATCATGCAAGCTAGTATCGAAATTTGAAACATAATACTTGTAAGTACTTACATTTTTAACGACTCAATAGCGGCCACAATTTGGTCGGCCCCATTTGCAGGACCTGTTGAACCCACCGTTTGTGTGTGTGTCTCCAGAGCCTGAAGACGTGACATGATGGTATCCCATGAGTCACAGCCCCGACGGTCACAAGACTATTTTCACGACGGTGATTTGACCACTCATGATTTCGGCTGCGACACCTGTTGTCACGACGACGTTGATGATCACCGTCACGACTACGAGATCGCGTAAATCGTATCGATGGTCCACGTAAGTGATGTGAACGATCTTGCAAGATTGAGTTCGTGAGCGGCTTGATGTTCCTCGCGAACGGGGCGGTGACCTACGCAAACGTCGCAGTGGGCTTCGTGAATATTGCGAGCGTCTCCTACGCGGGCTTAAACTTGGAGTATAACGGGCGCGACACGGCCTATCCATTTTAATCGCTTTACGGATACTAATGTTTAAAACGCGTAGTATTTTACATTAACGAAAATGTTTATTTGAATTTATGTGGGTACGCGGATCCTATCCCAATTCTGATTTTAGGAATCAGAATAAAAAAGGGTTTAAAGAATGACATTTATTAACTTAAATATTTTTAAACAAAATAATCTGAACTGATAAATACTATTAAACTAAAAATTTACTATAATGGTAAACACCAAATTTATAACCGAAATCGGGAGGAGTAGCTACCGCGCGGGATAAATTATTATAAAGACTGGATTTTATAACGGGTGCGTCTCCCTTTATATAGACAGCCGGTGACGTGATTTCATTTTTTCATCGGCTGACATCTATCAATATATATATGTCATATTTGTTATATGAATTTTATGGTGTACAATAAAGAGTTTTTGTATTGTATAATTTGACACGCAACTCAAAGCTCTTTTTATCGAACACCGTGAAAAGCAAAAGTATGCAAAATTTTGGCAAAATGTTCGAAGCACTTATAACAATTTGAAAGGCTGCGCACGATTTATTTTAACATTTTTTCTATCTACATATCTCTGTGAAGCTTCATTTTCAAAGATGAGCTTCTTAAAAAACAAGTACCGCAATCGTCTTTCAACTCATTTAGAAGACGCAATGAGGATTGCATGTAATCCAAAAGATGCTGATATTGACTATATAATTAAAGAAGTTCAACACCATTAAATTTCAACGAAGAAGTTGTTATAAAAAAAAAACATTATTTTGTAGTGAAAATATTAAATTGACTGTGTTCAATTTCAATAAAATTATTAAGCTTGTGGGATGTTATGGCCACGTGTCCCACCCTATTCCTGCATTGGGAGTTACTGCCACCAGGATGTAGAATTAAAGTCCGAATCAATGTAGTTCACTTTTATTTCCAATTTTACCCCGATACGAATACACATGCATTCGTGTAGGTTAGTGCGCAGAAACTAACTCGACTCCTCACATACTTCACACTTGCATACAAACTTGCTTACTCAGCCATTCATACTTACATGGTCCCTACAAACGGAATGATGGATTTCTTTTTATTCACCATTGTATCCTAACACATTTACACAAAGGTCGAACGCATTTACACGAAGAAGGTAATGGTATTTAACGTAACTTATCACAACAGTGGCTTTTGTCTACTCTTACGCATTAGGATCGTATACTTACTTTTTATGTCATATTTATTTGTTGTGATTGATTGACAACTACTCAGAGTCAGTATTTAAACATAAAAAATAAGAATACGGATCGAACGCACGCATTGTACACTATGTACAATCGTCCTTAGTGTGCGGCCCGGTAGGGATATCTGCGCTACACTGAGTGGCCCTTAGCCGGAAAAGTATGACGACCGCTGGTCTAAGCCGTGTATCATACACGGCTTGGCTGCACATTATTTCCTTTTTTTTCTTCATAATTACAATCTTTTCAATCTTACTATACTCAACGTCTTCCGTCTTAATTCATCAATGTCCTATTCCCCTTCCTCTCTTCTTACCGACCATAACTAATTATCATAGACAATTATTTTATTTTATTCTTTTAACAAGATAACTAAATTAAACATCATACATGGATATGTGCATTATACAAAACCTCTTCTCAAATTTATAAAAAAACGGGTCGATTTTGACCTGGATTTAAAATTTAGAAAAACCGAATCAATTTAATACTCAGATGTTATAACTTTCGAAATACTGCCGATACAGCAGCATTACAGTAATCTACCATGCTACGTTTTTTTTAACCACTAAGATCTTAAACAATGACTGCCAGACGGACGATAGCCACCACCATTATAAAAAATATAAATAAATAAATATCAGTACTTACCGTGACTTCTACCTACTCTCCTCATAATATCTGATACACTTTTTTTTTTTTTTTTGTTTTCGAGGGGGAAACCTTCAAAAGGTACCCGACGCCGTGGGAGCGACGAAAGGTTATGTGGGATTTTTACCGCACTAAAACCCCCCCGGTGGCCATCCTCGGCGCTAAAAAGAGGACTCAGGGATCTCCAACAAACACCACCGGAATCCTCTAAGCGTGTTGCCCCATCGGGCTCCTCCCAGATGGGCGGCTGGGCCCACCGCTCCGTCTAGTCTATACGACGATATGCGACCACACATACCGCCGTCCTTCCCGGGACCGCCTGGCTGGACGGTTCAAGCTCCCACTCTAGCCGCCCGCAACCCCGGAAGCCCCTTTTAGTCGCCTCTTACGACAGGCAGAGGATACCGTAGCCCTATTCTGATCCCGGAACTACAGGGACGAATATCTGATACACTTAATCCATACTGTAACACGTGGTTTCAAGTAATCATGACCTCATAATAGTACTTCCTTTTCCTCCAAAAAGCCCAGACATAAATCTATGGGGTCTCATGGTCCAGTAGTGGGACGTAGATACACCCCGTCACCGTGCTATTATTCAACGCCACGTGTTCGAAATTTGGGAATCTTTCAGAGGTAGTAATATATGTCAGAATAACGGGGGACACACTCGTTATTAATATTTCAGTTTAATATTGTATGTTAAGTGCAATAATTTTAACTAGTCACCCGTCGCATCGGTCGAAATTCGCCCGTAATTTACATTAAAAAAACTTACGTTCATATTGTCCAAAGTAATACGAATATTTCTCAAATTGAAATAAAATGTAAAAAAAAATAAGTAATTTTGAACGCACCCGTTAAATATAAAAAAGAGGTTTAATTATCTAAGCCGCATTTAAAAGCAATAGCGGTATTTTGACAAAGACATCTGACATTTTTGACGTTATGGTTTTTCATAGTAAGACATTGTTCTATTTCGTTTACTATGTATGTGTTTGTTATAAATGCACGGTAGTGTGTGTAATGTGTTTTTAGTTGATTTTATGTATGAAAAATGCATTATTTGAAAAAAATATTAACATTCTGCACTCCTTCTCTATGTCAACTATAACCGTGCAAAATTTTATACTCCTCCATCCGCGGTAAGTTACTTAAAAATGCTTCACAAGTTTTTGCTTCACGTATTAATATTATGATTTAAGTTTCAATGAATAAAATATTGGTTCAGTGTTTTTATTACGTTAACATAACTATTACTTTTAATTACCCTTTTTTGTAAAACTCAGTATCTGAATATACACACAAACCAAGGTCCGCGAGACTTTTAGTGGCAGCGCCTTTGCAACATGAATATTTAGCATCACCTAAGGGCCAAAACACAAAAAGGCGTTGCGGCGCTGCCTGTTTTTGCCGCGCCGCCTGCCGCTTCCTAGAATTTTGCGGTACGCAACGCGCCGCACATTCCAGCGTTATGACGTCACACTTAACGACAACAATTTCGGTCAGTTTTATTGAAGGACGCTTACAGACAGCACGTGTTTTATGTCGAGTCTTTGGTCAAAAGGGACCACTTGAAAAGGGACCGCGGTCCCTTATGGGCAATACCGTTTTTGAATGGGTCGTTTGGGACCAAATATTCAAGATAAAAATATACAGTCGGCAGAAAAATCTGCATGTTGTTATGAGATATTTTTACTCTAAATATTAGCTTCTATTTGATAATAAGATGGCATTTAATTACAGTAATATACAAGGTGATTTGTAACTCGACGTATTCCTTTTGGGATAAATATAACTTCATCTTTTCATCATCTTCATCATTTAAACTTATTGTTGAATGATCCAGTAAGTCTAATAAACAAAAGACGAACTTCTAACAACAATTACGAAAAAAGGTCCTGTAATTTATTGCAACAAATAAAAACTTAATGTTATGGCTACCTACCGGCCGCACCCGCCTAGGCAAACAATTGTTTATCTATTGTTTGTTCTTATTTCCGTGATTACCGTCGTTATAAGCATACCGTCGCGGTACGATGACAAGCGGTTTTGCGATGCACGTGCTCTATGTACGTTTTTTTCTGGGAATCGTTGTTTGTGTGTGTCATTATACAAATTATTAAATTTAACTTTTGTGAATAGCTAATAAAACAAGGAAGCTTTTATAGTAGTTTGTACAATTGATTTTTCAAAACACAGTTTTCTATTGACAAAATCATTGACTCAAAACAAAATTTCATCTTAAAAAATTAAAATAAAGTTTCTTACGCCTAATAACAAATAATAATAAATCATATTTATAACAAACAATTGTAAAAATCACAGATAGTCTAAATCTAAAAAAAAAAAAATAGTCCGTTCCTACAAATATCAAGTAAGATTTTTAGATTACTATAAATGTATAACCTAGTTTTAAAAATCAGTCTCGTACAATATTATTATTTTATAGTCTTAATTTTTCTAAGCAGTGGCCAATACTTATTTTGCCGCTTAATAACTCACTCACAGTCTGATCGATCCTTCTTTTTAACTGTAATGTTTCAGGCATCCTCTTTGACAGTTGAATCCTGTTCGCAATAGCCAATGCAGCAGAATAATGATTCATATCTTTTTGTAACCCTTCACACAACTGGGCAATATTTGGTCTCGATTTAATATATTTTCTAATATGGTTATTCCACTGCTCGACGGCGTTATTTGTTTTATGTAGTTCTCCAAATGTGCACCAAATACCTGAAAAGTTTGAATTTTGAAGCCACGAACGTACGAAGTAGTCGTAAAATTTTATGACTTCTGCACTATTAGGGGACTCTTCCATGACGTAAAGCCACCCTTCATCTAATTGTTCTAGTGGAAGATGAGAAAGAGCCACACAAAGCTGAATGTGTATTTTTCCAACTTTAGTTTTAAAAACGCCCAGTTCTTTTGCTTTACGCCATAAGCTTCGTTTGAAATGAAAATAACAACCAACTATTTTCACATCTGGGAAAACACTTCGCAGGGAAATCATTGCCGCCACTTCGAAGTCCATGGTGACTACTAAAGGATTCCACTCAGATATCCGACTTTTTATTAATTCAAAAAGCAGCTCATATGTAGCCCTCTTTTTGTCAGGAAGCAGTGCATAAACAACCGGAACAATATTTACATAGTCATCTGTACTTCCTACGTCTGCGTGAAGGGTATAGAGCTGATAGAATACTTTGGGACAGATGCTAAATGTTCCATCGATGAAAAATCTCTTACAAAATTTAATGTATTTTCTCATTCACGGATCAGCGAAGACTAAAATGCGTTTGTTTTTTTCTTTAAAGTCAGCCAGTACTAATTGTTGATATTTTAATGGAAGCTCTATATCAAGCGCTCTGTAGAACGTGACTTTCTTTGCTCCGATAGAGGTATTTCTTTTGCTATAAAGCCGCTTTTTAACACTTTCAAATTCGGGTAATTTTTTTAGAAGATCAAGTCCTCGGTCTTTCAGAATCTGCATATTTTTTTCAAATATATGTGTGATTGGTGCATTTAAGTCGTTTTCAACTTGTTTTGTACATATTTGCATTTGATGCTTTATTTCACTATCTTCTAAATCATTAGGCTCGTGACTATGAATAGTTTCCTTTGAAATTACCATAGGATCATTATTAGTTTTTATTGTAGCATTGCAATATGTTACGAGCCATCTTTATTAGTTCTTTTCAAATAATATTCGTACCCAGCTCTACACAAACGCGCTTTGCCTTTTTGGGTGGTGCTAATATTAAATTTTCCACTTAGACCAGCGCTTGTTGAAGGGTCTTCATTATTCATTTTGACAACCCTAAAATTGAACAAAATATCATTTAAGAATGAAAAAATTCAACGCTAAACAGTACTCGCAGTTGAAAAAATAGCAAAGGAATGAAATAATAAAAAAATACTGTGAAGATACTATTATTAAAATATTTTGCAACCCAAACTTAATAAAACCTTAAAGAGATGAAGTTTATTTTCATAGTATGTATTCCAAGACATAGTACTTAAAGGTATTGACATACTTTATTTTAAAATGTACCAACTTACATTTTGTTATAGTGTGTATGATAACAACACTGTATTATTTGTTTTAGGATCAAAATAGTGCACTGTTTTAAATGTAATTCAGACATGAATGAAGATTACTATCTTTTTTTAAGTAATATGGGTACCTGAAATCATAATTGTAATTGGCTATTAGCTATGAAGTAGGATTAGTCTTTGTTTACATAGAACCATAACTATACAGTAGTTTAAGGTTATCATAGTGAAGCCACATAATATGTTTTTCCTTTTTGGATGATGAAAATGCTCAAATATGTAATCACTGATTATTAAACATGCAAATAAAGTCAGTGCCTACTTGTAGTGAAAGACACAAAGTGAACATAAATAGTTTGAGTTGCAGCATTCTCATGACCAGCATGTTTGCATATGGTGTCAACGCTTTTCATATGAGAAGCGTACTCATTCATAGCAGTTCGACCGGAGAAGTACCAACGCCACATCTATTTCCAGCGTGAAGCAATTCTTGCGTTTCGATAGAAGGGTGTGGTTGCCGGCACACTTTTGTATGAGGCGACCATCTTAGTATTAGTTAGTATTAGTTCTGTATGAAGTTGATTACAAATGTCCATGAGCGGCAGTGACCGCTTACCTCATATACGCTCGTTTCCTACTTCATTCAGATAAAAATATACTCTGCAAACAATCAACTGTGTTGTCCAAAAAACCCTTTATTGTCGCAGAGTACTACTTAGTAGGATAGGTGAATTTGTCAGTCACTTCAACACATTGTTTGATAAAAATCTTTTATTATCATATCGCTTTGTTAAAGTCCAACATTCCCTGTAATTAGCCGAAACAGGTTGTATGTCAAAGCAACTGTTCAGCTTCCCCCGATAGATGTCCCTTTAAATTGTAACGCAGCTGTGATGAGATGCTTTAATGTGGCGTGGTGCGGTGACAAAGGTGTTGCGGTGTGGCGACGAAGGAGGTGCGGTGAGGCGAGGGGGTGAGGAGAGGAGAGGTGCGATGATTGACAAGGCAGAGCTGTCATTATTGTAAAAGAATTGGGAATAAAATTTTGGTTAAAAGTATTTTTTTGGTGTATTATTTTACAGCGTTATAAAATAGTGAAGCTTCTGGACATCATCGAGAACTTCATCCTTATCGATCTAAGATAAAGACAAATCATGAAAGGAAGTCCACTCGGTGTATTGCCCCGAGGAATTAGGCAAACGTTACAATGCAGCACAACACCAAGCACCTCTGAACACGCTCTTGACAGGTCCAATGAAAGGCTCACATCCAGTCACCTTCGGTAAGAAGGAATTGGATGCTTTCGAAGCGTGCAAGCAAGGTTTGTGCCAAGCCGCGATGTTAGCCCATCCTGACACCTGCGCTCAACTGGCCCTCGTAACGGACGCCTCCGATACTGCAATGGGCGCGGTTTTGCAGCAACAGAGAGCAGGTGCGTGGGAGCCTCTCGCATTCTTCTCGAGAAAATTGAGCCCCACGCAGTCCAAGTACTCGCCATACGACCGAGAACTACTAGCCATATACGAGTCTATTAAACATTTTAGACACATGGTTGAGGCTCGTAACTTTGTGATCTATACCGATCACAAGCCCCTCACGTTTGCCTTCACTTCCAGAAGGGAAAATTGTTCACCGAGGCAGTTTCGTCACTTGGATTTTATATCGCAGTTTTCCACGGACGTATGACACATTTCGAGTAAGAATAATGTGGGACTTGTAGTTCCCCTCGACCCTACGTCGCTGAGATTTATAGGCGACGAATTTTTGATTCTCTACACTGCTTAAGTCACCTAGACGCTAGAGCATCTGTAAAATTGGTTAGTGAGCGTTACGTGTGGCCGGGTGTCCGAAAGGATTGCCGGGAATGGGCGCGCAGCTGTTTGGCTTGCCAGCGCTCAAAGGTCACGAGACATATCTCTTCTCCGTTAGGGACATATAATCTTCCGCAGGGGAGGTTTCAAATAGTTCGTATTGACCTCATAGGTCCGTTGCCACTCTCTTTAGGTCAACGGTACTGCCTCACTGCCATCGACCGTTTTACTCGTTGGCCTGAGGCGATTCCGATAGCGGACATTACCGCTGAAACAGAGGCAAAGGCCTTATTGAGTGGTTGGATCTCGCGATTTGGGTGTCCTGTTAAGATCGTGACGGATAGGGGGAGGCAGTTCGAGTCAGCGTTGTTTAAGGTGTTGTCGCAAACCATAGGCTTCGACATCAAAGACATGGTGGAGAGCTGCCATAACCTGCCACGCAAGCAGTACATGGATTGAGTCGCTTCCTTTAGTTTTGTTAGGAATTAGGACAGCGTTTAAAGATAATATTAAAGCATAGTAAATTCCGCTTTAAATTTCGTTTTTCTTCTCCTTCTCTGAATCTGTACTTTCTACTGTGCTTTGTGTGTGAATAAACTGTTTCTTTTGTGCTGTACCTTGGACTGCTTTTATTTACGTCGACCCGGCTTCCCATAAAGGTACACGGACTTTGCTTAACGTTTGGACAATTGTAGTGCATACCACTATTACACACACATCACGTCCTACACACTAAATGGCCAACTCTTAGGGTTAAGGCCTCTTTTTAGCTCGCAGTACTCTCTCGGATAAATGCTCTAGACGAATCTCGAGAAGCCACGACGTATGGTAAGCGGCCTTCGCAAAATGTCATTCCTGTAGATATTAACAATTGTGAAGGATTATTACACAGCATAAAAATAGGCGTAGGCTCCAGGGTAATGTTAAGAAGAAATATGGCGTTCTCAGACGGAGTAGTCAACGGAGCAATGGGCATTATTAAGAAAATAAAGTGGCCAGCTCTTCGCCGTGACTAACTAGAAGAAGTAGAGGCACCCGAAGCACTCATTCAATTTGATGACCAAACTGTAGGCACTAGGGTAAAAGATGCGGAGGGTCTAGCATTAATCACACCATCTGCAACTTTTCAAGTTATAAGAGGTTATGCTTTGAGGTTAATGCTTCCGCTAATATTAAGTTGGGCTTTTTTTTTTTTTTGTTTTCGAGGGGGAAACCTTCCAAAGGTACCCGACGCCGTGGGAGCGACGCAGGGTTATGTGGGATTTTTACCGCACTAAAACCCCCCCGGTGGCCGTCCTCGGCGCTGAAAAGGGAGGACTCCGGGATCTCGAAACGACTTCAACCGGAATCCTCCGAGCGCGCTGCCCCATCGGGCTCCTCCCAGATGGGCGGCTGGGCCCACCGCTCCGTCTAGTCTTTACGACGGTATGCGACCACACATACCGCCGTCCTTCCCGGGATTGCCTGACCGAACGGTTCGAGCTCCCACTCTAGCCGTCTGCAACCCCGGAAGCCCCTTTTAGTCGCCTCTTACGACAGGCAGGGGATACCGTAGCCCTATTCTGACCCATAGGCTACAGGGACGATTAAGTTGGGCTGTCACCGTTCAAAAGTTTCAAGGTACAACATTAGAGAGGGCGGTGATAGATCTTGGGGAAAAATCGCTAAATATGTAGCTTTAACTCTGGTAAACAATTTAGATGGTATCGAATTAAGTGATTTAGAGCCATCTAAGTTATTAAACATGCCACATGACGACAAAAAAACGCAACGATTGAGACAGTTCAATTTAATCAATATTAATTTCATTTTAAAATATTTCAGCTCAATCGGCAACCGGAAAGTGCCGGAAAGGCAGATACATTAGAACAAAAATGGAAAGAATTCATAGAAACACATAAAGGTATAATAGAAACTTCATCAAAAATAGATTTAGAAAAAAAGACGTATTTTACAACAGATATATCTATATGAAAAAACTGAAGAAATTTACAAAGAATATAAAACAGAATTAAAACAACACATGATCAACTTTGAAATTTACAATAATCCAGTAGAAATAAAACAATCAACCTTAAAAACTAATAATTTAAATGTAAAGTTGCCTAAAATTTGTTTGCCTAATTCCTCGGGCCAATACACCGTACCTTCGTGATTTGTTTTTATCTTTGATCGATAAGGATGAAGCTCTCGTTGATGTCCAGAAGCTTCACTATTTAAAGGACATCTATCGGGGAAGCTGAACAGTTGCTGCGACATACACCCTGTTTCGGCTAATTACAGGGAATGTTGGACTACTTTAACAAAGCACTATGATAATAAAAGGTTTAACCCGGCGAGCGTAAGGTTGGGTGTGGTACACCCAGACCTACAAAAAATGATAAGCATTTTTATAAAAAAATGATATTACGCGTGGTGCGCCTGAGTAGCTGCGCGGGAGGAGGTACCGAAGCATCTACTGCTGCTGCCTCAGTCAACCGCCGCCCGGTAAATAAAATAGATGAAGTTGATACTGCCAGCGGGTGCCCGAAACCCATCTTACGCTACTTTTACGAATTTTAACAAACTCATTTTGTTTTCTTTTTATTATACTATGCATTGTTTCCTTTTATTTTCACTATAAAAATGTCGAATGTCATACGAATACAACCAAAATAGATTATTACGTCTTTTCGAAGAAGCCGAAGACAGTTCTACCGACGAATGAAGTAGTGACCAAGATATTGATCATATTAGTGTAAGAAGCTATGAAAGTGAGACAAAGTAGGAGTAAGATGACGAAGAACAGCCTGTAGAATCCAAAGGAAATGTTATGGAAGGTAGTTATTTGTTGGTGGAAAATGGAATGAAATAGGTCACAGCACCAAACAGGGCACATGTACATACTCGTACTATGCCGGATGTCGGAAAATATTGTAAGAGAAAGACAAGGAGTGAGCCTTTTTTTTTTCTTGAGGCGGAAACCTTCAAAAGGTACCCGACGCCATAGGAGCGACGCAGAGTTATGTGGGATTTTCACCGTACTAAAACCCATCGTGACCGTCCTCGGCTCTACAAAGAGGACTACGGGATCTCATAAGGAATGCAACCGGAGTTCTCTTAACGCGTTGCCTCATTTAAGTGAGGTACTTTTCCATCTCCTATTAAAAGTAACTATGAATGAAAATGTGTACTGCCTCCACCTAAATGTGTTTTGATAATAGTGAATAGTTATAGAGTATGCACGAACTTTCATAACGAAGAAGTTTTTCAGCAGCAATTAACAATGTAGCTGACTAGTTCCTCTTACTATCTACTGGCAGTGTTTGGCAAAAATCACTAGTGAATCACATTACAGTGATTCCACCCATAATTTTGTTACAACTTCTAATGTCTGTATGGGTCTCTAACCTTTAACCTCTACATGAACTGAATCATGGTGCATTCATCCCATATTATTAAATTGACATTCTACAAAACTTTTCCGAAAGGCCATTTCGGTCAGAAATGGCCAGAGGCAATTTTGATACGATGACGCAACGGTCAAAGATAGTTTTCCTTTACACTTCACTTAAGCTAATATGAAGTTGGTAAGAAAGGTTTTGCCGGTTCCAGGTCCAGGAGCATCTAAGAAAAATATATTACCTTTGTTATGCCGAACACTGGAAATTATTGTAGTTTTATTCAAAACGTGGACTTCTTTCGTAATATTTGGATTTTTATTCATCACGACATTTATATAACCGGTTTTTTTTTTCGGTGTTATATACTGTGATGTTTCCCGACTTCCCTATCGTCACCGTCGTCAGACTCATTCACTGTAATTATTTTTTTTTTCTGAAAGAAGTTCATGCCATGCCACTAAACTGTATCCAGATCCCGCTAAATAAAGGTGGACTGCATGCTCGTTTGCCACTTCAGTCAGATAAAAAAACCCCTGCAAACAATCAACTGTGTTGTTCAAAAAACCCTTTATTGCCGCAGAGGACTCCTTAAGGATAGGTGAATTTATCAGTCGCTTTAACACATTGTTTGATAAAAAAACATGCGTGCGTACAAAGTACACATGTCAGAAGTGAAACTTCTTTGGCGAACTAATTTATAAATCTTGTTTATATTTATACAAATCTAAAACTTTAAATTTCCAAGATTAAGAGGAAGGGAAAAAGGCGTGATACGACGTTCGCTCTGTCTCACTTTTTCTCTCAATCTTTCTCACTCGCTTGCTCCCTACTCTCACTCCACGGCTAGTTGCTCATGCTACGTTCGCCCTGTCTTACTCTCTCTCAATCGGTCTCGATCACTCTCTCTCTCTTTTCCGACACTTCCGTTGCATACCGGCGTGACGTTTCATCTGTAAAAATTTTACCCTCATGCGCCTAAAGAAGTTTAACTTCAAAAACCTTTTATGTTCAAGAATACCGGGCCAATTAAATATATTTTATAAAGGAAACATGTATAGATATCAATTATATAAAAAATCAAAACCGCCAACACAAAGAAGAACAATACAAGTACAAAGTTATCCAGGACAAGCACCAGCGTACAGGGACGCTGGTGCTGTAGCCTCGGGGTCAGAATAGTGCTACGGTATCCTCTGCCTGTCGTAAGAGGCGACTAAAAGGGGCTTCCGGGGTTGCAGACGGCTAGAGTGGGAGCTCGAACCGTTCGGACAGGCAATCCCGGGAAGGACGGCGGTATGTGTGGTCGCATACCGTCGTAAAGACTAGACGGAGCGATGGGCCCAGCCACCCATCTGGGAGGAGCCCGATGGGGCAGCGCGCTCGGAGGATTCCGGTTGAAGTCGTTTCGAGATCCCGGAGTCCTCCTTTTCAGCGCCGAGGACGGCCACCGGGGGGGTTTTAGTGCGGTAAAAATCCCACATAACCCTGCGTCGCTCCCACGGCGTCGGGTACCTTTGAAAGGTTTCCCCCTCGAAAACACTGGTTTTTTGGACAACACAGTTGATTGTTTGCAGGGTTTTTTTATCTGACTGAAGTAGCAAACGAGCATGCAGTCCACCTTTATTTAGCGGGATCTGGATACAGTTTAGTGGCATGGCATGAACTTCTTTCAGAAAAAAAATACCTACAATGAATGATTCTGACGACGGTGACGATAGGGAAGTCGGGAAACATCACAGTATACAACACCCAAAAAAAGCAAACCGGTTATATAAATTTCGTGATGAATAAAAATCCAAATATTACGAAAGCAGTCCACGTTTTGAATAAAACTACAATAATTTGCAGTGTTCGGCATAACAAAGGTAATATATTTTTCTTAGATGCTCCTGGTGGAACCAGCTAAATCTTTCTTACCAACTTCATATTAGCTTAAGTGAAGTGTAAAGGAAAAGTATCTTTGACCGTTGCGTCATCGTTTCAAAATTGCCTCTGACCATTTCTTTGCAGAAAGATAGCGTATGTTCAATTCATGAAAATGGCCTTTTCAAAAAGTTTTGTAGGATGTCAATTTAATAATATGGGATGAATGCACCATGATTCAGTTCATGTAGAGGTTTAAGATGAGAGACCCATACAGATATTAGAAGTTGTAACAAAATTATGGGTGGAATCACTGTAATGTAATTCACTAGTGATTTTTGCCAAACACTGCCAGTAGATGGTAAGAGGAACTAGTCAGCTACATTGATAATTGCTGCTGAAAAACTTCTTCGTTATGGAAGTTCGTGCATACTCTATAACTATTTACTATTATCAAAACACATTTAGGTGGAGGCAGTACACATTTTCATTCAAAGTTACTTTTAATAGGAGATGGAACAGTACCTGACTTAAAATAAAATAAAATTGAAATTGATCACGATTTAGGTGACAAAGTTACCGGCATCGAAGACCTCATTTCCAAAGTCGGCCCAGATATATCAAATATAATAAAGAGTACCAGCGGATAACATAAAGGACCAAGAGGTAGCGTCAGCTATATTTCCATAGATAATGTGCATAGTGGACCCAGAGTAAGTGTTATATTATCCACAAGAATTTCTGAATTGATTGGTGCCACAGTTTCAACTGGTCAAGTAGAGCAAATTGTGCTAATTCCTCGCATCCCTATGATACCGACAGATGTGCCATTTAATTTTATCGTGCCATCCGCGTCACGGTGCCCTGTGAGACTAATCTGAGGAGGCTCACCAAAATTCTTTTCTCGCAGGAGATAGGTTATCACACCTACGCACTAGAGAGCGAAAAGATGCTCAAGATAGTTATTAGGGGAAGCATTTATACCAGATATAGTGGGTATACACAATTTCCAGTTAATGTTTCAGTATACATACATTTTGTAAAACACTGGGACTGAAGAGACTTTATCTCTAAAAGTTAGAAGATAAAGTATTGTCTAGTCTCTTACCTCCAACAAATAGACAACGTCCTCCGCAGTACCTCACTCGTATGAATAAAGAATCAGAAACGAATGATAATTGGTCACTCAAGCGAAGGAAGTGTTCTAGATGTTGAAGTTTTAAAAAAAGAGGAAAGATATTGGAATGTATTAATGCTGGATTTCGAAATGTTCTTAGGAAGAAGCACTGATTTCTATTAGGTAACGGGTACTCAAGATATGCGATTTATAATTTCTTACTGCCGATATTTCGACCCAGTTGCATGGAATGCAAACGTGATTTGGCCGTGACCACTGTCCACCCGCGTGTTATAGTGATGTGTGCGTATATGCAAAGTGATAGAATAAGACACTCTCGGACTCGCTCTCTCACTGTCAATACATGTAATAAGTTGTAACAAGAAATAAATACTACATGTTTCTACATATCGTCTTGGTATTTTCGTCGAGGGACCCTCAAAACCTAATACAACCATAACCACCATAACTCGCGTGAGTAGCCGTTACATAATAAAATGTAGAAATTCCGAGATAGTATTCGTTGAAAGTAATGTTCAAAAAGACTTAAATTCTTTTCAAGATTATTGCCGCCATAATAAGTTAAATATAAATGTAACAAAATGTTTCACATGTTCGTTTACACGGAAGCTGGATCCCTTAAAATTTAATTATATCATTAACAACACTATTTTAGAAAGGGTTACATCGATGAGAGACTTGGGCATTACATTCGACTCGAAACTTTTATTCGACGCGCACATTGACAGTACTGTGAGCAAAGCATCCAGAGCACTTGGTTTTATACTAAGGTTGTCCGCTAATTTCAAAAACATTAAGACATTTAAAATTTTATATTGTACATTTGTCCGTAGCCACCTCGAGTATGCTTCGCAGGTATGGAATCCCATCTATAAGTGTATATTGATCGTATCGAAAACATTCAAAAGCGATTCCTTAGATTTTTGCAGTTTCGGACAAAAACTTCTGACAATTCATACATAGAACAATGTCGTAGACATCACTTACTACCTCTATATGAACGCAGACGAATAGCTGATATAATATTTATGTTTAATATTGCGAACTGTAAAATTGATTCTCCTGATCTCCTAAGTCATATCCACTTTCGTATCCCAAGATCCATCAGAGTACCCGTCCCTCTATACGTTTCCCTTGTGAAAACCAACTACAGGCAAAACTCATTCTTCATAAGAGCAAGCAGATCGCTAAATGTTGCGTCAAGGGATATTGATTTCGATATTTTCAATACCAGCATCACTGATTTGAGGCGTAAGCTAAGCCAGAGATTCTTTAATAATGTATCTATCTATACCTTAACAAATAATAATATTCATTATTTAAATGTAAGTTTATCACATTAGTGAGTACTAGTATATGTATACCATTTATCTATTTGCGAAAACTTGTAAGTGGCCTTCTCATCTCGTAATATGAATAATAATTGTATTTTCTAGCTGTAAGTTTTCCGAAGATTTAAATAAATAAATAAATTAATTAAAATCATTTAAAGCACTGCTTTCGCTGTAAAGGCTACTACACACAAGGCCGCCGGCTAGGCCGGCGGCTCGGCCGCCGGTACTGCCGCCGGTGTGCCGGCAGGTATTCCTTCCGCCGGACTTGCCGCACAAACAACACGCCGGCATGGCCGCCGGGGTGTGCCGGCGGGTTGCGCGGGGTGGTCAGTTCGTTCCTGGCATTCGAGTGGTAGTGTTGTGCGGTTTGATAAAATTAGTATAAAACAAATAAAAATGTCTTTTAATTGGGACGATGAAGCTGTATTGCTGTTAATTGAAAAATTTCATGAAAATGATATTTTATGGAATCCCAGAAATACAGATTATAAGAACAGAAATAAACGAATGGACGCACTGCAAATGATTGCAAGTGTATTTGACATCGATAAAGGCGAAGTAGAGAGAAAGTTAAAAAATTTAACTTCTCATTATTTTCGAGAAAAAAAGAAGGTTGAACAGTCGCGTAAATCTGGTGCAGGCACAGACGAACAGGAACCAAAGTGGTTTGCTTACAAGGCATTAAATTTTTTGCGTGACAAAAATAAACCACTACCCACAGTAAATAGTGAAAATGATGTAAGTATATGTTTCCTATATTTCTTGTTTATTTTATCATATTTTGTATAGCTATACAGTCTATACTATACAAAATATGACCACGTGGAGTAAGTTAACGATAACGTAGCATTCTAAAGCCTCCTACACACAGTGCCGGCGGCAGTGCAAACTCATAACCCCACCTTTCCGTTTTATAATATTAGTACAGATAGATTAAATACCTTCCACGATTCTAAAAAAGGTGATGAGTTTATCGTTTAATTTTTTTATGTTGAAGTACCAAACGAGCGTGCAGGCTACCTGATGTTAAGTGGTCTCTGCAGCCCATGGACATCTACATGCAGCCTCAATCAGGACCTAACTAAGCCCTAGCTGAGATCGCCCGTAGATGCGTTGCTACTCCTGTGGACTAAGATGGTCGCCTCGCATTTAGTCTACCGGCTACCACCCTTTCCAACCGAAACACAGTAAATGCTATTACGGCGGATTATGAGGGTGGCGGTGGTACCTCCCCGGGCGAACCATAATGTTCCACCACCTTCCAAAATTATTGTATTTCTATTATTGTATATTATTGTATATTATTAAGTAACTAGCTGTACCCGCGGCTACGCCCGCGTGAAATCGATGTATCGTAAAGTTTTTCCCGCGCAAATCTCCACTCAGTGGGAATTCTACGATAAAAGTAGTCTACATGTTGTTCCATAACATTTTCTATAGAAAAAACCCGTAAAAATTGGTTTAGCTGGTCAAGGATTACCCGGACAAACACAGAGTGAAAAAACGAATTTTAAGCGAGTATTTGTGGCTAGGTGCATATTGTTATGTAAAATGTTATGAAAATAAGACGAATCAGAATATCGTAAACCCTATTTTTGAACCAATTAGTGGTCTTAGTGGTCACATTAACAATATCGGAATACATCTTTTCAAACAACGCCTCCACATTTAAACCAAAGCGCATTGATTATAAAGATGGATTTTAACTTTTATGAATTGAAAAATACTATTTTAAGTAATTTTGCTCCTTTTAAATTTCTGAGTAAGATTACATATAGGTGAACCTACTTTTAACATTAATTTGACAACCCTGACGACCCGCGTTTCGGAGTAGCTACCACACCCGGTTCGCTTCCCGGCCAGACAGGAATCTGAATAGATTCATGTTCTGGGTCTGGGTGTTTCTATATACGTCTTGTGTGTCCATGGTACCCATGACACAGGAAAAAATCCTAGTGTGAGGCCTATTGTAGAAATTGAAATTGTAGAAATTTTCTATTTTATTGAATGTAGAAAACGTATTTTTATTAAAAAAAATGTGTGGAGGAGTACCGGGAGGCGGGTAGAAGGAATCCAAAATTTTTGTTGGATAATGTCTTCTAGTATTCCTTTGATTTAAAATATTAAAAATGTTAGAGAAATCGTTGCTACAAATCTTGAGTGGACGCTCAAAGGCGAATAGGCAGGCATTTTGACCGCTTTTTAAAAGTGTGGCCGCAACGCTGGACGACGACGCGACGGCAATAGCTATTTTTCTATCAGATCTTATATTTTTCGCTAATAGTAAATTTATTAAAAACGTTTTACTTGTGCCCCCTAGTGCATCTAACTAAAACTAAAAATCGAATGACAGTATCAATGATACGTAAACTAATTTTGGTTCTACTAACATTTAATCGGCGCTCAGGTATGTTTATAGTTTATCTCTATTAAGCCTTGTTTGTGGTTCATTACATTAAAATTTGAATTTGTCGGCAAGGTAAATCCAAATTATTTTGTACTTTTACCTGACAGAGGTTAAACCTCTATTAATTTCATATAAACTTTGTGACACATTGATTCCCAGGCGGGCGAAAGCTTTGCATTTCCGATACTAAATAATATTCAAAAATGAGCTGGTTATTAAAAAAATAATACTAAAATTAGTATTTATGAAAACTACAGATTATAATTATAATAATAATAATAATAATAATGTACATAAGACAACTGGATGCGAACCCCAGACCTCGCGTTTCTAATCCGCCCGACTTGGCACCACACGGCTATCACGATTTTAATAACAGATGCGAAATTCACATACTTATGAGTTAAATACATCATCTATTTTGGCTTATTTTGACACACTTTGTTACTCCAAAATTAATTTAAAATATGTTGTTATTTAAATGCACGTTTTCTATAACATTATTTATAATGAACATATCATAAATATAAAAAGAACAATAATGTTGACCTTGCTCGTTTGTTATTAGAGCCAAGTGTTCATCAACCATGCTTCAATATTCATAAATGCAATTATTTATCACAATTAAAAGCTTCTTTATAATAATAATTCATGATATAATTGTTATATCTTATTTAGATACTGATCGACTTATTAATGTTAGTATTTTGCTTAAAAGACTATCAATTGTATTTTGTCCTTATTGGTTATTTTCGCTAAGAATGTACGGGTGTGGTCAATAACATAACTTTATTTATGCAATAATAATTAAGAAACTATTTATGTAACATGAACATGGAGTGACAAATGGAGTCGATTATTTTATTTTGAAACAATGTTAAAACATTTTATGGCCTTTGAATTATTGGATTCGAATAACTATTTTACTATAATAGTATGACGCGCCATCTGTTATCAATTGGGAATCCCTGTACTCTAAGAGCGTTTTTACATTAGGTCGCAAGCTGCGCGGCCGCAGCGCGTCAACTGATGCTTTTTTATTATTGAAATATTTCATAAATTCATAAATTAAATTAAAATCAATTTGAATCACATCTATTTTTATGATAATTGATAGTTACAAATTTATACGTATTATTTTTGAATGAATTCATCATGGCATCCGGGCGGCCATTATGGCAACTGTCATGTCACACTACTGTCATGTCACACATATTTACATTAGAATTTAACAAAATACGCGACAATCCGAATTTTACGGATATATGTTCTCGACTCGAAATCAATGTTTTTTATGTTTTATTATTTAGATAAGGTTTTAAGTAAGTCTATCGTACCCCTTGACGGACTTGTCAATATAGGACTTTGTCAAAAACGAACTTCCATACAAACATTTATGCCCGATGTTAACGCTTTCAACCCATTTTTTTCGATAAAAAGTAGCCTATGTTTCTCGAGGTCAACACTATCTGTGTGCCCAATTTCATAAAGATCGGTTCAGTTGTTTAGGCGTGAATAAGTAGCAGACAGACAGACAGACAGACAGACAGAGTTACTTTCACATTTATAATATTAGTAGGGATTATTATTATTATATTATTATATATATTATTGTATTTCTTTTATTTACAGATGCATTCTCAGCAGCAAGATAATGCAACAGCGACTAGTTCCCGGAAAAGAAGATGCGGTACTGATGGAGACAGCGATATTGCCGAAGCTCTACAAGTTTTGAAAAATATGTCAGCTTCGACATCTGCTCGCGACGATGCTTCGGTATTCGGAGAATATATTGCCACTAAAATTCGAAAATTGGATCCTATAACAGTTCAACATCATATCCAAAATATTATTTATCAGGCTGAAATGGGTGCTTACTCAAGACCTGCCGCGATGGCGGCAGCTCAAGGATATTATACCACATCGACACCTGAAAGTGTTCGTCCTTCCACTAGCCATTCTAATTATACCGATAATTCAGATACACAGGATAGCCTTTTTTCATATTTGGAAAATAATTAAAACTCTTATTGATTTACTGGTACATTAAGGATTTAATGATTAAAACTTTTTTGAATAATGGTGATACATCGTTTTGATTAATAGTGAGATTAGTGAGTCGAATACAGACTAAATATTACTTTAAATGTCCCTTAAAATGTTACTAAGAACATATTATAAATATATAGATAAGTATATGCTAAATAAATGTCGTTCTCTATAAAAAATATGTTTGATTTATGAAATGTAATTTTGCCATGGAAGCTGTCCTTGCTCTGAAAGAAAATAGTTCATCAACTCATTTCTGACCATTGAAGGTTCCAAATTTCGAGTTGTTTCAATATTTTGTGCCGGTATCGTTATCATATCCTCAACATCAACGTCATTTCTTCGAATAAAATTATGCAGGCATACACAAGCCATTGCTGCAATTTTTATTTTCTCTGGCTGTAAATTAGCTATTGAATGAAACATTCTAAATTTTTCCGTTAATATGCCAAAAGCATTTTCAACGACTCTCCTTCCTCTACAAAGTCTGTAATTGCATATTCTTTTCGAAGATCCTCGCTCATGTTGTCCAGAAAATGGTTTCATTAAGTTAAGAGAAATCGGAAAAGCATCGTCACCGAGGAAGAAAAATGGCACATTCATAGACCGTCCAGGTAAAGGTCTTGGTGTCGGTAGATTTATAGATTCATTTCGCAATACTTCGTAAAGCGAGCTATTTCTAAAAACACCTCCATCCGAGATTCTTCCTTGGCAACCAATATCGACGTATAAAAAATTATAATTGGCATCGACTAATGCCAGTAACACAATACTGAAATACGATTTATAATTGAAAAATTCTGAACCGCTATTATTAGGGCATTGTATACGTATATGTTTCCCATCAATTGATCCACAACAGTTTGGAACGTTCCATTTCTTGAAAAACAAACGTGACACCGCAAGCCATTCTTCCTCTGTGTTGGGCATCTAGAAGAAAAAAAAAGTAAATAAAATTAATTAAAACTAGCCGAATTCACGCGACTTCGTACGCGAAGAAGTTTTAGCAAGGACCTCTTATGTATTTAAAATAGCGACGAAAGAAAATTTTTGTACACCTTGTTTCACGTTACTGAAGTTTTAGCAAGGATCTCTTAGTTTTTCTAGTTTAAATATAGCCTATGTTGAATCGGAATAATGAACCATTCTAGTGGTGAAATAATTTTTAAAATCGGTTCAGTAGTTTTTAAGTTAATTCATTACAAACATACAAAAATACAAAAATACAAAGGTTTCCTCTTTATTATATTAGTATAGATTAAGCATACAAAAATAAACATATATATGGAATTAACAAATGTGCTTGAAAGCATAAATATAATGCAATAATCAAATATTATTCAACAATATCACATACATTCAGGTCAAACAGATAACCTCCTTTTTTTGAAGTCGATTAATAAGGTTAAAAATTTCACAAGTAATAGTTTTTATATCAATATTTACCGTAATTTGAAGTTTTGATATCAGTGCTAGACATACTTCAGGAATCAGTGAGGAAAGAAGTTGTGGTGAAATTTTAAACAGTTCTCCAAGGCTGAAATAACTTTCTCCTGTAGCTAAAAACCGCAACGTTACTGCCAACCTCTCTTTAGCGGGTATAGCCTCTCTCCAGCCAGTATTTTTTTTGCTAATGTACATTTCAATACTCTTCAGCAAAAATTCAAAATCTTCATATGTCATTCGTAGAAACCCAAAGAACATACTATTGCGCAAATGCTGACACCCCACATCATCTTTTTTATAGTTTTCTATCATTACAGTACCGTTCTGCCATTTTCTATACTGTAAACTAGGACGCACCCAAAACCTACTCCTTTTGTATTTTTTTCTTATTAAAATAAAGATTACAAATGCGACGGCTGTGTTGATGATTTCTTTATTCATTGTAACCAACGACAAAATATGCACTTCACTAGCGTTCTACACGACTGTCACAACCGGAATGATGTTTGGCGGCTTCGCGGCATGTGCCGGCGGCTTATATATGCCGCCGGCATAGCCGCTCGGCATAAACCCGGCGGCACTGCCGCCGGCATTGTGTGTAGTAGCCCTAACACAGGTTTTCTACCCAGTATGGGAGCCCTTGCGACTTATTTATACTGTAACTTTGAGATGAATAAAGAATTTTGAATTTGAATTAAATTTTAATAAAATAAAGAGGTGAATCCCAACAATTTGTTCGTGATGACTTATCGCTAGTTAAATGGAGGGACAATATATCGGTTATGATGATATCATACTGGACTGGAGCAGACCAAAGTTCATTAGCCAAAAGATGAGATAATAGAATACTTTGTGGATGTGCCTAATATTATTCCTATTTATTATTTCAATGACCACGCAAAATCTATAATTGAAAGAGGTTAAAAACCCCAAAGCAAGGTAACAAGATGGAAAGAAACTAATGTAGAGTAGCTGTATTCATACACTCATTTAAATATTGTTTTTTATGGGAACAGTAAGGCGCAGTAGAATCAATAGCTACTGGGCCAAATCCCATTTGGATTAAAGTTATCAAATTACATGAGTAGGAACCGATTTTTATTAATTTTACGTATGTTATACTTGCAATACAATACTGTAGGTAATTCTATGTATAATAAAGTTGAACCATTATTTCAATGACACGATGAAAAATAGTGTATACCCCAGTAAACAACTATCCATAGATGAATCCATGATTTTATTTAGAGGCCGACTTACGCCAGTACATTAAAAATAAAAGAAATAAGTTTAGCATTAAATTATACGTGTTGGCTGACCCTAAGGCCAGCCATAGACAGACCGCATGTTGCAGCCGACACCGACTGTAAGATGAGGTCGCTGCACGGCGATCTGCAGTTTCCATACTAAATTCATATCCGCAGTAGCTCTGCAGTCGAGTGTCGCCGTGCGGTCAACTGTTTAGAGCTGCCGGACCCACCATACACGGACCGCTACAAGCGGTTGCTGCCGACCGCACGCCACTCCCTACCCGCTCCCCGCTGAGTACTAATCCCCTCCTCTCGGCAGGCAACCGGTTCAGTCCGCTCCCGCCTCACTCCCCGCTCAAACCTCGCTCACTCACTAGTAAAACATAAAGTAAAAACCATTCACAAAGTAGAATCAGAAAAAATCTTTAACTCAGGGATCCAAGGACAGCATACCAAAGATCTATGCAATAATCTGGAAACTATACACAATTTGTTCGCAGTAATAACGCCATCATTCGAAATGAACAAATACAGAACAGCATATTTGAACAGATTTAGAATAAAAAGCATCGATTTCTGCCCTTGCGACTCCGTAACACCGCGAACAATTAAATATCTAGACCGCGGAATTAGTTTAATATAACAGTTAATACTAGTTAATTATTATACTAGTTAATTATTATATAACTAGTTAAAACCGTATGATATATTTACTATCTGGGTGCCACAACCACCTAGCGCTTTGTGTTACATATTTTAACCTTACGCTCGCCGGGTTAAACAATGTGTTAAAGCGACTGATGAATTCACCTATCCTTAACAAGGAGTCCCTTGGGTTTTCTGGACAACACAGTTGATTGTTTGCAGGTTTTTTTTTATCTGACTGAAGTAGCAAACGAGCATGCAGTCCACCCGATGGTAAGCGGTCACTGCCGCTCATGGACATCTGTAATCAACTTCTTACAGAACATGGGTTCTATCTAAAGTCTATCACAGATGCGTTGGTGGTCCCGAGGACTATGATGGTCGCCTCATATAGAAGTATGCCGGCAACCACACCCTTCCACAGTAACAAGCCTCGAGGTGGCGCGTGCGGTGTTCTCGCGCGCATCTCAATAACGGTGGTATGGAGAAACTCCAGCTCCATCCCAAAAAGGGAAGGACCCTGTCGTGGGCAGACGTCATCGGGACCGCGGTAGAATGTTACTAGCGTACCCGCGGTCCCGACACAGGGCGTATAGAGGAACACCGGTTTTAGCCGGTAGGAGTCCGGCATAACATTCTCAGCTGCCCTCGCACAGAGAGGAACCCACGATGGGTATCCCCACGTTTTTGGGGGTTTTCATTAACTGGAATTTCAATTAATTCAAATTATATGCTGATAAAAGTTCATTGTTACGAAACTAATTAACTAACATTATTGTCATGTGTTTAGAAAGTAATTACATTACAGTTTACTTTTATTAAATTACATTGCATCTATGGATGTGAAACATTACAGCTTAAAGTTAACATGTATATTTTTGATGTGAAACTTCTTTATCGGGGTTGAAGAAAAAAATTTAGTGTAACATTTTTTCGTTACGCGTCATCTTTTTCTGTTACGCGCCTCCTTTTTCTTATCCCTACCACGCGTGATATTAGATAGATTATTATAGATTAGATTATTAGATAAAGTTTAAAAAAAGGCTTTTATTAAACTTTATCTAATTTAACTTTATTTAACCAATTTCTGTAAAGTTGCATATAGTAAATTATTTTTTGAAAAATAACGTCATAAAGAAGTTTCACTTCTTACGAGTGTACGCTAGTACACGCACACATTTTTTTTTCATAGGTAAACTAAAGCGACAGATTCTTAATTAGGACTTAAAGCAATCAATTACTGAACGAAACAAATCTATTGCTAGATACTAAGATCTAAAAAGCAGGAAGTTGGAACTAGAAATGCTGCAAATGGAATAAAACTGTGCCAGTCTCCCATAATAGAATTTTAATGTATTACGAGCTCTTTATGAATAAAATATTTTCAAAAATTATGTAATGATTTTAACTATTTCCTCTACACGTATTCTTATTCCTTTACACAGTTTTTCAGTACCTCTCTCAGTTAACCCTCAATTACTCGCACGGGGCGCTGTCACCACCCCACGCATTTTTGAACGTAAAAATTAATAATAATTTCTTTAGTTACGAAGTGAGTACCTACAGGAGACCTTTAAACGCGTCAACGCGGGGCGAGAGGGGCATTTTTGCTTTAATGTGCTGTTTTACTGTAGGACTGTGTATTAAGTTCTTACGAAAATTAGTGCAGTAAGTTTAAGTGCTATCATTTTACGTATCTTATTTATTATATATATTTTATAAAAAAAAGCGCGCGAAAGTAACGCGTCACTTTTGTTTACAGAAAGGAATGCCCCTAACAAAAGGAGGTAAAAAAGCTTATGGAATTGGTAGCAGCAAGTCCGGTGGTCTTTAGCAAAGCAACGAACGCCAGCAATAACCAACTCAAGGAGGCAGCTTGGTCCAAAATAACGGACCACTTCAAACGAAACTAAGCAACTGAGTTTAAAGTGGGAGAATTTGAAAAAGCTACCAGAAAAAGGAGTTCAAACATTAGGATAAACCGTTTAAATGTAATTGAGGTTTTGTACAATAAGGATAATACAACTTGTTAAGTATTCATTTAAAGAAATAGAAATAATTATTGATTCTAACTCTTATTTCAGACTGGAGGTGGCAAACCGGAGTACATACCAGATGATACCCTTGACGCTGTGGCAGGGTTGTTAGGTCCTACTTGCGGTGGCTATAATGTCTCATTTGGTGGTAAAGTTGTTAGTGATGTGGTGGTGGAGGAAATAGTGCCAGAAGTGGTAGAGGAGCCAACTGTGGTTATGGTGCCTTTTAATATGGAAGCCAACCCTGTTTTATCGCCTTCCACTCCTCAGCAAAAAGTGTTCTTTTCGAGCACAAAGAGCAAAGATATAGTATAATAAATTGCTTAAAACTGTAAGAGATGCGACTTCACTTAGAATTTTTAAGAAAAGGTTACGTGAACATATTTCCAATGATGATACATATTACAAATATATAAATTAAATTTAATAAAAGCACCCTAAGTTTCTAACTTGGACCACAACCCTAGCTAATGTGAACTCGCATCTTACCCACAACTTGCGTACTTCATTCAACATTATTATTTCTATCTACCCGCACCGGGAGAATTATTTCTTTAACATAATTTTAAGCTATTGTTCTCATGTAAGTGACAATATTGTCTTTTATGACAAATAAAGATCTTTAAACGTAAAGGTACCATATATAAAGAAACAAAATTAATGAATATAACACAAATATATCACTACAACACATGCATTCTAATATAAAATTCTTCATAATGAAATTATGTCACAAATAAAATTTAAAAATAATACAGATATTCACAAACATAACCTTAGACGTGCACATAACATCAGTACCACAAGAGTTAGAACTTTATACGGTAAAGAAAATATTATGTTTGAGAGTGCAAAACTGTATAACGCATTGCCAAATAATTTAAAATTATATGAAAAAATAAGAACATTGAAAAACAAACTAAAGTGTCACATTTTGGAAGACTTCCAGGAACATATATATGTCGCAGAATCCAATGGATTGTTATCTGAATGGTCGCCATTGCCGTCCAACATATCGATATTTGTTTAATTCTAAATCAATGTACGTATTTATTGACAAAACCATCACAAGCGCTATTGACTGATTCCCTGACATTGACAACTGACTTAGTAATATTCTTATAATATGAATGAGGTCGAATACCATGGTAATTGATTAATTATCTCTAACATATAAATAACTAGCTGTACCCGCGGCTACGCCCGCGTACAAATCAATGTATCGCAAAGTTTTTCCCGCGCAAATCTCCACTCAGTGGGAATTCTACGATAAAAGTAGTCCATAACATTTTCTATAGTATAAAACCCGTAAAAATCGGTTTATCCGGTCAAGGATTACCCGGACAAACACAGACTGAAAAAAACGAATTTTAATTGTGTATTTGTGGGTAGGTGCATATTGTTATGTAAAATGTTATGAAAATAAGACGAATCAGAATATCGTAAACCCCTTTTTTGAACCAATTTACAGTCTTAGTGGTCACATTAACAATATCGGAATACATTTTCAAACAACGCCTCCACATTTAAACCAAAGCGCATCGATTATAAAGATGGATTTTAACTTTTATGAATTGAAAAATACTATTTTAAGTAATTTTGGTCCTTTTAAAATTTCTGAGTAAGATTACATATAGGTGAACTTACTTTTAACATTAATTTGACAACCTTGACGACCCGCGTTGCGGAGCAGCACCACACCCGGTTCGATTCCCGGCCAGACAGGAATCTGAATAGATTCATGTTCTGGGTCTGGGTGTTTCTATATACGTCTTGTGTGTCCATGGTACCCACGACACTGGGAAAAATCCTAGTGTGGGGCTATTGTAGAAATTTTCTATTTTATTGTGTGTAGAAAAAAAAAGTGTGTAGAAAAAAATTAAGCGGCGCTTAGGTATGTTTATAGTTTATCTTTAGTAAGCCTTGTTTGTGGTTCATTACATTAAAATTTGAATTTGTCGGCAAGGTAAATCCAAATTATTTTGTACTTTTACCTGAGAGGTTAAACCTTTATTAATTTCATATAAACTTTGTGACACATTGATTCCCATGCGGGCGAAAGCTTTGCATTTCCGATACTAAAAAAATATTTAAAAATGAGCTGGTTATTAAAAAAAATACTAAAATTAGTATTTATGAAAACTACAGATTATAATAATAATAATAATAATAATGTACATAAGACAACTGGATTCGAACCCCAGACCTCGCGTTTCTAATCCGCCCGACTTGGCACCACACGGCTATCACGATTTTAATAACAGATGCGAAACTTACATACTTATGAGTTAAGAACATCATCTATTTTGCCTTATTTTGACACACTTTGTTGTTCTAAATTTAATTTAAAATATGTTGTTGTTAAAATGCATGTTTTCTTCAACATTATTTATAATGAACATATCATAAATGTAAATAGAACAATAATGTTGACCTTGCTCGTTTGTTATAGAGCCAAGTGTTCATCAACCATGCTTCAATATTCATAAATGCAATTATTTATCACAAAAGTTGCAAAAGCTTCTTTATAATAATAATTCATGATATAATTGTTATATCTTATTTAGATACTGATCGACTTATTAATGTTAGTATTTTGCTTAAAAGACTATCAATTGTATTTTGTCCTTAATATTTATTTTCGCTAAAAATGTACGGGTGTGGTCAATAACATAACTTTATTTATGCATTAATAGTTAAGAAACTATTTATTTAACATGAAAATGGAGTGACAAATGGAGTCGATAATTTTATTTTGAAACAATGTTAAAACATTTTATCGCCTTTGAATTATTGGATTCGAATAACTATTTTACTATAATAGTACGACGCGCCATCTGTTATCAATTGGGAATCCCTGTACTCTAAGAGCGATATTACATTAGGTCGCAAGCTACGCGGCCGCAGCGCGTCAACGGATGTTTTTTTATTATTGAAATATTTCATAAATTCATAAATTAAATTAAAATCAATTTGAATCACATCTATTAATTTATGTTAATTTTATTTATGTTAATTGATAGTTACTTATTTATACGTATCATTTTTGAATGAATTCAGAATGGCATCCGGGCGGCCATTATGGCTACTGTCATGTCACATTACTGTCATGTCACACATATTTACATTAGAATTTAACAAAATACGCGACAATCCGAATTTTACGGATGTATGTTGTCGACTCGAAATCAATGTTTTTTTATGTTTTATTATTTAGATAAGGTTTTAAGTAAGTCTATCGTACCCCTTGACGGACTTGTCAATATGGGACTTTGTCAAAAACGAACTTCCATACAAACATTTATGCCCGATTTTAACGCTTTCAACCCATTTTTTTCGATAAAAAGCAGCCTATGTCCTTTCTCGAGTTCAAAACTATCTGTGTGCCCAATTTCATAAAGATCGGTTCAGTTGTTTAGGCGTGAATAAGTAGCAGACAGACAGACAGACAGACAGACAGACAGACAGACAGAGTTACTTTCACATTTATAATATTAGTAGGGATTACAATTTCATCAAAACACGTGCGTAGGATGCCCTTATCTTGTGTAGGCAAAACCTTGTTTTTGTACTTCGAATCATTATTTTTTGTTAACTACCTACTTTTGGTTTCGAGAGCGCATGAAACCTTTGAAAACACGCTTTCTACAATCATAGCCCCACACTTCGATTTTCTCCTGTGTCGTGGGTACCATGGACACACACAAGACGAATACACAAACACCCAGACCCAGAATATGAATCGAAACTCATCTGATAGATAGATACCTGTCTGGCCGGGAATTGAACCCGGAACCCATTGCGCGTCAGACCGGTATGGTATGGGCTCCGCCACGCGGGTCGTCTTTGTTTGAAATTACTTATACATACATAATTCGGGATTTGACCGAGGAATAAATTAAATACGTGTTGCCGATTTGGAGGCTACTTTATTATTCAATCATATCTGTCTTACATGGAGCCATGGTGGCATCTTCCCACAGGCGCATTCCGCTGAGTTCGCGAGTTACATAGCTCAGGAATGTCGCCACGGTTCTAAAGTTACAGTACACATATACTAAATGTTTAATATGTAGTATTGTAAAAAAAATTTAGAGCATAATTAAGTATTTAGGTTTATATTTTTAGGACGGTGAAGGTTTTCTTTTCGGGTTTAGGACGTTATAAAAACTGTTAATATCGTAAGGTTCGACCATGTTGTGCAGATGTGGATGCATAAGAACGACGAGTTGTAAAAGTAAGAATACATAATAAACTTAACAAATATCGTGATTGATGTGGGTGAACAAAGGACAAATTAACAAAGGCTTGTAAAATTAGAAGGGACAATAGCTTTTAGGACGCGGAATTTAATGGGAACCGCATGTTGCAAGCCGAACGCAGTATTATTTAGAATAACGAAATAAGGGTCAGTATGACTAGGTAAGACGGTACCCGGGGGTAAGACGCTAGTATTGTAAGATTGTGCATGGAGTTTAAGAGTTAGTTATAAGACAGACGTAAAAATAGACGTTATGATAGAGGTTAAGAAGTCTGTGTAAACTAAGTATGATATAAGACTTTGTGTATTCAGATCTCAGACGTATTAAATACTTCGATTTATCTTTTATCCTGTGATTCCCATCTACAATATTCACCGGCCTACCAACATCTCAAGCTTAGTTAATAGCTACATAATTTTGGGGGCTCCTCCGGGATCACAGCAAATAAAAATAATAGAAGTGTTGGTGACGACGAATCAGTGCGCTGCGTTTAACAAGTTCAGTGGTGTGTGTGAAGTCATGGAAGGCGCAATTGGCGAGGTTGCGAGAGGCGTCAACGCGGTAGAGTTGGAAGACGACCAGCATCCGCAAATGAGGGTTGCACAGCTCAGAGAGGAGCTCAGGCAACGGCGTCGGCGGGTGACGGGCCGAAAGACGGAATTGTTAACCAGACTAAGGGCAGCATTACTTCTGGAGCGAGAACGCATCACCGACGATCAAGAGGAAGATGAACAAGTTGACGACAATGAAGCTGTTGGATCTTTCATAAGGAATAAAATACTATATAAAAATGTTGAGGGTGAATCGTTAGTAGTTCCTGAGTGCATGGAGACGCAGGTAGTAAACCGGGCGCATGATCGAGGACATTTTGGGGTTAATAAAACCGAGGCAATAGTCAGAAGGGACTTTTGGTTTAAAGGGATGCGCCAAAAGGTAGAACAGGTAGTTTCAAGTTGCCTGGATTGTATACTGGCTGAACGAAAGACAGGCAAATTAGAGGGACTATTACATCCTATTGATAAAGGGGATGCGCCGCTGGACATCTATCATATAGATCACTAGGGGCCAATGACCGCCACACAAAAGAAATACAAACACATATTGGTAGTTGTTGACGCGTTTAGCAAATTCGTATGGTTGAACCCAACGAAGTCAACTAACACCGCTGAGGTGCTTCAGCGTTTGAGTAAACAATCTAATACATTCGGAAATCCTAGACGTATTATATCGGATAGAGGAACAGCGTTTACGTCAAAACACTTCCAAGAATATTGTACGAGTGAAAAAATCGAGCATTCTGTGATAGCAACGAGCGTTCCAAGGGGTAATGGGCAGGTTGAGAGGGTTAATCGCACTTTAATACCTCTTTTGACTAAATTAGCGCTCCAACAGAGAAGTGGTACAGACACACAGATGCTGTACAAAAATATTTGAATGCGACTCCCAGCCGTAGCACGGGAAAGGCGCCATGTCAATTGATGTTTGGTGTTAAGTTCCGGTTGAAAGAAGATGTTCGTTTGCAACAATTGTTAGAACAGGAGTGGATTCAGCAGTTTGAAGAAGAAGGAGAAGGATTACGGCAAATTGCAAGGAAGCAAATCGCAAAGGTCCAGGAAGAGAATCGTCACGGATTTAATAAAAACTGAAAATTAGTAACAAAATACGAGGAGGGAGATTTGGTTGCATTTCAGCGGACACAGTTTGGACCAGGGCTCAAATTAAAAGGGCATTTTTTGGGTCCGTATAGGATTATTCGGGTTCTGCGAAACGATCGCTACCCTTGTTGAGAAGGTAGGTGAGCACGAAGGGCCCCAGCGGACTTCGACATCGGCCGATTACATGAAACAATGGGAAGTTGGAAATGCAGTTACGGAATATAACAAGGTAGTGATATTCGAGGGCGATTTTTTTGTAGAATGGCCGAGTGTTGTAAAATAATTTTAAGAGCATAATTAAGTATTTAAGTTTATATTTTTAGGACGGTGATGGTTTTCTTTTCGGGTTTAGGATGTTATAAAAACTGTTAATATCGTAAGGTTAGACGTTATGATAGAGGATAAGAAGTTTGTGTAAACTAAGTTTGATAAAAGACTTTGTTTATTCAGATCTAAGACGTATTAAATACTTCGATTTATCTTTTATCCTGTGATTCCCGTCTACAATATTCACCGGCCTAACAACATCTCAAGCTTAGTTAATAGCTACATAATTTTGGGGATTCGTCCGGGATCACAGCAAATAAAAATAATAGAAGTGTTGGTGACGACGTGTCAGTGCGCTGCGTTTAATAAGTTCAGTGGTGTGTGTGAAGTCATGGAAGGCGCAATTGGCGAGGTTGCGAGAGGCGTCAACGCGGTAGAGTTGGAAGACGACCAGCATCCGCAAATGAGGGTTGCACAGCTCAGAGAGGAACTCAGGCAACGGCGTCCGGGTGACAGGCCGAAAGAGGGAATTGTTAGCCAGACTAAGGGCAGCATTACTTCTGGAACGAGAACGCATCACCAACGATCAAGAGGAAGATGAACAAGGACGACGACGTAAACGACGAAGAAGACGAAATCTTAGACGCTGAAGCCGCCTATGCACTAGCCGAAAATGTGCAGGCAGGGGTTAGACACAAAGACAGACGTGTTTTGAATCCTGTAAATGGTGGCCGAAGAAATCTTTATGACGATCAAAACGATAGTACGTATGACGAGCGTACTCATAAAACGCCGGCGATTCATCGACGTAACGAATCAGAACGCGTACTATTAACATTTGAAGACGTTGAAGAGTCCTTGGAGAAATTCAGCGGTGATAACCATCTAACCGTGCAGCGGTGGTTAAACGACTTCGAGGAGATGGCTCTAATTTGCGGTCCATAATTGAAGTCCTGGTCCAAATTGCATCCGCTGAATCGCCATTAAATCTCTGTCTTCGTATTTTGTCGCTAGCTTGTGATTTTTATTAAACCCGCGACTTTTTTCTTCGTGGACTTTCGCAATGTGTTTCCTTAAAGCCCGCCGAAATTCTTCTCGCTCCTCTTTAAACTGTTGTGTACTCTTGTTCCAATAAGGTTCCAAAAGGTATGACAAAAAAATGAAACGAAAACTCGAAATTCCTCGGCCTAAAGTCGCAAAAGAGTATAATGCACATATGGGAGGTGTCGACCTTATGAATTCTCATTTTGGCAGGTATAGTAGGTATTCGTATCAAAAGCAGAAAATGGTACATGAGAATATTATACCATCTGTTGGACCTAACCATCATCAATGCCTGGATTCTTTACAGAAAAGTAATGGGTAAAAGAGGAAAAGCGAGTAAAGATATCATGAATCTTGCAGACTTTCGTTCTGAGTTAGCAGACACACTTTGTAATCATTCCACACCTATACCTGGGGGTCGCCCGCGATCTACATCAACTGCAGAAGCTGGCCCGCGTTCCAAGATACGGAAAGGAAAGCCCTGTCAAGTTTTACCTCCATTAGACGTGATACTAGATGGCGTGAGCCATGAACAAGTAAGAAAACCTAATAGGATGAGATGTTACCATCTTGCAATTTGAAGACTGTAATAATGTATGCGAAATGTAAAGTTCATTTATGCGCTAAAAAAAGCAGAAACTGCTTTAATGACACAAAAAATACCTAACTAATGCAGGTAGTGCCGAAAACGGCACTTGTTGATTTTTGCTGAAAATCTATATATTAATACGTGAAGCAAAAACTTGTGAAGCATTTTTAAGTAACTTACCGCGGATGGAGGAGTATAAAATTTTGCACGGTTATAGTTGACATAGAGAAGGAGTGCAGAATGTTAATATTTTTTTCAAATAATGCATTTTTCATACATAAAATCAACTAAAAACACATTACACACACTGCCTTGCATTTGAAAAAACACATACATAGTAAACGAAATAGAACATTCAATGTCTTAAATATGAAAAAACATATCGTCAAAAATGTCAGATGTCTTTGTCAAAATACCGCTATTGCTTTTAAATGCGGCTTAGACAATTAAACCTCTTTTTTATATTTAACGGGTGCGTTCAAAATTACTTAATTTTTTTTACATTTTATTTCAATTTGAGAAATATTGGTGCTACTTTGGACAATATGAAGTTTAGTTTTTTAATTTAAATTAAGGTCGAATTTCGACCGTTGCGACGGGTCACTAGTATATGTATAAATAAACAAATCAGATTTTTTTATTATTTTTCCTCGAATCTAAGCATCTAAGGTCATGCATTTAAGGGTTAAACAATATTATTACGCGCTGTCTGATGTTATAAATAATGAATAAAGAAAATAAAATGTTAAAAAAAAAATGCAATAATGCAAAAATAATAATGCGCTTGCACTTGTGCTGTTTTCTTCTACATTCGGACGTAGTAGATAACGACAAATTTCTAAAGACCATGTGAATGATGTGATTCATCGGCTGTTCGATGAAGCACATCTTGATTTGTCGCACGTAATAAAAAAATATTAGAGATTTAAACAAACTAGCAAACGTTCCACAGTCTCAAAATTGGAAACATGCATCTCTGAGAATTAAATATTACACCGACGAAAACAGTATCTTCAATAAGGAAATGAATCATGTTATTTACAAAATGTGCCCTGACATTTCAATAGCAGAGGATAGTCGGAAATACTCATTTAACAATATTAGTCTACGACCTAATCTTACTTTATTATAAAAATATATATATTACAAGTAGAATTAGTTAAGTGTTGAATTGTCATGCAAATTATTTTGTTTTGATGTATATCTTGCTACGTATACAAAAAAGTCTTGCTAAATATACAAATTTTCATATCATTACCCAAACGTACGATTGCGGATCCAGAGGGTGGTCTTGGATCAGAATCGCATATTTATAAACACCCATCTCTCGCGATTGACTCTCGTAAAAATGGCGTCGAAGACTTTGGCCCATTTATTGTGCATGTGTCTCGGATTGCTGACTCCCCGAATTCCGGTGTGAGCTTAAAAACCTATTAGATTGGGGTTATTCCTGTTTGAAGGTGGTGTCCAACATGTTAAAAAAGATGAAATAAAAGAAATTGGTCATAACAGGTTGTCGGTTGAGTTCGGATCTGCTAAGGCAGCGAATGAGTTTCTGGACCATGGACTTCTGATCAAACATAACCTGAAGGCTGAAATCCCGTCTTACAATGTTTCCCGATTGGGTCTAGTACGTGTTCCAACAGAGTGGACGATGGAAGACTTTGTTAATGCCACGGAATACAAAGAAGGGTATGGGAAAATATTGAAAGCTCGCCGACTCAACCGAAAGATTAAAAAAGACGACGGTTCTCCAGCATGGTTACCTACACAGTCCGTGGTGCTGACGTTTGAGGGCCAGTCCTTACCGAAGAAGATTTTTGCCTTCTACACTGCTTTGGTAGTTGAGATTTACCAGCTTCAGTGTAGGTAGTGCCTTAGGTTTGGCCATGTACAAAATGCTTGCCAGCCGTATTTTTAATTAGACGAAGCCAACTGACAGTAGCTAATGTCACTTGTCAAAATAATGTTGCCATATTTAAAGTAATAGTGATGCGTTCAGTTCAGTTCTCGTTCAATCAGATGAATGAAATAATGAGTGTGAATAGTTAATCATTTTAAACTATAAAAGAATATTATTTTCAGAAACCCTTACATCTATTGGCAGTGGGATCGCACATCCATCGTCAATGGTTTAAACTCCGAGCACCCCTGGGACGACGAACGGTCATTCAGACTCTCACACTTGATGGCACCATTGAGGGTGCTGGCCGGGACGGCTATAGCAGTGGCAGCCGGTGGTTTGGCCGTAAGGGCGGCCTGGAGATGGTTCACTTCCCCAGCCTCAATGCCCGGCATGAGCTTCTGTATTACCCCAAGCACGCCACCACAACAGCAGCAGCTTATTACAAGCGCCATCGACCGCAGTATACAGACACATACCAACCAGATGGCATTAGCGGTATCTACAGGCATCTCAAGAGCTTTGTCTGCCATCCAAGAAAGCATACAAGAGCAGAATACGTTGATGCAATCGACGATCCGAGCCGCAGAAGAGCTTATAGAGAAGCAGCAGAGGAGCTTGATGGCGGCGGTACGGTGGTGGATAGCGTCACTCCTTTCACCAAGGTAGAGAAAGTGTCCGCGGAGCAGTACAAGGCCCCCCGAATGATCCAGGCGCGCCACTTGTCATTTAACATCGAGTATGGCAGGTTCATCAAGCCACTAGAGTTGCGCCTCGGTAAACTGGACAACTTCGGGAAGGGCAATTACGTCAAGAGATACTCTTAGACGATAACGAGCAGGACTTAGAGGATTCAGCGGGCAGACTACTAACACCGATTTCTTCTCCTAAGAGGGGGACGGATGATGGAGATGGTTTCATGACCCCAACCGCAAGCGTTGTGAATCCACGAAGGCGAGAGTTGACGCCCTTAAATACTTGAATAGTTGTTTTTGTTTTTAAAGATTTTTTGGGTTTATTTTTTTAGTTGTTTACTACGATAAATTATATTTTAGCTATAAGGGGAAGGAACTGTTAAATATGTATGTATGCATTCTACGTCTGTGTGCGAGCTGCGCCTCGCGTCTCTTTTCCGTGCATTAAAACAGTGCGTACCCAACTATGGTGGTAGTTTGTTGTTGCGCCCGCGCTTCCTTTTTACTACACAAATACACGTAATACACAACACTTCTACATTCGGACGGCAAATTTCTAAAGATCACCTCTGGACGTAAAAAATTAAATTTATGAGGGAGAGGATCTTTAACCAACATAATCTACGTAGATAGGAATAGGAAAACCCTCACGCCTAAAAGACGAAAGAAAGTTCCGAAATTTGTACTAACCTATAAATGGAAAAAAAGCGTCACCTTCCGTCACCAAGCTACAATTGAAGAAAACCAAGACCATAATATAATGAATGCCTCTTTCCTGCCCACTGCAGATTCCCTAGAATATTTTAATTTATTTTTTTCTTCAGACATTGTGACCGATATTACCGTACAGTCAAATCTATACTCTGTTCAAAAAACTGGCAAATCTATTCAAGTGACAGAAGACGAAATGCGTGATTTTATAGCTATCCATATACTTATGGGTATTGTCTCAATGCCTACCTAGACTATTGGAGCAGTAGATTCCGGTATGCTCCGATAGCAGATCTAATGAGTTTAAAACGCTATCAACAGATTCGTAGATTTCTACACTTTGCTGATAATAGCTTAGAAGATACTGATAGATATTACAAAGTAAGACCAATAGCAGAAAAAATAAGAAAAAACTGTTTGCTGCAAGAAAATGAAAACAAATTTAGTATAGATGAGATGATGATTGCTTATAAAGGAAGAAAGGCAGGCAACAGAAAGCAGTACATGAAAGATAAACCTAACAAGTGGGGATTCAAAAATTACGTGCGAGCTGGAGTAAGTGGCATGATTTATGACTTTATCCTATATGGAGGAGAAGATACATTCCGTTTTCATAAATTCACTGAACAAAAAATTTCAATTGGGTTTGGGGCACAAATTGTAATAGCTCTGTGTCAATCTATTCAAAGAAAGCCAGCCACCATATTTTGTGACAATTTTTTTTCATCGCCTGAGTTATTTTATATTTTAAAAGAAAATTATGGCGTATTTGGTTTAGGTACGATTCGTAACAATAGAACCAGGGGAGCTGGATCTATTTTGCCTAGTGAAAAGGCAATGAAAAATAAAAAGAGAGGAGCTTATTCACAGGTCGTATGTGACAAAACCAAGCTGGCTCTCGTTCGCTGGAACGACAATAAGCCTGTCACCCTGATAAGTTCACTTGTTGGATGCACACCTGTGCATAAAATAAAGAGATATTGTAAGGTAGAAAAGCGAAAGTTAGATGTTGACTGTCCTCAAATAGTAAGGGAGTACAATAAACATAGGGGGGGTGTAGATCTGGGTGATATGTTAGTATCTCTTTATAAAATACCGTTCAAGTCTAGAAGATTGTATATAGGTATATTTTGCCAGTTGTTAGATATAAGTATAAATAATTCATGGATTTTATATAAAAAAATACTAACGACAGAAAAAAAATGTCTTTGAAAATATTTCGGCAAGATCTATATCTAAATTTAACAAAAAAGAACCGGTCTGTACTAGCTATGGGCGTTGAAAAAACGGACTAGTTGATTCTACGGTTGATATACAATCAACGTTTCGACGGTCTACCATTCTTCGACGGACTAGTCGAATTCGTAGACGGCTAAATAAAAACTCCACAGTCCACATGTTGACATCAACGTACGATATTACCATTAACCATAGTCGCGTAATCATGGACGGTCGCTTCAAGCAAATTTCAACTTTATTTTAACGGACGACAACCGACTCGCTTGTCCTCCGTCCAAATCGTGAAAAGGATGCAATTATGACGTTTAGCGAAAGGGAAAGAGACAGTTGCTTTTTTATATTTTAAATTTATTTTTCATTTCATTTCGAATATTTAGTTCTTGTTTGACAATTTACGCTCGAGGATAAATGTACGTTAAATGATTTTTGAACAGTTAAACGTGTAAATAATTAGACGTTTGTAATTTTTGGACAATTTTGTGAACACTGTTTTCTAAAGTTTTATATACTAAGAGTTAAAAGTGTAAATATTGTAAATAATGAGACGTTTATAATTTTTGGACAATTTTGTGAATACTGTTTTTTAAAGTTTTATATACTAAGAGTTAAAAGTGTAAATATTGTAAATAATGAGACGTTTATAATTTTTGGACAATTTTGTGAATACTGTTTTTTAAAGTTTTATATATTAACAGTTAAAAGTGTAAATATTGTAAATAATTAGACGTTTGTAATTTTTGGACAATTTTGTGAACACTGTTTTCTAAAGTTTTATATATAAACTATAAATATGTCGGGAAAAAGTGAATTGTGGCATCATTTTGAAAAAGATGCCAGTTCTGGGAAAGCTACGTGTAATGTGTGTAAACAAAAGTTAGCTTTGAAGTCGACTACAGCCAATTTAAAAAGCCACTTATTACGAAAACATATTTCAATTTATTCCTCGCTGTCGACGAGTAGTACAAGGACACAATCTACGAGAGGTGGTCCAAAAGTTCGCGGAATGGAGGGGATGGAGTGGGGATAGGGTAGCTCGCTTAGTGTCATACTAATTAGGCACTCATAATTAGTATATATTTAACATTTCAACCCTACAGCGCCATTCGTTTACGAGTACTCGCCTGCTAAACAAGTCAATCCGGAAGCAAACTGCAACTATGGAGAAAATTGAACATCGCGCTGTAATAAAATTCCTTACCAAGCAAGGAAAAAACGTTCAAACCATTTTAAATGAAATGGACGCCGTTTATGGAGATCAGTGCCCTGGTAAAACAATGGTTTATAAGTGGCATGGACTTTTTAAACATGGTCGAGATTCAATTGAAGACGACTCTCGCTCTGGGCGGCCAGTTGAGGCCACCACATCAGATATCGTCGAAAAAGTTGAAAAATTTGTACTCGAAGACACACGTTTGAAGAAAAAACAATTATCTGCATTAGTTGGAGTATCAGATACAACCATTTTGCGGATCCTGCACGACCACCTGGGCATGTCAAAAGTCAGCGCAAGATGGGTGCCGAGAATGCTCACGCCGCTTCAAAAACAGCAGCGCGTCGACGCGTCTAAGCACTTTTTGGAGGTGTGTGGAGACGAACCTGTGCAGATTTTGGAGCGGATTGTTACTGGAGATGAAACATGGGTTCATCACTTTGAACCTGAATCAAAACAGGAGTCCATGCAATGGCACAAAAACGGTACACCACCTCCCAAGAAATTCAAAGTGTCAGAATCGGCTGGAAAGTTGATGGCCACTGTTTTTTGGGATTGTGAGGGAATATTACTGATTGATTATAAAGAAAAGGGTACCACTATAACCGGAGAATACTACGCAACGATATTGGAAAAGTTAAAGGAGGCAATTAAAGAAAAACGTCGAGGAAAATTGGCCAAGGGTGTGTTGCTTTTGCAAGACAACGCGCCGGTTCACAAGAGCCGAGTTGCCATGGCTGCTCTGCACACGCATGGATTCGAACCACTTGTTCACCCACCCTATAGTCCAGACCTGGCCCCTAGTGATTTTTATTTGTTTCCGAATTTAAAAAAAGAGTTAAGGGGAAGGAAATTTTCCGACGATAACGAAGTGAAGGAGGCAATTTCGGCGCATTTTGAGGCCAAAGACAAAAAATATTTTTTCGATGGTTTAGAAAAAATAATTCATAGATTGAATAAATGTATTAGACTTAAGGGTGATTATATTGAAAAGGAAAAATAAATTTATTGTTATATTTTATTAACAACCCTTTCATTCCGCGAACTTTTGGACCTCCCCTCGTAATACTCAGCAGACCAATTCTGCGCCTCTAGCGATACCTGAGTCTAATATTCCTACTGCTAGTATACCAGGTACAAGTGAAAATACCTCTTTTCCGAGCTCTAGTGATACCGCGAGATCAAAACGACAAAAATTAATGGATAATTTTGTGAATAAAAAAATTAGTAATGAACAAAAAAAACAAATTACTTTAGATTTACTTGACTTATGTACCGACAGTTTCCATCCATTTTCAATCGTTGAAGAGAGGGCGTTCCGAAAATTTTGTCGGTGGATACCGGGGTATCAGCTGCCAACACGGAAAACTCTATCGAATTCTATTATGCAAGAGGCTTATACAAAGTTGTATGATACAATACAACTACAACTGTCTGAAGAAGTTCAAAGTATATGTTTAACAGCTGATATGTGGACTTCCTTAAAAACTGAGAGCTTCATAGCACTCACTGGGCACTATATAAACCATAATATAGAATTTAAAACAGTATTACTAGGATGTTGCCAATTTCCGGGTCATCACACGGCAGAAAATATTGCTTCTGAGATTGAAACGTTGGTGGAAAGATACAATTTGAAAAATAAAATTAATTTTGTAGTAACAGATAATGCTGCTAACATCACAAAGGCAATAAAGGACGTATTGAAATGGAAGCACTTTGGCTGTTATGCGCACAGTCTTAATTTAGTTGTCGAAAATGCCCTTCATTTAGTAAAACCCCAAATAGAAAAAGTAAAACGTATAGTTGCACGTATAAAAAAAGCACCATTTCTTCGGAAAGGCTCCAAAAATATCAAGTACAACAGGGACAAGAACCGAAGCGACTTACTCAAGCTGTTGAAACACGCTGGAACTCTACATATTTCATGCTAAAACGATTTGTCGAGTTAGAAGAACCCATTCGATCAATTTTAGGCTTAGTCGATAGATCTCTACCAACAGTGACTTTAGAAGATTGGGCACTATATGCTCAGTTGTGTCAAATTTTACGTCCTTTTGGGGAAGTTACCAGCACCATGAGCGCGGAAAAATATGTTTCAGGAAGTTCAGTTATTATAGTAACACGATGTCTAAAAGAAGCCTGCCAAAGGCTTCTTGAAAAAACTGATCTTTCGTCAAATGCAAGAGACACGGTTCATCTTTTGATTTCGGGGCTACAAGAGCGATTTCATCGAATAGAGCAAAGTGGTACATTTGCTCTTTCTACTTTTATGGACCCGCGATTTAAAGTGCATGGTTTTTCAGACCAAACGGAGGCGAGAAAAACAAAAGAAAAGGTGCAAAAAATGGTAGCATCATTGATTGCTCAGGATGAAGTACCAACTTCGTTAATTAACGTTAATTCTGCCGCCAATACCAATGACGATGACGATGACGAATTAAATCCTTGGAAGATTTTTGATAAAATGGTAGCATCAAATACTCTTCAAGGTACACCACTGTCAAGAGCCATCAAGGAGGTAGACATGTATCTTTCAGACGAACTTTTGGCAAGGAAGGATCATGCTGGAAATTTAACATGTCCTTTGGAATGGTGGAAGAAACACCAATATGTGTACCCTAATTTAAAAAAAATATTCGTAACAAAATGTAATATAGTGGCCACATCTGTTCCTTGTGAAAGAATATTTTCAAAGACAGGTTTGATTTTAAATGAAAGGCGCACGAGATTATCATCCAATAAAGTGGAGCAGATTATGTTCATAAATGTGAACTCTCCGGAAGAAAAATTTAAAAATTTTCAAGTTAAAAAATAATTGATTTCAAAAAAAATAACAAAAAAAACTATAAAAAAAAAAAACAAACAAAAGTAAATAAATGTAAATATAAAGCAAATTAATTATTGTATATAAAATAAGTTGATCTTTTAAATACGCCTGAATATCAGCCAGTCCTAAGCCTGGAAAAGTATGAAGGAAAGATTAACTGAACATCCAGATTATTTTGTGATTATAATTCTCTAAAAATCAATCATGCGTAGAGGGAGATCGCATAAGGAATCGTTTAAGCTGAAGTAAACTAGACATTTAAAATAACACTTAGTATTTGAACAGTCTATAAGTCTCTACCGCAACGATATTACTCTAGAGGCTTATATAGTAGATACACGTTAACGTGTTTCGACTAGTCGACGAATTCAACTAGTTTATCGACTAGTCGACGGACGATATTCGACGGTCTAGTTTCGTTGACGAAAAATACGTCGACGACCCATACCTAGTCTGTACGTTCTCACTCTATCGTTGAAAATTCAACAATAAAGAACCCTAAGTTACCCAGGCCCATTAGCCCCATACGTTTCGACAATATTTGCCACTTTCCTAATACAAAAGAAGACATGGGAAGGTGCAAATATTGCCTAAAAAATACTACTGTGTACTGCATGAAATGTAATATAAGACTCTGTTTTGTTACCGGAAAAAAATATCGTAATTGTTTTCTCAATTTTCATACAAAATAATACTAAGTTTTTTGTGAAATGCTAGAAGAGGCTCTAGTATGTTATAAAAGATATTTTGTTATGTCTTTGTTTTGTTTTTTATATAAATAAAAATATTTTGTAAACCGCACTACCTGTTTGAATGTGTACCCTAATTTGATTATGTTCATCACAGTAAACATTACAATAAAGTGGTATTTCTCGACAGATTTGGCAATGTTCACTCTGATGAACATTGGTTTCCTGGAAACCTGAAGGTCGCAACATTTTTTTTTTTATTTTTTCTGGATTCCTTACTACCCTAAACTTATAAATATACATAAATTTTACATATATATAACACATTGAACCTCTACCAAATTAAGTGTTAATTAATCAAAGTACAAATAAAAATGTAAACAATACTTGTGTATAAATACTATAAATTGACATTACTGTAAAAAGTTTTATTAGATATGTTAATCTTAAATGAAGGTTGACTCCTTACACTTTATTGTTACAGATAAACAGAATGATAAGAGTTTGTCGTGCATGTTGGATGGCAGTCACTAGAACTCATTAAAGACAACAGCTTATAGATGCTCAGAGGCAGTATATAAATACGATTTACAAGATTCAGTTACGAGACAAACAAATGTGTTACTTCTTACCGAAACTTGCATGACGCATGATAATCCGATTGAGATACCTAATTTTAATTTTGTTGTTAAGTTCAAACGAGATACTGTTCAAAAAGGTGGGGTAGGTATTTACCAAAATAAAAATGATATTACTAATATTATGACTCCGAATATTGAAATAATTAATTATTGCACACGTTAGCGATGTTAATGTTAGGCGCTCAGTTGTTGGGAGATATTTGTGCGTGCTTATGCAAACTTAGAAATGGCCTACAAATAGTTATGGTTGCAATTTACATTTCTTCGATTCCAAAATTGGACGAGGTAGAGCATTTTATTCATCGCACTTTACTGGACTACACTGAAGAAGGTAATAAAATTCCCCTTATCTTGGCTGGCGATTTCAACATTAACTTCGCTGATAAAAAATCAGAGCGGTTGACAACTTTTTTTATCAAAAACTTTGAATTTGAAAATGAATAATGATCCACAAGAGTCCACAACAAAATATGGGACCAGCATTGACGCGGTATTTTCTAGATATTTCGAGGATATTATCACACGCTGTCTGATGAGGAAGATAAATCTCAAGAAACAAAGAAAACAAAATGTTTAAAACGAAATATGTCTAATGATAACTTGGACTCAATATTTGAAGCGCCAAAGACAAAAATAAGAAAAGTATCATCGTCAGTTTCTAGAGCTCAACGAGATAGTGGAACTGTTTATATAACACCCAATAGAGACGAAGAAGCGCATTCGTCGCATTTAATAAAAATTGAAATTTATGATTTGAAGAAACTATCCAACGTTCTACAGTCCCAACATTGGAAGCATGCAAATATAAGAATTAAATATTATACCGACGAAAACAGTACTACATACAAAGAAATGAATCATGTGATTTACAAAATATGTACAGACATTTCAAAAGCGGAGAATAGTAAGAAATACTCATTTAACAATAATAATTAGTTAATGACCTAAACGTTTTAAAATATTTACTTCTACTATAATAACTATTAACTAAGACTCGATTGTCATACTAATTATTTTGTTTTTACATATAAATTCTTGCTAAGTATATAAAATGAAAGTGCCATTTTCAAATATTTACCAGTTGGTTTACAACTTCGTACACATACAAACGACCTCCTCTGTAACCTTGTTGGATGTAACCATCATAGTGGATAGTTTCCAACAAGTTTGTACAAGTCAGATTGAAGAAGAACTGGCAAATGTTTGTGAAGAAATAGAAATCAACAATGAACTCGTCGACATATGCAGACAAGTTAAAAGTGCAGCAATACTTGAAAGTACTCAACACGATGAAGAATTGCATCAGGTTTCCTGCTTGTTTGAAAATTCTACTATGTATGTATATTTTTTTATAGTTTTGTTTCTATATTACATTATTTAAATCTTAAACCATAGATTAATTTTATTTACTTTACAGTCAGCCACAAGTAGGAGGTGCAATGAAGAAGAGGAGCTATGATGTCGACAGCCCAAAGGCTAAGAAAATAAAATTAAATGAAGGTGCTTCAACGTCATCTGATAACAACTCCAAAGACAGTGAAAAGGTTATGTGTGTATTTGTCAACGACTTGTGAGTAAAAGATATTTTGCCAACCATATAAAAAGTAACGTTCACAAAAATAATGTTTTTAAATCTCATAGTACTCAAGATAATGTGTCAGCAATCGAATCAGCTTTTGGTCAGCGAATTGTTTCATACAAAATCAAAAGTAAAGAAAATGAATCAGTAGAGACACTTAAAACGCCCGAATTATTTTTAAATTCAATAAAAGATAATATTTGTTCATTAATCGAAGAGTCAATTAAAGTGCACATTTTGTTTAAAGTGAATTTTATATTACATGCAAATTTCATACAACAAACTAAAAATCTTACAAACACATTCAACTTTCAAACATGTAACTATACTTTTTCTCAAGGTGATGACTTAAATGTTTTTCTTACATCATTAAATGAGACGTTATCAAATAAAATCAGTTCATTTGAGAAAAAAATCTAACATTTAGAAATGAATATAAACAAATTCAATCCACTTCGCGGCAGTTCACATATAGACTTACCTAATGACATAAAAGTAAAAAAAGCCGTAATCAATGTGCAAAATGCTGACAATATGTGTTTCAAATGGGCATTACTTTCTGCCTTATATCCTACTACTAGTAAAACTAATAGAGTTTCATCGTACAGCATGCATTCAAATAAACTAAATTTCAATGGCATCCCTTTCCCAGTAAAGCTCACAGATGTACCAAAAATAGAAAAATTAGATATGACGGAGCTTCCATAAATCATAGAGTGGATAGAACGCGGTCATTATGGTTCTGTTCACTCTGACGCAACCCCGGGCGCTAGTGCGCAGAGCGCGCGAAACTTGAGATGTTTTGGCGGGAAAAGAGAAGAGAGTGAATATATCGCGCGGGTGCATTACGTGTTCGGTGGAGTGTCTGTTATTTTATGTTATTCCTTCATTTTTATTCGTTTACATAAACTATTGTAACTGTATTGTGAAGGTGTTGTGTTGTGACTGTAAACATAATAGAACTTTGTTAATTACGCGCGATCACATTTTATTCTCCTCGCCCGATATACCTACGCCTACCAACGTAACATAGTATGAAGACGCAATTAAACAATGATAACCACACTGATAAAGGTCTAACTGTGCCTTTATCAGAAGTGGGATACGGAGGGCCAAATTTGGAGGAGAATAATAACATAGAATGCTGGTGTAAAATAACAGAAAGGAGTTATGCGTTTTAATTTAAGTCCTAAGGAAACTATGAGGCCGCGATGCTTTTGTGGAGCACCATAGAACGTATACCACATTTAGAAATGGAGGAGGACATCATGACTGGATTTGTGACATCAGTATTGTGCCAGAAAGACCAAATGATTCGTCGCCAACTGCAGTCTCATAATGTTGCTACAAGCTGGGGCACCTGGCTACTTCGTGTCCTAGCCGGAAAGGAGTTCAAGGAGCAGCAACGGTTATAGAAGTTCACGTATGTCGGCGCAACGCAACTAAAAGCACCTTAACCGCATCATCCGGTGAGCCCGTTTCTTATCTTTTTGATAGTAGATCTGCTTGCTCGGTTACTAATAAGTAGCTTTGCCGATAAATTTTCGGGTGCTGCACAAAGTGATTTAGTGTATCTATCAGGTATAGTTCCATTAGTATACAAGGCATCTCGTTGTCATTATTATTTCACATAGTATCCGGGCTATGAGGGGTTACTTCAGGCAGCTACTTCTTTACTCGGTGACTTAGCGGAGGCCGAGAAGGCGACGGTCCACGATCTTGAGGTTGAGGGGGCTTCACCAAACGCTAATGACGATGAGGATGATAATAGTAGCAATACACTATCAGCGCGTAGCTCGCACACTTTGACTGCCGGCTCGGAAACCCTCTCTGCCTCCGAATGTGATGAATAGCAAATTGCAAGTTGAATTATAATTTAAATCTACCGTGTATTGTGTAAAAATTGAGTCCTGTCCATATTCTTTGCGAAATCATTTAAGTGTGGAGAACAACGGTTCCGGATTGCGGAACGTGCACGGTGTGGTGTTATTGATGATGGGACTGGCTCATAAGGGGTCGATGTTCCTAATCAGACTTGGGTACATGAGTTTGAAAGAGGTGGTAACTGACGATGGGACTGGCTTATAAGAGGTCGATGTTCTTAGTCAGATTTGGGTACATGCATTTGAAAGAGCTAGTGTATGGTCTAAGGGACTGGCTTATACGGGTCGAAGTTCCGTACCATGAAAGAGCTAGTATGTGGTCTAAGGGACTGGCTTATACGGGTCGAAGTTCCGTACCATGAAAGAGCAAGTGTGTGGTCTAAGGGACTGGCTTATACAGGTCGAAGTTCTGTACCAACTCACTGTTCACGTGTTCAAATGTCATGACAAGTTTGGGACTAGTCCAAGGGACGGTGATGAGTTGTTCGGTCGACGGCGTCATATGAGATGACGGCTAGTCGAAGAGAGAGTGACGTTGATGGTTGTTCGGTCTATGTCGTCATATGAGATGACGGCTAGTCGAAGGGACGCTCTAAGTTATTTAGTCAGTATGTAGCGCGGTGGAACTATGGACAGGGGTCGAGACAGGAGTTGAGATATTGTCATTGGTTTACTATTGCTTTAGTTGTGGGTCAGAATGGGCGAGCATATCAATCCATTCGTACGCTTGTTTCCAGATCTTCCAGAGCACGCGCAGTCGCACGAGGACGTGCGAATGTCAGTCCGGCCGTGACGGAGCTTCCATAAATCATAGAGTGGATAGAACGCGGTCATTATGGTTCTGTTCACTCTGACGCAACCCCGGGCGCTAGTGCGCAGAGCGCGCGAAACTTGAGATGTTTTGGCGGGAAAAGAGAAGAGAGTGAATATATCGCGCGGGTGCATTACGTGTTCGGTGGAGTGTCTGTTATTTTATGTTATTCCTTCATTTTTATTCGTTTACATAAACTATTGTAACTGTATTGTGAAGGTGTTGTGTTGTGACTGTAAACATAATAGAACTTTGTTAATTACGCGCGATCACATTTTATTCTCCTCGCCCGATATACCTACGCCTACCAACGTAACATAGTATGAAGACGCAATTAAACAATGATAACCACACTGATAAAGGTCTAACTGTGCCTTTAGATAATATAAGCATAAACGTATTCGGATTAGAATATAATCGGGAGAAAAAAAAACACACTGTAATTGGGCCATTAGTTTTTACTAAATTTCGTAAAAGTGTACATATTAATTTATTATACCTTAAGAACGGTTTAAATGCTCATTTTGTTATATCAAAAATATATCGCGATTGGTAAGTAAACAAATTTATAACCAAGACCATGCAATTTTTCTATGTGATGGATGTTTATTACGTTTTCCCACTCAACGGCGATTAGATGATCATCAGGAAAATGATTGCGCTCATATTAAAACTGATATACCAGATGGTACTAACACAATGAAAGACTGGTTCGGAAAACCAGCTTCAAATAATAAAATAAAATTTGAGAATTTTAAGAACAAATTAAAATTGCCCTTTGTTATTTATGCTGATTTTGAAGCATTCTTAAATCCCATAAATATATGTTCTAATAATGATCCGTCTAAGTCTTACACTGATAATATTCAAAAGCATGATGTGTATAGTTTCGGTTATTATATAAAATGTTCATATGATGACACCTTATCAAAATTCGAAACGTATAGTGGGCCAGATTGTGCAATAGAGTTTATGAAACGTTTATATGAAGATTTAAAATTAATATGTACAAAAAATACTTTTCAAAGAGGTCCCAAGCTTTTATTTTATTAATTTACACATCTTATTGTTCATGCCCTAAATTTTGCTGTCGGAGATGTAAAAATAATTCCGCAAAATAAAGAGAGGTACATTTCTTTTTCAAAAACTTTAACAGTAAATAATAATCAAATAACTTAATAATAAGATTTGTAGATTCTTATAAATTTTTATCTTGCAGTCTACATCAGTTAGCCAAAAATCTCAGTGATGAAAAATTTCATGATGTAAAAATAAACTTTCCTTGCAATGATGACTTTACCAGATTTAAGGAGAAAAGGAATTTATCATAAATATCATATCATATCATTAAAACTCATGTCACTTCCAACTCAGAGTGAATTCTATAGCTCGTTAACAGATTCTAATGTCTCCGATGATGATTATAATCGTGCAAATGAAATTTGGAAACATTTTCGTTGTCAAAATATGTTAGATTACTCAAACTTATATCTTAAAACTGATGTATTGCTCTTGACTGACGTTTTCGAAAACTTCAGAGAGCTTTGTATTAAGACTTATGGGTTAGATCCCGCTCACTACTACACTGCTCCAGGATTAAGTTGGGATGCAATGTTGAAGTATACAAAGATTGAATTAGATCTATTGATAGATTACGAACAAATAGCGTTTTTTAAGGCCGGTATTAGAGGTGGTGTGTCTCAATGTAGCAGTCGTTATGCAAAAGCAAACAATCAATTCATGAATGATTACGATAAAAACAAACCTCAATCTTATTTAATATACTTGGATGCAAATAACTTGTACGGTTGGGCTAAGTCTCAATTTCTACCAACTGGAGGCTTTGAGTGGGTAAACCCTGAGACAAACTTTAATGTATCCGATACATCGGATATTGGTTATGTTTTAGAAGTTGATTTTAAATATCCTGTTGATCTCCATGATTTGCAAAATTTGAAAATATATGCATTGGTAAGTCAAAAGATATAGAATTAATTTCAAATCTAAATGACAAAATTAAATATAAAATACATTTACAAAAACCTTAAGCAATGTCTGAGTATGGGGATGAAAGTAACTAAAATCCACAGGATACTAAAGTTTAAACAAAGTCCTTGGTTGGAGAAATATATAGATTTAAACACAAATATGCGAATATTAGCCAAGTCTGTTTTTGAAAAAGATTTTTATAAACTAATGAATAATTCTGTATTTGGTAAAACTATGGAGAATATAGAAAAAAGAGTAAATGTTAAGTTGTTAACACATTGGGAAAATAGGGGTAAAAGTTTAGGCGACAACGACTATGTTGCAAGGCCAGATTTTAATAACTTAAGTATATTCTCATCAGACCTAGTAGCTTAACAAAATGCTTAAGTGTAAACTTAACTATAATAAACCAATATATTTATGATTTTGCATTTTAGTTATTTCAAAGACCCTCATGTATGATTTTCATTACAACTACATGATTCCAAAGTTTCAAAACAAAAATAAATTATTGTATACGAACACAGATAGTTTAATTTACCAAATTTTTACAAACAACTTCTATGAAGATATAAAACCTGATCTTAAGATGCATTTCGATTCTTCTGATTATCCAACTGACAACACTTTACGGTTATCCACAAGTTAACAAAAAGAGAATAGGCTTTTTCAAGGATGAAAATAATGGCAAAATATTCAGAGAATTTGTGGGTCTAAGATCTGAAATGTATGCTATAGACGTTGAAAACAATTTTGTTGCAAAGGCTAAAGGTGTTAATAAAAGCGTTACTAAAATATCTAAATGTATGTGCCGAGTACAATTAATATATGTATGTCGCACTTAATATTAAAGTTAGTCAGTTAGTTGCTCGCAACCAATGTACATGTACACGGAATAAATCAGTTCGCACTATTGGCTGTTTCAATTACGACGCCTCATCTATACACACCGACACGCAGCGAGCACATGCATAACTATAAGACATGTCTTTTCAACAAAAATATTCACTTCGGAACAATGTTAAGATTTAAATCAATTAAACATACAATTTATACACAAAAAATAAATAAAAAATGTTTATCATACAGTGACACTAAGAGGCATATTTTGCCTAACGACATTGACACATTAGCTTGGGGTCATTACAAATTAGATAACAACGACTAATTATTGGTTTACTTACAAATATGTTTAATGTAGTTCTTTGAACTATATATTATCTTGTGTTTATAAAAGTGTACTTCTAGTTTATGATTGTAGCTTTGGTAATGTACTTCAATGTTTGTTTCTGTAAATAATTGTATGTATGTGTTCTAATTTTAAGACAAATTATATGTACTAGATTATTACAAATGTGTATTATACTTTAAACTATGTTCATTGTTAAATAAATAGTTGTGCAGTGTAGTCGTCGTGAAAATGTTTCATTGTTTGTTACTGTACTGTATACTTACCCACAAAGGGGTTTAAATATGCAAAGCATCAAGAAATTTCTATCTTTTATTAATAATGTCTCGAACCTTAAAGACACACAAATAGTTAGGTTGCAATTTACATTTCTCCGAATCCAAAATTGGACGAGGTAGAGCATTTTATTCATCGCACTTTACTGGAGTACACTGAAGAAGGGTCGAAAATACTTGGTACAAATGGTAATAAAATTCCCCTTATCTTGGCTGGCGATTTCAACATTAACTTCGCTGATAAAAAATCAGACTGGTTGACAACTTTTTTATCGAAAACTTTGAATTTGAAAATGAATAATGATCCACAAGAGTCCACAACAAAATATGCGACCACCATTGACGCGGTATTTTCTAGATATTTAGAGGATATTATTACACGCTGTCTGATGAGGAAGATAAATCTCAAGAAACAAAGAAAACAAAATGTTTAAAACGAAATATGTCTAATGATAACTTGGACTCAATATTTGAAGCGCCAAAGACAAAAATAAGAAAAGTATCATCGTCAGTTTCTAGAGCTCAACAAGATGGTGGAACTGTTTCTATAACACCCAATAGAAACGATGAAGCACATTCGTCGCATTTAATAAAAATTGAAATTTATGATTTGAAGAAACTATCCAACGTTCCACAGTCCCAACATTGGAAGCATGCAAATATAAGAATTAAATATTATACCGACGAAAACAGTACTACATACAAAGAAATGAATCATGTGATTTACAAAATATGTACAGACATTTCAAAAGCGGAGAATAGTAAGAAATACTCATTTAACAATAATAATTAGTTAATGACCTAATCGTTTTAAAATATTTACTTCTACTATAATAACTATTAACTAAGACTCGATTGTACTAATTATTTTGTTTTGACATATAAATTCTTGCTAAGTATATAAAATGAAAGTGCCATTTTCAAATCATTACCAGTTGGTTTACAACTTCGTACACATACAAACGACCTCCTCTGTAACCTTGTTGTACACATAATAATGGATAATTTCCAACCAGTTTGTACAAGTATTTTCTTCGATGAAAGTCAGATTAAAGAAGAACTGGCAAATGTTTGTGAAGAAATAGAAATCAACAATGAACTCGTCGACATATGCAGACAAGTTAAAAGTGCAGCAATACTTGAAAGTACTCAACACGATGAAGAATTGCATCAGGTTTCCTGCTTGTTTGAAAATTCTACTATGTATGTATATTTTTTTATACTTTTGTTTCTATATTACATTATTTAAATCTTAAACCATAGATTAATTTTATTTTCTTTACAGTCAGCCACAACAAGTAGGAGGTGCAATGAAGAGGAGGAGAGATGTCGACAGTCCAAAGGCTAAGTAAATAAAATTAAATGAAGGTGCTTCAAGGATATTATTACACGCTGTCTGATGAGGAAGATAAATCTCAAGAAAACAAAATGTTTAAAACGAAATATGTCTAATGATAACTTGGACTCAATATTTGAAGCGCCAAAGACAAAAATAAGAAAAGTATCATCGTCAGTTTCTAGAGCTCAACGAGATGGTGGAACTGTTTATATAACATCCAATAGAGACGATGAAGCATATTCGTCGCATTTAATAAAAATTGAAATTTATGATTTGAAGAAACTATCCAACGTTCCACAGTCCCAACATTGGAAGCATGCAAATATAAGAATTAAATATTATACCGACGAAAACAGTACTACATACAAAGAAATGAATCATGAGATTTACAAAATATGTACAGACATTTCAAAAGCGGAGAATAGTAAGAAATACTCATTTAACAATAATAATTAGTTAATGACCTAATCGTTTTAAAATATTTACTTCTACTATAATAACTATTAACTAAGACTCGATTGTCATACTAATTATTTTGTTTTGACATATAAATTCTTGCTAAGTATATAAAATGAAAGTGCCATTTTCAAATCATTACCAGTTGGTTTACAACTTCGTACACATACAAACGACCTCCTCTGTAACCTTGTTGGATGTAACCATCATAATGGATAGTTTCCAACAAGTATTTTCTTCGATGAAAGTCAGATTGAAGAAGAACTGGCAAATGTTTGTGAAGAAATAGAAATCAACAATGAACTCGTCGACATATGCAGACAAGTTAAAAGTGCAGCAATACTTGAAAGTACTCAACACGATGAAGAATTGCATCAGGTTTCCTGCTTGTTTGAAAATTCTACTATGTATGTATATTTTTTATACTTTTGTTTCTATATTACATAACTCAAATTTTAAACCATAGAATAATTTTATTGTCTTTACAGTCAGCCACAACAAGTCGGAGGTGCAATGAAGAGGAGGAGCTATGATGTCGACAGTCCAAAGGCTAAGTAAATAAAATTAAATGAAGGTGCTTCAACGTCATCTGACAACTCCAAAGACAATGGAAAGGTTATGTGTGATATTTGTCAACGACTTGTGAGTAAAAGATATTTTACCAACCATATAAAAAGTGACGTTCACAAAAATAATGTTTTTAAATCTCATAGTACTCAAGATAATGTGTCAGCAATCGAATTAGCTTTTGATCAGCGAATTGTTTCATTCAAAATCAAAAGTAAAGAAAATGAATCAGTAGAGACACTTAAAACGCCCGAAGTATTTTTAAATTCAATAAAAGATAATATTTGTTCATTGATCGAAGAGTCAATTAAAGTGCACATTTTGTTTAAAGTGAATTTTATATTACATGCAAATTTCATACAACAAACTAAAAATCTTACAAACACATTCGACTTTCAAACATGTAACTATACTTTTTCTCAAGGTGATGACTTAAATGTTTTTCTTACATCATTAAATGAGACGTTATAAAACAAAATCAGTTCATTTGAGAAAAAAAATCTAACATTTAGAAATGAATATAAACAAATTCAATCCACTTCGCGGCAGTTCATATATAGACTTACCTAATGACATAAAAGTAAAAAAAGCCGTAATCAATGTGCAAAATGCTGACAATATGTGTTTCAAATGGGCATTACTTTCTGCCTTATATCCTACTACTAGTAAAACTAATAGAGTTTCATCGTACAGCATGCATTCAAATAAAGTAAATTTCAATGGCATCCCTTTCCCAGTAAAGCTCACAGATGTACCAAAAATAATTGCATTCCATGATTTGCATTCTGACTTACCTCTATGTCCTGAAAATATATGCATTGGTAAGTCGAAAGATATAAAATTAATTTCAAATCTAAATGACAAAATTAAATATAAATATAAAATACATTTACAAAAACCTTAAGCAATGTCTGAGTATGGGGATGAAAGTAACTAAAATCCACAGGATACTAAAGTTTAAACAAAGTCCTTGGTTGGAGAAATATATAGATTTAAACACAAATATGCGAACATTAGCAAAGTCTGTTTTTAAAAAAGATTTTTATAAACTAATGAATAATTCAGTATTTGGTAAAACTATGGAGAATATAGAAAAAAAGAGTAAATGTTAAGTTGCTAACACATTGGGAAAATAGGGGTAAAATTTTAGGCGACAACGACTATGTTGCAAGGCCAGATTTTAAAAACTTAAGTATATTCTCATCAGACCTAGTAGCAGTACAACTGCTTAAGTGTAAACTTAATTATAATAAACCAATATATTTATGATTTTGCATTTTAGTTATTTCAAAGACCCTCATGTATGATTTCCATTACAACTACATGATTCCAAAGTTTCAAAACAAAAATAAATTATTGTATACGGACACAGATAGTTTAATTTACCAAATTTTTACAAACAACTTCTATGAAGATATAAAACCTGATGTTAAGATGCATTTCGATTCTTCTGATTATCCAACTGACAACATTTACGGTTATCCACAAGTTAACAAAAGGAGAAGGCTTTTTCAAGGATGAAAATAATGGCAAAATATTCAAAGAATTTGTGGGTCTAACATCTAAAATGTATGCTATAGACGTTGAAAACAATGTTGTTGCAAAAGCTAAAGGTGTTAAATAATGCGTTACTAAAAATATACAAATGCATAACTATAAGACATGTCTTTTCAACAAAAATATTCACTTCGGAACATTGTTAAGATTTAAATCAATTAAAGATACAATTTATACACAAAAATAAATAAAAAATGTTTATCATACAGCGACACTAAGAGGCATATTTTGCCTAACGACATTGACACATTAGCTTGGGGTCATTACAAATTAGATAACAACGACTAATTATTGGTTTACTTACAAATATGTTTAATGTAGTTCTTTGAACTATATATTATCTTAATTGTGTTTATGAAAGTGTACTTCTAGTTTATGATTGTAACTTTAGTAATGTACTTCAATGTTTGTTTCTGTAAATAATTTAATGTATGTGTTCTAATTTTAAGTCAAATTATACTAGATTATTATAAATGTGTATTATGTGTAAATATACTTTAAACTATGTTCTTTGTTGAATAAATATAATAGTTGTGCAGTGTAGTCGTCGTGAAAATGTTTCATTTTATTCATTCCTTTACTGCAATGGTCGCTGGTACTTGGGTGTGGAAAGTCACAATTCGTCACAAACTTCTTGAAATACGCAAAAGATATTTGTAGTACAAGTTTTGATCAAGTTACATGGTGTTTTGATGAAATGCAACCTATATACAACTTGAAACTTGTTAATTACCATCAAGGTATGCCAGATGTTTGATGGAAAAGGTCCCCCAGCTTGTTATCATCGATGATCATAGGAGAGAATCGGATGGTCGCATCGTGGACATTTTCACAAAAGGAAGTTATCATAGAAATTTGAGCGTATTTTATATAGTAACTCAAAATTTATTTCATCAAGGTAGAGGTCAGAGGGTCATTTCTTTAAACTCTTAGTTATATAATATATTTTAAAAATCCGCTCGATAAAACACAAATTCGACACTTAGCGAGACAAGTATCACCCGAAAATACTAAATTCATGGAAGATTCTTACAAAGATGCAACGAAAGAATCTCATGGATATTTAATGATAGATTTAAAACAAAATACTAGTGATATGTGTAGATCAAAAACAAAAATATTTCCTTCTGACTGTTACTGTACTGTATACTTACCCACAAAGGGGTTTAAATATGCAAAAAAACATATTTAAAAACAGTTATACTTACTGAAATTGATTTTAAAGTATGGAATTGTAAAAATCATAAAGTTCAAACGGTAGATTACGTGTCGGAACTTTCATGTATGTTTTTTATTTGTAATTGGTGTAGGGACATTAATAGAATTTTAAGTGGCAAAAGTAAATTAGACGATGTTAGTGATAACATGAAACTCATAGCTTCTAACTATTATAATAAAAAGAAACATTTTAAATAAAAGCCTGAAAATCAAGTGGAGTTTTTTTTATTATACGGGCCCTTTTATATTTTAAAGTAATTCCAAGGAATCAACTATAATTAAAAGTAATTACTAAGATTCAAAAAATATTTTTGTACATAAATAATACCTATTTGTGTTTACAAAAATAACTTTTGATTACTTTAAAATATTCATAAGCTTATCCGCCATGTACGCCCTGGGTTTGTAATTGCGTTGTCGTATACCGATAGATGGCGTTAATTATCTACTAGGACTGTTGTCTCTTTCTCCGTATATTCAAGTTACTCTATGGTTGACTCCTTACACTTTATTGTGACAGATAAACAGAATGATGAGAGTTTGTCGTGCATGTTGGATGGCTGTCACTAGAACTCATGTCTGATGAGGAAGATAAATCTCAAGAAACAAAGAAAACAAAATGTTTAAAACGAAATATGTCTAATGATAACTTGGACTCAATATTTGAAGCGCCAAAGACAAAAATAAGAAAAGTATCATCGTCAGTTTCTAGAGCTCAACGAGATGGTGGAACTGTTTATATAACACCCAATAGAAACGATGAAGCACATTCGTCGCATTTAATAAAAATTAAAATTTATGATTTGAAGAAACTATCCAACGTTCCACAGTCCCAACATTGGAAGCATGCAAATATAAGAACTAAATATTATACCGACGAAAACAGTACTACATACAAAGAAATTAATCATGTGATTTACAAAATATGTACAGACATTTCAAAAGCGGAGAATAGTAAGAAATACTCATTTAACAATAATAATTAGAATGACCTAAACGTTTTTAAATATTTACTTCTACTATAATAACTATTAACTAAGACTCGATTGTCATACTATTTATTTTTTTTTGACATATAAATTCTTGCTAGGTATATAAAATGAAAGTGCCATTTTCAAATCATTACCAGTTGGTTTACAACTTCGTACACATACAAACGACCTCCTCTGTAACCTTGTTGGATGTAACCATCATAATGGATAGTTTCCAACAAGTTTGTACAAGTCAGATTGAAGAAGAACTGGCAAATGTTTGTGAAGAAATAGAAATCAACAATGAACTCTTCGACATATGCAGACAAGTTGAAAGTGCAGCAATACTTGAAAGTACTCAACATGAAGAATTGCATCAGGTTTCCTGCTTGTTTGAAAATTCTACTATGTGTGTATATTTTTTTATACTTTTGTTTCTATATTACATTATTTAAATCTTAAACCATAGATTAATTTTATTTACTTTACAGTCAACCACAACAAGTAGGAGGTGCAATGAAGAGGAGGAGCTATGATGTCGACAGCCCAAAGGCTAAGAAAATAAAATTAAATGAAGGTGCTTCAACGTCATCTGACAACTCCAAAGACAGTGGAAAGGTTATGTGTGATATTTGTCAACGACTTGTGAGTAAAATATATTTTGCCAACCATATAAAAAGTAACGTTCACAAAAATAATATTTATAAATCTCATAGTACTCAAGATAATGTGTCAGCAATCGAATCAGCTTTTGGTCAGCGAATTGTTTCATACAAAATCAAAAGTAAAGAAAATGAATCAGTAGAGACACTTAAAACGCCCGAATTATTTTTAAATTCAATAAGAGATAATATTTGTTCATTGATCGAAGAGTCAATTAAAGTGCACATTTTGTTTAAAGTGAATTTTATATTACATGCAAATTTCATACAACAAACTAAAAATCTTACAAACACATTCGACTTTCAAACATGTAACTATACTTTTTCTCAAGGTGATGACTTAAATGTTTTTCTTACATCATTAAATGAGACGTTTCGGTTATTATATAAAATGTTCATATGATGACACCTTATCAAAATTCGAAACGTATAGTGGGCCAGATTGTGCAATAGAGTTTATGAAACGTTTATATGAAGATTTAAAATTAATATGTACAAAAAATACTTTTCACAGAAGTCCCAAGTTTTTATCTAGTGATGATGAAAATAATTTATCATCGGAATCTGAAATTTGTCATGTATGCGAAACGAATTTGAATGAAGATAAACATTTAGATTTTGACTTTCATACTGGCACTATTAGAAGTGTAGTTCATGAAATGTTTAAAAAAAATTAAGACTCCGCGTTACATTCCTGTATTCTTACATAATCTGAGTCATTACGATGCACATTTTATTGTTCATGCCCTAAATTTTGCTGACGGAGATGTAAAAATAATTCCGCAAAATAAAGAGAGGTACATTTCTTTTTCAAAAACTTTAACAGTAAATAATAATCAAATAACTCTAAGATTTGTAGATTCTTATAAATTTTTATCTTGCAGTCTAGATCAGTTAGCTAAAAATCTCAGTGATGAACAATTTCATGATTTAAAAATAAACTTTCCTTGCAATGATGACTTTACCAGATTAAGGAGAAACGGAATTTATACTTATGAATTCATGACTTCTTATGATTCATTAAAACTCATTTCACTTCCAACTCAGAGTGAATTCTATAGCTCGTTAACAGATTCTAATGTCTCCGATGATGATTATAATCGTGCAAATGAAAGGAAACATTTTCGTTGTCAAAATATGTTAGATTACTCAAACTTATATCTTAAAACTGATGTATTGCTCTTGACTGACGTTTTCGAAAACTTCAGAGAGCTTTGTATTAAGACTTATGGGTTAGATCCCGCTCACTACTACACTGCTCCAGGGTTAAGTTGGGATGCAATGTTGGAAGTATACAAAGATCGAATTAGATCTATTGATAGATTACGAACAAATAGTGTTTTTAAGGCCGGTATTAGAGGTGGTGTGTCTCAAAGTAGCAGTTGTTATGCAAAAGCAAACAATCAATTCATGAATGATTACGATAAAAACAAACCTCTATCATATTTAATATACTTGGATGCAAATAACTTGTACGGTTGGGCTATGTCTCAATTTCTACCCACTGGAGGCTTTGAGTGGGTAAACCCTGAGACAAACTTTAATGTATCCGATACATCAGATATTGGTTATGTTTTAGAAGTTGATTTAAAATATCCTGTTGATCTCCATGATTTGCATTCTGACTTACCTCTATGTTCTAAAAATATATGCATTGGTAAGTCAAAAGATATAAAATTAATTTCAAATCTAAATGACAAAATTAAATATAAAATACATTACAAAAACCTTAAGCAATGTCTGAGTATGGGGATGAAAGTAACTAAAATCCACAGGATACTAAAGTTTAAACAAAGTCCTTGGTTGGAGAAATATATAGATTTAAACACAAATATGCGAACATTAGCAAAGTCTGTTTTTGAAAAAGATTTTTATAAACTAATGAATAATTCTGTATTTCGTAAAACTATGGAGAATATAGAAAAAAGAGTAAATGTTAAGTTGTTAACACATTGGGAAAATAGGGGGTAAAAGTTTAGGAGTCAACGACTGTGTTGCAAGGCCAGATTTTAAAAACTTAAGTATATTCTCATCAGACCTAGTAGCAGTACAAATGCTTAAGTGTAAACTTAACTATAATAAACCAATATATTTATGATTTTGCATTTTAGTTATTTCAAAGACCCTCATGTATGATTTCCATTACAACTACATGATTCCAAAGTTTAAAAACAAAAATAAATTATTGTATACGGACACAGATAGTTTAATTTACCAAATTTTTACAAACAACTTCTATGAAGATATAAAACCGTATCTTAAGATGCATTTCGATTCTTCTGATTATCCAACTGACAACATTTACGGTTATCCACAAGTTAACAAAAAGAGAATAGGCTTTTTCAAGGATGAAAATAATGGCAAAATATTCAGAGAATTTGTGGGTCTAAGATCTAAAATGTATGCTATAGACGTTGAAAACAATTTTATTGCAAAGGCTAAAGGTGTTAATAAAAGCGTTACTAAAAATATCTAAATGTATGTGCCGAGCACAATTAATATATGTATGTCGCACTTAATATTAAAGTTAGTCAGTCAGTTGCTCGCAACCAATGTACATACATGACGTCGTCAACCCATTATTGTCTGGGCACGGGTCTTCTCTCAGAATGAGAGAGTTTAGGCCATAGTCCACCGCGCTGGCCAAGTGCGAATTGGTGGACATACATGTACACGGAATAAATCAGTTCGCACTATTGGCTGTTTCAATTACGACGCCTCATCTATACACACCAACACACAGCGAGCACATGTATAACTATAAGACATGTCTTTTCAACAAAAATATTCACTTCGGAACAATGTTAAGATTTAAATCAATTAAACATACAATTTATACACAAAAAATAAATAAAAAATGTTTATCATACAGTGACACTACGAGGCATATTTTGCCTAACGACATTGACACATTAGCTTAGGGTCATTACAAATTAGATAACGACTAATTATTGGTTTACTTACAAATATGTTTAATGTAGTTCTTTGAACTATATATTATCTTAATTGTGTTTATAAAAGTGTACTTCTAGTTTATGATTGTAGCTTTGGTAATGTACTTCAATGTTTGTTTCTGTAAATAATTTAATGTATGTGTTCTAATTTTAAGACAAATTATACTAGATTATTATAAATGTGTATTATACTTTAAACTATGTTAATTGTTAAATAAATAGTTGTGCAGTGTAGTCGTCGTGAATATGTTTCATTTTATTCATCCCTTTACTGCAGTAGTCGCTGGTCCAAGTGGGTGTGGAAAGTCACAATTCGTTACAAACTTCTTGAAATACGCAAAAGATATTTGAAGTACAAGTTTTGATCAAGTTACATGGTGTTTTGATGAAATGCAACCTTAATACAACTTGAAACTTGTTAATTACCATCAAGGTATGCCAGAATCTCATTGATATTTAATGATAGATTTAAAATAAAATACTAGTGATATGTGTAGTTTAAAAACAAAAATATTTCCTTCTGACTGTTACTGTACTGTATACTTACCCACAAAGGGGTTTAAATATGCAAAGCATCAAGAAATTTCTGTCATTTATTAATAATGTCTCGAACCTTAAAGACACATAAAAAGTTTTTAGAAGCTCTTCATATTCTTAAACCAAAATATCAAAAAGCACTCTTAAAATCCTGTAACGAACAAGAGATAAATTGTATTTGTGAATGTATCTATAACGTTTTACAAGGTAAAGTACATCTCCCAGAAAAAGAAAAGAATAAATTAAAGAAATACAAAAACCTACTTGGAAAACTGGTGTGCAAAACTACAAACAAAATCCGTAAAAATATTATAATTCAAAAAGGGGGATCATTTTTACCAATAATATTAGGTTCAGTTCTGAGTGCACTAGTAAATAGTCTAATTTGAACATGGAACACGCCTATAGTATGTTTTAAAACACTCCCGTACATTGAAGTAGGAAAAAAACTTGAAGCTCTATCAACAATTCAAAAAGAAAAATATCATATTTCTGAAGACAGTATATGTTTTATTATCAGCTGCATTCAAAGGAATTTCATTAATTCCTTTAATAAACGATGGGCAGAAGCGTCCCAGAAAAAGGTTTCGTTTTCAAAAAAGAACGAAAACTGCTTAGATTCTGAATATTTGGTAACCTTACCAATCATTGTAGAAGTAAAACCAGGGAACTTGCTATCGACGTCTTCTGAAAAACGCGGAAGACCCTGTGCCTCTTATGGGGACTCATAATCAACGAAGAGGCGAAAAAATACCGCGCTATTTAGTGAACATGGGCTTTGAACACATCTGCAATGCCTACGTTCAGGGCTTAATAGGAGAAGAATTAGAAGCACAACTCGTGGAAAAACTTGCTGTTTGTTGACCGAGATACAATGTCTTTGAATCTTATAGAAAACGCAAGCCAGAGCAAAATGCTATCGGATCAAGAGACATTGTGTGTTTTCATTGATTTGGATTTAACAAAAGCGCAATACATGTATTTAAGGAATTTAACAAACGAACGAAATTACGAACGTACTGCCACCATTTTATAAAATACAAATGAATGATCTGACTAAAGTGACTAGTAGGCCAGAAAACGAAAATGCATATCAATACGGACTTTCTACATTGCATGCCTGGATTCGCTGTATGGAAATGGTATTACATATTTCATATAATCTTTCTTTTCGGACATGGTCAGTTACAAGTGAAGAAAAGAAAAGTCAAAAGCAAGTAAAGAAAGCCCTAGTACAAAAACGTTTTCGGGAGGAGGTAGGATTGATCATCGACAAACCACGGCAAGGAAGTGGTAATACCAATGACGGTAATACTGCTAGAAGATTTTTTTTCAACGCAGATTGTTCGTCTGAAATAACTGGAGTGGATGTGAATTTAATCAAAAGGTTGTATATTATTTTACAAGCGCTTTCATCGGGTGTAATGATAAATGCCGAAAAATTTGGCAAATATGCCATGGTAACTGCCAGGATTTATGTAAACTTTCCGAAGACGCACAAGAAGCCCGTAATAAGGATTATAAAAAATTTCGCCTACATCATGCCAGGAAGTGCTCTCGATCAGCTACAAATGAAGATGTATTTCATACTCTTCTCTACACATCAGATCCGTACATTTCCAGCCTTAGAAAAACATATAGCAAAAGAGTGAAGGCACTTGATGAAGATACCCTAGATCTTTTAAAAGTGAATGAACTTATTATGGACCCCGAAGTTCACCAAGTATAATTAAATATAATATACTCATTGAGTAATATACAATCATTTCCAATATTATTTTTCTTGTAAACTTATTGTATACACTTATTGTATGTTTAAATTGTATACTTCATATTTTATTTAATAAGTGTGTGTAATAAATAAGCTGTTATTTATTTGAAAAGACATTAATAGTTATACTATTAATTTCTTTCTCAAATAAATAACAGCTTAAGAAACATTGTTCTGTAATAAACTGATTTTAATAATACATTTTTTTTATTACTACTATAAGTAGTGTGGACTAAGTAAATTAAACAAAAGGGTTTAATGAAAAACTTTTTTTCGTGATTTTTTTTATGTACATATACTCCAATAAAAGTATAATATTTGAACTTTACCTAAAGCACTATTTTATACTTAATGCTTGTGCAAAAATTCAGTCGGTTATCTTCACAAATAAAAAAGTTATCGATTTATGATCTGATACAGACCTCGATTGCCCATAGTGCGTACCCTCACACGTGACGCTCAATTTGCGACAGTGGCTCAACGCCACTGGCCACCGCGTTCGCCAAACTGAACCCCACTAGATTTTTTTCTATTGGGTTATGTAAAAGAAAAGGTGTTCGCGATAGAATACATAAGAACAAAGCGTTGTAAAAAGTAAGAATAGATGATAGAATTTAGGAAGCATCGTATTTAGACATGCTGTACAGATGTGGATGGACAAGACAAATGGACAAATGTAAAAGTGAAAGTGGACAATAGCTTTTAGGATGTAAGATTGCATGGGAACTGCAAGTTGCAAGGAAACCGAACGCAGTATTGCTGGCCACGTAACAATTTGACGCAGTCGGTAGGATCAGTCGCGAATAAGACGTACAAACGAGTGCCCGAAGAAGATCGACACGCGGTAGCTGAAGGCTTTTAAAAGTACGCCGAATCTGCGATGCTCCTGATACTTCTGTTACTGTGTTAAGAGGCTAAAATTGTTTGCTCAATCCTTTGTATATTAACTTATTATGTAATCTATATCTATCTATGTCTCAAGCCATAAAGAACGAACCATTTTCTAAATCTGTATATCCCGAATTGCCACAAAAACCCAAACAAAATATTAAAATGTCTCTCGATATCAACACACTACTCAAACTCATTCCCACATTCGACACAACACAACCACAACAAGTTTATAGGTTTATTTAGGTCATGTGATGCCGCGTTTAAACTATCAAGTGAAAACGAAAATTCAATTTTACTAGTCTACACACATAATTACATTACGGGACCGAGCGCTTCCGATGTCCATTGTAAACAACATGTTGGGACGATCTTAAATCGATTTCACATTTAACTTAGAACAGTTCCAGCCAGTGTTTCAAAAACCTGGCGAAAGCCTGACAGATTAATTTCACAGAGTTAGTAAAAAAACCTTCAAAGCTCCAATGGTTATGACCAATCGAACATCAGAGCCATTTGAACGCGTTACTACGGACTTAGTATCGTACTTTGACATTACAGGGGACTGTAACAAATACATCCTAACATTACACGATGACCTAACTAGATTTGTACAAGCATATGCTATTTCTGATAAGCAAGCTATTACTATTGCTATTTCCTTTTTTTCTGTCAAGACTGTGACATTCCTAAACGATTTCATTCAGATCAAGGCGGCGAATTCGTGAATAACATCCTGAAACGACTTATTAAACTATTAGGCTCTCATCACACATTTAGCACAGCGTATCATCCACAGACCAACGGTTCCTTAGAACGATTTACACTACAAGGAACTCACATAACTGGGATCATATTATACCATTAGCTGTAATGTATCATAATACATATCTTAGCCAGTCCACAAGTTTCAAACCTCACGAATTATTATTCGGATATAAACCACGATTACTTTACACTCTTAGATATCAAAGGAATATACGACTAACGATTACCTCAATGATCTCAACGAAAGACTAAAAAATTCTCGTGGTATAGCACAGCGCAATATTAGCAAAAGCTAAACCTCACTATGATAGTCATATTAATAACATAGCTGATTTTCAGTTAGGCGATAAAGTTATGCTTAAGGTTCCAAACCCAAATAACTTGGATAGCAAATGGTAAGGACCTAACGATGTGATTAGAAAAGACTTGAACAAAGATTACTTATTTAGGCATATAAGAAATTAGTTATCATCCTTTTCGGTGAAGGAAAACATCGTGAGGAAAACTACACACCCGAGAGATCTTAAAAAAAAAGTTCTCGGAAGTATGTGAAGTCCACCAACCCGCACTTGGCCAGCGCGGTGAACTATGGCCTAATACTCTCTCATTCTAAGAGAAGACCCGTGACCAGCAGTGGAACAATAATGGGTTGACGAGATATTATTAGTTATTGTAATTAAAAATCCTTTCTCGTCCGAAACATAATATTTCTGTCACTAAATACACTTATGTTAATGCGCTATAATGTAACCTACGCTAAGTGACATGTTATTTGTTTAAGAAAAATGTAATTTTCTCTGTAAGTGAATTTGTAATTCTTATGAGAAATAAATTATTTAACCTTAACCCCTAGGAGACGTCTGAATAACCGAAAACTCCTGGAAATTAGTTATTTACCGAAATCTAGACCCACTTTTTTGTCACGAGAATCCTTGAAGCGATTAATCATAAATTACGACATCCTTAATAATAGTTACAAATATTCTACACCTAGCGTTTACACGACAAATTCTTTTATAAAAGTTAATTTAGACAAAATAGATACTAGATTAAGCGAACTAAGCTATTACACAAATAACCATCGTGTCACGCGTGAACTTTTAGATGGACTAAGCACCATTTTAAAACTCCAGATGCAAAAGATGCGAAATTCTACGAACAGTGTATTGAGTCATTAGAAAAGCAACAAATAGATCAAAATCAACTTCTAAATCAAGAACTCCAAACTCGCGTTGAAGTTATAAATAGTATCGTCTACTATTTATAACTTCAACGCGACAATATTAAAAATTTCCTACGACGAATACTCTTTTAACGATAGTCTTGAAAAACTCTCCTCTTATCTAAATAAAACAGACAAGATTATATTTGATCTAAAAGCATCGGAACAAATTTTTTCTATTTCAATTCAAATCCGGACGGACGTTTTGAACATCTATTAAAGGAATGTCCGAGATTTGAGCCATACAGACAGAAACACGAATTTCAATGTGAAATGCTCCAGGTGTCTCCGTATAAAGTCGTTATGAAGTGATGAAAAAGAATCTTCCCTAAGGACCTATCTCGAACTTTTTTATTTATCTGATTGAAGTAGCAAACGAGCATGCAGTCCACCTGATGGTAAGTGGTCACAGCCGCTCATGGACATCAGTAATCAACTTCATACAGAACATGGATTCCACCTGAAGTCAATCACAGATGCGTTGCTACTCCCGAGGACTGTGATGGTCGGCTCATGTGAAAGTGTGCCGGCAACCACACCCTTCCATTATTAATTCTGAGTGATTCTGTTTATTAAATCGGGAGCGATCCACCCCTCTATAATTTCAACTGTAAGCATATACAAAGAATTACTAGCTACGAATAATATCAGAATGGATAACCATCTCGTCTCACCAATTACTATCGACAACATACACAATATTCTAGAATCTACAACATTGACATCATACATTTATAGGAATAAATTAGTTGCGCCTATTCAGCCCTGAAAACAGAATTCAAAAATGTTCATTAGTTTATTTTTCATTAATTTTCCCATTTTCGTAAATTTCCACCCGCATAGTTTCGCGGTCAACCACCTTTTTCTTTTATTTCTGCTGCTGCGTCTCGTCGAGGCCTTTCATTTAACACCTCTCCCGATAAGATCCGACCAGTACTTGTCGAGATTTTTCCACTTTTCCAGTTTTGAATTAGAATTTCCTTTAGTAAAAAATGAAAAGTTCTCCCTGTTCCACATATACTCTATTCCCATAAGACATAGCAATTCCTCTATCTATTCTACCCTATTCCCTGAGCATACATATCTTGCCATTTCATCCACATGTCGACACTATGTTTCTTCGAGTTTCCTTAACGGGTGTAAAATCTTTGCACCTAGAAGAGTATGCAGAGATCTACCAATATTTAACTACAATTCGAGACATATCTGTCAAATGGCGATCCTTCAATCGACAAGCAAACACACACCTCCGTCCTATGAAATTAGCACATTTTCTGCTCACACCGACACTTCCCAACCGATTGGAAATAATAAATGGATCTTCATACTACGACAGACAACACCATACGTCATCGAATGTGGAGACGATATCCAACATAACGAAACTTCAGGCTGAGGAATTATCACACTCTTCCAGGGATGCAAACTCTACACAGCCTTTGTAACTCTTAATGCTGGAAAAGACACTGAATCAAATCTAACCCATCCATACATCACGGTGGACCTTCAAGACTGTATCCCCGAAATTTTCAAGACCACTCCTCCGGAGTTATTGCCTACAAAAGTTAAAAATATTCCATTGGACGGTCTAAATGTAATTGAAGACCAAATAAAAAACCAACACAGAGTCTTAGAAAAACAAAAAGAAAAACTTGAAAATAATTTAATAATTCCGCATTTCCTTATGCTTCAATTGGTTTCGGAATCATCATGGCAATTATAATTATATATAAATGTTGCACATGGCGTACAATATCTTCCCTATGTTGGAGCACTAATAATGACGAACCAAGAAGAGATGGTTGCATACAAATATTTAATAACTGCTTCGATAATTCTAGAAGACAGAACATTGAAATACCAATGCCTACTATTTCTAACACATCTTGCATTTCTGAAGACGAAGACGATGAAAATTTAAACATTCCAAGATCAGGCAATCGTAAAAATGCCCGATCTTTATTCTAAGGGGGGAGGTGTTACATACGCCCTCATACCTATCCTATTTGTTTATTCTAACTCATTCATTTATTATTGTTATACATTAACCTTTAGACATTTAAGCATAGTAAATAAGAACCTAATGTACACTGATTACTAAACAAACATCCCTTTCCCTTCTATCCGTTACCCTCACCACTTCCACATCATATCATACCCTTGAACCCCAAATTGAGACCCATTCCTATCTCCGACTTCATTCCTAAATCATATTGAGTAACGCTGTTTCTTTATTAGTTATAAATAGTAGTAGTAAATAGTGAAGTTTCGTTTTAAAAAGACAATTTTATTGCTGGCCACGTTAAATGGGCACGGTCGAGAACCATTTTGACACCAAACTTTTTAGACGATACACACCGATCAATTCCATAGCGACGGGTAGGTAAAACTTATTTTGCCAACTACTTAATCAGCAATTTATGCTTGCCTATGGATCAAATGCAAAGGGAAATAAAAACAAAATTATTACACACTGTCTGATGAGAAAAATAAATCTCAAGAAAAAAAGAAAACAAAATGTTTAAAAAGAAATATTTCTAATGATAACTTGGACTCAATATTAGAGGTGTCAGGGACAAAAATAAGAGAACTTTCATCATCAATATCTAGAAGTCGACGACTAACAGAGACGATGAAGCACATTCGTCGCATTTGATAAAAATATGTTCATGATTTTAACAAACAAGCAAACGTTCCAGTCTGAACATTGGAAACATGTATCTCTGAGAATTAAATATTACACCGACGAGAATAGTATCTTAAATAATAAAATGAATCAAGTTATTTACAATAAGTGCACGGACATTTCAAAATTAAGAAATACTCGTTTATCAGTAATTACACAGGTCTACAATGATTTTGGTGCCGCTAAAAGTAAAACAGATTTCAAGTACATTTGGTACCCTGATAAAAACGTGATACTTACTTTTTTATTGCTACGTATAGTTTTCGAGATTTCATTTATTAAAAAACCTAAGAACATTTAATTCAAAACAGTTAAATACATTTAATTAAACATTGTATTTCACAGGTTAGAAGCTTCTCTTTTTAGATTTTTTCCGATGGATGTCTTCAGGACATTCCCGTGTAATACTCCAACAGTAATCTGCCATCATATGCTCATCCCAGCGACCTTGGTATCTATCTTCCATCACCTTTAAATCTTGATGAAAACGTTCTCCTTGTTCTTCGCTATACGCTCCAAGATTTTCAGGAAACTTGTCTAAATGATTGTCCAGATAGTGTACTTTTATGCTCATATTACATCCAAGATTTTTAAAGCTAATTAAGAGGTTTTGAACTAACTCTTTGTAATTTTCGGCCTTCTGATTTCCTAAGAAATTTTTTACAACAGCAACAAAAGATTTCCAAGCCTCTGCTTCTAAATTATTCATTGAATGTATGAAATCGTTGTCTTTCATTAAAAGTCTTATCTGTGGGCCATCAAAAATACCAGCTTTTAGTTTTTCATTACTTAAACCAGGAAACTTTCTTGAAAGATATACAAAACACGGACTAGTTTTATCTAATGTCTTAACATATTGCTTCATAAGTCCCAATTTGATGTGCAATGGAGGCAAAATAATCTTATCACTAGAAACTAGAGGCGGGTTTATAATATTTTGTTTGCCAACCGTCATGTTATCTCTCAAAGGCCAATCTTTCTTGATCCAGTGGTCTTTTTTTGCTCTGCTGTCCCATAAACATATGAAGCACGGAAATTTAGTGTACCCACTTTGTTGGCCTAATAGAAAATTGACCATTTTTAAATCGACACATATAACCCATTGGTGCTCCGAGTACTTAAGTTTTTTCAAAACAAGATCCACGTTTTGATACTCCTCTTTTAATTTCGTTGAATGAGCAATAGGCACAGCTGCATGATTGTTACCAATATCTAGTAAAACACATTTTAAACTTCGCTTACAGCTGTCCATAAACAATCTCCATTCTTCAGCTTTGTACCCTGAGAGCCCCAATTTCATTAGAAGGCCACCAATGTTATTACAAAAAACTATATCATCTTCTGAGCTAAAAAATGGAAGAAATTCTTTTTCGCGATCACGATAAAATGTTATTTTTGTACCTTGAGATAACATATTTCTTTCTTTGAGTCTAGATGCTAGTAGCTCAGAGCGCTCTTTCGAAAGGTCAAGATCTCTAATCAAATCACTTAAAGCATCTTGAGAAAAAAATGAAGGCGCTGTTGACACTTTTAAATCACTGTCACGTTCATCAGAAAAAACTTCCATCATCTCGGTGTCCGACAAATCTGATAGATCTGAAAGATCTTGACTCATAGGAGATGGTACGTCATCTGAACACAGTCGAGGTCTTTTAGCAGACGGTAAATCAGGATATGTCATTTTTCTTTTGTTTATACCATGTAATTTTACAACACAAAAATAACAGTCATCAATGTGATTTTTCGGTTCTGTCCAAATCATCGGCACATTAAACTTTAAATGATTACGTTTACCGTTTGCCCACTGTCTTAAATGTTCACTACACAACTTGCACACAATGTTTGGAACCCACGGCTTGTTCAGAGCCTTCATCTCTATTTTAAAGTAATCAATATATGTCTTCTTCACTGAATCTGTTATAGGTTTTCTAAACTTTTTCACTACATATTCACCACAAATGTAACAAAAAGTATTTGGATTATTTACACAACACCTTCTTGACGACGGCATATCAATATTATTAATTTAAAAAAAATATATTGATTATAATGACATTAATTATGATAAAATACGTTTTTTAGGTTATTATATCGATCGATACAAACCTGAACGTAGCTTCATAATTTTGACAGCTTCACACGACATCTTGTAGGCTAATTAACCAAAATATAACCTAGAATTAGCGGCACCAAACAAAAAAAATTTTTTTGTAGACCTGTGTTATTTATTGACCTAATCTCACTTTCAAAGAAAATAATTTCTAGTACAATACCTATTAGTTGTTGAATCATGCTAATTATTTTGCTTTGATGTACATATATCTTGCTAAGTATACGGAAAAGTGTCATTTTCATATAATTCATAGCCAGGTTTGCAACTGCATACTCATATAAACGACCTCCTGTCACCTTTTCCACCTCCACGCCTTCTTGTGTTTTCTTCCATGTTGAAGACAAGTTGAAAAAGAACTTGCTAAATATTGCGAAGAAATAGAAATCTATAATAAACTAGTCTATATAAGCAGACCAGTCAAAAATGTAGTGATAGCTGAAGGTACTCAACACGATGAAGAATTGTTTCAGATTTCCCGCTTGCTGGAAAATCATACTAAGTATGTAAAAAATGAAGAAAACAAAATGTGTAAAAAAAAATTGTAATGATTAACTGGGCTCAATATTCGAAGTATCAACGACAGAAAAATTAGAAAACTATCATCGTCAGTATTTAGGGCTCAACGAGATAGTGAAATAGTCTACATAACTTCTACCAGAAGCATAATGAATTATTAGCAAAACATATTTTGCCAACCACATAAAAAGCAACATTCACAAAATAAATATTTTCAAATCTCATAGTTCTCAAGCTTATTTGTCAATAATCGAATTAACTTTTGATCAGCGAATAATTTCATACAGGATCAAAGGTAAACAAAATGAAATAGTAGATACACTTAAAACGTAAAACGTTTAAGTAAATTTTACATCACGTGCAAATTTCACACAGAAAACCAAAAATCTTGTAATCACACTTTCAAAGGCGATGACGTTATTTGAAAAATTCTGTTCATTTGGGAAAAAAAATATCGGTTGGAGTTTAACGGAAACCAAACATTTAGAAACGAATATGAACAAATTCAATCCAATACGTAGCACTCTATAGACTTTACCTTAATTTTAATATAAGAAAAACCGCAACTAATATGTTAAACGTTGACCATGTGTCTTACATAGGCCTCGCTTTTGCCTTATACGTGACTATTAGTAAAACTAATAGTTTCATCGTACAGAATGCATTCAAACAAGCTAAACTCCAAAGGAATCTCTTTTCCAGTGAAGCTCTCAGATGGACCAAAATAGATAAATTAAATAATACAAGTATCAACGAGTAGCTGGAAAGACTCGATAACATTTTGCTGGGACAAGTAATAAGAGGTGTATAGTTGGATTTGTGCATAGAGCGTTAAATGAGTCTCATTGAAAATCCTTTCAAATTTGAAAACAATCACATAAACACTTATTAACAGACTTCAAAAAGGAGAAGGTTCTCAATTCGGCCGGTATTTTTTTTTTATGTATGTACAAAGATTAGTCCGCCGTTAGTGGACCGATATTAATTATTCTTTTTTTTTATTATGCGACTTCAAAAAGGAGAAGGTTCTCAATTCGGCCGGTATATTTTGTATTTTTTTATGTATGTACAAGAATTAGTCCGCCGTTAGTGGACCGATTTTAATTATTATTTTTTATTATGTATTGATGGACAACACATGCCTTCAAAAGCTTTGCAACCATAGCTTTGAACGAACCTCTTTATTTGTCATCAAATTCAATGACTCATTGGAATCTTATAGCACGGCAATGTGGCTAGAAATCTGATGTCTTCATGAAAAACTGGTTCAAAAACCCAGAAAACAAAGAACAGACCAACAAAGAACTTCAACAACAGAAGAACAGAGACACATTTTTGAAGTTTTTTTTACAGACAATTTTACAAAGATTTCGTTCTTTAAAGAACCTTAAAAAGCTTATTACAGGAATTGTTTGTGAAAAACTGGTTCAAAAACGTAGAAGAAGAAATCTATATTGTTAAATTTTGTTATAAAAAAAAACATTTCGTTATTTTGTTGGGAAATCCATGTATTTTAAAAGACAAAATGAAAAAGATTTTGTTCTAAACAGAACCTCAAAAAATATAAAAGTTGAAATTTATGGATGAAAAGTGTATTAACGACGACGGTCAAATTCCCATTTTTTGTTTTTTTTAATGACTGACAAAATTTTGAAGATTAAGTTTTGTACAAAACCTCAAAAAAGGCAACTGAAGTTAAAACTGAACGAACTGAAGTGTTTATGAAAAACCAGTTCGACACCAAATGCAGTTTCATAATTTCTCTCCTTAACACCTGACATTACACAGACTTCTTAAAAATAGATAAATACGATGTAATATTGTGAAAAAAGACAAAGACAAGACTTTTTAACAAAAAATATCTACCGACTTCCATGTCACAAAAAAGTAAAAAAAAAAAAATAATTTTGGTTCAGAACAAACTCAGTACTTAGTACATAGTTCCGAAGTCGGCGCTCATATAAGACAAAGGTTCATCACCGTCATCCTGCAAAATATGTTGTTTTTTGTTTAAAAGTTTTTATTTCACGCTTTTTAGCGACTATATGGTGATATTTTTATTTAAATAAGGTACTATTTTAAAGGTAACTGCTGTAAATATTTTAAGACCCTCAACTGTCTATGGTCTCCTTAATCAGACCTGTAATGACATTTAAAACCAGACAAAATGTACAACAATATATAAGAACAAATAAATAATTTTATTTGTGCTATTTTTTCAGTGATTGGCAGAACCCAACGTGTACCTCTGACGCCACCGACACATATATACCACCAATTGTTTGTAAAAAAGAAAGAAAGGTGCGAAAAGAGCTCTCCTTCACAGCCGGCGATGCATTGGCGACTCCTCGGGTGTTGCGAATGTAGGCGACGGTGACTACTTTCCATCAGGTAGCCCGTCTGCCTTATCGTTAGGTTAAAGTATAAAACACTATGGCCAAATTATAAAGACACATGGCGTCTTATACAAAACCTCTTTCAGTACAAATATGGTAAACAAGACTTCGAGGTTTCGATTCCCGGCCAGGTATCTGAATAATGAGTTAAGATTCATGTTCTGGATCTGGGTGTTTATTCGTCTTGTGTGTATCCCTGGTACCCATGACACAGGATAAAATCCCAGTTTTTTTTTAAAGAACTATGAACACCAATGTAATTACACCTTATTCGACAAATAAAAATTATTTGTATTTGAACTTTCGGGTGTGTAGGTTTCCTCGACGTTTACCTTCGTAAAGCACAATGTTAAAAAAATCAGTGATCCGTGGTATTTGAACCTCATATGATCGCGAAGGCAAGTTTCAACCATTAGGCTTTCATTGCTCTCATCTCCATATGCTGCTTTATATTTCGATCCTACCACCTTCAAATTTCCTTTTTTACTGTCTTCATTTATGAGGCCTATGTCCTCTGAGTGGAACGACAAAGGCCAACGTGATGATGATGTCTTCATTTATTTCTTGTTTTCTAATCTGGTTCCATATACTTTAATTTCAGACTTGTTTTGTATTTTTCATAGTTGCCCATTCGATCCATTGTTTCCAGTGTGAACATATCTGAAACAATTAATATTACATTTACATTACTTTATAATTTTAAGAAATTTATTAATTTGAATATGACAAAATATTACATAATTAAAATTAAATTAATATAATACAAATTAACATAATTATAGGTATATACAAAACAATAACTTAAATTTAAGAAGAAACAAAATGCAAAATTAAAAATAAAAATCTGCATCCAAATTACTGTCCATAGGATGAGTTTCTGTTCATAGTTTTTTTTTTTGTAAAAAGAGGTTTATTAACTAAGCTTCATTTAAAAGCAATAGCGGTTATTTTGACAAAGATATATGACATTTTTGACGTTACATGTTTTCATATTATGACATTGTATGTTCTATTTCGTTTATTATGCATGTATTCGTGACACATGCACGGTAGGGTGTGTAATGTGTTTTTAGTTGATTGTATGTATGATATATGCATTATTTGAAAAAACTATTAACATTCTGCACTCCTTCTCTACGTCCACTATAACCATGCAAAAATTCGTGCTATATTACTTAAAAATGCACCACAAGTTTTTGCCTAACGTATTAATATATCAACTACATAGTATAAAACAAAGTTGCTTTCCGCTGTCTGTACCTATGTATGCTTAGATCTTTAAAACTACGCTACGGATTGTAATGCCGTTTTTTTAATAGAGTGATTCAAGAGAAAGGTTTTTATGTATAACCAGCTGTACCCGCGGCTCCGCCCGCGTTCGAATCAATGTAACAAAGTTTTCCTATTTCACCTACTTAGGGGATAAATTTCATAAAATCCTTTAAAAAACGCGCATGCAAAATTTCCTAGCACTTGTAATTTCTGAGATTTCGTGATGAGCGAGTGAGTGAGTGACCTTTCGCTTTTATATTTATAGATACATGCATAATATAGTGACTTTTGGGCGGAACTAAGTTCGCCGGGTCAACTAGTAGATAAATGAACTAAATTTCATATATATTTTTTTGTACATAATTCGGAAAGCTATTTAAAGAATACAATTACGACTACAGAATACATAGAAGACTACAGAGTTGAAACATCTACCATGTTTCAACTCTGTAGTCTTAATAGATTCTGAATAAAGTAGCTGAGACCTACAGACAGAAAGACATGACAAAATATGAAGGTTCGGATTATTGCTATTCGGCTACGAAACCCTAAAAATGATTTCGAGTAGACAACATAATATCCGCAAAATTTGAATTCCAATGGTACTAAGGACAGTCGCCATATTGGCCAAACGGACGCCATCTTAAGTTCATTAAAAAATAACACATACATAACTTGCATGTTAATTTCGATGGAAAGGTGTGGTTGCCGGCAGACTTTTATTTAAGGCGACCATCTATGTCCTCGAGAGTAGCAACGCATCTGTGATTGACTTTAGATAGAACCTCATGTTCTATATGAAGTTGCTGGTAGTGTCCAAGGGCAGCAGTGGCCACTTATTAAGTTCGACCGGGGAAGTACCACCGCCACACCTATTTCTAGCGTGAAGCAGTTCTTGCGTTTCCATGGAAGGGTGTGGTTGCTGGCACACTTTCACATGAGGCGAGTATCGTTCATCCTCGGGAGTAGCAACGCATCTATAATTGACTTCAGATGGAACCCATGTTCTGTATGAATGATTACAGATGTCGCAGGGCGGCAGTGACCACTTACCATCAGGTGGACTGCATGCTCAATTGCTAATTCAGTCATATAAAAAAAAACAAACATACGCAGCTGAAATACATACCTCCAGTCACATTTGTTTTAATCTCGTCTTAATTAATCTAACACTCAGTTAAATTTCTTTTGACTGAACACTTTATAAAACATCACTCTTTTTAACACTAATATTACTTCAGAACTAACGACTAATTACAGAACGACGAATTAAGAGAACCGACAGCTGTCTGACAAACATAATCAATATTTAACTCTAAGCACGTCCGTCGCGTCCGATGGCCGGAGCCGAAGTGCCTTGCTCCGCTCCGACAGAAATACAAGTACCCGATTCCCCCACCACTGGAGTTATGTGACGTCACGAGGACGCTAGGTCCCGCCGCTTTGACCATTATTGTTAACTCGTTATCTATTCGCCACGTTTTTTTTCACGCTGACGTCATCGCATTCCTGTCTTATCGCTCGGGTAGTACGTCGAAATACACATGGCTTATAATGGAAGCAAAAAATGGATTATCTTTACGTTTTTTTAGGGTTCCTTAGGTAATGGGGAAAAACCCTATTATTGAGTCTCCGCTGTCCGTCTGTCTGTCACCAGGCTGTATCTGAAGAAGTAGACAATTTTCAGATACATGATACATGAAGCAATACATTATAATACACAACACATTATAATACATGAAGCAAAAACTTGTGATCCGTTTCTAAGATACTTGCCACAGATGGAGGAGTATGAAATTACGCACGGTTACAGTTGAAGAAGAGAGGGATTATGGAATGCAAATTTTTTTCAAATAACATAGTATGAAACAAAGTCACTTTTCGCTATCTGTCCCTATGTATGGTTAGATCTTTAAAACTACGCTACGGATTTTAATGCAGTTTTCTTTAATAGATAGAGTGATTCAAGAGGAAGGTTTTTATGTATAATACATGTATAATATAGTCGAGGAACACTTATAATTTTAGATTTTTGACTTTTAGGTGGAACGAAGTTCGCCGGGTCAGCTAATAATGCATAAAACATAAATAAAATTACCTAAAAACATATACGCACACTACCATGCATTTGACACAAACACAGTCATATAATAAACGAAATAAAACTTTCATCGTCACTATGGAAACATAATATCAAAAATGTCAGATGTCTCTGTTAAAATACCCGTTATTTATTTTTTTAATATAGCTTAGTCAATTAAACCTCTTTTGAATTTTAGGGTGTATAAAAAATAACTCTAAAATGAAAAATTTTATTTAATTCGAGATATATTTGTGCTAATTTTGACAATATCAAATTTAGTTTTTGAATTAAATTAAGGTCGAATTTCGACCGTTGCGACGAGTGACTAGTAAAAAAAAACTATTAAAACGGTATAATACAAATATTAAAAGGGACCCCCTTTTAATATTTGTATTATCCCGTTACACACACAATAAACCTCATAAGTAGCCCATTGTACTAAAATATTTTTGTAAATATATGATTTCTATAATGTCACTGTGTACAAAAACTTATAATTAAATAAAAAAAATCGCGATTTTATACCGTTTTTTAATGATTTAGTACAGAACCCTTAGTGCGCCAGTCCGACTCGCACTTGGCCGGTTTTTTAATAATTTACCAATATTACTAATGTCAATGTTTCAAATGACTTCACCCGAACCGATCTTATCGCTCGGTAGTAGGTAATGAATGAGGTTTAAATATGCACATAAATGACATACAATTAACTAATTATTATCACTTGTGATAACAATGCTTTTAGACTTCCTCGAAACAATAACTCGCTGTTTCTAATGAATAATAACACAATTCTAAATAGCAAACTTCAGAGAGTTAGGTATAAATTAAACAGCCCTTTTTGCTTTTGTCTTATAAATGAACAAAACAAAACTGATTCCGCACCAGAGCTGTTGTTATTGCTAACAGACGCGAAATTTACCTTTCCATTCTTAGTTTTTCGATATTATATCTGTCTCAATCACACGTATGGCAAGCGAGCGAGTCGGGTAGTCCTCTGCCGAGAGGCACAACTCGATCGTTTCCTCGCGGAGGTAATATTTGTTTGGTAAAACGTTTATTTTAAATCTCTAATATCTTCTGAAGTATTTATTTGATGCATATAGTGTTAAAGACAATTTTGATCTATATTAAACTACGAAGCTAACGAACGTATTTATTTAAATAAGGATTAACACTGAACAGAAGAAAACAGTCTCGAAAATAACGTAGTTTTTGTAGTTGAAATTTGGAACATAAAATATATTGTGACTTAACCATAAGAGGTAGAGATATTCTATCGCGGATTATTTGTAGCATTTTTGCAGTTCTACAATTCTCTAGTACATTACTTTAGTGTTACTCTGCCGGTTTATGCAGCGTACGCGAATAAAGAGTGATTTCTTACAACCTCTTCAACATTATTCGTTATATTTCAGTCAATTTACGTAAAACCGTAACGTAAAAAATACGTGGACAGTCCTCTAGAATTGAATCTTTTAGTAAAAATCGCACAGAAATCTGTTTAGTAATATTTGAGAAAAAAACGAACATACAGAGAGACAGCTTTCGGGCACTTTGTTTTATAATAATAATAAGTATAAATAAATAATAAAGTTGAAGTTCATCAAAGTTTATAACGAATAGTAAATATATAGGTATGTATTTTAACAAATATTATCGCGGAAATGTTATGGGAACTCACGATATGCGGTTTTTTATTATTTGCCGATACTACCATTAGTATTTATCTATGGATACTACCCAGTGGCGTGGAACGCGGTTATGACAAATCACTACATAGTATAAAACAAAGTCGCTTCCCGCTGTCTGTCCCTATGTATGCTTAGATCTTTAAAACTATGCTACGGATTTTAATGCAGCTTTTTTTAATAGATAGTGATTCATGAGAAAGGTTTTTATGTATAATACATGCATAATATAGTGGAAGGACACTGACAATTTTTGATTATTGACTTTCAGGCAGAACCAACTTTACCAATCAACAAGTTTTTGATAATTAATAACAGTAGGTACTCGAAAAGTTTTTTATGAATACACTGCTATTATTACACGCTTTACATCTATAGTCAATGTATAAATTTTAGAGTTATTTAATAACACTCATATTGAACATGCTTATATTTTAAAAACGAAAATTGTTTGCATACATTAGTATTCAAATGATAAAAAATATTGAGTTTACAAAAAATCACATGTTATTTTAAGTAAGTAATGCTTCAATAAAAAAAACATTTTTGTTAAAACATTAAAATAACACGTGGATTGTGTTTATTCTTGGAAACAAATATCAGAAAACTAAAAAAGACATCACAAATCTATCTTAGAGTATCATAATCATAATATGTAATATATAGTATTTATTTCCGCTTCATTGATCTTTAATTCAATTAAATTCATTTATTGCATTAGAAAGATTACATAAGTTGTTTATAAATTACGTCTTTATCGTTCGCTTATAATCACTAATAAGGTATGCAAATACAAATAGAATTATAAAATATCAAATCTACATTAATAATTAAGAATTTGGCAGAGGTCTAGAATCTTGCCACCTTAAGGGGGGGGAGGGGAATGGTAGGGAGGGGTAAGTACTTCCCACTCCCGCACACCCCGCCCGAAGGAGACCAGTATTTTTTTTTTAGATTTTTCGAAAATACAACCTCAATAGTACTAGATTAAAGAGACATAACCCAAATATTGTTTATTTTTCTGTGTTTAAAGCAGCATGACCTAGAACATGTTTATTCTATAATTTGGAACTTAATAATTTGTCTAACCTAACTAATTATTGTAATATTTGAAACATATTTTTTCTTTAATTTTAAGGGTGTTCCCTATGAAGTCTACGGAACCCCATTTCGCAAGGATCCTTGTCTTCCACCATATTCCTAAACAAGATTGTACGATTTTCGAAATAATCGGAAATTTTGGATAATAAACAATTAAAAAGAGTATTATCTATTATTTCCGCCAAAATCGCTTCTAGCGTTCCCACATAGTCAGAAGTTCCGATCGAGGTGGTACGATTCTTGACCCTAAGTATTTTCAGGAAACATAATTATTTCAAAACATAAAGATATGGTTTCTTAATGAGTATGTAAAATTTTATACCATTTAAAAATTGCAAAAACACTTTTCGACTTAATAATTCGTAACTTTACTTACTTTTTCATTTTAGGTATTTTTCTAAAACTTTCTGTAATGTACATGTACATCTACCGCAAAATAGCAAATTGCACTTCCGGCTTTTATTAAAACCAAAAAGGGTACAAATAGTATTATAAACATTTTACCTCTTTCTTGAGCCACCATATTCTTGAAAGACTTCTGGACAGGCTGGAACGCAGCAATTTTTTATTTACATAAATACTGCCCTCTTTTTATTTTTGATATCACAGAAATAAAAAAACAACTACACAATTTACACATTCAGCGACGTCAAACGAATGACTTCCTGTATGTTATTTTACTCTTTGGAATGACTCAATTTTGTCATTTTTGACATTCATAACTTATGGTCAAGGGATGTCAATTATGATTCGATTTTTCTGAAAACCGATTCAAACGAATACGATATATTCATCCATGTATTATTTGTAATCAAATCAGTTAATATTTATTTATCATGAACGAAATTGTCAAAATTCTCTAAATTTATACAAGCTTGATTTACTTAGATACACACATTTATACACTTATTTAAAGTACACCGAATTTTAGTTAAATTGTAAACAATAAGCTTTGTATGTTTACAAAGATTATTTTTCATAACTTAACTCCGACCGATTGTTTTCTCCGATTAATATTAATCAGAAATGAAAAATGTACGAACGAAGTTGTTAGTATACTTCACAAGCCTATGCTTCAAAGTTTTCAGCTTCACAGGAAAAGCGAGTAAAGCAGTTGCTGATGCACGAGGAGCTGGGAGATAGGAAGCCCTCGCAGTTTTTACGACATTTACAGAGCCTTGCAGGTCCAAGCGTACCCAAGGATTTCCTAGCTACTATCTGGTCTAGCCGACTTCCCGCAAATATCCAGACGGTAATAGCATCACAGGTAGACTTGCCTTTGGACAAGTTGTCTGATTTAGCGGACAAGGTACACGAGATAGCCCCTAATACTCCTCAGATAGCGAGTGCTTCAACAGCTGTTTCACTACCATCATCGAGTACGTACGACGACCTAGCGAAACAAGTCTGCGAACTTACAAGGCAAGTAGCAAAATTATCAGCGCAGGTAGCCAGCAATGGACATACACGTTCACGCTCACGAAACAGGCAGTACCGAAATAATTACTCACGCTCACGCTCACGTTACCGACAACCACCTGCAAACCACCCGCATTGTTTTTATCATTTTAATTACGGAGCCAAGGCACAGAAGTGTAAGCAGCCCTGCGAATTTAAGGCATCGGAAAACTCACAGGGCGGTCGCAAGTAGCGGCCAACGACTGCCCTTCTTCTTCAACAGGCCGTATTTTTGTCACCGATCGTGTCACGAAAATGCAGTTCCTTGTGGACACTGGTTCTGACTTGTGCGTTTTCCCACGATCAGCTGTAAATACGCCCTGTTATAAGTCAAAATATGACCTAACTGCTGCAAATAACTCTGTCATACATACGTATGGTCTCAAACAATTAAATATTGACCTTGGCCTTCGCCGAAACTTCACCTGGACTTTCACAGTTGCCGATGTATCCAAACCCATAATTGGTATAGATTTCCTTAGTTTTTACGGCTTACTAGTAGATTGCCAGAAGCAACGACTAATCGACGGTGTCACTTCACTTTCCGTGTCTGCTGTTGCTGGAGCAGTTGACAGTATAACCTCAGTCAAAGCCGTTACTGGTGAGTCGGACTTTCATACTCTCTTGAGACAATTTCCTGAAATCACGCGACCTGCAGGTATATCTATGACTCCTAAGCATAATACCTTACACTACATCAGGACTACTCCAGGACCTCCAGTCTCTTGCAAGCCTCGACGTTTAGATCCTGTGCGGCTGCAAGCTGCGAAGAAAGAGTTCGAGGACATGCTCGCGAGCGGCGTAGCCAGACGTTCTGAGAGTCCATGGTCGTCAGCTTTACATCTAGTAAAAAAAAAGGATGATGGATGGAGACCATGTGGCGACTATCGAGCACTCAACGCCAGAACCATACCCGATAGTCACATACAGGATTTCTCTCACCAACTTTCAGGGTGTACAGTCTTTTCTACGGTTGATCTCGTGAAGGCGTATAATCAGATTAAAGTTAATCCAGACGACGTACCGAAAACAGCACTCACTACCCCTTTTGGTTTGTTCGAGTTTGAGTATATGACTTTTGGTATGCGAAATGCAGCACAAACCTTCCAAAGGTTCATCGATGAAGTTCTTCTCGGTCTTGATTTCTGTTATGGATATATCGATGACATCCTTGTATACTCATCCTCCTTAGACGAGCACAAAAAACACCTACATCTCCTATTCGAGCGCCTGAAACAGTATGGAGTACTGATAAATACATCCAAGTGCGTACTGGGTAAGTCGGAAGTAACCTTTTTGGGATACCACGTTTCAGCTGATGGTACTCGTCCAGTGGATACTAAAGTAGCTGCTATCCGGAACTACACAGTCCCCAAAACTGTTAAAGAGCTACGACGTTTTATGGGTATGCTTAATTTTTATCGGCGCTTCATACCCAATGCAGCACGACTTCAAGCACCATTGAATGAATTACTGACTGGCCCGAAGGTAAAAAGTTCACAACTTATTAAAATGACACCGAATCTGCTGCAAGCCTTTGAAGATTGCAAAGCTTCGCTTTCGCAAGCCACTATTTTAGCTCATCCAGATGTCTCAGCTGAATTAGCAATCGTTACTGATGCTTCAGAGACTTCTATCGGAGCAGTGTTGCAACAACGCAAGGGTGCAGACTGGCAACCACTAGCCTTCTACTCACATAAACTCTCCAGTGCACAGGCAAAGTATAGTCCCTATGACAGAGAACTCCTAGCCGTTTATGAAGCTATTAAATATTTTAGGCATATGGTGGAAGCCAGAACATTCGCGATCTTCACCGATCATAAACCGCTTACCTATGCTTTCTCTAGGTGCAAGGAGAAATGTTCTCCGCGCCAATTCCGACATTTAGATTTCATTTCACAATTTACAACTGACCTGCGTTACGTACCTGGTAATAAGAATGTTGTAGCAGATGCTCTGTCTCGTGTGGAAGAGATAAAATGTATTAACTACCAAGATCTTGCACGATTTCAGGATACAGATCCCGAACTGCAAGACTTACTTTCTAAGGGTTCTAGCTTAAAACTACAGAAAACAAAATCTGCGGATCATGAAATAAGTATCTACTGCGACATATCTAGTGGACAACCTCGCCCATATGTCACACCACAACTGCGTCGACAGATCTTTAGTAGTATGCACGAGCTACATCACCCCGGAAGGTCAGCTACAGTACGACTGGTGACGCAAAGATTTGTATGGCCAGGCATTCGTAAAGATTGTAGAGAGTGGGCTAGGCAATGTTTAAAATGCCAACAATCTAAAATTACCCGACATACCAAATCTCCACTTTCCTCTTTCCTTGCCCCTTCCGCGAGGTTTGTCCATATTCATATCGACCTCGTGGGCCCGTTACCTCTGTCTTCTGATTACAGGTACTGCCTTACCGTCATCGACCGATTCACGCGATGGCCTGAGGCGGTTCCGCTCAAAGATATCACTGCGGAGACCTGTGCTTCTGCCCTCGTCTCAAGCTGGATCGCCAGATTTGGGTGCCCTGCTCGCGTGACTACCGATCGTGGACGACAGTTTGAGAGCCAACTTTTCAAGTCTCTCGCTAGCATGATTGGTGCACGACACCTACGTACTACTGCTTACCATCCAGCAGCCAATGGCATCGTAGAACGAATGCACAGACAACTTAAAGCTGCAATTATGTGCCATTCAACATCACAGTGGACTGAAGCACTTCCGCTAGTGCTACTTGGAATGCGCAATGCTTGGAAAGAAGATATCCAAATGTCTGCCGCTGAAGTAGTCTACGGTGAGCCTCTCCGGTTACCAGGACAGTTTTTTTCTTCGAGAGACGACTTCGATTCTGATGACATCACTCAATATGCTACTCGTCTACGCATCCACATATAGAAGTTGACTCCTCGACCAACTGCATGGCATACTGCTTCCACGTTTTATTATCCACGTGACTTGCACAACTCAACTCACGTTTTTCTACGTCAGGATCACGTCCGTGGATCATTGGAACCACCTTATTCAGGCCCTTACCTTGTCATCGAGAGACAGCCTAAGTTCTTTACTATAGACGTCAAGGGCAAGAAAGTAAATGTCAGTGTCGACAGACTTAAACCGGCTTATATGATGAAGGAAGCAGCAAAACCAGTCACGAGCCCAAGTAACCGGAGAACACAAGCGACTCCCGTTAAAACACCTCCGGCAGAGAAGAGTACCCGGAGCGGCAGGCGGGTTAGATTCCCTGATTTTTATCGACCGTAGTCACGGTCTGGCGGGGGTATATGTGGCGTACATAATTATGCATCCGAAACAAAACGCTATAATATAATATTGGACCAGCCCCTTTGAATTCGGATTAAATCGCTCCGCTCTTGCAAGTTGGGCCAGCCGCCATGTACCGTTATGCAGCGACGCGCGCGCCCTCGCGCAGCGGCCGGCGGAAGAAATCATACATTCGCTTTTTGCTTCTCTGTTAGACCGCGCGCGCTTGCTTGTAATATTTTCTTACGTTCTTAGTATTTAGCATCAAATTGTAATTATTTTGTTAATATATCGCTTTCTTACGCTTTCAATAATATTCTTCATTTCGTCTACAACCTTCTATCTTCCTATTTTTTCTTGTTTTGATTCAATAGTAAATAATCATATTTCAAAATTATAAGTAAAGAAGTAAAACATAGCGTTGAGGATATACCATTAATTTTAACTTTATAACACGTTATGATTGATACTCCTCCGCTATAAGAGTGTCACTCTCATCAAATAAAATACCAACATTTATTTATTATTTAATCATTACCCTGATCAGTCTCCTAAGGGCGTCTAAATTGCATTAAAATGATAGATTAAGGAACTGCTCATTTTTTATGGTCAAAACGCGCGGGAGGATTAAACCAAACAGAATGAATTAAAACACACCAATTTCTCATTATTTAATACACAAAACGCGCGTCACTTGTCCTTGTATGTAAATTACTGTAGAAATCAACTACATTCATAGTAGAGCACGTCATCCCGCTCAGAAGGCGCGCCGCTTGCCCTTCATGTGTATGTACTTGACGTGCGCCATCATGCCGTGCTTCTGCGTGAACTTGGCGTCGCAGTGCGCGCAGCCGAACGGCCGCTCGCCCGAGTGCGTGCGGATGTGGTTCACTACAGTGCGGTTCTTACTCATACACAATTTTATAACACTGTTCTTAAAAAATTAAATAAAAATGTTACAATAGCGAACTCGTTATTTGCTCTACAAATTAACAAATTTTAATATGAAGTTATTGCACTTTTTTAGTTTTTTTTTCTTAATCTATCATAGAGTAATACGTACAAAACTACAAAGAAACATGGATAAAACAGTGCATTACATGAAGGTTAAAACAAAAACAACCTTATTTACTCATTGTTATTTTATTATCAAAACGCGCACCATTTCTTTTCTGCACGTGTACTTGAAAAACGCCAAGGAAAACCAAGATTTTTTGAAATAAAACACACCAATTTCTCTTTATATAATACTCAAAACGAGCGACACTTGACCATCACGTGTACCAATAAATTACCACAAAACTGAACCAAATACATTCAAAACACACGTCATCCCGCTCAGAAGGCGCGCCGCTTGCCCTTCATGTGTATGTACTTGACGTGCGCCATCATGCCGTGCTTCTGCGTGAACTTGGCGTCGCAGTGCGCGCAGCCGTACGGCCGCTCGCCCGAGTGCGTGCGGATGTGGTTCACTGCAGTGCGTTTCTTACTCATACACAATTTTATAACACTGTTCTTAAAAAATCAAATAAAAATGTTACAATAGCAAATTCGTTATTTGCTCTAAGAATTAACTAATTTTATTATGAAGTTATTGCACTTTTTTTTCAAATTCTATCATTGAGTAATACGTACAAAACTAAGAAACATGGATAAAACAGTGCATTACATGAAGGTTAAAACAAAAAAACAACCTTATTTGCTCATTGTTAATTTATCCTCAAATCGCGCACCATTTGTTTTCTGCACGGGTACTTGAAAAACGCCAAGGAACAAAACCAAGATTTTTTGAAAATAAAACACATTAAATTTTCAGTATTTAATACTCAAAACGAGCGACACTTGACCACCATGTATACCAATAAATTACCACAAAACTGAACCAAATACATTCAAAACACACGTCATCCTGCTCAGAAGGCGCGCCGCTTGCCCTTCATGTGTATGTACTTGACGTGCGCCATCATGCCGTGCTTCTGCGTGAACTTGGCGTCGCAGTGCGCGCAGCCGTACGGCCGCTCGCCCGAGTGCGTGCGGATATGGTTCAATAGAGTGCGGTTCGCCTGCGAAAGGACGCATATATAAGCAGATATATCAACTTTGTATAGAATCGCTTGGAACAGACATAGTATAATACAAAGTATAATATAATACAAAGTACATAGTACATACAAAGTACATAGTATAATACAAAGTAGCTTCTAGCTGTCTGTTTTTTTTTTATCTAACTGAAGCAAACGAGCATGCAGTCCACCTGATGGCAAGTGGTCACTGCCGTATGGACATCTGTAATCCACTACATACAGAACATGGGTTCTATTTGAAGTCAAATACAGATGCGTTGCTACTCCCGAGGACTATGATGGTAGCGTCATGTGAAAGTGTGCCTGCAACGACACCCTTCTATCGAAACGCAAGAAATACTTCATGTTAAAAATAGGTGTGGTGTGCCTGTCCCTATGTGTGCTTAGATCTTTAAAACTATGCTACGGATTTTAATGCAGTTTTTTTAATAAATAGAGTGATTCAAATGGAAGGTTTTTGTGTATAATAAATGCATAATATAGTGGAGGACATTGATGCTTTTTGATTTTTTGACTTTTAGGCGGAAGGAAGTTCGCCGGGTCACCTAGTGTGTATAAGTTTATTTATAAACCCGGCGAACTTTGTTCCGCCTAAAAGACAAAAATCTAAAATTATCAGTGTTTCTCCACTATATTAAGCATGTATTATACATAAAAACCTTCCTCTTGAGTCACTCTATCTATTTAAAAAAATGCATTAAAATCCGTGGCGCAGTTTTAAAGATCTAAGCATACATAGGTCCACCAATTCGCACTTGGCCAGCGCGGTGGACTATGGTCTTAACTCTCTCATTCTGAGAGAACCAGTGCCCGGCAGTGGGACAATAATGGGTTGACAAGAAGCAAACGTAGGGACAGACAGAGAGAAGCGACTTTGTGTTATACTATGTAGTGATCGTATAAATTAAACATGGGTTATGTTTGACTTAAAAAAAAATATGTGCGTGTACTAGCGTACACTCGTAAGAAGTGAAACTTCTTTATGACGTTATTTTTCAAAAAATAATTTACTATATGCAACTTTACAGAAATTGGTTAAATAAAGTTAAATTAGATAAAGTTTAATAAACGGCTTTTATTAAACTTTATCTAATAATCTAATCTATAATAATCTATCTAATATCACGCGTGGTAGGGATAAGAAAAAGATGGCGCGTAACGGTAAAAAAAAGATGGCGCGTAACAGAAAAAGATGACGCGTAACGAAAAATAAAAAAAGATGGCGCGTAACAGAAAAAGATGGCGCGTAACGAAAAATTGTTACACTCATTTTTTTCCAACCCCGATAAAGAAGTTTCACTTCAATAATGGGTTGACAAGAAGCAAACGTAGAGATAGACAGAGAGAAGCGACTTTGTGTTATACTATTTAGTGATAGTATAAATTAAACATGGGTTATGTTTTACTTATAATACTACTTCTGACAGAGTAGGGTATAATGTAAAGAATAAAACAGTACTCACAGCAAAACCCCTGCCACAAATATTGCACACCTTGTCCTTGACTTTAATCTCTCCCTCGTGGTGGTACTTCCTGTGCTCGACGTACCGGGTGCGGTTGAGGAAATGCTGTGAAGTATATTAAAAGCTATGAGATTGTTCCAACATAATTTTGTTTGAAATAATCAAGTGCGAATCGCACACGAAGGGTTCCGTAACGTTATTTTTAAAAACGTTTTTATATGGGAAATATTAGTTTTTAATTATTTATTGAAGTGAAACTTCTTTATCGGGGTTGGAAAAATTTTAAGTGTAACATTTTTTCGTTACGCGCCATCTTTTTCTGTTACGCGCCATTATCCGTTACGTTACGTTACGTTATCCCTACCACGCCTGATATTAGATAGATTATTATAGATTAGATTATTAGATTAAGTTTAATAAAAGCCTTTTATTAAACTTTATCTAATTTAACTTTATTTAACCAATTTCTGTAAAGTTGCATATAGTAAATTATTTTTTGAAAAATAACGTCATAAAGAAGTTTCACTTCTTACGAGTGTACGCTAGTACACGCACACATTTTTTTATTTGTAATGGTTCTTAAAATCTTTGCTGTCTAGCTATTACGGTCCATGAGAGACAGCCTGATGACATACAGGCCCAAGATGGTAGAACCAGTGTAGTTCGACCAGGGAAGTACCACCGCCACACCTATTTCTAGCGTGAAGCATTTCTTGCGTTTCGATAGAAGGGTGTGGTTGCCGGCACACTTTTATATGAGGCGACCATCATAGCCCTCGGGAGTAGCGACGCATCTGTGATTGACTTCACATGGAACCCTTGTTCTGTATGTAGTTGCTTACGGATGTCGCAGAGCGGCAGTGACCACTTACCATCAGGTGGACTGCACACATTATTGAAGTGAAACTTCTTTATCGGGGTTGGAAAAAAATTTAGTGTAACATTTTTTCGTTACGCGCCATCTTTTTTTTCCGTTACGCGCCATCTTTTTCTTATCCCTACCACGCGTGATATTAGACAGATTATTATAGATTAGATTATTAGATAAAGTTTAATAAAAGCCTTTTATTAAACTTTATCTAATTTAACTATATTTAACCAATTTCTGTAAAGTTGCATATAGTAAATTATTTTTTGAAAAATAACGTCATAAAGAAGTTTCACTTCTTACGAGTGTACGCTAGTACACGGACACATGTTTTTTTTACCCCATTCGTCAAACACACACAAGCTGATTCAGCAGAACTTACCCTATCACAGTCAGCGCAGTAGTGCTTGGACTGCTTCATGTGGACGTGTCGATAGTGGTTCATCATGTACGTCTTGCGAGAGTACATGTTACCGCATATCGGACAGCTGATTTGCTTCCTGCCTCTGAAAATATAGACGGTAAGTTTTTAACAGGTGGTACAGCGAAGGAAAACATCGTGAGGAAACCTACACACCCGAGAGTTCTTAAAAAAAAAAAAACATGCGTGCGTACAAAGTACACATGTCAGAAGTGAAACTTCTTTGGCGAACTAATTTATAAATCTTGTTTATATTTATACAAATCTAAAACTTTAAATTTCCAAGATTAAGAGGAAGGGAAAAAGGCGTGATACGACGTTCGCTCTGTCTCACTTCTTCTCTCAATCTTTCTCACTCGCTTGCTCCCTACTCTCACTCCACGATCACTCTCTCTCTCTTTTCCGACACTTCCGTTGCATACCGGCGTGACGTTTCATCTGTAAAAAATTTACCCTCATGCGCCTAAAGAAGTTTCACTTCAAAAACGTTCTCGGAGGTGTGTGAAGTCCACCAATTCGCACTTGGCCAGCGCGGTGGACTATGGCCTAAACACTTTCTCATTCTGGGAGAAGACCCGTGCCTAGCAGTGGGCCAATAATGGGTTGATGCGACAGTGTAGTTCGACTGCAGAGGTACCGCCACACTTATGTCTAGCGTGGTGCAGTTCTTGCGCGAGATGCAAGGGTATCGCCGGCACACTTTATACGAAGCGACCAGGGTTGCCAGACGTCCCGCTTTTTGGGGGGCCGTTCCGATTTTGAAGTGAAACTTCTTTATCGGGGTTGGAAAAAAATGTAGTGTAACATTTTTTCGTTACGCGCCATCTTTTTCTTATCCCTACCACGCGTGATATTAGATAGATTATTATAGATTAGATTATTAGATAAAGTTTAATAAAAGCCTTTTATTAAACTTTATCCAAGTATATACCAAAGAGAACTTTTCTTGTGTCTGTGAGACGCGAGGCCTTATGTATCGCGAGGGCTACTGTCCCGCTTTTGAATATGGAGTCCCGCTTTTTTCACTCAAAAAGTTACTAAATCCCGACTTACTAAAAAAATCAGACAACGCTGGAAGCAACCATCTTAGTCCTTAAAACAAGCAACGTATCTGTGATTGACATCAGATAATAGGCTATTTGACAATGCGAAAAATTAAGTGTCAATTACTGTTATCAGTATATATTATGAGTTTAAGAATGGTTATTTATTAACATAAGTTGAAAATAATAATTAAATTTATTTAAAAATCCTTAAATAAAATTGCATTTTTTAAACGTTTGTCACGTGACACAAAATGCTCCTGATTGGGCGGGTTTATGATGACGTCACTTGCTTGTAAACTTTCGTTCTTTGTTTACAACAAATGTATGTGGATGATATGAGCCACAGATGACAATACAGGCAAGTGACGTCACCAACCCGCCATATTGTCAATGTAGCGTTTTTGCGCGCTATTTAAATAATGAATATTTAATTTGATATTTTTCAGAAAATATGTACCAAAATTAAAAATAAAACAACTTTTACTGGGTTCCTTAACCTCTGCTAGATAATATAAAATGGATTTTAAAAACCTGTCAAATAGCCTATTCTTCTTTTTTATACGAAGTTCTGTACTGATACACGGCAGTGGCTACTTACTATCAGATGGATTGCAAGCTCGTTTACTACTTCAAACTTAGAAAAAAAAATAGCTTGTCTGTAAGTTCGTTTTACTGACTATAGTTGAACGTGACCACGTCATAAGAAAATACTGATGGAATGGTTGCTGTTTAAGAACGATACTAGCGCCATCTGTTAGTGATTGGACTATGTTACAATTAGGGATTGCAATCCGGAAAACCGGATCCGGTAATCCGGCGGATCCGGCACAAATTTACACAAACCGGATCCGGTTCCAATTCACCAACGGATCCGGACGTCCACCGGATCCGGTTATTGTATATTTTGACAAAGATTTCACATTACAAAAATAATTACCGTTAAAAATCGATTTTTCTTTACACTGTTTCAGCCGTTCGATTAATCCGGCCGGATGCGGTCGGATCCGGCCGGATTGAGAAAAAAATGGCCGGATCCGGCCGGATTGAAAATGAGGCCGGATTGCAATCCCTAGTTACAATCATTGCGCGCTACTTAATCTGTGGACGTTCGATATTTTAATTGTCTCTTCAATTTTATCTCTTCGCCAACGTCTCTAAACGAATGCACACGAATTTTGTAATTTATATGTTTAAGTAATTATACGCTGTTACAAGAACAAAATCGTTTTATATGGAGTAGACCCGAAGGCCCCCTACACTGATCAGTTGCATTTTCCATTAAAAAAATATATATATTTGTTTGATAGATATTTTGTATGGATATAAAGGAGGTAAAAGGAATATTCGACAAAATATCACTAAACATATAGTTAATATCGAAAGAATCATTACCTTTATCGCCGCAATTATCGTTGCTATAAACAATTCACTTTTCACTGCACTTCATACTTGACGAATACATGTTAAATGTATTATTGTATAGCAGATTTCCACGCGGATGCATCGCTCACTCAAGTAGGAGAGAGAAGGATGACGAAGGCCGAACGCGGAGGCCGATTGTGCCTCTTTGTCGCTCGTTCCGCGCTCTCGCTTGCACTTCAAGCCTTAAGTGGAACGCCTCAGAGCGAGGTAACGCCGCATGAATCATGTTTTTTGGTACGTGCAGCCCTCTCCATCGAATTATAAGACGGCGGCGGTGTGGGCCTCCACCTACAACCTCGCGGTGCAAAGGGCCTCGCGCCTCACACACTCGGAGCCTCCCAAGACTTGGTGTTGGGAGGACTCATGGGGAGTTTTTGGTCGTAAAATTGAAGATCGACGTAAATCTATATACGTTTGGCGAAGTTTCTTTCGAATTTCATCAAAGCCACCTTGCCTACATTAAGTTTACAACTTGAGCCGCCACTGCATTGAGTTTAGTCTTTTATTATTAGACCAACCTGCATATTATTTACATATTACAATTACATATTACCTGCATATTATTACGTAGATATAAGAGACTTGTCGCACTGCACGCAGTACGTTCGTTCGTCTCTCGTGTTCCACCTCGCTCACACTACACTGCACACAGTATCCCCGTCCCGCTCGCTCACCTATCGGCGTCCCGCTCGGCCGCGTGCGCCGCGCTCGCGGTCACGTGCCGCTTGTACAGCGCCGCGCTCGCGAACTGCTTGTCGCACTGCACGCAGTACGCGAGCACGTCTCTCGTGTTCCATCCCGCTCACACTACACTGCACACAGTATCCCCGTCCCGCTCGCTCACCTATCGGCGTCCCGCTCGGCCGCGTGCGCCGCGCTCGCGGTCACGTGCCGCTTGTACAGCGCCGCGCTCGCGAACTGCTTGTCGCACTGCACGCAGTACGCGAGCACGTCTCTCGTGTTCCATCCCGCTCACACTACACTGCACACAGTATCCCCGTCCCGCTCGCTCACCTATCGGCGTCCCGCTCGGCCGCGTGCGCCGCGCTCGCGGTCACGTGCCGCTTGTACAGCGCCGCGCTCGCGAACTGCTTGTCGCACTGCACGCAGTACGCGAGCTCGTCTCTCGTGTTCCATCCCGCTCACACTACACTGCACACAGTATCCCCGTCCCGCTCGCTCACCTATCGGCGTCCCGCTCGGCCGCGTGCGCCGCGCTCGCGGTCACGTGCCGCTTGTACAGCGCCGCGCTCGCGAACTGCTTGTCGCACTGCACGCAGTACGCGAGCTCGTCCCGCGTGCGCTTGTGTTTCATGTCGCTGTGGTTGCGGAGGGAGTTGCGCGACGCGTACACCTTGTTGCATATCAGGCATACGTTCGGCTCGAAGTGGTGTCTTTGGAGAAAAGATTCAAAACTCGATAAAAGGGAAATTCATCACGATAGAGAAATAAACATATACATAAAATAATGGCAGTGTTAAGTGCTGCTGTGTTCTGGTTTGGAAGGTGTTGTGAAGGAGACCATAATGACATTTAAACTTTATTTAAGTTCAGCTTACTTTTACATTAGGCGACCATCTTTGTCCTTGGAAATAGCAAGGCATCTGTGATTGACTTCAAATAGAATCCCTATTCTGTATATTACGGTTACAAGTGTCAATGGACGGCAAAAACGGCTACCCTTATCTGACCGAAGTAGCAATCGAGCATGCAGTCCACCTAATGGTAAGTGGTCAATGCCGCTCATGGACATTTTGTAATCAATATCATACAGAAGGTTTCATGGTTTCGAGAAAATCCTAGTGTGGAGCTATGAGTGTAGAAAGTTTTTTTTTAAAAGATTTAATCACTCACCTCATATGTTTCTCGAGCGTATACTTCGTGCGACACTTCTTCCCGCAATGGTCACATATGAAGACGGAGTGGTTCGCCTTGAAGTGCTTTGTGAAGGTAGCCATGTTACTGAAATGTTAAATAAATACACTTTAATATACTTTGTTTTAATACACAATAAAAAAAACGCTTTCTACACTCATAAACCCACAAGAGGATGAATCTAAACTCATCTTTCAGATACCTATACCAGCACACTTTTATATGAGGCGACCATCATAGTCCTCGGGAGTGGCAACGCATCTGTGATTGACTTCAGATAGAACCCATGTTCTGTTATGACTCTCTATCTTAATGCCTATCTCTGCCCCTATCTGTTTGTGTGTTTGTATGAGTGTAATACGTGTGTGTGGGTCCACATACTATACACTCACGGACGCTCTATCTCTATATATCATACATCTCTCCCCCTCTCTCTCTCTCTCTCTCTGTGTGTGTACGTTTGTGTATCTGTGTGCGTCCACATAGTGACCACCCACGGAAATCACGTGGATATTTGGCTGTACAGTGTTGTCATTAGATATTACTTCTATCCGTGAGTATCCCACTCTGTATTTGTTCATCTCCCTGTCTCTCTCTTTTCCACTCTCTCTGTTTGTGTGTGTGTGTATATATGATTGCGTGCGTGTGTTAATATGTTTTTGTTTGTCTAAAGTACGTTGTTAGTTTAATTAACTGTCACTCTCTGTACGTAATTGTGTTTTATGTGTAATTGTGTTCCATATGTCACTCTCTCTTTCTCTGTGTGTATGTGTGTGTATATGTTTGTTTGTATCTCTCTCTGTGTTTGTGTCTACATACTACACACTCACGGGAAGCACGCGGCGCAGTGCGCGCATCTCAGCGCCCGCTTGTGCTTCTTCAGGTGCTTCTTGATCGCGCGCCGCGACGCGTAGCGCAGCCCGCACACGAGGCACTTGTATATGAAGTAGTGCTTCGCTATGTGCGCCGCTAGGATCGGCTTGGTCGGGTACCGCACGTCGCATATGTCGCATGTGAATTTACCGTACTGTAAAACATATCACTACATATTTTTATTATGTAACGGGTACTCACGATATGCGATCTTTGAATTTCTTTCTGCCGATATTTCGACCCAGTTGAATTGATCGTAGTCACGGCCAAACTGCGGTGGCGAGGAGAAACCGTGGACAAGCACTAGTGGTAAATTAAGCTATCTACCCTACGTCTAATTCGTTTTTCTTTTTTAGGTTCTATTCCATATCACGACACACAACACTTAATTAACAATACTTATCTCCACGATTTACTATTTTAAATACCATTCAGATTTCGGTAAAACGTAATCACGAAACCTATGCATACCATCCACGCGTACTGATAAAATAGTTCTAAAGTTTCAACTAGATGGCGTTATACTCAATAAAAAAAGTAACGAGGTCATTCATCAGCAGATTTTACTCTTCGCATTTTCTCATACCGGGCCCTTATATATGCAAATCGATTCTTAAGGAGTAAACTCCATAAAGTAAACGAGTAACACAAAAACAAGAGAACTCACCTCATCATGGTACTTATTATCGTGTTCCAATTTCTTCTTCAAACTTATAAAGCCGAATATACAATCATTGCACTTAAACGGCTTAGCTTGAAACACCTCACTCGCTCTCTCCTGTTCTCTCCACATTTCCAGCTCTTTTGCATCAATTTTGATTTTAATCTTGAAAGATTTCAAATCGCTTTGCTTAATACCAACAATTTTGTAGTGTTCCTGCCAATCTTTCTTCACTAATCGTTTCCTTCTGAATCCTCTTTGAGTCTCATCATTAAAGTCAATCAAGGGTATCTGACTAGTATTGTTAGTTTTATCATTACGTTTAATACTTATATCACTTACATTAACTTTTGATTCTCCTGAATCTTCTACTGTATTACAATTAGTATTATCTTTGGTCACTTCTGTTTTGACATCACAGTTTTTAATTTCATCGCTCTTTTCATCCATTTCCACTGATTGATCAGAATCTTCTTTATAGTCATAATCATCATGTTCAAAGCTATCTTCTTTATCAGAATATGACTCTTCAAATTCGTGGTTTGTTTCTTTAATTACGTATATTTGTTCTTCATTTAATGTTACATCATTAATTCTTATTGGAGCGAGAGACAAACTTGATAAGGGTGTAGGTGCGCGTTTCTGTAAACGAATTATAACTATCAAACCATACTAGTCACCCGTCACATCGGTCGAAATTCGACCGTAATTTAAATTAAAAAACTAAACTTCATATTGTCCAAAGTAGTACGAATATTTCTCAAATTCAAATAAAATGTAATGATTTTCAAGTAACCGCTTTTTATATTTAACGGATGTGTTCAAAATACACATCCGTTAAATATAAAAAGCGGTTTATTTATCTAAAAGCAATAGCGGGTATTTTGACAAAGACACTGACATTTCTGACGTTATGTATTTTCATAGTAAGACATTGAATGTTCTATTTCGTTTATTTATGTGTTTGTGACAAATGCACGGTAGTGTGTGTAATGTGTTTTTAGTTGATTTTATGTATGTTTTAAGCATTATTTGAAAAAAATAATAACATTCTGCACTCCTCTACGTCCACTATAACCGTGCAAAATTTCATACTAATCCGTCCGCGGCATACTACCTAAAAATGCTTAAGTTTTTGCTTCACGTATTAATATATAGAAGAAGATCAAGTGACAGAACCAGTGTAGTTTTTTTTTTTATCTGACTGAAGGAGCAAACGAGCATGCAGTCCACCTGATGGTAAGTGGCCACTGCCGCCATATCATACAGAACAAGGGTTCCGCAGATGCGTTGCTACCCCCGAGGACTATGATGGTCACCTCATGTGAAAGAGTGCCGGCAACCACATTAGTAGTAGTAGTTCGACCAGTGCCGATTAGCCACATAGCAAGAGTAGCAAATGCTACGGGCCCCGCGACTAGAGGCTCCGCGGCCCAACACCTACCTTCCATTTATATTTTACTATCTTTGCTATCCTAAAAATCCTAAACTGAAAGAAGATATAGAAAGTGTCATCTCTAAATTTTCCCTGATTAAATCCAGAAAAGTTTACTAGTAACAGTTTTGTTTTATTTAATACCCTTACTTAAAGCAAACTATGGGCCTGTCAGAACTAAATTTTCCCAGATTAAATCCAGAAAAGTTTACTAGTAACAGTTTTGTTTTATTTAATACCTGTACACAAGGTAATATTCTATACTCTATGGGCCTACTGTCAATTTGCTACAGGCCCCGCGCTGGCTTAATTCGGCACTAAGTTCGACCGGACCACTGCCACACATTTGCTTACCGTGAAACAATTCTTACATTCCGATGGAAATGTGTGGCGACCATCTTAGTAGGGAGTAGCAACTCACCTGAGATTGAGTTGACCAACGCACGTAGAAGAAAGACGGTACATGTAATCGCATACTAGTAATGTAACGAGTCTTCGCAAATATGTGCTTGTTTTTAGATATTGTTTTAGATATTGTTTTTAGATATTATTGTTTGAATGCGAATATTGAATTGCAGTACTTTCCAAAAAAACGTGCGGCACTCGGGGACTGCCGCGGTAAAGCTATTGCATAGCATGTCTTATCAACTTATGCAATTAATTATGTAGGCAGTATTTTTTTTATATTAATTGAAGTTTTTTTCTTTGATACTATATACTTTTACAAACAGCTGCTTACATATTCGTCCGATTTCCGAGCAGCTCGTCTCGATCCGTGCGAGCTTCGTACTGTACCATATACATACACGTTAAGCGAACGCTCTGCCGCGCTACATGGTAGGCGGAGTGAGGGGTGTTAGGTTTTTTCGTTACGGAATTTCTTGATTCGGTCGCCGCGCTCAAAGCCTGCGATAAAAGCTATGTAATAGCTTAAAAACTGAATATTCGAATTCGCATTCCCAAATGTTCAAATAACATGAGCGGCAGTGACCATTTACCATCAGGTGAACTGCGTGTTCCTTTGCTACTTTAATCAGTTAAAAAAAAAACATGCGTGCGTACAAAGTACACATGTCAGAAGTGAAACTTCTTTGGCGAACTAATTTATAAATCTTGTTTATATTTATACAAATCTAAAACTTTAAATTTCCAAGATTAAGAGGAAGGGAAAAAGGCGTGATACGACGTTCGCTCTGTCTCACTTTTTCTCTCAATCTTTCTCACTCGCTTGCTCCCTACTCTCACTCCACGGCTAGTTGCTCATGCTACGTTCGCCCTGTCTTACTCTCTCTCAATCGGTCTCGATCACTCTCTCTTTTCCGACACTTCCGTTGCATACCGGCGTGACGTTTCATCTGTAAAAATTTTACCCTCATGCGCCTAAAGAAGTTTCACTTCAAAAAACAATCTACCCTAAAACTTAAGGGTCCGTTCAGACCGGCTCGGAGAGTATCGGCTCGCATTTTCTTTTCACACATCGGATTGTATACGTTTGGAAGTGGCCGGAGCGTAGCCGCCAACTATCCGCCGAACGAGAAAGAGCACGCAATCAGAGCCGGTCGGCTCCTCTTATTATTTCACAGGAAGCGCGTTCAACAATTCTAATGACAAAAGAAGCGCACATATAAAAATAAACCTTAATACAATTACACAAAACTCTGTTTCCAACGTGATAAAAATCTCTCCTCTCTGAGCCGGTCTAAAAGAAAAAACACGCGTTCTACACTCCTACTCTCTACTACTCCTACTCATAGCCCCACACTAGGATTTTCTCCTGAGTCGTGGGTACCATGGACACACACAAGATGAACACACAAACACCCAGACCCAGAACACGAATCTAAACTCATTCAGATACCTGTCTGGCCAGGAATCGAACCCTGGACCCAATTGCGCATCAGACCGGTATGGTAACCGCTCTGCCACGCAGGTCGTCAAACTAAAACTAATTAGCACATACATTTGCCCAATTGGTCCGTAGTAAGTTCTGTGCAATGATGCACTTGGTCTCAAATATTTTTATCCTCTTCAGCACGCCCAGGCACTCCCAACACACCTTCAGGTCATGATCGATCTGAAAATAGTAAAATATTCTCACTAAGTACAATACAATACAAAAACTCTTTATTGTACACCATAAAAATTCATATAACAAATATGACATATATATATATATATATATATATATATATATATATATATTAAGGTACAATAGGCGGCCTTATCACTTAAGTAGCGATCTCTTCCAGGCAACCTTACAGTAGGTAAGAGAATAATATTACCGATAAAAGAGAGGGTAGGGTGTACAAAATTCTTATAAAGAGTCATAAGTATGTCAGCAGCTAATAGTAAATAAAATGTAAGACATAGAGAAGTTTTAAGGAAAAAGGGACATAAGAAAAACAGAGATAAGGAAAAATACAGTATGGATAACAGGGAAAAAAGAGGAAAAATTAAAAAATAAAGAAATATATATAATTAAGAAGAAGATAAATTTGTTAGGTAAAAATCCTTCACTTGCCTTTTAAAAGAATTCAATGACTACGCGCGACGGATAGGAAGTGGTAAAGAATTCCATAAGAATACATAGTATAAAACAAAGTCCCTTCCCGTCGTCTGACCCTAAGTATGCTAAGATCTTTAAAACTATGCTAAGGATTGTAATGCAGATTTTTAATAGATAGGAGTGACTCAAGAGGAAGGTTTTAATGTATAACGCATTTATAATATAGCAGAGAAACAATCATAATTTTAGATTTTTGACTTTTAGGTGAAACAATGTTCGTCTTGATTTCATTATGACGAAATGATTTGTTTCGAGATTATTTAAAGATTTTGAATGGGCTACAACCCAATATTATCCCACTGCTGGGAACAAGTCTTCTCTCAGAATTAGACAGTTTTGGTCTAAAATCTATAATTTCTCAGACTAATAGGATTAGTCTTGTAAGAATGGATACATACATACATTTTTAATGGTCAATTAATTATCTAGGCTTTTCGGTGAAGAAAAACTTGTGAGGAAACCTGAGAGTTCTTTAAAAAAAAAAAGGAGGTGTGTGAAGTCCATCAATACGCACTTGGCTAGCGCGGTGGACTATGGCCTATAAACTCTATCATTCTGAGAGAAGATCCGTGCCCAGCAGTGGGACAATAATAGGTAGATGAGAGAATGGAAAATGAATTTGAAAAAATTTACCCATTTCCTCAAATTGTGAAAATTAGTGTGATACAAGAACCTTTTTTTGGGGAATTTCACAAACTTTCACTTAAAAAATCTCATTAATTAATGAATCAACTATTTAAATTCACATAAACTAGACTTTTTGAGCCAAAAAACAAGGAGTCACATAATTTACGCATAAAAGGGGAAAATGAGGTTTAAAAGTAACTTACCATTAAATTGCACGACATAATTTTTTCGTAAATATCACAATATTCACCCAAGGGAAAGGTTTTACGATTTCTACTCAGACAAGTGTGGCATATTATATCAACGTTCAAAAAGTCTATATCTCCCTCTTCCATGTTGTGTTCAAATAAAACTAATTTAATTTAAAACGTCAATTGTTTATCAACGTAAAACCGTTAATAATATTATTATTTTATCAATAAAAAATTCTATACACCACAAACATTTGAACATAGAACTGTCACTGTCAAATGAGAATGTCAGGGTTACCAGCTCTCAAAAATGTATCCCCCTAAAACCTTAATAAAAATAACCCCTGAAATCCCCACAATGAGTTTTTCTGAATTAGGTCTTAAGTTTTTCCCTGACGACAAAAAAAAGGTCATCGGGTGTAGTACATGACCCTTTTTTTCCTATTTTTCATCGTCTGGCATGATCCATGTAGCCTGGCGGGAGATTTTCCTTTAAAAGCACCTATATGTGTATTTTATAAAATCCCCTAAAAGTACTCCTAAAAATAGGCCGCCCTTAAAAAAACCCACCCCACTCTTTATCCCCTAAATCCGGGGGGAAAACCCCTAACTTGGCAACCCTGTATGAGAATGTCCGGTTGTCTGATTCTTTTATTGATTTTCTATAGTGACGGCCCTAGTTCAACTCGAGATAACTCGAGTTGAACTTCACTCATCTGGATGAAACTGAGTATAATTCATTTTATTTTCACTATTACAATACCCTTGCTTCAAAAAATCATAAGAAAGCAGAGAAGATTCATCCTAACCATGTAATAGGGCAGTTATAATTAATTATATTTTGTAGAGTTTAAACAAATAAGGATTTTTTTTTGTAAAATAATTTTATACAAATTTAACACAAAACCTTGTAAAGTATCATTCTAGAATCTAGACTACTCTTTTAAATGTCCAAGCAGGCACAAGACTAGTCAAAACGAATTTTACTTAAATCTACTAGACCTAGTGATGGTCAAGATCACTCATTCTAGTAGATTTAACTCGAATAACGCTTCGAATAGAGTTGCTTGAGAATCGCATTCAAGCTACTTGTTCAGAGATAAACCAGGCAAAATGGAGAGCACAATTTGTTCATTCACGGGATCAAGCGAATGATACCTACAGTTACGCTAAGTTTGCCGATTATCTAATAAACTTACCATTGTTTATAATTCACAGAAACACACATAATTATTTCACTTATTGTAAATAATTTAAAATAAAAGGCTGTTTGTTTAAGTTACTTAGACTTATGACTGGCACACTGACGAAGAACTATAAAAGTAAACAAAAATGGTGACAGATTTATGATGTAAACAATACATAAAATTTCTCCTAATCGTGTATATAATTCAATTGTTACTAAAGTTACGATAAATAACTAATAATGAGTGTTATGGATATTGATATTTGTCAAACGTGCCTTTGTAAAGATCGTATTTTGTACGCTGTGTGTGAAATGGAGACAATTTTGAAGGAATTACATTTTTTACAGGTTACAAGTTATTTAAAGTTTTTTAAAGACGTTCCTTAATTTAAGATCTGAGCCGTTTTCCACTTCACTGCTTGTTTGCTTTAATATAATCTTTTATTTCTATTAAATGCGTCATACGCGCTATGAAAAATAATAATCGTCAAACTTTACTTTTAGAATTTATGGATTTTAATGAAAGAAATATTTAATGTTACCTAAAGACATTATTAATATATTTAGCCATTTAAATTATATCCAGCACTTTTTATTTGACGTGATATCAAGCTCATATACAAACAGACAAAGAAACAGCAAATTTAGTAGTATAAAAATGTCTATTTTTTAATGTTTTTAAAATATATTAATTTTTCGGCGATTTTACTGTGTGTCATAAATAATAATAAGTTTTACTGTCATTTATTAGAATTCTATTTTGTGTCAATTTAATTAAATTTTTATATATGTATATCTTATGTTCATGCTGTTGCCTATAATTATTCTAGCACTTACCTTGGACTTTTTGTTATGTTTACTTTAAAATATGTATATGTATGGTGTATAGAATGTTGGCGACCTTTTAATAAATTAATGAATAAAATAAATAAATATAACTACTTATACCCCAAACTTGTAAACCTCTACCACGTCTACCACAGAAATCTGTCTGGTAGTTCTTGCTTATCTCATCAACCCATTATTGTCACACTGCTTAGGCCATAGGCCCCCGCGCTGTCCAACTGCAAATTGGTCGACTTCACACACCTCCAAGGACTTTTTTTGAAGATATCTCGGGTGTGTAGGTTTCCTCACAATGTCTTCCTTCACCAAAAAGCAGTGATAATTAATTTCTAATACGCACATAAATCAGCACTGCGTACCTGGGTTTGAACCTCGGACCTCCCGATCGCGAGGGCAAAGTTCAACCCCAAAGTCACTCAAATAATCGTATCAACTCATTTATGAAATAAATCATTTTATAATTTTTCATTTTCAGCCATTAGGCTCTCACTGCTCCATTTTTGCATAAATGAGTACCATGTTTATTTGTTCTTCTTATTCATTCTCAAAAACGTTCACACTTAAGGTGGTTGAACCAGTGTAGTTCGAATGGGGAAGTACCACCGCCACACCTATTTCTAGCGTGAAACATTTCTTGCGTTTCGATAGAAGGGTGTGGTTTCCGGCTCACTTTCACATGAGGCGACCATCATAGTCCTCAGGAGTAGCAACGCATCTGTGATTGACTTCAGATGGAACCCATGTGAAGTTGATTACAGACATTTGCTACTTCAGTGAAATAAAAAAAAAAAACATGCGTGCGTACAAAGTACACATGTCAGAAGTGAAACATCTTTGGCGAACTAATTTATAAATCTTGTTTATATTTATACAAATCTAAAACTTTAAATTTCCAAGATTAAGAGGAAGGGAAAAGGGCGTGATACGACGTTCGCTCTGTCTCACTTTTTCTCTCAATCTTTCTCACTCGCTTGCTCCCTACTCTCACTCCACGGCTAGTTGCTCATGCTACGTTCGCCCTGTCTTACTCTCTCTCAATCGGTCTCGATCACTCTCTCTTTTCCGACACTTCCGTTGCATACCGGCGTGACGTTTCATCTGTAAAAATTTTACCCTCATGCGCCTAAAGAAGTTTCACTTCAAAAAACTTATGATATTAATGGAATTAATAGATCATTTATTTTTGTATGTACCTTTCAGATGAATAACACAAGAGGAGGGATTTGTTGGGAGTGCAGACAACGTGTTAAGAATATTTGGAGGTTTAAAAATCAAGTTCTTGAAGCACAAACAGTACTTTACAGTAATTTAGAGGTGAATATCGCTACTTTATTATTATTTTTCGTATTGGGTGTTACCTGTAAGGTAGACATAAGTCTGTATAAATAAATGTTAAATAAATAATAATGTTCCTAGCATAAACGTCATGAAAACAGTTAATAATCAAAAGTGGCATATAGGGGGTACAACCCATTATTGTCTCACTACTGGGCACGGGTCTTCTCTCAGGATGAGAGAGTTTTAGGCCATAGTCCACTACGCTGGCCAAGTGCAAATTGGTGGACTTCACACACCTCCAAAATCATTTTTTTTTTAAAGAACTCTCTGGTGTGTAGGTTTCCTCACAATGTTTTCCTTCATCGAAAAGCAGTGATAATTAATAATAACAAACATAATTTTAGAAAAATTAGTAGTGCATGTCTGGGCTTCAACCTAGGACCTCCCAATCAAGAGGGCAACTTTCAACCATTAGGCTATCACTGCTCTATACTACACAGTTACTATCCTTATTTCAGATTAAATATACAGGCAGTTTATCCATAAAAACAAACAAAGATTTTGACTACCAATTTATTTACAATGAAGACCCACTGAAACATGCAGAAAGTGTAATGAAAAATGAGCTAAACATTATCAAAGAAGAACAAGAAATCCGTGAAGAGGATGATAATAATCCAAAATTTGAATTACCTGAAGATAGTATATCAAATAGTTCTGAAAAACTTGGTTGTAAAGAAGAAAATGAGGTGAAAGATTTGTTTGATGACAGTTTTGAAGAGCAGAGGCAAATAGGAATTGATAAGAATGTCATCTCAAAAGTTAAAAAAAAGGTATTAACCAAAACCATCGTTTTATTTATTTATTGAAGCGAAACTTCTTTATCGGGGTTGGAAAAAAAATTAGTGTAACATTTTTTCGTTACGCGCCATCTTTTTCAGTTACGCGCCATCTTTTTTTTCCGTTACGCGCCATCTTTTTCTTATCCCTACCACGCGTGATATTAGATAGATTATTATAGATTAGATTATTAGATAAAGTTTAATAAAAGCCTTTTATTAAACTTTATCTAATTTAACTTTAATTAACCAATTTCTGTAAAGTTGCATAAAGTAAATTAGTTTTTGAAAAATAACGTCATAAATAAGTTTCACTTCTTACGAGTGAACGCTAGTACACGCACACATTTTTTTTTAAAGTTTTGAAACACCTTAATCTAAGGGTAACAAGGGTGAACTTAATGCCTAATGGCATTCTCTGCCAGTCAACCCTGGGCGATGGCGATAATCTGTGGTAGGCATAAGTAAACAAATTATCAGTTATTGAAATAATAAATATTGCTTAAATGAAATTAAAAATAAACATTTAAAAATTGTTTTGTAAAATATGAAAATAAAAACTGGCCAACTGTGCATTAAACTAGCGCACTAAGGGTTCCGTACTATTTATAAATAACACGAATTAAACTCTAATGCTCTGATGTTGAAATCAAGCAAAATTTATGTTGTATGAAAGTCCCGTTAATTATCCAATTGTATTCTCTTCTAGTAATTGTAGTAGTTACCATACCGATCTGACGTGCAATGGGTTCCAGGTACGATTCCCGCCCAGACAGGTATCTGAATGAGTTTAGATTCATGTTCTGGGTCTGAGTGTTTGTGTGTTCGTCTTGTGTGTGTCCATGGTATCCACGACAGGAGAAAATCCTAGTGTGGGGCTATGGGTGTAGAAAGCGTGTGTATGTTGTATTGGCACCAGAAATACATTGTGAAATTTCAATTATTTAGTTATTTTGGCAAAGGGAGATCTCCAGGCTAGGTAATCATCCCCCTCGCTTACCCGTGTTCCCGCCGAACGGTGCGAGGAGAAAACGCAGTGGGGGTTTAGCCGGTAAGAGTCCGGCATAACGCAGCTGCTGCCCCGGGCGGCTGGGTATCCATGAGGATTACCCACTTAAAAAAGAAAAATGTGTGCGTGTACTAGCGTACACCCGTAAGAAGTGAAACTTCTTTATGATGTTATTTTTCAAAAAATAATTTACTATATGCAACTTTACAGAAATTGGTTAAATAAAGTTAAATTAGATAAAGTTTAATAAAAGGCTTTTATTAAACTTTATCTAATAATCTAATCTATAATAATCTATCTAATATCACGCGTGGTAGGGATAAGAAAAAGATGGCGCGTAACGGAAAAAAAAGATGGCGCGTAACGGAAAAAGATGGCGCGTAACAGAAAAAGATGGTGCGTAACGACAAATAAAAAAAGATGGCGCGTAACAGAAAAAGATGGCGCGTAACGAAAAAATGTTACACAATTTTTTTTTCCAACCCCGATAAAGAAGTTTCACTTCAAAAAAGGCTGGGTAATCATGCGTGGCGAGCGGTCGTGCTCCGACAGTCTTTGTTCGGAACTTTTATATATGCAGGGTATCGAGAATACTTAACGCCATCTCTTGATGAGTCGCGGGAGGTCGTCACAGTTAACATGGGTCATGATATATCCTGGTGACAGACAGATGTACAGTTAGCAGTTTTAGAAATAGGGATCGGTTTTAAGGCTTAATGCTAAAAATAACTATAACGCGCTCGTTAAAGTTAAACCATAATAAAAGTATGAGAAATATTTGTAAAAATAATCACTTTTCAGCTTACCAAAGCAAGAAAAATCCCAAAAGACGGAAGATTGGACAGGACAGAACAAGACATAGAATCGGACATCATTAAGAAGAAATTCACAGTAACAGTGCTCACAGAAGAAGAGTTGCTACGGTACAGAGAAGAGAAGAGAAGACAACCTAATTATAAGAAGATACCGTTTAAATGTGATTCATGTGTTCTTGGTTTCACGAGGAAGGAGAATTATGATTTGCATATGAAGAAGAAACACGATGAGGTGAGGAAACTAATATCTATATATTAATACCCTCACCGCCCGTCGACCCGCATGGCGCAGCGGTTACCATACCGGTCTGACGCGCAATGGGTCCCGGGTGCGATTCCCGGCCAGGCAGATATCTGAATGATGAGTTTAGATTCATGTTCTGGGTCTGGGTGTTCGTGTATTCGTCTTGTGTGTTTCCATGGTACCCACGACACAGGAGAAAATCCTAGTGTGTGGCTATGTGTGTAAAAAAAGTGTAAGAGTGTAATATGTGAAGCAAAAACTTGTGATTCGTTTTTAAGATTCTTGCCGCTGATGGAGGAGTGTGAAATTACGCACGGTTATAGTTGATGTAGAGAAGGATTACGGAATGCTGCTATTTTTTTCAAATAATGCATAAAACATACATAAAATCAACTAAAAACACATTACACACACTACCTTGCATTTGACACATACACATAAGTACTTAATAAACGAAATAGAACATTCAACGTCTTACTATGAAAACAGATAACGTCAAAAATGTCAGATGTCTTTGTCAAAATACCTGCTATTGCTTTTAAATGCAGCTTAGCTAATTAAACCTTTTTTTTCTTTAACGGATGCGTTCAAAAGAACTTGAAAATTATAACACTTTATTTGAATTAGCGAAATATTGATGCTAATTTGGACAATATGAAGATTAGTTTTTTAATTTAAATTACGGTCGAATTTCGACCGTTGCGACAGGTGACTACTTCAGTTTACTTGCCAACTTCGTCAAAGAGGGTAGTTTCTTTTGACTGTTTGTATGTATGTTTGTTTGTTTGTTTGTATGTACATTTCTTTAGCCACGGTTCAAATGGCTTAATGGATGGTGATATATGAATTTTTTTTTCATCTGATCGAAGTAGCAAACAAGCATGCAGTCCACCTGATGGTAAGTGGTCTGCTGCCCACATCTATAAGCAACTCCAAACAGAACACGGGTTCTATCTGAAGTCAATCACACATGCGTTGTTACTTTCGAGGACTAAGATGGTCGCCTCATATTCAAGTGTGCCGGCACCCACACCCTTCCATCGAAACGCAAGTAATGCTTCACGCTAGAAACAGGTGTGGCGGTGGTACTTCCCCGGGCGAACTACACTGGTTCTACCTAAAGATCTAAATATGAAAATTATTAATAGTGATAATCGGCCACGCCTGGCACTTGTGCTTGCCTATTGCGAACTGGTTTATTTTACAACGTTGTCGAATGACAATATTTTTTGCTTATGACTCTATTTTTGGGCGGTTGCACCGTACTTTCCGTACTCTTTCAGTCAATAGGCCAGTACACATGCAAAGTATGCGCAACCCGCTTCTCATCCGCCGCGTCTCGGTCGCGTCACGTGCGCGCGCACTACTCGCGCTACGGCTGCCGGCTGTGCGCGCACGCGACGCGGGGACGCGCCGCCGCCGCCGCGCACGCGCGCCGCAAGCACGCCGCGGACGCGCGCGGGGAGATACACTGCGACCGCTGCGGATACGTGGCCAGGTTAGGACATACTACTTCTCCCCCCAAGTGACTAAACTCTCCCTCTCCTCAAGTCACTAAATCCTCCTCCTCCCCAAGTCACTAGATTCTAACCCCTCCCCCAACGCACTAAATTCTAACCCTCCCCCAACGCACTAAATTCTAACCACTCCCCCAAATCACTAAATTCTACCCCCACTAGTCGCTAAATTCTATCTCCCCCCCCCCCCCAAGTGACTTAATTCTATCTTCCCAAGTCCATAGTATTCTGCCCTCCCCTCCAGGTGCTTATATTCGAATCCCCACCACACAGTCACTAATATTCTACCCCCCCCCCCCTTATATTCTCCCGCCCACTTCACACCCACTTCACAAGTCACTAACAACCCCCCTCCCTTAGTAGTCAGTGTTCTATCCCCCTCCATTTTTATTCTGTATTCCCAGATCTACGATGCTTTATAGCCTCCCGTCCCTCTTCCCATCATTTTTCATCATCTTCTCGAACATAAACATCAAGCTACGCTCCACTCGCCTCCCATCCGCCGCGTCTCGGTCTCGGCACGTGCGCGCGCACTACTCGCGCTACGGCTGCCGGCTGTGCGCGCACGCCACGCGGGGACGCGCCGCCGCCGCCGCGCACGCGCGCCGCAAGCATGCCGCGGACGCGCGCGGGGAGATACACTGCGATAGTTGCGGATATGTGGCTAGGTAAGTGACTTTCTACTCCTCCCAAATGACAAAACTCTAACCCCTCCCCCCAACGCACTGAATTCTCCCCCTCCCCCCAACGCACTAAATTCTAACCCCTCTCCCCAACTCACTAAATTCTCCCCATCCCGTCAACGCACTAAATTCTGCCCCCACTAGTCGCTAAATTTGATCACCCCCCCCAAGTATCTGAATTCTCTCTTCCCCAAGCCAATAGCATTCTGCCCCTCCCCCCTCCGTCACTAAAATCTGCCTATCCCTCACCCTAGTTGCTAATATTCTAATTCCCACCATCAAGTCACTAATATTAAACCCCCCCAACTGACAAGTAACTAACATCCCCCCACCTCCCTCAGCAGTCCGTAATACTCTATCCACACGTCTTTAACATCATCTCGAACACTAATCCACGCTCCACTCGCCTCTCATCCGCCGCGTCTCGGTCGCGTCACGTGCGCGCGCACTACTCGCGCTACGGCTGCCGGCTGTGCGCGCACGCCACGCGGGGACGCGCCGCCGCCGCCGCGCACGCGCGCCGCAAGCACGCCTCGGACGCGCGCGGGCAGATACACTGCGATAGTTGCGGATACGTGGCTAGGTAACATTCTACTCCTCGCTCCGAGTCACTAAATGCTAACCCCTCCCCCCATGCACTAAATTCTACCCCCCTCCCCAACTCACCTAATACTGTTTTCCCCAAGTCAATAACATTCTGCTCCCCCCCCCCAGTCACTAAAATCTGTCGATCCGTCCCCCCAGGTGCTAATATTCTAATCCCCACCACTAAGTCACTAATATTCTACCCTAACCCAAGTCACTTAAATGGACCCTCCCCTCAAGTAACTCAATTCTGCCCACCCCAACCAAGTAAGTTAATTCTTCCCACCACCCACCAAATTACTAAATTGTACCCCCACCCCCTCATGAGTTGAGGGGGTGGGAGTAGAATTTAGTAACTTTCTATACTCCCATACTCACTAAATTCCCCCCTCCCCCGAGTCACTAACAGCATTCAGTAATATTCTCTTCTAAGGCAACCACGGCGCGGACGCGAACACTGAGACCGGTATACCTGGCCAAGGCCATTCTACCTCCGTCTACATTCTACCTCCTCCCCTAAGTCACTAAAATTTACACCCCATCAAAGTCATTAACATAATCCCCCCCAATTCACTAGCATTCTATAACCCCCTTTACCACGTTCGAAGGTGGTAGAAGTTTAGTGCAGTGTAGTTTGACCGGGGAAGTACCACCGCCACACCTATTTCTAGCGTGAAGCATTCCTTGCGTTTCGATAGAAGGGAGTGATTGCCGGCACATATTCAAATGAGGCGACCATCATAGTCCTCGGGAGTAGCAACGTACCTCTGATAGACTTCAGATGGAACCCATGTTCTATATGAAGTCGATTACAGACGTCCATGAGCGGCAGTGACCACTTACCACCAGGTGGACTGAATGCTCGTTTGCTACTTCATTATTATAAAAAAAATGTGTGCGTGTACTAGCGTACACTCGTAAGAAGTGAAACTTCTTTATGACGTTATTTTTCAAAAAAAAATTTACTATATGCAACTTTACAGAAATTGGTTAAATGAAGTTAAATTAGATAAAGTTTAATATAAGGCTTTTATTAAACTTTATCTAATAATCTAATCTATAATAATCTATCTAATATCACGCGTGGTAGGGATAAGAAAAAGATGGCGCGTAACGGAAAAAGATGGCGCGTAACGAAAAAATGTTACACTAAATTTTTTTCCAACCCCGATAAAGAAGTTTCACTTCAAAAACCTCATAGTCATTAACAATAACTCCCCCTCCCCCAGTCACTACTTTCTACCTCCCATATGTACACACATTATACCTCCCCATAGTGTTATCGTTATCTTACCTATGTTGTATTATTCCACTTCCCCAACATTGCATCTAATATCCTCCGTTTCAGGACCCCGGAGGAGTTATCCGAGCACGCGCGAACCCAGCACGTATTGTACTGCAACGAATGCGGCGAAAAGTTCAAAGGGAAGCACACGCTGCGCACACACAAGATGTAAGTGTTTATTGTAATGTAGAAAGAATTCGCACATATGACAAAAATAATGCAATTTGGTGCAAACCCTTTTTTTTTTGGTTTCGAGGGGGAAACCTTCAAAAGGTACCCGACGCCGTGGGGGCGACGCAGGGTTATGTGGGATTTTTACCCCCCGGTGGCCGTCCTCGGCGCTATAAAGAGGACTCCGGGTACTCGGTCCGACCGCAACCGGAATCCTCTGAGCGCGTTGCCCCATCAGGCTCCTCTCAGATGGGTGGCTGGGCCCACCGCTCCGTCTAGTCTTTACGACGGTATGCGACCACATATACCGCCGTCTTTCCCGGGATCGCCTGACCGAACGGTTCGAGCTCCCACTCCAGCCGCCCGCAACCCCGGAAACCCCTTTTAGTCGCCTCTTACGACAGGCAGGGGATGCCGTAGCCCTATTCTGATCCCGGAACTTGGTGCAAACCCTTATTGTCTCACTGTTGGGCGTGGGTATTCTCTTATAATGAGAGAGTTCTAGGCCATAGTCCACCGCGCTGGCCAAGTGCGAATTGGTGGACCTTACACACCTCCAAGAACTTTTTTGGTTTTGAGTGAGTTGAGTTTATGGTGTTGAGGGTCAGACTGGCGACCTTTTCTATGGTCGAAACAAAACTTAACTCAAAGCGGCTTGCAAATTGTAGACTACCCACATTAAGTGTAGGTTTTGCGCTGCCACTGAACTTTCATTACCGTGTTAAAACATTATTGTAATTATATTAAAAAAACGGATATATAAATAAGAAAAAAGACAAACCCGCTGTGTTTCTTGCCGGATCTTCTCAGTTGAGGTCGTGTTCCGATCCGGTGGTAGTGTAAGAAATTAATGTAACTGATAATTTGTAAGTGCCCCCGTAGTCCTATACGAAATAAAGACATTTCATTCCCGAAGGCTACGTACTCACCTCCGTGAGTACGTAGCGGGTTTTCACCCGCGGCCGCCGCGGTTCCCGGCCCGCAGCTTCTGTAGGATGCAGATATAAATGTAAAAAAATAAAGCAATACTTACGACGCGTTTTTCGCCCGCGATGCGCGCGGTTGTTTGCGGCTCCCGCTTCACCGGCGGGCAACCTGTAGAACCGCGCGGGCCGCACTCAGCCGCAGCCGCGGCGGTTTGCGCCCGCGCGCTCTGCGGTCAGTTGGCGGGCGAGTGCAGTAGTCAGGACCTCAACTAATGGTAAACCGCCCGTCTTGCGGTTTTCGCCCGCCAAGTTTGCGGTCGATAATCGCAACCGCGACGGCAGCGTTACCGCGCAAATAAGCGGTCCGTGAGTTTCGAATAGAAGCTGCGGGCCCGCAACCGCGGCGGGCGCGGCTGAAAATCGCTCCGTGAGTACGTAGCCTTAGGCAGATTTTAGTCTAACGCTCACCATCAGCGCTCATAGTTCAGCGCGTAGCTTGTCAATGCTGAGGCTCAGCGTGTCTTTAGTATCGTTCTGATCGCCTTATGATACAGAAGATGACCAAAATGCGGAGTGTATAAATTGCTGCTTTGTACTATCTCAAAAAACCGTCGCCATGAATGTACGCGCTGACGAAGTCCGCTCCGCTTGACACTAGAGTGCTCTTTGAAACCAGAGGCGCTCGTGCGATCGTCAGCGCCGACAGCTACGCGCGGCCGACGCTACGTGTCATTCAAAAACGCTTAAAAAGTTCATATATCTCGGCCATCAGCGCTGGCGGTGCGCAAGACTAAAATCAGCCTTAAAATTGTTTTTTTTCAGTCGCATCCACAGATCGAACCGCGCATTCGCGTGCGACATATGCAGACGCACGTTCAAAAGTCGGTCGCGTCTGGAGTCGCACGCGGCGACGCACGCGTCGCTCGCGCGCTCGCTGGCGTACTGCGCGCAGTGCCGCGTGCAGTACAAGAGCGTGCACGTGTACAGGCACCATCTGAGGAACAGCGCACGACACGCGGAGAGAGCGTGAGTGTTGCATAATTATGTGTATCGTTGTTACATGTATGTATGTGTGTCAGTGTCATAAAACAGAAGCGTTCGACTTTTATTTGTTTGTTTTAATGCTCTAATCTCTGAACTACAATTGTGTGTTACAAACGTGTGTTTAGTTTATTTCTCTCCTCTCTCTCTCTCTCCCTCCCTCTCTCTCTGTGTGTGTGCGTGCGTGCGTGTGTTTGTGTGTGTGTGTGTGTGTGCGTGTGTGCGTGCGCGTACGTGTTTTTGTGTGAAACGTGTTTTTTACCTGATTGTGTCAGAAGGAGGATAATGTTTTACAAACGTATGTACAATGTACATATATACATTTTTGGCGAGGATTGTAATCGGTTCGAGTTTTTCTATTTTCTTGGCTACACGACACGGTATAGAAAAAAAGACACAACTTTTTACGTCAGATTTATGTTATAATTCAAAGAAATCCTATGAAGAGTATTTTGAATAAAGCTACTAATATAAAGCAATTAGACTTCAAAACAACATTATTGAAACCTCAATCAAATTTGCATTTTTAAAACTCTTCTATCAACATATAACATATTATTATATAATTTTTAAACCAAAAAAAAACATTTATTTTTATGATCACTGTTTCACAATTGTTTTATACTAGGAAATGATAAACCGAATAATTCGGCCGAATATCCGGTTCGGTAAAAGTTAAACCGAATAGTATTCGGTATTCGGTGAAACGACTATTCGGCGTATCTCTAGTTTTTACCTATATTCCAGACACCAGTGTCCGGACTGCAACAAGAAATTCGCTTCAAAAGTCTACTGGAAGAAGCACTGCGACTTTTACCACCGCAAAAAGTCGCAGTTTAAATGTGAAGCGTGCAATAAGGTTGGTATATTTCTAGCGTGAAGCATTTCTTGCGTTTCGATAGAAGGGTGTGGTTGCCGGTACACTTTTATATGAGGCGACCATCATAGTCCTCGGGATTAGGAACGCATCTTTGATTGGCTTCAGATCCCATTATAATACTTAACGGGTACTCACGATATGCGGTTTTTGAATCCTTTTCGAATTCTCCGTGACCACGATCCATGCAACTGGGTCAGAATATCGGCAAAAAGAATTCGAAAAGGGTTCAAAAACCGCATATCGTGAGTACCCGTTAAGTATTAAAATGTGTCAATTCCGCGATAATATTAGTCTAAAATCATATACTTCAGATTCCATGTTCTATATGAAGTTGCTTACAGATGTCCATACGGCAGAGCAGTGATAGCCTAATGGTTGAAACTTGCCCTCTCGATCGGGAGGTCCGAGGTTCAAATCCAGGCACGCATCAATGATTTATGTGCGTATTAGAAATTAATTATCACTGCTTTTCGGTGAAGGAAAACATCGTGAGGAAACCTACACACCCGAGAGTTCTTAAAAAAAAAGTTCTCGGAGGTGTGTGAAGTCCACCAAATTCGCACTTGGCCAGCGTGGTGGACTATGGCCTAAACTATCTCATTCTGGGAGAAGACCCGTGCTCAGCAGTGGGCCAATAATGGGTTGATGCGATGCGTCCATACGGCAGTGACCACTTACCATCAGGTGGACTGCATGCTCGTTTGCTACTTTTGTAATATATAAAAAAATACAGATGAACTTTTATTTGTTACAGCTATTTATATCGGACTGGCGTTTGAAAAACCACATAGAGACCCATCATGGTACAAACAGAACCAGAAACCATACGTGCAAAGAATGCGGGAAGAAGTTTTTCGTGAGTAGAACTTATTTTCATTTTTATCGACGGCGTCAGAGAGAGGGTAATGTTTTTTGAGCCTGTATTTGCTTGAGTGTAGTTTGTGTACGTTTTTTTTTGAAGTGAAACTTCTTTATCGGGGTTGGAAAAAAATTTAGTGTAACATTTTTTCGTTACGCGCCATCTTTTTCTGTTACGCGCCATCTTTTTTTTTCGTTACGCGCCATCTTTTTCTGTTACGCGCCATCTTTTTTTTCCGTTACGCGCTATCTTTTTCTAATTCCTACCACGCGTTATATTAGATAGATTATTATAGACTAGTCACCAGTAGCATCGGCCGAAATTCGACCGTAATTTAAATTAAAAATCAAATGTCATCTGACATTCTTGACGTTGTGTCTTTTCATTTTCATTTACTAAGTACATATGTGTTTGTGACAAATGCAAGGCAGTGTGTGTAATGTGTTTTTAGTTGATTTTATGTATGAAAAATGCATTATTTGAAAAAAATATTAACATTCTGCACTCCTTCTCTACGTCCACTATAACCGTGCAAAATTTCATACTAATCCGTCCGCGGCATATTACTTAAAAATCCGTTACAAATTTTTGCTTCACGTATTAATATAATAATTAGATTATTAGATAAAGTTTAATAAAAGGCTTTTATTAAACTTTATCTAATTTAACTTTATTTAACCAATTTCTGTAAAGTTGCATATAGTTAATTATTTTTTGAAAAATAACGTCATAAAGAAGTTTCACTTCTTACGAGTGTACGCTAGTACACGCACACATTTTTTTTTTTATTTCACTGAAGTAGCAAACGAGCATGCAGTCCACTTCATGGTAATTGGTCACTGCCGCCCATGGACATCTGTAATCAACTTCATACAGAACATGGGTTCCATCTGAAGTCAATCACATATGCGTTGCTACTCCCGAGGACTAAGATGGTCGCCTCATATAAAAGTGTACCGACAACCACACCCTTCCATCTCGCGCAAGAAATGCTTCACGCTAGAAATACGTGTGGCGGTGGTACCTCTCCGGGCGAACTACACAGGTTCTACCACCTGTACGTATATTGTTTGTATGTTTGCTCATTTCTTTGGCGCGCTTCTTTTCGCCTCTATGGTTTTCTTTTTTTTTTTTTTTTTTATTTTATAATTTTTGTACACAAACAATACATACATTTTTTTTATTATCAGCTACGACTCCACAGACGGATCGTCCGTGCCCTTTTTTAGCTTGGTTTTATTTTTGTCTTCACGTCATTGTCACAGCTCCACTATGAGCCTTCGTCGTCGACGTCGCCCACAACTAGGTAACAGTGTAAGCTGGGTCCCAGCTGTGTGCAGTGGTGGCAAACATTCATACAAACATTCACACATACGCTCGCAAAATAATACGCTCTTGGCTCTAAAAAAATCTTTCTTTATGAAATACTTTATTTTTATTCTCGAGGGGTAAACCTTCAAAAGGTACCAGACGCCGTGGGAGCGACGCGGGTTATGTAGGATTCTTACCGCACTAACACCACTCCGGTGGCCGTCCTCGGCGCTGCAAAGAGGACCCCGGGATCTCAAAAGGAACGCAACCGGAATCCTTTGAGCGCGTTGCCCCATCGAGCTCTTCACGGATGGGCGGCTGGGCCCACCGCCACGTCTAGTCTTTACGACGATATGCGACTATGCATACCGCCGTCCTTCCCGGGATCACCTGACCGAACGGTTCGAGCTCCCACTCAAGCCGCCCGCAACCCCGGAAGCCTTTTAGCCGCCTCTTACGATAGACAGAGGATACCGTAGCCCTATTCTGATCCCGGAACTACAGGGACGTCTTTATGAAATACTAGCCGAACCCTGCCCGCGTTGCTATGCCATCACAAAAAAATACACCAGAAGCTTTCTCAAGCTCATGAATAACAACTTTGCTAAAGACCATCACATGATCAAACGAATAGCTTACGATTCTATAGAGGACATACAGGCAAACATTCATTTTTATTAGCTTCACCTGTATGTTTGTTTGTTTGTAACCGACTTCTTCGGGCGCGATTTTGACCCACTTTAAACGGCCAGATTTCGTTCAAACTTTGTAGATTTATTGAAAATTATTCCATTTTTTAATTTGACTAAAAAGTAGAAAATAAATAATAGTTTAAAAAAACTAAAAAACACGCTTTTTATAGAAAACCGAACTAAAAAATAGAAAATAAATTTAAATGAATTTAAATTAAGAAAATAGTGTTAAAAATTTCAATGAATATAAATTAATAATAGTGTGAATAAAAAAAAATATTTTATTTTAAAAAAAAGCGTTATAAAGAAGAAGACAAGTAGAACAAAATAAGATATTCAAATGATTTCCAACCTTACAGACGCAGTCAACTCTCAGAGCGCACTATCTTACTCACTCATCAGAACGCAGCTATATGTGCGAGCAGTGCGGCGATACGTTCAAGCAACGCGCAGCGCTACACACGCACACAAGAGCTCTACACGCACACACGCGGTGACGAAGAATAATCTAATATGTAGTAAAATGTGTAATAAAAATATTCATTTTTGTGTTTTATTTTTGACTTTTTACCCGACTGCACGCAAGTTATCGTCGTCAACCCATAATTGTCCCACTGCTGGGCACAGGTCTTCTCTCATAATGAGAGAGTTTAGGCCGTAGTCCACCGCGCTGGCCAAGTGCGAATTGGTGGGTTTTTTTTTAGGTAACATGGGGGGATGATTACGTCATCGCTAGTTATTTTAGTAAATAATTTTTTTACAATACTGTACAATGTACAAAAATACATTTTTAATTGAAAAATGTTTACGTAAGCATGGAGGGAGAGGGTTAGAGCTTTGCTTACTTTTTCTGACAAGGGGGATGGGGGGTAAATAATTGTAATAAATCTGCTTACATAATATTTGGACGGCCCCTATATGATATGTGACAGTAGATATAAGGACATTTTAAGGTTAAGGAGATCGGACCCGTGGAATGCTATACATATTTTATCTGATTGAAGTATGTAGCAAATGTTCAGTCCACTTGATGGTGAGTTACTGCCGCCCATAAACATCTGTAAGCAACTTCGTAGTACAGAAACGGATAAGAAAAAAGATAAAAAAAAAAAATGTGTGCGTGTACTAGCGTACACTCGTAAGAAGTGAAACTTCTTTAAGACGTTATTTTTCAAAAAATAATTTACTATATGCAACTTTACAGAAATTGGTTAAATAAAGTTAAATTAGATAAAGTTTAATAAAGGGCTTTTATTAAACTTTATCTAATAATCTATCTAATATCACGCGTGGTAGGGATAAGAAAAAGATGGCGCGCAACGGAAAAAAAAAGATGACGCGTAACAGAAAAAAATGGCGCGTAACGAAAAAAAAAAGATGGCGCGTAACAGAAAAAGATGGCGCGTAACGAAAAAATGTTACACTAAATTTTTTTTCCAACCCCGATAAAGATGTTTCACTTCAAAAACAGATAAGAATACATAAACGTACCTACAATGTACACATTGCAATGTATGAACGAAAACAAGACTAAACTCATATTATGGGTACTGACTTACTGAGTAGGTCCAAAGTGTCCAAAGGAACTTAGCATGGCTCCAGGGTTGCCAAGTTCGGGATTTTTCCCCTAAATTCAGGGGATAAAAAGTAGGATAGGGTTTTTTTAAAAGGTGTTATATTTTTAAGGGTACTTTTAGGGGCTTTTATAACTTCAACATACGGGTGTTTTTAAAGGAAAATCTCCCGCCAGGCTACATAGTAGGCACATAGTAGGTACATAGTAGGCATCATTTTTTTCGTAGTCAGGCAAAAACCTACAACCTGATTCAGAAATACGGGAGATTGCCAGTAAGAATTCCAATTCATAATTAATTGTGGGGATTTTAGTGGTTTTTTTAGGCTTTAAGGGGGATACATTTTTGAAAGTTGATAACCCTGTATGGCTCTCAAGAGAACAACATCAAGCGTATGACGCTAGCAGCGAATTTTTCGTAAGCTTCATAATTATTACGTTCCATTTAAGTATTACTTGTATTTAAAATGCTTATTTTAAACAGATAAATGGGTGGAACGAATGCATGTTGCTTCACACAAAAATCTTAATATATTAGCATGAAATGACATTGCAAAAGATATTGTTAGGTACCTATTTGTTTTTTTTTCTGACGTAACCGGTAACGTAAAACCGAGCCCACCACACACCTCCGCTTGTTTGACTTTTCAAGCGCAAAAAGCGCTAAAACAATTGACTACTCTCGGATATTTTTAATTTAAATAGTTACCCGTCGCATCGGTCGAAATTCGACCGTAATTTAAATTAAAAAACTACAACTTCATATTGCCTAAAGTAGTAGGAATATTTCTCAAATTCAAATAAAATGTAATAATATTCAAGTAATTTTAAACGCACCCGTTAAATATTTTGACAAAGACACTGATATTCCTTACTATTCTATTTCGTTTATTATTTATGTGTTTGTGACAAATGCAGGGTAGTGTGTGTAATGTGTTTTTAGTTGATTTTGTGTATGTTATATGCATTATTTGACAAAAAAAAAATTCTGCACTCCTCTACTCTCTACGTCCACCGTCCTACGTATAACCGTGCAAAATTTCATACTAATCCGTCTGCGGCATATTACTTAAAAATGCACCACAAGTTTTTGCTTCACGTATTAATATATAGATTTCACTTCATATTATAATAAGCAATTAAATTTGTAGAATTTAAGTGTGATTTTTTTGATATGTTTAAAGTGACAGCATCTATCACCAGCATGTGGAGATCCACTGCTCATCTAGCGGTCATAGGACATAGGTCTCGTCTAGGGGTTTTACCAATAGTCACCGAGCTTGTTATTCTCATTGGTAACCGCAAGGGTTGATGACGAAGACGCTACTATCCATCTCCTGGATTTTTATCCCGACGACTCACACCACAAAAAACAGAAACCGTCTTGGGGTTATGGGAAATGGGTCATGGGGCTAAACAGCTTCGCTAAAGATCACATGATCCAATGCATAGTTTACAATTCTATACAGGATATACAGACAAACATTCATTTTACATATATTGATGCGAAAGTCCTCAGAAACTTATATGTGTGCTCCTTACCTACTCCTTCACGCAATCCATCCATCCATCAGCTTTTGAAAATCCACTGCTGGACATAGGTCTCCCCTAATCTGCGCCACTTCAACCCGTCTTGGGCCATCTGAATCCAGCGCTTACCCACCGTCCTCTTCAGGTCATCAGTCCACCTAGTCGGAGGGCGGCTTACACTCCTTTCACCCAGACGTGGTCTCCATTCGAGGACTCTTCTACCCCATCGGTTGTCTGTCCTACAAACGATGTGGCCTGCTCATGGTCACTACAGCTTACTAATTTTTAGAGCTATGTTGGTAACTTTCGCTCTCCTGCGGATTTCATCGTTACGAATTCTGTCGCGTTTTTACACAAAAACTACGCATACCTATCGCTAAAACTAGGCACGTAGATAATAATTTACGATTTGCATTAACAAACGCAATACTCATGCCGAGGTAAATGTTAAAGCGGGCGAAATCACGGGATTAAGCTAGTTTCCAATATTTTTGTAACAAAACAAACATACATTGAATTTTAATGAAGATTTCTTAAATGGAATGTGTAAAACAAATGCGCCCGGCAGTTGAGAGTGTAATTTACGCTGTCGATTTCGCTTGTTGTGAGTTGGAAAATCTTTGACGCTCGTTACTCACTAACCCCATCTTCTGTCTCTAGAAACACGTGTTTTTCGAGTACATAAGATGGTAATAACCCCCGCAAATGGACATCTTTAATTGGCAAATAGAGTTCGTCTAATGAGACGATGCAGGGTATATGGGAAAGGCAAATTTTTGTCCCGGTATATATGATAATCTTAAGACTAGTGGTGAATTAAGCTTTGAGATTCCCACGTATCCTCAATTTCATAATATCAACAAAACGAAATGCATCTTCTGTGAAAATTTCAACTGTTTAGCTATTACGAGTAATGAAACAGCGTGGTGACAGTCAAACAGGTGGACAGCGAAAGCTTAGTAATATATTTTTTTTTTATACTTAAACCTAACGATAAGGCAGACGGACTACCTGATGGAAAGTAGTCATCGTCGCCCATGGACACTTGCAACACCAGAGGAGTCGCCAATGCATCGCCGGCTTTGAAGGAGAGCTCTTTTCGCACCTTTTTTGAAGTGCCCCATGTCATAACGCCCCGGGAATACCTCAGGAGGAAGCTCGTTCCACATCTTGCACGTCCGTGGCAGAAACGAGCATCCAAACCGAACTGTGGAGGACCGCCACGGGTCCAGTTGATGTGGATGGAACTTCATCCTTCGGCGTTCCGTTTTCTAGCCTTTGGGTACGACTCAATGGCGTAGCGTGGGGGGGGATCCGCCCCGGGTCGGCAACTCGGCACGTTTGGAGGGGCGGCAAAATATTTATTATGACGACATTTTTTTTGGTCGTCAATTTGCAGAGAGATAGGTGAAATGGACAATAAGTGGAGTTCGCAACCTTTTTTTTATTCGCCGTTAAAAACTTGATGGGCGGTAAATTCTATTTCCGCCCCGGACGGCATGAAGCCACGCTACGCCACCGGTCGCCACGCATCGAACCCAAAAAGCTAAGTGCGAAAATCTAACAATAAGTCTGAAAATCATCACTATACGTCGATTTGTATTTAGAGTAAATCATTAAAGTTTCCGGGCTGCAACAGGAAAACAACATTTAATTGTGAAACGGGAAGCTTTAGCCTTGAGGTAAAGGCATAAATTAATACTATCTAACAATCGACTAATTATAAAGTTGACGTGCCCGGCATTCACAAACATTTACACAGGAAAAAGGGAATATATTTGACGACTCGCGAGGCGGAGCGGTTACCATACCGGTCTGACGCGCAATGGGTCCCGGGTTCGATTCCCGGCCAGACAGGTATCTGAATGATGAGTTTAGATTCATGTTCTGGGTCTGGGTGTTTGTCTATTCGTCTTGTGTGTGTCCATGGTACCCACGACACAGGAGAAAATCCTAGTGTGGGGCTATGAGTGTAGAAAGCGTGTATATTTTTTTAACCAAAATGGCTTAAAGCAGAGGTTCAGGGTTATTGTCCGACTGCCTCAGAAAGAGAGTAGTGTCCATGGCCGGCAGTGGCCACTTATTATCAGGTTATCAGGTGGACTGCATGCTTGTTTGCTACTTCAATGTGATTATCAAGGTGGTAGAACCAGTGTAGTTCGACCGGGGAAGTACCACCGCCACACCTATTTCTAACGTGAAGCAGTTCTTGCGTTTCGATGGAAGGGTGTGGTTGCCGGCACACTTTCACATGAGGCGACCATCATAGTCCTCGGGAGTAGCAACGCATCTGTGACTTCAGATGGAACCCATGTTCTGTATGAAGTTAATTACAGATGTCCATGGGCGGCAGTGGCCACTTACCATCAGGTGGACTGCATGTTCGTTTGCTACTTCAGTCAGATAAAAAAAACTTTAGACGCTGAAGCCGCAGTATCTTTGACGTATAATAATATGTTACACAAAATTTAAAACAATGTTCAATTATTTCATAGTTTTCATACTATATGTATCACGTGCGTTTTGTCACAGTCCTACGCACTCATACAGGAAAATCCCTTTTGATCTTAAGAAATTCCAGATGACTAACTGAAATAGTCAACAATGTCAACCACAGCTGCGTAAATAACTGACTTGATCCTACGTCATTACTTAGTTTTTTATCTGACTGAAGTAGCAAAGGAGCATGCAATCCACCTGATGGTAAGTGGTCATTGCTGCCCATGGACAACTGTAATAAACTTCATACAGAACATGGGTTCCATCTGAAGTAAATCACAGATGCGTTGCTACTCTCGAGGACTATGATAGTCGCTTCATATAAAAATAAGCTGGCAACCACATCCTCCCACTGAAACGTAAGAACTGCTTCACGCTAGAAATAAGTGTAGCGGTGGTACCTCCCCGGTAGAATTACACTGGTTCTACCACCTAATGAATAAAGCAGTGCTTTACATGTTCAAAAAGTTTTATATGACTATTTTTCATAATTACGAAGCAAACGAGCATGCAGTCCACCTAATGGTAAGTGGTCACTGACGCCCTGCGACATCTGTAAGCAACTTCATATATAACAAGCGTTCTATCTGTAGTCAATCACAGTTGGTTTGCTACTCCCGAGGACTAGGATGGTCGCCTCAAATAAAAGTGTGTCGGCAACCACACCCTTCCATAGAAACGCGAGGAATGCTTCACGCTAGAAATAGGTGTGGCGGTGGTACCTCCCCAGTCGAACTACACTGGTTCTACCACCTGGTAATTTATTTTGTGTCAATGAAATTTGCTATGGGGCCTTGAATAGCGCCACTCCCTCTCTTTCTGGATGTCGTAGGCGACATCCATAAGATAGGCAGCAGCTTTTTCCTTTGTAACATCAACTCCCACTGCGGTCACCAATACGCATGCCAGGTGCAGGGGAGGTACAACCCATTATTGTCCCACTGCTGGGCACGGGTCTTCTCTCAGAATGAGAGTTTTTTTAGGCCAAGTGCGAATTGGTGGACTTCACACACCTCCAAGAACTTTCTATTTTTTTAAAAGAATTGTTGGTTGTGTAGGTTTCCTCGCGATGTTTTTCTTCACTGAAAAGCAGTGATAATAAATTTCTAATACGCACATAAATCAGTGGTGCGTGCCTGGATTGAGCTCCTCGGAGCTCCCGTTTGAGAGGGCAAGTTTAAACCATTAGACTATCAGGTGTAGGGACTGATAACAAAACCCATGAGGAAAGGCTTATAATTAAAGGCCAGTAGTGGATCGCAAAGGACTTATGGTTAGAAGGATGGTGTTTTAAACACTATAATAGATTTGTCATATATTATGCAACTTGATAATGTTAAACAATATTGCACAAGAGTCGCTAAATTATGGTAATGTCATGTTAATCTGACGGAAAACTGCTTTGTGTGGTGACAAAATATTAGCGGTCTATTATCTTGATGCGAAAAGCAAACTTTTGTTTGCAAACTGACGTGTCCGGTACAAAATCCAGCGCTACATCGCTGAGTGTCTGCTAGGTACACTCATTCAAATAGTATCATAATACGGCGTAAATTGAAAAAATAAGATCAACTTTTATGTAAGACAATAAGGTTTAGTTTAGTTTGAACCGAATACCTGAGTCAGTCGCGTGGGGCACGCATCCAACCGGTTATGTGACGTCACCGCACGCCTTGTCATTTGAAATTCGAATCATTTTAGACCCGCTACGCGACCGTAGTGACCGGCGGTAAAGAAATAACAAAAATGTCTTTTAAATTTTAAAATTGCGTGTATTTGTGTTAAATTTATTTTGTATTAATGAAATAATATTTTTGTAAATTATTAAAGTGTTAATTTAAATACGTGGTGATTGTTACGTTGTGTTTATTGTAAACGGAAGCTGACAGAAGTAGAACACCAGGATGGCGGTAAATTTTAGTTTTATTTATTTTATTTGTCGGAAGTCTGGGGCGTTGATGTTTATTCAGCCGAACTCGTTAACTCATTTTCTAATTATAATACGATCTTTTAGCCACAACTATATGAAACCAAGTGTAATAATTATTATAATAAATTCGTAATACAGTATTTAAATATTTGCATAAAAAAATTATTAAGTTATTAAAGACAGTAATTTACATTTTAAAAATGCATATTTCACGTAACTTTAACGTATGGTCAATTATAAAACGCTTAATAAATAAAACGATTAGACTATTAAAATTAAATATCGTGGAATTATTATTTAATTTTATTTAGATAACATACTGTCGATAAGTATGGTAATATATACTAAGGCTTACTAGTCCATCGTGCCGGTCAAGTGCGAATTATTAGACTTCACCTATAAGAAGTTAAGAAACTCGCTTAAAAATTTTAGGTGATTAAGTTCTTCGATTCATGAATTTACCGTAAATCAGTGATGATTAACTTCTGATACGCATGTCATTAATAAAAATCAGAAGTACGTGCCTCGGATTTCCCATTCTTAGGCAGATTTTCAACCATTAGACGTTTAGCTCAATATTACGGGATCACTGCGTAATATTAGGCGATCGCTGCTTAATATTAGTCGATCATTGCTCAATAGTAGGCGATCATTGCTCAATATTAGCAGATCACTGCTTAATATTAGGTAATCACGATTCAATACTTGCCGATATTAAGCAATCACTGCTCAATCATTGATCCATATTAGGTGATCTCTCGTCTTTCAAAAACCCATTACTGTCCCAATGCTGGGTACGGGTCTTCTCTCAGAATGAGAGAGTTTTAGGCCATAGTCCACCACGCCGGCCGAGTGCGAATTAGTGGACTTCACACACCTCCGAGAACTTTATTTTTTAAAGAACTCTCGGGTATGTAGGTTTCCTCACAATGTTTTCCTTCACCGAAAAGCATTAAAGCAGCGCGCACCACAGATTTTTCTAAAATTATGTGCGAATTAATTTCTAATACGCACATAATTTTAGAAAAATTAGTGGTGCGTGCCTGGGTTTGAACGTCAGACATCTCGGTCAAGAGGGCAAGTTTAAACCATTATGCTATCAACCATTAGGTGATCAACGCTCAATATAAGATATCACTGCTAAATAATAAGAGAATCTATAGGTTCGTACAATGATTCTATACGATTTTTCTCAAAGAAGATAGGAAGGTATTATCTGGAATCTCTACGCTACGTGTCATTCAATAGCACAATCGTACGATTTCTCAGAAAACGCAATGTTTATTGATTGATTTTTTATTGACATCTACCTGTATTGTCAATTGATACTGCAGGTAAGCGCGCCAAAGAATGATAATTCAACATTAAAGAATAATTGTGATTTTCTGAAAATCTATATATTAATACGTGAAGCAAAAACTTGTGGTGCATTTTTAAGTAATATGCCGCGGACGGATTAGTATGAAATTTTGCACGGTTATACTTGATGTAGAGGACGATTGCGCAATGCTAATATTTTTTCAAATAATGCATAAAACATACATAAATTAACTAAAACACATTACACACACTTTCTTGCATTTGGCACATACATCCCTACTAATATTATAAATGCGAAAGTAACTCTGTCTGTCTGTCTGTCTGTCTGTCTGTCTGTTACTCTTTCACGGCAAAACTACTGAACCGATTTTCATAAAATTGTGTACACAGATAGTGGTGACCTTGGGATCCATTATAGGCTACTTTTTATTTCAAAAAATGGGTTGAAAATGTTAAAATCGAGCATAAATGTTTGTATGGTAGTTCGTTTTTGACTAAGAGCTGTACTATTATTTACGTCAAGGGGTATCATAGATTTTATTAAAAACTTATGTGAATAATAAAACATTAAAAAATATTGATTTTGAGTCGACAACATATATTCGTAAAACTCGGTATGTCGTGAATTTCGTTATATTCCAATGCAAATGACAATCTCCATATTGGCTTTTGACATAGAGGTGTACTAATAATTCCGTCAAGGGGTATGATAGATTTGATTAAAAACTTATGTGAACAATTAAACATTAAAAAATATTGATTTTGAATCGACAACATATATCCGTAAAACTCGGTATGTCGCGAATTTTGTTAAATTCCAATGCAAATGACAATCGCCATATTGGCCCTTTCGCCTGGACGTCATCGTGAGTTCGTTCAGAAATAATACATATAAATTGGTAACAATTAATTATCATTCAAATAGATGTGATAAATTTGATTTAATTTACCCATAATATGGGTTTATAATATGAAAATGTATTTATAATGCGAAAGATACGATTATAATTACGAGGAATTCCCGATAAGTTAAATATTAGGTATACTTGCGCTATCACTGTTCTGTTGAATTATGTTGAATGAACATTTGATAGATGGCGTTATCTACAATACAACTTCGAAGTAATATCGATAAATTAAATGTTGATGTTGAATTACTAATAATTCCGTCAAGGGCTAAGAAACACTGGTTTGCAAACATAAATATAAAATAAATCCACGATAGCATATTTATATCTCTTAAGGTTAACTCACAATAATTATTTTTATGTTCCATATTTTAACTAAAAATAATACGTTATTTTCGAGTCTGTTGTCTTTTGTTCATTATTAATCCTTATGTCGTCGTCAACCCATTATTGTCCCACTGCTGGGCACGGGTCTTTTCTCAGAATGAGAGAGTTTTAGGTCATAGTCCACCACGCTGGCTATTTGCGAATTGGTGGACTTCTTGTGGAATCCTTATGTAAATAAATGCATTCGTTAGTTTCGTAATTTTAATAAAGATCAAAATTGTTTTTTACACTGTATGCATCAAATAAATACGTTTAAAGTCATTATAGATATCAAATTATATAACTTCCTTAAAAGGGTACGATAATAAAATTCCGTCAAGGGGCAAGATAGACTTGATTGAAAACTTATCTCAATAATAAAACATTAAAAAATATTGATTTTGAGTCGACAACATATATCTGTAAAACTCGGTATATCGCGACTTTTGTTTATCGCCATATTAGCCATTTTGCCCTGATGTCATCCTGATCCTTAGTTCATTATGAAATAATAGATACCTATAAATCGATAACAATTAATTATCATACAAATAAATGTGATATAAATTTGATTTAATTTACCCACAATATAAAATTACGAGGAATTACCGATGAGTTAAATATTAGGTATACTTGCGCCATCTATCCTGATCTATGTTGAACTACTATGTTGAATTACATTGAATGCGATAGGTGGCGTTATTTACAAAACAACTACGAAGTCTATCGATAAATTAAATGTTGATGTTGAATACTAATAATTGCGTCAAGGGCTACGAAACACTGGATTGCTACCTTAAATATAAAATCAATCCGCGATAGTATATCTCTATAACTTATGGTTAAGTCACAATATTTTTTTTATGTTCCATATTTCAACTAAAAATATTACGTTAATAATTTCGAGTGTGTTTTCTTCTGTTCGGTATTAATCCTTATATAAATAAATGCATTCGTTAGCTTTTACACTATATGCATCAAATAAATACTTATAAAGATATTAGAGATTTAAAATAATAAAGATGTGTCTCTCGGCAGGGGTAGGTAACCGTCTCGCTCGCGCATGCTAATACATGCCGGCCGCCGATGCGTGTGCATTATTAGAGTAATCTGACCACTTGATAGTGTCCAGTGTTGAGTAGGACACGAATGTTAAATAAGTTTGTAAGAATAGCGTTTTTTTGTACTAGACCAGTACAAACATTGCACTTCACCCTGCAGCATAACCCTGAAAATTTTTAAACATACTGCGGAAAAGTTAAAATCAATCTTTGTAATCGATGCGTTTTGGTTTAAATGTGGAGCAGGATTTGGTTTACAAGGTGCTTCTTGGTATTGTGTGACCACTAAGATTGTTAATTAATTCAAAGAAAGGCGGTTCACAATCGTCTAATTTTAAAATTCTAATTCTAATTTGTCTAATTTTTTTAAAATATTTTAACATAACAATTATGATCCTAACCACAAATACATACTTTAAATTCGTTTCTTTACTCTTTGTATGTCCGGGTAATCGCCTGAGCGGCTAAACTCATTTGGATAGGACTTGCACTATAGAAAAGGTTGTGGAATAACATAATTAAAGACTACTTTTTATCATATAATTTCAACGGGGTCGAGATTTTTGCGGGAAAAACTTTGCGATACACTCATTTTTACGCGGGCGAAGCCGAGGGTACAGCTAGTATACTTAATAAACGAAATAGAACATTCAACGTCCTATGAAAACAGATAACGTCAAAAATGTCAGATGTCTTTGTCAAAATACCTGCTATTGTTTTTAAATGCAGCATTTTAATTAACCTCTTTTTACCTTTAACGGATGCGTTCAAAATAACTTGCAAATTATAACATTTTATTTGAATTTGAGAAATATTCGTACTTTGGACAATATGAAGTTCAGTTTATTAATTTAAATTAATTTCGTCCGTTGCAACGGGTGACTAGTAAAATAAAATCCACATAGTAGGTACATAACTATAAGCAAATACTTCATATTTACGTATTTATAGATGAAACATGTAATATATAGAATTACTAACTTTTAATTATTCAATAAAGTATTATGATCATCGTGAACCATAAAATAATAATGATGATGACAGAAACGTGTAATGTGTTATATTATACTAACTTAATCCCGCGGCTCTGCGTGTAACAAATTTCAGCGAAATCCGACCGGAAGAACAGAATAAATAACAAACATACATCCATCCATCCATCAGCCCTTTGATGTCCACTGCTGGAAATAGGCCTCCCCTAAATGGCGCCACTCCAACCGGTCCTGTGCCCTCTGAATCCAACGGTTTCCCGCTGTCCTCTTCAGGTCATCGGTCCACCTGATGGGGGCGACCTGTGCTCCTTTTGCCTAAACGTGGTCGCCACTCGACGACCTTTCTTCCCCATCGGTTATCGGTCCTACGAGCAATGTGGCCGGCCCGTACATCATATTATATTAATAAATAGTTGACCGGCGAACTTCGTTCCACCTATAATTCAAAAATCTAAAATTATCAGCGTTCCTCCACTATATTATAAACTAGTTGAATCCCGCAGCTACGCCCGTGTTAACAAAAATCGATTGTCCCGTGGGAATAAGATATTCTCACACTAAAAAGTAGCCTATATGTTAATCCAGAGTATCAGCTAACTCCCTACCAAATTTTATGAAAATCACTCCAGCCGTTTACACGTGAAGAAGTAACAAACATACACACTTACAAACTTTCGCTTTCATAATATTAGTATGACGTACTATACATACAAACTTTCTTCTTGAATCACTTTATCTATTAAAAACTGTATTAAAATCCGTAGCGCAGTTTTAAAGTCCCTATGTATGGGACAGACAGCGGGAAGCGACTTTGTTTTATATTTAGGTATTTTATCAGGGATGTTACAGATGTGCAAGGTGGTCAAATGTATATATGATTCGACTGAGGAAGTATCACCACCACACTTATTTCTAGCGTGAAGCAATTTATGCGTTTCGGTGGAAAGGTTACTGGCTTCCTTTTATATGCCGCGACCATCATAGTCATCGGCAGTAGCAACGCATCTGTGATTGATTTCAGATAGAACCCTTGTTTTGTATGAAGTTGCTTACTGTTAATTTATTTATTAAAAAGTCGCCAACATTCTATACACCGTTACATTTTAAATAAAACTGTGCTAGAATAATTATCGACTACGACAGCATGAACATAAGACATCAAATTACATAAAAAATAAATTAAATTAACACAAAATTGAATTCAAATAAATGTCAGAAAAAAATATTTAAAAGATATATATTAAAAATGTTACCATTAAAAATATTATTTAGGTTAAATATTGTAATATTTTTATTAACTTTTATGTTAAATTGTTAATTAAAGAAGTTTACGTTGACATACAGAAATACAGAAAGTTTTTATTTATGACATTCAACAAAATCGAACAAAAATTTAAATATTCTAAAAACAATAAAAATAGCAGTCAATAAAAAATAAAACAAAATACAAAAATTTAATAATAATGTAATCAATCTGTTTCCGTAACACCTCAGCGTAACCGCTTCCGTTACAAAAATCGTATCACCAAGACCATTCCCTTGCACGATGCGCCTAATGTGTACCCTTCAGAACCAGGCGCCTCAAGAAATTTCAGTTCAAAAAGAAACATCAGTACGGGAAATCTGCATCTATATAAATGGCCCCACGTCAACAGACCAACTATCCCCTGATACAACGCGCATTGTTTTACTTTTTTATAAACACGCTCTGATTAGCACGAAGCGTGTGTAGTGTAGCGTTATAGTTTTTAAGATTACACTGCTAAATACTTTGGGAAATAAATATGTTAGTACTAATCTATATAGTTGAAGCTTATTTAGTTTCCGCATTTTCAGTACTCGCGGGTTAAAAAATTGTGATTATTTTCTTGTATTTGCCGTTAAAATTGTATGCCTTAAAGTTAATCCGTCTGATGGATCGACTTATATGTATACTCGCTTGAGGGAAGAGTGGCATTTCTTTTATAAAAACAGTTTTATGCCAAAATGCAAAAGATATTTATTGTAAAATTAAAAATATTTTTCTAATTGTAATATTCAAATTGATATAGATAAATTTAATTTTTAATATTGATTTTTATGCTATTGCATTACTTTTAACACGGGCTTTGAGCGTGGCGACCGAATCAAGAAATTCCTTAACGAAAAAACCTAACACCCCCCATTCCTCCTACCATGTAGCACGGCTGTGCTTTCGCTTAAGGTATAACGGCTCGAAACGAGCTGCTCGGAAGTCGGAATGAAAATAAAAAAAAACATGCGTGCGTACAACGTACACATGTCAGAAGTGAAACTTCTTTGGCGAACTAATTTATAAATCTTGTTTATATTTATACAAATCTAAAACTTTAAATTTCCAAGATTAAGAGGAAGGGAAAAAGGCGTGATACGACGTTCGCTCTGTCTCACTTTTTCTCTCAATCTTTCTCACTCGCTTGCTCCCTACTCTCACTCCACGGCTAGTTGCTCATGCTACGTTCGCCCTGTCTTATTCTCTCTCAATCGGTCTCGATCACTCTCTCTCTCTCTTTTCCGACACTTCCGTTGCATACCGGCGTGACGTTTCATCTGTAATTTTACCCTCATGCGCCTAAAGAAGTTTCACTTCAAAAAAATGCAAATTTTATGCAATAACTTTACCGCGGCAGTCCCCGAGTGCCGCACGTTATTTTATGTAGTAATATGAGATCCATCCACCCATCCATCAGCCTTTGAAAGTACACTGTCATGCTATGCTGATATAAGTAGGTTTGCGATAGGGTACGTGAAATCTTTATGTATCTGTACCCTCCAACTTTAACTTGCCGGGCCTTTAGAAACAGGGTCAGAACCAACCCAGTAACAAATTTCAATTACAAGTTATACGTGTATGGCGTAACAAGGTAAAAATCTTTTTAAAACGTTACCCTTCGCTTTATTTTACTTTTGTAGAAAAAACGCCAGTAACAATAGAAAAGCTAAAGTGTTCTTTCGCCTTATTTATTTATTTAAAAAGGGCAGCCAACAAGACAATACATTACACTTACAACTAAAAACAACATTAGGCTTAAATTAAATGCTGTCTTAATAACAGGCCACCACGAAATGCATCGTGGTCGAGTTTAAATACTTAAGACTATATTATAACACTTAATTGTACTTACAATAATAATAATTACGTATAGTATATATGTAAATGTGGTATGTATGTATATATGTATAGTAAAAAAACGTGTTAACGATTACAAAAATATTGTAATTAATTTAATGCAATTAATCCTGTAGTAAAGATTTAATAGAGTTCTTAAATTTACTTATTCTACGTTTGTAGAAAAAACGACAGTACCTAACAATAGAAAAAGCTAAAGTTTTGGCGATAGCTAACTTCAGGGTGTCGGTTTTTCGTGACAGTGTGCGCATGCATAAAAAATACTAGCATCATTTTCCCCTAACGCGCCAACAGTTTAACAGACTGTTCAAAAGTTTTTAACAACGCTTAAGGTAAGAGTACTCCACTCCAGAATGAAGGAAGTGCTATATTTTTTAAGGAATTCGTAACGCTCCACGTTGTAAACCCGTTTAGTACCGGTTTGACCGCTTTCGGTCAACCCGAAATAGTAGGCGATGATGTAACAATGAGTCTTGGACTTATTTAACTAGCTTTTTTATGCGGCTTTGTCCGCTTTGGGTACTTTTACTGCAGTCACAAGACAACATTTTTCGGATACAGTTACTACAAGAAACACAACTTAACAAAAAAATCGGTTACAATTTAATTACAAGAGCACAGTGCAATTGTTGTTCTATTAATAAGTTCTAGTCACCCGTCGCAACGGTCGAAATTCGACCGTAATTCAGCTCAAAAACTAACCTTGTTATTGTCCAAAGTAGGTATTTCCTAAATTCAATTTTTATTAATTTTCAAGTCATTTATACATCCGAAAGGTAAAAAGAGGTTTAAGTGACAAAGCTGCATTTAAAATCAAAAGCGGGTATTTTGATAAAGACATCTGACATTTTTGACGTTATGTGTTTTCATAGTAAGACATTGAATGTTCTATTTCGTTTATTATGTATGTGTTTGTGACAAATGCACGGTAGTGTGTGTAATGTGTTTTTAGTTGATTTTATGTATGTTTTAAGCATTATTTGAAAAAAATATTACATTCTCTACGTCCACTATAACCACAAAATTTCATACTAATCCGTCCGCGGCATATTACTTATAAATGCACCACAAGTTTTTGCTTCACGTATTAATATATATAATTTCTATTCACGTGACTAAAACACTAGTGTTTCCTCTCGATTATTTAAAGAAGATAAATTTAATAAATACAGCTTATCAGTAAAAAACAATACAGTAGCTCAAACTGATGTGTAAAGAAGAAATCTTGTTAAAAAAGATGCTAAAGCTAACGCAAATATTTAACTTACAAATTTTTGTGGGTATAGCGCGTTCTAATTTTAGACTCAAATAACCGTAAACAAGATATTAACAAAACAAAAACTCCACGGCTAAATCTAAAATTTGCAGTCGCGTATTTTGTTTAAAAAAATGTGTGCGTGTACTAGCGTACACTCGTAAGAAGTGAAAATTCTTTATGACGTTATTTTTCAAAAAATAATTTACGATATGCAACTTTACAGAAATTGGTTAAATAAAGTTAAATTTGATAAAGTTTAATAAAAGGCTTTTATTAAACTTTATCTAATAATCTAATCTATAATAATCTATCTAATATCACGCGTGGTAGGGATAAGAAAAAGATGGCGGGTAACGGAAAAAGATGGCGCGTAACGAAAAAATGTTACACAAAATTTTTTTCCAACCCCGATAAAGAAGTTTCACTTCAAAAAATTAACCCGACTGCGTCATATGGAGCGTAATGTTTTCAAGTTTTCATGTTTTTATGTGTGAATGTATAATATACTAGCAGAATCGCCGCGACTTCGTTCGCGCAGACTATAATGAATCTATCCAACCATTATACATTTGAGCACCACTCCTGGACACGTCCCTCCCCCATCCGTAATGGGGATTTGGTCAATAGTCATAGTCAGCAGTGGGTATGGATGCTATTCCGATAGTAGTCCCGAAAAATTTAGAGACGAGTGCTTAGCGTAAGGGTACACTGATTATTGTGCGGGGCGGTGTCCAAGTCTTTCGTAGATATTGGTATGCTCTCATATATCGTAGAACATTATTTGTTCTACTATCAATAGATATCGCAGTGTATGCAATGAAAAAAAAAGCAATATTCTTGACACTTTGAATCACATGACATAAGTTTTAGCAAAGCGCCTACAGCCCAAACGGCTTGACAGATTTGACATAGTATATGACAAAGGCTATATAATTTTTAAAATGGCACAAGTTCACAGAGAAAAGATGCGAATAGACTACTTTTTATTAGCTTCACCTGTATGTTTGTTTGTAACCGACTTCTTTATATTCATTGAAATTTTTAACACTATTTTCTTAATTTAAATTCATTTAAATTTATTTTCTATTTTTTAGTTCGGTTTTCTATAAAAAGCGTGTTTTTTAGTTTTTTTAAACTATTATTTATTTTCTACTTTTTAGTCAAATTAAAAATGGAATAATTTTATCAAATTGGTGTATTGTCATCGGTCCTCAATAAATCTACAAAGTTTGAACGAAATCTGGCCGTTTAAAGTGGGTCAAAATCGCGCCCAAAGAAGTCGGTTACAAACATACAAACAAACATACAGGTGAAGCTAATAAAAAGCTGATAAAAAAAGCTAATAAAAAGCGTTTTAAAAAGAGCAAAAATTGTTATTTTAATCACAAACCGTGTGGTTTAAATAAAATTAATTTCTTACACAATATTGTACTGACCACAGAATCGAATCTGTGACTTCCTAAGATATCCGTGTAACACAATCTTACTACTGAGTTCGTCTTACTAACATTGTGTAATTTGTGGTGCTGCCACAGAGTAAATATAAAGTAGTGAAATGATTTTATTTCATACATATAGAATAAGCAGGGAAGCCAGGCTTTCTACTGTTTGTTCCTGTAGTTCTGGGACCAGAAAAGAGTTATGATATCCCCTCCCTAATGGCTGCCTAAGAGTGATAGCCTAATGGTTGAAACTTGCTCTCGCAAACGGGAGTTCCGAGTTTTAAACTCAGGCACGCACCACAGATTTTTCTAAATTATGTGCGTATTAGAAATTAATTATCACTACTTTTCGGTGAAGGAAAACATCGTGGGGAAACCTATACACCCGAGAATTCTTAAGAAAAAAAAATGTGTGCGTGTACTAGCAGTGAAACTAGCTAGAAGTGAAACTTCTTTATGAAGCTCGGAGGACTTCGGTTAGGTCCCGTTGGAGATCACAGAGTCCTTCATGCAGCGCTGAGGACGGCCACACTTTTCTGATAAAAAACCCACATAACCCGGCATTGTTAAAAACAGAATAAAATAAATATTTAGGGAGAAGGGGGCTCCAATACAACAAACTTGATTTTTTTCATAGATAATGGCACGGAACCCTTCATGCGCGACCCCGAATCGCATTTAGCCGATCATTTCTTTAAATTTTTCTGCACAACGGTTTTATTGGCACTAATTTGACTAAACTAAAAGGGCACTGAGACCCAGAAGGTCACAGACCGCGAGTTTCCGACTGCCATAATCTGTTACATCGATTAAGACACTATTTTTTGGGTTCCATACCCAATAGGTAAAAACGGAACATTATTACTAAGCTTCGTCTATCTGTCTATCACCAGGCTGTATCTCATGAACCGTGACAGACAGGTGAAATTTCCCGTACAACAAACAATATTTTTTACCGTTTTTGAAGTGAAACTTCTTTAGGCGCATGAGGGTAAAATTTTTACAGATGAAACGTCACGCCGGTATGCAACGGAAGTGTCGGAAAAGAGAGAGAGAGTGATCGAGACCGATTGAGAGAGAGTAAGACAGGGCGAACGTAGCATGAGCAACTAGCCGTGGAGTGAGAGTAGGGAGCAAGCGAGTGAGAAAGATTGAGAGAAAAAGTGAGACAGAGCGAACGTCGTATCACGCCTTTTTCCCTTCCTCTTAATCTTGGAAATTTAAAGTTTTAGATTTGTATAAATATAAACAAGATTTATAAATTAGTTCGCCAAAGAAGTTTCACTTCTGACATGTGTACTTTGTACGCACGCATGTTTTTTTAATGTTAGTGGTACGGAACCCTTCCTGGCACTTGGCGGGTTTTTACAACTATTTGCAATGTGGACCTTTCTAGCCCCTCTTTTACCTTCAAATTTGCTGAACGACTGCTTTTTTGTCACTTGACTAAAGTATAAGGGCACTCAGGGCCACAAGGTCACAGACCGCGAGTTTCCGTCATAATCTGTTGCATCGATCAAGACTATATTTAAATAATGACATAATGTTTATAACATAACCTTGACTCGTACGTATAAGACAGCGTGTTCAATAAAAATATATTAGAGTATTTTGCATAATCTTTTAATATTATGCGAAAGTTTCTAAGGATGTATGTGCTTCCTTTTCACGCAAAAACTATTGGTTGAATTTCGCTGAAATTTGAAAAACACGTAGTTTTTGACGTAGATTTAGACAAAAGACGCTCATTACCAGAACGGCAAATAGGGCTACGGTATCCCATTCCTGTCGAAAGAGGTGATTAAAAGGGGCTTCTGGGGTTGCGGGCGGGTAGAGTGCGAGCTCGAACAACTAACCAAGCGACCCCGGGTAGGATGATGGCATGTCTCCTGGTGTTTAACCAGGAGATACGGTGACCTCAAATGCTCAAAGGGGAAGAGTCCGAAAAGGGCATCGCGCTCGGAAGACTCTGGTTGTTTTCCGTTGGAGATCCCGGAGTTCTCTTCGCAGCGCTGAGGACGGCCACCGGGAGGGTTATAATGAGATAAAAATCCAACATAACCCAGCGTAGCACCCACGGCCTCGGGTGCCGTTTGAAAGTTTCCCCCTTGTAGTGTATAGTAATACAATAAAGGTTCGCTTGCTGGCGAGGCGTGCGGTGGCGGGTGCGCGGTGAGCCGTACGGCACTCGCTGTCCGACCGCCAAGCTGGTAGGACTGAAGTTAAACTGACCTGGTGTTTCATTGATACAAACAGTAACAGTACAAGTGGCGACCCTGCCAGTGACTATAAAAGATTAAGGTAATGTGACATTAAACAAATTATCAATGCAATTAAGACATAAATCAACGAGCGTGAATGCTTTTATCACGATATTTCATAAATGTGAGTTTGGTCTACACATATAAACTGGAAATATGAAATATTAAATGTGAGGTCGGTTCCTGTTAAATTCAATGGATATATACGTAAAAATAACTTTTTGTTATTTAAAGTAATAGTTATGGCTTCAATTGTTGTCAAATTAAAATTGATATAATCATAAGTTTTATTGCGCTTTATATTTTATTCCCGTGTCCACATTCAGACTATCAACCGTCAATTGTTTTTCTCGAATGTTCCATTTTCATCGTTTCTCTTTTGTTTATACTACAATTCTATATGTATGGCAATCGATACATCGTTTACTATTGAAACATATGATCATAATATAAATATTTATTATGTTGATCTTAAATATAATTGCCAAAATACAACATACGTTAAAATTGGCTAACACTATTGTGTGCACAAGCGGGCGACAATGCCCATACGCCTACTTCACCGTAAGTTATTAGTAATTACATTTTATTTAAGGCGTTATATTTCCTAATTAATGGTCAAAATGTACGTTGTTAACGTATACGTAACTTCTTAAATATGTAAATTTATTGACGATCCGCATGGTGGAGCGGTTACCATACCCGTCTGACGCGCAATGGGTTCCGGGTTCGAATCCCGGCCAGACAAGTATTTGAATGATGAGTTAAGATTCATGTTCTGGGTCTGGGTGTTTGTGTATTCGTCTTGGGTGTGTCCATGGTACCCACGACATAGGAGAAAATCCTTTTGCTTTTGGAAAAATGCTTTTTATTAAATAAAAATTTAAGAAAATGGTTTATTCTATAGCCATCAATTACAAAACAATTTTTTGAACCATAATAATGTGCATTTCGGATTGGTTGTTAAGAGTTTATTTGACTACAATTGAAACTATTACTGCAAATAATCTGGTAATTAATTAAAATAGAAACGTATGAAAATTACACAAGTGCCTACAAATTTAAGGAGGTAGTTCTACGAAATTAGAACGGTACCTCCTAACAATAAAAGGTAGTTCTGTCGAAGCAGAACGGTACCTACAAATTCAAAGAAGTAGTTCTACAAAATTAGAACGGCATCTACAAACAATAAAAGGTAGTTCTGTCAAAGCAGAACGGTACCCACAAACTATAAAAAGGTAGTTCTGTCAAAACAGAACGGTACCTACAAACAATAAAAGGTAGTTCTGTCAAAGCAGAACGGTACCTAAACTATAAAAAGGTAGTTCTACAAAATTAGAACGGTACCTACAAACAATAAAAGGTAGTTCTGCAAAGCAGAACGGTACCTACAAATTTCAAGAGGTAGTTCTATGAATTTAGAACGGTACCTAGCAAATACAAAAGGTAGTTCTGTCAAATCAGAACGGTACCTACAAATTTTAAGAGGTAGTTCTAGGAAATTAGAACGGTACCTAGCAAATAAAAAGGTAGTTCTGCAAAGCAGAATGGTACCTACATATTTTAAGAGGTAGTTCTAGGAGATTAGAACGGTACCTAGCAAATAAAAAGGTAGTTCTGCTAAGCAGAATGGTACCTACAAATTTTAAGAGGTAGTTCTAGGAGATGAGAACGGTACCTAGCAAATAAAAAGGTATTTCTGCTAAGCAGAATGGTACCTACAAATTTTAAGAGGTAGTTCTAGGAGATGAGAACGGTACCTCGCAAATAAAAAGGTAGTTCTGCAAAGCAGAATGGTACCTACAAATTTTAAGGAGAAGTTCTATGAAATTAGAACGGTACTTGTAAATTTCCATGAAAGATAATACTTGTTACAGATAGTCTAAAACCATGTCGTTAATACCGGCCATGGAGTCTTTTGACTGTGAGGGCGAGCCCATTTCGATTGGGTTATGCGGGGAAAAGTGGAAGCGAGGCCTAGAATTGTATCTCACGGCCACTAATGTGACTACATTTGAGAAAAAAAAAGGCAACTCTCCTGCATATGGGCGGACTAGCCCTGCAAAACATCTTTTACAACATACCGGAAACATCGTCCGATCACAATGATGCGTTTAAAGTATCTATCGGAAAATTGGACAAATATTTCTCCCCAAAACAAAGCCGTATTTTCGAACGCCACATGTTTTGGCTGATTAAACAAGAAGTAGGAGAGGAAATTTGATAAATTTCTCGTCAGGCTCAGACATCAATGCTCTAAATATAAGTTCACCTCTCCTGAAGTACAATTGATTGAACAGATACCTGAAAAGAGTGAGTCAGTTGAATTACTTAAAAAGATTTTAACTCTTGGTGATGATGTCACACTTGACAAAATTATTTTTGAAGCCAATAGTCTAGTGCCCAATCAAATAGGGCAATAAAGAACAAATTAAATTCTATTTCATGTTTCCATTGCGGCGGAGGTCATCCTAGTAACAGCAAGCAACATCGCACTTGACAAAAATGTCTGAAGTGTGGATTGATTAGACATTTACGCAGATATTGTAGAACTATGGCAGTCAAACGAAAAAGCGATTCCTCAGCTTTAACCGTTAATAATTCTAAAAAAACAAAATGTGAGGAAATAGATTATATTTTTAATATAGATGGTGACGACTCTATCATATGTTCACTTGGCGGTGTAGAAATTGAAATGCTTACTGATTTAGGAAGTAAATGTAATATCCTTAATGACGTTACTTGGGAGGCTCTAAAGTCTAAAGGTGTTCATGATGAAAATCAAGTGAAGAATCCGGACAAAACATTAATTGCTTGTGGCGGTCAGAATGCCTTAACAATCCTAGGATGTTTCGATTCTGTTGTAAAGGTGAATAACGAATCTAGTTCCAACAATGCAACATTTTATGTGGTAAAAGATGGCACCAGAAATATGCTCGATAAAGAAACTGCTTTTAAACTTGGTGTTTTGAGAGTGGGTCTAGAAGTAAACGCAGTCAAAGGTCGACAGTAGCAGTTGCAGCATGAATCGTAATGAAAATGCGACTACGTACTAAAGTTTGGGGGTCCAAAATTGATGCAGTTGCAAAACGTTACGTAAGATCTTGTAAAGGTTGAACTTTGGTTTCTGCGCCAAATCCTACTAATCCTATGCACATACGACAATTCAACCGTGAATGGATATAGCTGGTGATTTTCTTGGACCATTACCGAGTGGATATTATCTTTTTGTGATTATAGACTATTTTAGTCGTTACATGGAAGTAAAATTAAAAATTATTATTAAAGCTGTAGATTCAACTTACACAATAAATACCCTTTAAAGAAATATTTTCACGACTAGGTGTACCAGTTAGTATAACAGCTGATAATGGCCGACAGTTCACAAGTGCCATATTTGTAATAAACTGTACTGAATTTGGCATACGTATATTCCATAGCGTCCGTATTGGCCTCAACAAAATAGCGAGGTTGAAAGGCAGAATCGAAATATTTTAAGCCTGCTACAAATCAGTCATAGTCAATAAATCAAATTGGCAAGATGATTTGCTCCAATATTTATTCATGTACATTGGTACTCCCTATTCCGTTACTGGAAAAACGTCAGCAGAACCTTTTAACAACGTCAATTTAAAGACAAGATACCTTCACAAGTGAAAATAGAATTTGCAGAGACAAATTTAGAAGTTAGAGACAAAGATGCGAAAATGAAGGCGAAAATAAAAGAATACCCAGACAGGAAAAGACATGCAAAGGAATCCACAGTTAATGTTGTAGAAAAAGATCATATTAGAAATTTGACAAGGTAAACTACATTTGATAATGCTCCGCATATGGTAAATGTTAAAGAAGAGAATAATGTAGAGGTAGAAAATCATATGAATGTGCAGCGATTACGGAGAAATGTAGTTCATCTAAAACGTGTTGAAGGGCAGTGGAGAATTTGGGATAATGGAAATTCGGAAGCTGCTATTGTCGATAATGATTAAAATAAAAGTGAGGGGCAGACTGACATGTAATGTATCTTATGTTGATGAAGAAGAATTCATAACATGAATCTCGAATTTGTCTTAAAGAGTTGAAATGATGTTTGATGTACTTTAAGTATATCATTAGTTGAAATGAAATTTGTTTTGTTAAACCATCGTATTAAATGTTACCGTATTGATGGTATTGAGTTAAATATATTTTAGTTTCTTTTGTTTGTAAAAGGCAGATGTAGTGTATAGTAATACAATAAAGGTTCGCTTGCTGGCGAGGCGTGCGGTGGCGGGTGCGCGGTGAGCCGTACGGCACTCGCTGTCCGACCGCCAAGCTGGTAGGACTGAAGTTAAACTGACCTGGTGTTTCATTGATACAAACAGTAACAGTACACCCCTCGATAACAAAAAAAGGCATTCATTACAGGGGTAGACATGATGAAAGCGAACAGAGCCGAATTAAGTTAACATCTTAAATTATGATATTTTAGAAGATGGTTTAACTTTGTTTTAATTGTAATTGCAATATAGTAGAAGGAGATTGCTTCGAACGTGGAGGTACCACCGCCCCACATTCTACCTTCAAGTTTTCCCTGCGTTTCAATGCGATCATTCCACTTGACAGCACCAAAACGACACCACAGGTGGTGTCATATGGAATCTCTAGTCCATATGACACCACCCTAGTGATGTCTAGAAACGCGTTTTGACAAACAACTCCCAATTCATTATTTTAAGTTATATATAGTTAAACTATACATTAATGACACATGTTTATGACACATTATTTTTCTTATTTAAGTGATTTACATTTTAGTATATTAAAGAACGGTCATCTCTATCCTCTACGAAATACTCTTGAGTATCCTGCATTTCAAACACATCGGGCGAGAGTTGGTGTTTAGGTCGTGAACTCAAAATTGATCAAACAAATGTATGGATTTCACGCAAGTCTATTTTTTCTATGTGTCGTCAACCCATTATTGTCCCACTGCTGGGCACGGGTCTTCCCTCAGAATGAGAGAGTTTAGGCCATAGTCCACCGCGCTGGCCAAGTGCGAATTGGAGGACTTCACGCACCCCCGAGAACTTTTTTTTTTAAAGAACTCTCGGGTGTGTAGGTTTCCGATACGATATTTTCCTTCACCGAAAAGCAGTGATAATTGTTGTATAATACGCACATAAATCAGTGGTGCGTGCTTGGGTTTGAACCTCGGACCTCCCGATTGAGAGGGCAAGTTTCAAGAGTTTCAACCATTAGGCTATCACTCCTCATTTTTTCTATGTAACATCACTAATAGTCGGTGGTGTCATATGGATGTTGTGATTTCATATGACACCACCAATGGTATCATTTTGGTGGTGTCAAGTGGAATGATCGTTTCAATGAAAGGGTGTAGTTGCCCGCCCCTTTAACCGACTGCGTCAGATACAGTAACGTTTTTGAGCGTATGTTTGTATGTATGTCCATTTATTTGGCACGCGCCACATCCCAAACGGCTTGACGGATTGTAACATACTAGTCACCAATAACATCGGTCGAAATTATACCGTAATTTAAATTAAAAAGCTAAACTTCATATTGTCCAACGTAGTACGAATATTTCTCAAATTCAAATAAATGGAATAATTTTCAAGTAATATTGAACGCACCCGTTAAATATAAAAAAGAGGTTTAATTAGCTAAACCGCATTTAAAAGCAATAGCGGGTATTTTGACAGAGAGTTTATGTGTTTTCATAGTAAGACATTGAATGTTTTGTTTCGTTTATTATATATGTGTCTGTGACAAATGCACGGTAGTATGTGTAATGTGTTTTTAGTTGATTTATGTATGTTTTAAGCATTATTTGAAAAGTTAAAAATTACCATTAAAATATTACCATTAAAGTAAAATATTACCATTCTGCACTCCTTCTCTACGTCCACTATAACTGTGCAAAGTTTCATTCTTATCCGTCCGCGGCATATTACTTAAAAATGCTTCACAAGTTTTTGCTTCACGTATTAATATATAGATGACATCATTGTAATCGACTCAGATCGCAGAGTGACATAGGCTCAATTGTGAAAAAAGCCTGTGTATTCGAGATTATAATCTATCTCTGTACTAATCATTTTTACACTCTTTCTGACCGACAAAAACGCGAGCGCATTGCTAGAATGAAATTAGGCAACGCACTAGCTTTTCGATTTTGTTGACCTTGACATAAGATAGCGGAATGCTGCCGATATTTGGTAAAGTGTAAAAAACTTGAAATGTAACAGTGATTTCGCTGTCTCTGTTGTATTATGACCACGCCTATTTCCATAATGAAATGAAATGTCTTTATTTTGCATAGGCGTTCGGGGGCGCTTACAAATTGTCAGTTACATATATATGTTACGGTAAATGTGAATAGTGCGGTTATTATGTACAATTACCGGGAACTAAGCATAATTACCAGTGCTCGTGGTAAAGGTTGTAAAAACTTTCGAATTAATCACATTTACCGGAAATTATATAAAATTACCATACTCTTTTAGTAAATGTAGTAAATAATTCGTTTCTTGAGTACAACTGGCTTAAAATCCCGTATTTCGTACCAAGTTTGTAAAGATTTTCATTCTCGATCGAAATTACAACGGCTATTATATTTCGGCCATCTGCTTTGGCTCGATCTACGTCTGGTACCTTAATTCTTACGCATTGACCTACTTCTATAGCAGGATAGCCTCATAGAGGCTACGGCTTATTCCTGAGTGATGAGCTTTATTTTTCATAAACTAAATAGATTTTATTCCTTCGGACCATTTCCCGCGCCGTTCGCTCTCCATTCCAAAGCTTAAATCTACTTTTACCACGATCGCGCGGAAGTTTTATATAATTACTGGTAAATGTGGATAATTTACTACATTTACCATGTGCGTTGGTAATTATCTATAATAACCGGTAATTATAGATAATTACATTACATTTACCGTAACATATATATGTCGGAAATGGCGGTATTGTGGCAACACCGGAACGCCAGCGCCATCTAGTGGCGTTTGATGAAGTTAGGGTAGTACCAGTTTAATAGCCACCTCAGTCTATCGTTGACGGTCGGCCAAAACAGACGACTCTAAAATCATCCCGTGTTATTAGTGCTACGATTACTTGATTTACTTTGATTAATTCAGTGATTGTAACAAGTTTAATTCGGCAATATACTGTGTGTTAAAATCAAGTCTGCAATTTATTCTCGTGCTAACATTCCCTATCAGAGCCCACAGTAGGTTATCCTGATACGATGAGCGGAAAAGAACCACCCCCTCCGTCATATACTTTTTTACACTACCACCGGATCGGAACACGACCTCAACTGAGAAGATCCGGCAAGAAACTCAGTGGGTTTGTCTTTTTTCTTTGTATATCTTGTTTTTTTATTTGCCACCTTGTTTTTACATGGGTAACAATATAAATGCACGTATTGTTGAATGCGGTCGGGTAAGAAGGTTATATATTACCAAAGACGTTTCAATAGACCACGCCTATTTTTGTAAATGACAGAAGTGTGAAAATTTGTTCTGGTTCCAAAGGCAACGTAGATTCAAAGATATAGTGGTCCTTTGACACCATGAACCATGCGAGTTGATGGAACATTGGGTTTTCGTATTCCTGAGAGAGGTTCCTTTTTGGTGACGACAGAGGATATGAATAGGGTTGCTACCCGTACTTTATTATAAAGTATGGTACTTTATTCGGGGTAATTGTTCTTTATACTTTATGAGGAAAATAAAGTACGCGAAAATACTTTATTTTGTATATCTGGGATTTAAAAGTTTGATTATAATCAGTTTTGTATAAAACTAAAATTCCTTTAATCACAAGGTTTCCGTAGCTACCTTATTTAGAAAGTAGAATAATATTTACATTTGGTGACCAATTCAAATTATTATCTACATTTTTTTTGCTTACCATCACCACGCACAGTTCTAAAAGTATCCTAGAGCCAAAAAATAAGTAATAATATAAATAGTACTTTATTTTGAAGCTGCGTACTTTTTCTTTATACCTTTTGTAGCCAACTTTAATCGTTGAAAAAAAAGGTGGCAACCCTAGATAGGAATCAAATTTCAGCTTCTCTATATGTGAAAAAAAAATTTTAAACAAAAAATACAACCGACTTCCATGCCACATAAAAGTAAAAAATAATTTAAATACATGTTGGTTTAGAGCAAACACAGTTCTTAGTACATAGTCCCGAAGTCGGCGCTTACCATATTTTGCTGGATCATGACGAAACTACATGTATCTTATATGAGCGCCGACTTCGGGACTATGTACTAAGAACTGTGTTTGCTCTAAACCAACATGTATTTAAATTATTTTTTACTTTTATGTGGCATGGAAGTCGGTTGTATTTTTTGTTTAAAATTTTTTTTTTCACGCTTTTCAGTCACGATAAAATCAGTTATGGCTGTTGCTAGTCGTCCGCTAACCGGATGAATAAAATTAATTATTCGTCCGATTTTCGGATGAATAAAATTATGTGCTGACGTCATCATATAAAAATAGACTTCTTTGACACAACCGGTCGGGGGCGCTACCGCGCCCCCTCCCTTAGATTCTGAATTGGAAAAATCTGTTCGAACCTAACCTAACCGAATAAAACAACTTTTTCTGAGTAAACATTTATTTAAAGAATAGACCTATGATTATCAATATTTAAAGTAGAAAAAGTAACATAAACCTTATAACTAAGAGTATAATTCAACTGATACTGATAAAAATAACCCATCCAATTTAAAAAGGTTGGTAGTACTTTTGCATCTTTCAGGTAATTGTATTCAAAGTGGAATTTTTGATCAAAATTATATCCTCTCCGAAACTCATTGTTGGTATTGTGAACAACAACATCATGTATACGTAAGCACAATATGGCCGATGCCTACGGTTTAAACTTGAAGGACCCCAGCATTATCAGGGTTGAGGAGTTGAAGGTCAAAATTATCATGTCATATCTTTGCTTAGTAATCTCATTACATATACGTAAGCACCATATGGCCGATGTTTATGGTTTAAACTTGCAGTACCCTGCATCATCAGGGTTGAGGAGTTGAAGGTCAACTTTTTTATCATACGTCTTCGCTTTGTAAATATATTACATACCCATAAGCATCAAATGGCCAACGCCTATGGTTTAAGCCTGAAGTACCCCTGCATCATCAGAGTTGAGGAGTTGAAGGTCAAATTTTTCATCTTATATCTTTGCTTAGTAATCTTATCAGATATACATAGCGATCATGTAGCTAACGCCTATAGTTTAAGCTTGAAGCACCCCAGCATCATCAGGATTGAGGAGTTGAAGGTCCAATTTTCCACCGTATACAACCATTTTTCTAATGTTTTACCTTACATTTTTTTTAATATCATTTTGAATGCGTAAGATTGAAATAGCTAAGTTTTATGGCTTAGGCATTCAATACCCCTGCATCATCAGGATTGAGGAGTTGAAGGTCCAATTTTTCGTCGTATACCTTTGCTTAGCAATGTTATTACAAATCCGTGAGCAACAAATGTCTAACGTTTATGGTTTAAGCCTGCAGTACCCCTGCATCATCAGGGTTGAGGAGTTGAAGGTCAAATTTGTCATCGTACATCTTTGCCTTGCTATCTTATTATATATCCGTAAGCACTAAATGGCCATCACCTACGGCTTGGGCTTACAGCACCCTGCATCATCAGGGTTGAGGAGTTGAAGGTCATTTTTTTTATAATATGTCTTTGCTTAGTATTGTTATAACATACCCATAAGCACCAAATGGTCAACCCCAATGGTTTAGGCTTGAGGCACCCCTGCATCATCAGGATTGAGGAGTTGAAGGTCAAATTTTCATCACATGTTTCTGCTTAGTAGTCTTGTTACATATATGTAAGCACCAAATAGCTAATGTTATAGTTTAGGATAGCTGTAATCCTGCATCATCAGGATCGAAGAGTTGAAGGTCAAATTTTTCGTCAACCTATATAAGCATAGATATATAATACATATTCCAAGTTTCATAAGAATCGATTCGGCAGAAGCCGAGTTATCTCAAATTATCTAAAAAACTTGAGGAGTGGTGGTGGTTTCCACCCCATAACTCAAAGAGTTAAGCATCACAGCATACCCATGTCCAAGAGAAAAAGTTGCGTGACGAAATTTCCTATCAAATGAAAGAAACAAAATGGAAATCGGTTTATAAACACCCAAGTTATTCAAGATTTTAAGAAACCGACATTTTCCAATTTTCCGGGAAAACCGCCGGAAGGTTTTCATTTTCCTCAATATGGGACTGCCTGTGAAACTAGTCGCATACAATGTCGTATGAATCGTGTCGGTAGGTCGACGATTTCTAGCCATTTCGCCCGAACATACATAAAAAAAAAAAAAAAAAAAAAAAAAAAAAAAAAAAAAAAAAAAAAAAAAAAAAAAAAAAAAATATACGTGACGAATAGATAACCTCTTTCCTTTGGGAAGTCGGTTAAAAAAGAATGGTGACTAGATTTGCGCCTCACATTAACGTTGCAAGTTAAGAAAGCTTGTACAAATACCCGTAGCAACGCTGTAGTTCAACTACAAACTTCTATTGTAAAATGTCCTTTCATGTCATAAAAATACAAATTAAGTTAAATAATAATTTCAATAGTCGGATAAAAAATAAAGACTACGCCTCACACAATATCAAACATTAAAACATACCTTGCCTTTGCTGAACGACATGAGTGATTTTGTGAAAATGGCAAATTTGGAGAGGGTAAGAGGTCTTGAGCACTTGTCTTTCTGTGTTTCTTTCAAAAAATCCTTACCATACCATGCTGTACCCAAAGGTTAAAACCGGATTACTAAGACTCCGTTGTCCGTTTCTATTTGTCACAAGGGTGTATCACACCAAACGTGGTAGCCAAAGGTTTAAAACGGATTACCTAGACTCCGTTGTCCGTTTCTGTTTGTCACAAGGGTGTATCACACCAAACGTGGTAGCCAAAGGTTTAAAACGGATTACCTAGACTCCGTTGTCCGTTTCTGTTTGTCACAAGGGTGTATCACACCAAACGTGGTAGCCAAAGGTTTAAAACGGATTACCTAGACTCCGTTGTCCGTTTCTGTTTGTCACAAGGGTGTATCACACCAAACGTGGTAGCCAAAGGTTTAAAACGGATTACCTAGACTCCGTTGTCCGTTTCTGTTTGTCACAAGGGTGTATCACACCAAACGTGGTAGCCAAAGGTTTAAAACGGATTACCTAGACTCCGTTGTCCGTTTCTGTTTGTCACAAGGGTGTATCACACCAAACGTGGTAGCCAAAGGTTTAAAACGGATTACCTAGACTCCGTTGTCCGTTTCTGTTTGTCACAAGGGTGTATCACACCAAACGTGGTAGCCAAAGGTTTAAAACGGATTACCTAGACTCCGTTGTCCGTTTCTGTTTGTCACAAGGGTGTATCACACCAAACGTGGTAGCCAAAGGTTTAAAACGGATTACCTAGACTCCGTTGTCCGTTTCTGTTTGTCACAAGGGTGTATCACACCAAACGTGGTAGCCAAAGGTTTAAAACGGATTACCTAGACTCCGTTGTCCGTTTCTGTTTGTCACAAGGGTGTATCACACCAAACGTGGTAGCCAAAGGTTTAAAACGGATTACCTAGACTCCGTTGTCCGTTTCTGTTTGTCACAAGGGTGTATCACACCAAACGTGGTAGCCAAAGGTTTAAAACGGATTACCTAGACTCCGTTGTCCGTTTCTGTTTGTCACAAGGGTGTATCACACCAAACGTGGTAGCCAAAGGTTTAAAACGGATTACCTAGACTCCGTTGTCCGTTTCTGTTTGTCACAAGGGTGTATCACACCAAACGTGGTAGCCAAAGGTTTAAAACGGATTACCAGGACTCCGTTGTCCGTTTCTGTTTGTCACAAGGGTGTATCACACCAAACGTGGTAGCCAAAGGTTTAAAACGGATTACCTAGACTCCGTTGTCCGTTTCTGTTTGTCACAAGGGTGTATCACACCAAACGTGGTAGCCAAAGGTTTAAAACGGATTACCTAGACTCCGTTGTCCGTTTCTGTTTGTCACAAGGGTGTATCACACCAAACGTGGTAGCCAAAGGTTTAAAACGGATTACCTAGACTCCGTTGTCCGTTTCTGTTTGTCACAAGGGTGTATCACACCAAACGTGGTAGCCAAAGGTTTAAAACGGATTACCTAGACTCCGTTGTCCGTTTCTGTTTGTCACAAGGGTGTATCACACCAAACGTGGTAGCCAAAGGTTTAAAACGGATTACCTAGACTCCGTTGTCCGTTTCTGTTTGTCACAAGGGTGTATCACACCAAACGTGGTAGCCAAAGGTTTAAAACGGATTACCTAGACTCCGTTGTCCGTTTCTGTTTGTCACAAGGGTGTATCACACCAAACGTGGTAGCCAAAGGTTTAAAACGGATTACCTAGACTCCGTTGTCCGTTTCTGTTTGTCACAAGGGTGTATCACACCAAACGTGGTAGCCAAAGGTTTAAAACGGATTACCTAGACTCCGTTGTCCGTTTCTGTTTGTCACAAGGGTGTATCACACCAAACGTGGTAGCCAAAGGTTTAAAACGGATTACCTAGACTCCGTTGTCCGTTTCTGTTTGTCACAAGGGTGTATCACACCAAACGTGGTAGCCAAAGGTTTAAAACGGATTACCTAGACTCCGTTGTCCGTTTCTGTTTGTCACAAGGGTGTATCACACCAAACGTGGTAGCCAAAGGTTTAAAACGGATTACCTAGACTCCGTTGTCCGTTTCTGTTTGTCACAAGGGTGTATCACACCAAACGTGGTAGCCAAAGGTTTAAAACGGATTACCTAGACTCCGTTGTCCGTTTCTGTTTGTCACAAGGGTGTATCACACCAAACGTGGTAGCCAAAGGTTTAAAACGGATTACCTAGACTCCGTTGTCCGTTTCTGTTTGTCACAAGGGTGTATCACACCAAACGTGGTAGCCAAAGGTTTAAAACGGATTACCTAGACTCCGTTGTCCGTTTCTGTTTGTCACAAGGGTGTATCACACCAAACGTGGTAGCCAAAGGTTTAAAACGGATTACCTAGACTCCGTTGTCCGTTTCTGTTTGTCACAAGGGTGTATCACACCAAACGTGGTAGCCAAAGGTTTAAAACGGATTACCTAGACTCCGTTGTCCGTTTCTGTTTGTCACAAGGGTGTATCACACCAAACGTGGTAGCCAAAGGTTTAAAACGGATTACCAGGACTCCGTTGTCCGTCTGTCTGTTTCTCACCAGGTTGTATTCAAATTCAAATTCAAAATTCAAAATTCTTTATTCATCTCAAAGTTACAGTATAAATAAGTAGCAAGAGCACCCATACTCGGTGGAAAACTTGTGTTACAGGGTACCCCGCTCAGGGTGAACAATGACAATTGAAATGAATGAAGTACATAATTATATCTAACTTAAATATCTAAATATAATTAAAATTAGTGTGCTCTATTAGATATGTATAAGTGTGTTTGTATGTTGTGTGATCGTGAGTTATAAGAGTATTGTGTGTGTTTGTGTGTGTGTGTGTGTGAGAGGGTGAGATTAAATGATAAGACGTTCTGTTTATTCATAATTCAGTGTAAGAATAAATTGTGTCAGTAAATATTGTACTTATTATTGAAAGGTTGTATCACACCAAAAGTGATAGCCAAAGGTTTAAAACGGATTACTAAGACTCCGTTGTCCGTCTGTCTGTTTGTCACCAGGTTGTATCACATCAAACGTAATAGCTAGACTGTTAACATTTTCACAAAGAATCTATTTCTGTTGCCGCTATACCAACAATTACTAAAACTCTCCCCTACAACAATAGTGTTTTTTTTTTGCAGTTTTATAGATAAGTAGCCGACCAGTGCCCACTTCGTTGAGCGTTGATTATATTTTGTTGAATCGTAATAAAATATAGCCTATAATACTTCTGAATAGTGTAGCTTTTTGATTCTGAAAGAATTTTCTTGGTCGGTTCAGTATTTCCGAAGATTACCCCTTATAAGCAAACATAGTTACAAACTTTACCTCTTTATAATCACTACATCGTATAAAAGAAAGTCACTTCCCGCTGTCTGTCCCTATGTATGCTTAGATCTTTAAAACCACGCTGCGGATTTTAATGTAGTTCTTTTTAACAGATCGTGCGATTTAAGAGAAAGGTTTTTATGTATAATACATGTGTAATATAGTCGAGGAACAATGATAATTTTACATTTTTGAATTTTAGGCGGAACGAAGTTCTCCGGGTCAACTAGTATGATAGTAGGTACAGAACTCACTCTTAACCGGTTTTTTATTTTTTAGTCTAGAAAGCCATTTCGCCTTCATGTCCAATGTATAAAGGTCAACCTGTTTCTTTTCTCAATGTCATCCGCATAGCGACGACTTTAGGCATTACTAGTCAAAATAAGCTAATCGGGATAAATGTAACAGGTTTTTAAAATGCACAGCCTGTGTAAATAAGTTGCTTAAAATGTAACATACTCGTAAGTTTAAATTACAATATTGTTTACTAGTAAGTTGTTGCACCGGCCGAAATCCGACCGTAATTTAAATTAAAAAACATGCGTGCGTACAAAGTACACATGTCAGAAGTGAAACTTCTTTGGCGAACTAATTCATAAATCTTGTTTATATTTATACAAATCTAAAACTTTAAATTTCCAAGATTAAGAGGAAGGGAAAAAGGCGTGATACGACGTTCGCTCTGTCTCACTTTTTCTCTCAATCTTTCTCACTCGCTTGCTCCCTACTCTCACTCCACGGCTAGTTGCTCATGCTACGTTCGCCCTGTCTTACTCTCTCTCAATCGGTCTCGATCACTCTCTCTCTCTTTTCCGACACTTCCGTTGCATACCGGCGTGACGTTTCATCTGTAAAAAACTTTCACCCTCATGCGCCTAAAGAAGTTTCACTTCAAAAAACTAAACTGCATATTGTCCAAAGTAGCACTAATATTTCTCAATCAATAAAATGTATTGATTTTATTGATTAAAATCACCCGTTAAAGGCAAAAATAGTTTTTAATTAACTAAGCATTTAAAATCAATAGCGGGTATTTTGACAAAGACATCTGACATATTCGACGTTATGTGTTTTCTTAGTAAGACATTGAATGATTTCTCGTTTAACACACAACACATTAATGTTTGTGTCAAATGCAAGATAGTGTGTGTAATGTGTTTTAGTTGATTTTAGGTATGTTTTATGTATTATTTAAAAAAAAATCGCATTGCGCTATCCTTCTCTATATTAACTATAACCGTACAAAATTTCATACTAATCCGTCCGCGGCATATTACTTAAAAATGCTTTACAAGTTTTTGCTTCACCTATTAATATTATAAAGAGTAATTTTTACTTTTTCGTGACATGGAAGTCCGAAGATAATTTTTGTTAAAAAGTTTTTATTTTGGTTGACGAATTGTAATTCGATTTCAATTTGGATTTAACCTCTTGCAAAGCACTGCAATTCATACGCAAAACATTCGCACAATTCTTGCGAATGCGAATTTAAAAACATGAGATTATTCGCCAATGCATACATTACATCACTAGCGTCATGTGTTGTTACTTAGCAATAACGTTTCTTTAATTAAGGGTAAAGTAGGTAACGGAACCGCATACCGCTTTCCGATGCATCGCATGCATTAGAATAGGTTATAATGTGACCATATTTTGACTCGAAACGGGATATCATTATGTCCTACTGATCACGAATTCTGACCGCTCTAGGCTCGCCCCCATCAGATGCATCACAGTCGGCCTAAAAGTATTAACTAGAAAGAAAGAAAGAAATATTTATTTGTAAAAAAATACTACAACATAATGAGACATACTTAACAGTATACATTAATTTTAAATTTGACCATTACTGCAGTAAAATTTTACAAAAGGGTCCACACTCAGCCTCACCGCGGCGAACCACGGCCACTGATTTTCAGTGTGTCCCAATTCGACGAGTAACTCGGTCGAGTGGTACTACAGCTTGTCGAACAAAATAAATGTCGCCAAATCTACATGCGTAAAGAGCATACTACACTATAGCGAAAAGTGTCGTGACAACTTTTCGTCTGAATTTTTTCCGTCTAGCCTTTGCAATGTGTGTTAAGGAACTTTGTTCCGATGAAAGTGAGCCAGCAACTACACACGTAAGCAATAACTGCTTCACGCTAAAACGTGTGGCGAAGGTACTTCCTCGATCGAATCATATACGTTCTACTTTTAAGAAAAGCTCCTCAATTCACCCTAATTATTTTGCAAAAAAAAACAACTTCGCATAAACGAGCCAATTTTGCGTTCATACATTAGGGACACCGGGACAAAGAACTGTGAACGGAACGGTCCCGATTAAAAGGACGTATGGTCACATTAGTTGTAGTACCGGTATTGTTGAAAATGAAACATTTGAAACTATGTATAATTTCATCGATATATCGTTGATGTTTATAGATTACGTGGAATTCTTATCGTCGTTAAACCCCCCGGAAACCGTCCTTGTCGCCACAAAGAGGACTTCGGGATCACCAAAGGAACGCAACCGGAGTCCTCTGAACGATTTTTATCGGGCTCCTCTGAGCGGCTGAGCCCACCGTGCCATCTGGTCTTTACGATACGTACCTCCACATACCGTCCTTTACTTTTATCGCACTAAAACCCTCCGGTGGCCGTCCTCAGTGATGCAAAGAGCACTCCGGGATCTCCAAAGAAACGCAACCGGAGTCCTTATAACGCGTTGCCCCATCGGGCTCCTCCCAGGTGAGCGGCTGGGCCCACCACTCCGTCTGGTCTTTACGACGGTATGCGACCACGTATATCGCCGTCACGTATATCCAGATCGCTTGGCTGGACGGTTCAAGCTCCCACTCTAGCCGGCCGCAACCCCGGAAGCCCTGTTTTAGTAGTCTCTTACGACAGGTAGGGAATACCGTAGCCCTATTCTGATCCCGGAACTACAGGGATGATCAATACAGAAAACATATCTATCTAAGAAAAAAGACAAACCCCCTCGTTTCTTGCCGGATCTTCTCAGTTGAGGTCGTGTTCCGATCCGGTAGTGTTAAAAATATATTATATGTAACTGACAATTTGTAAGCGCCCCCGAAGGCCTCTCTTAGCAACCCATTATTGGCCCACAGCTGGGCACAGGTCTTCTAACAGAATAAGAGTTTAGGCCATAGTCCACCGCGCTGGCCAAGTGCGAATTGGTGGACAGGCCCGTCTGTCCGTCAGGCCCCCGAAGGCCTATGCAAAATAAAGACATTTCATTTCATTTATATTTTCTTTCACAGGACATGAATCTGAGACTGATGTTTGCGGTAGTGTCGTCAGCGTGCTGGTCGGCTTTCCAACACGGCTACAATATAGGTGTGATAAACGCACCACAGAAGGTAATTATTCAGTTGTATCATTTGGGCTTATGGGCTTATAATAGGGTCTCGATTTTATCCGTACGGACTCTATTTTTTTTTATTTATTTATTTACTAGCAGAATCGACGCGACTTCGTTCGCGCAGACTATAATGTAATCTATCTAACCATTATACATTTGAGCATCACTCTTGGACACGTCCCTCCCTCTATCCGTAACGAGGATTTGGTCAATAGTCATAGTCAGCAGTGGGTATTGATGCTATTCCGATAGTAGTCCCAAAAAATTTTGCGACGACTGCTTTGCGTAAGGGTACACTGATCATTGTGCGGCGGCGGTGTCCAAGCCTTTCGTAGATATTGATATGTTCTCTTATAATGTAGAACATTTTTTGGTCTATTATTAATAGGTATCGCAGTGTATGCAATGAAAAAAATTTTTGAACAAAATTTTTGACACTTCGAATCACATTACTCAAGTTTTAACAAAGACGCCTTATATATTCTAGTAATAAAAATAGCCTATGTTTTTCAGGGATATTGTAGCATTCTAATGGTGAAAGAATTTTTAAAATCGGTTCAGTAGTTTTTAAGTTAATATGACATATCATGACAAATATAAAAAAATACAAAGTTTTCCTCTTTATAATATTAGTACAGACTAGTGTAGATATAGATTTATTCATTTACTTGTCGGAAATGGCGGTATTGTGGCAACACCGGAACGCCAGCGCCATCTAGTGGCGTTCGATGAAGTTAGGGTTGTACCAGTTTAATGGCCGACACCTCAGTCTATCGTTGATGGTCGACCGAAGCAGACAACTCTAAAATCATCCCGCGTTCTTAGTGCTACGATTACTTGCCTACTTAATTTAGTTTGAATAATGCAGTGATTGTAACAAGTTTAATTCGGCAGTATACTGTGTGTTAAAATCAAGTCTGAAATTTATTCTCGTGCTAACATTCCCTATCAGAGCCCACAGTAGGTTATCCTGATACGATGAGCGAAAAAGAACCACCCCCTCCGTCATACTCATAATTGTATAGCCTATGTCACTATCCAAATTAAGGGATCATCCATAAATTACGTTACACGAATTTTATGATTCACAATTTTTCAAGGTGGTAGAACCAGTGTAGTTCGACCGGGGAGGTACCACCGCCAAACCTATTTCTAGCATGAAGCTTTTGTCGCGTTTCGATGGAAGGGTGTGGTTGCCCGCACACTTTTACATGAGGCGACCATCATAGTCCTCGGGAGTAGCATCGCATCTGTAATTGACTTCAGATAGACCCATGTTCTGTATGTAGTTGCTTACAGATGTCCATACGGCAGTGACCACTTACCATCAAGTGGATGCATGCTTGTTTGCTACTTCATTATTATAAAAAAAAGAAAAAAATTGATATTTTTTATATATGAAGGTGCGACACAAAGCTTATAAATGAAATATATATTTTTTTCTTTCAGGTGATGTCAGAATGGCTGCAACGAGATGTGCTATCGGGTGCCAACGTGACACTCGCCGCTAAGGACGATCCGAAGGTCACCACTGTATGGACGGTGGTGGTCGCCATCTACTGTGTAGGGGGGATGGTGGGCGGTGCGCTAACTAGCTATGTGGCTGACAGGTGAGGACAGCTGTTTTTTTTATAAAAGCTGGTAAGGGGTACGTAAGAGTATCCCCTCTCCCGGAGGGGGGGGGGGATAGGCGAGAAAGGGATAAAAGGAAAGACTTCAACTATTTCTAGCGTGAAGCATTTCGTTTCGATGGACGGGTGTGGTTGCCTGCACACTATCACATGAGGCGACCATCATAGTCCTCGGGAGTAGCAATGCACCTCTGATAGACTTCAGTTGGAACCCATGTTCTGTAAGAAGTTGATTACAGATGTCCATACGGCAGTGACCACTTACCATCAGGTGGATTGCATGCTCGTTTGCTACTTCAGTCAAATAAAAAAAAGGACGTCACCGACGCTATCCACGAGCTATTTGTACACCGTGAAATGAAATAAAATGTCTTTATTTTGCATAGGCCTTCGGGGGCGCTTACAAATTGTTCGTTACATATATATATATTTTTTTACACTTCCACCGGATCGGAACACGACCTCAACTGAGAAGATCCGGCAAGAAACTCAGTGGGTTTATCTTTTTTCTTTGTATATCTTTTTTTTTTAATTTGCCATCTTGTTTTTAAATGGGTAACAAAAGTTATCGCCAGTCCTCATGACTGTCTTTCACTATCCCTCTTATCAACTACAAATAACTACAAATAACGGTAACTTCCATTACATGCAGCGCCATCTATTTTCGAATAGTAGAAGTTACTTATAAACCTTTCCACAGGTTCGGAAGGAAAGGCGGTCTTCTTCTTAACAACGCGCTGGTTTTCCTTGGACTTATTCTTCAGAGTTCTTCAAAAGCAGCGGCTTCTTCAGAATTGCTTATCATTGGAAGGTAAAATATTTTTTTTTATTTTAGTTGTTTAAGAGTTGGTTGAAAGGATTATATTCATACTAGGCTATCGTATTTTATCCCTGTAGTTCCGGGATCAGAATAGGGCTACGGTATTTCCTGCCTGTCGTAAGAGGCGACTAAAAGGGACTTCCGGGGTTGTGAGGGGTAAGAGTGGGAGCTCGAACCGTCCTGCCAAGCGACCCCGTGTGGGACGACGGCATGTCTGGCTACACGCTGTCATAAACACCAGGGAGGCGCACTGAGTGCAATGCTCACTGCGAAGAGCGCGAAGGGGGCATCGCGCTCGGAGGACACCGGCGGCGATCCGTTGGAGATCCCGGTGCCCTCCACACAGAGCCGAGGATGGCCACCGGGGGGGTTTTAGTGAGGTGAAAATCCCACATAACTCGGCGTTTCTCTCTCTCTCGTCGCGTGCCTTTCGAAGGTTTCCCCCTCGATATCAAAAAAAGGCTATCATGTCTGTCCCACTTACTGGGCACGGGTCTCAGAATGTGAGAGTTATAGGCCATAGCCCACCGCGCTGGCCAAGCGAATTAGCAGACTTCACACACCTCTGAGAACTTTTAAGCTATTGCATAGCGTTTATCGCGGGCTTTGAGCGCGGCGACTGAATCAAGAAATTCCGTAATGAAAAAACCTAACACCCCCCACTCCGCCTACCACGTAGCGCGACCGAGCGTTCGCTTAACGTGTATGTATATGGTACGACCGTACGAAGCTCGCAGGGATCGAAACGAGCTTGGAAATCGGACGAATATGTAAGCAGCTGTTTGTGAGAAAGTGTATAGTATCAAAGAAAAAAAACTTGAATTAATATCAAAAAAAAAATACTGCATAAATAAATAATTTAAAATGGCAATAATCATTCGTAAATTAACAACAACACAACACAACAAAATTAACTTGAAGCAGCCGTCCAAGTTGCTCTATAAAAGGACAGACTGAAAATCAGCGTCACGGCATGGTCTTCCTAGCTGTGGCATTCGCTGATTCTGTACCTGTTCGCAGTCACTGATTGTGTTGCATTAAATTATTGTCACTTTCTTCTTACTTCGTCGTCGTCAACCCATTATTGTCCCACTGCTGGGCACGGGTCTTCTCTCAGAATGAGAGAGTTTTAGGCCATAGTCCACCGCGCTGGCCAAGTGCGAATTGGTGGACTTCACACACCTCCGAGAACTTTTTTTTTTTAACTAAAGAACTCTCGGGTGTGTAGGTTTCCTCACGATGTTTTCCTTCACCGAAAAGCAGTGATAATTAATGTTTAATACGCACATAAATTAGTGGTGCGTGCCTGGGTTTGAACCTCGGACCTCTCGATTGAGAGGCCAAGTTTCAACCATTATGCTATCACTGCTTCTTACTTACTTTATACAATTTATAGCTTTTTGTGTTTGTGTTTGTATAAAACACTTTATATTGTGTGCAACGTATAGTTACTGTGAATAAAGCATTCATTCATTCATAACTTTTAAAATGTTGGTTTCAGACTCTTCATTGGAATCAACAGCGGTCTAAACGCCGGTCTTGCTCCGATGTACATATCAGAAATATCTCCTGTTTCATTAAGAGGATCTGTAAGTCTTGCTACCTTTTTTCTCAATTATCGCAAAGGACGGTTATGATGTCCTCCCGCAAGTCATCAAGAGAGCGCCACTAACAAAAGACGGTTATGTCATTCTTTCATTTGATACCCATATTGGGTATGTTTTACAAATATTTGTAATCTTTCTTTTTTGTTTTCGAGGGGGAAACCTTCAAAAGGTACCCGACGCCGTGGGAGCGACGCAGGGTTATGTGGGATTTTTACCGCACTAAAACCCCCCCGGTGGCCGTCCTCGGCGCTGAAAAGGAGGACTCCGGGATCTCGAAACGACTTCAACCGGAATCCTCCAAGCGCGCTGCCCCATCGGGCGCCTCCCAGATGGGCGGCTGGGCCCACCGCTCCGTCTAGTCTTTACGACGGTATTCGACCACACATACCGCCGTCCTTCCCGGGGTCGCCTGACCGAACGGTTCGGGCTCCCACTCTAGCCGTCTGCAACCCCGGAAGCCCCTTTTAGTCGCCTCTTACGACAGGCAGGGGATGCCGTAGCTCTATTCTGATCCCGGAGCTACAGGGACGGAATATTTGTAATCAACCATATTTTTGTGGCCGCCATTTTGTTTCTCAATTACGCAACGTTTCTCAACTATTTACTATTTTAAATACATTGAGATTTCGGTAAAACGTAAACACGAAACCTATGCATACAATCCGCGCGTACTGATAAAATAGTTCTAGCGTTTTAACTAGATGGCGTTATACTCAATAAAAAAACGTAACGAGGTCATTCATCTGTAGATTTTACTCCTCACAGTTTTTTCATACCGGGCCCTTATACAAATCGATTCTTAGGGAGTATACTCCAATAAAATTATTATTAACACTGGTACTGCCACAATCTGGTAGACATAAAAAGTATTATTTTTAAGCTTGCAATTTTTTGCTTAAATCAACTGTTACTTGTGTTGATAATTTGAATGTTATCTTTCAGATAGGCACAGTTTACCAACTAGTGATCACAGTGACCATCCTGCTTTCCCAAATCCTAGGACTGGAGTCAGTGTTGGGCACTGACGGTGGGTGGCCGTACTTGCTGGCGATCGTGGCCATCCCAGCGATCATACAGTGCTGTACGCTGCCCATATGTCCGGAGTCGCCGAAGTATCTCCTCTTGAATAAGGGGCAGGAGTTGCACGCTCAAAGAGGTACGTATTTTTATCTGATTGAAGTAGCAAACGAGCATGCAGTCCACCTGATGGTAAGTGATCCTTCATATGGGATATGGGTTCTATCTGAAGTCAATCACAGATGTGTTGCTGTGATGGTCGCCTGATATAAAAGTGTGTCGGCAACCACACCCTTCCATCAATACGCAAAAACTGCTTCGCGCTTGAAAAAGGTGTGACAGTGGTACCTCCCCGGTTGAACTACACTGGTTCTAAATGCTAACTTACTATGACTGTTATTAAAAATCTATATATCAAGGACAAATTCCTGAGCTACCAAACCATAACTGAATAAATCAGATAAAACCGTGTAGAAACATAACTTATATGCCAAAAGCGTAAACGAAGACTAAAACAGAAAATCGTGGTATTAATTAAGAAATAAATAAAAACTAGTGTCTGACCGTAACTGGTTTTTTGACCGAAACCGTACCCGGATTTCGGCAACGGTTTGAGTTTCGGCCGAAACCGAAACTTCCTTACAATGATCGACTTTTGAAGGAAAAAGAAAAAAACCTTTATAAAATCATCAGTCTTTTGTTTTTAATCTTTAAATCACAGCTTTTCATTCTTGGACATTTTCACATAAGGACAATTAATAATAATCAACGTAACACATAATTTAAGAAGTATACGTACGGTATTCAACGCGCCGAACATGACCGATCGCAGCGCGACAACTCCCGAGTGCTGTTTCGGTTTCGGTCGTAGTTTCGGCAGCTTTTCCTCCGAAACCGAAACCCGTATTTTTGCCGAAACTCAACCGAAACCGAATATTCGGTCGGACACAAAAAAAAACATAAGTAACTGCAATAAAAAAAATGAAAGAAATATGAATATAGGTCATTTACAGATTCAGGGGACTTGCAGAAATTCTAATTTTTATTATATGTTAGGATGCTCAAGTTATGATATTTTTTGTGTTATTTCAGCTCTGAATTGGTTGAGAGGCGATGTCGCGGTTCATAGTGAGATGGAAGACATGCGGCAGGTAAACTAGAAGTATTTTTTTTATCTGACTGAAGTAGCAAACGAGCATGCAGTCCATCTGACGGTAAGTGGTCACCGCTCATGGACATCTGTAATCAACTTCATACAGAACATGGGTTCTATTTGAAGTCAATCACAGATGCGTTGCTACTCCCGACTACGATGGTCACCTCATGTGAAAGTATTAAGAAGATTTGTAGTACTTCATTCTACCACCAATTAGGCCCACCACGCACTTGGCCAGCGCGGTGGACTATGGCCTATAACTCTCTCATTCCGAGAGAAGACCCGTATCCAGCAATGGGTTGAAGATAATAGTACTTCAAAAGCGCCTAAGTAGTGTCAGACTCTAACCTACTTCATTTTATACTTCTAAGCACTTTCAAGACTTGCTTTTTTACACTATACACTTTTAAGCACTTCTCATGTTAAAGTAAGCTCAATCACGCCCTTTTACCTCGCGCAAGAACTGATTGATGCTAGAAATAAGTGTGGTGGTAGTATCTCCCGAACTACACCGTTTCTACCACCTGGCAAGTTATAAGTATTAAAGAGATTTGCAGTACTTAAAAAATACCCTAAGTATTTCTAGATTATAACCTACTTCTTATCTAGACTAAAGATTATAACCTACTTTTAGGTATTTTCAGAACATAGCAAGTAATTTAAGTACAGTAATTTACAATTACAATTGTAACCACTTTCCAAACTCACTTAATTTCACACTTTACACATATAAGCACATTCCAAACTCACTTAATGTCACACTTTACACTATTGAGCACATATAAGGGCTACTTATTTCATACTTTACACTTCTAAGCACTTTCCTAACTTACATAGTTTCAAATAACATTTATCAGGTCTTAATTTATCAGGTATTAATTTCACACTTTACACTAGGCACTTTTATAACTTAGTTCACAATTGCAGGAAGCTGAAAAGAACAAAGTAAGCAAGAAAGTGACCCTCCGAGAGCTGTTCAGCAGTCGGCAGCTCCGACAGCCACTCATCATCGCCGTGGTCGCCATGATAGCGCAGCAGTTCTCAGGAATCAACGCTGTTATATCCTTCTCCACTGATATATTCAAACGCGCGGGATTTAACGACCAGCAGTCCCAGTATGCTACGTTGGGTAAGGCTTTTAAAAAACTTAAAACGCTTTCTACACTCATAGCCCCACAGTAGGATTTTCTGTGTCGTGGGTGCCATGGATATACATAAAGACGAATACACGAACACCCAGACCCAAAACAAGAATATAAACTCATCGTTCAGTCATAAATATGGCGGTTGTCCCCCCCGGCTGAACTACACTGGTTCTACTACCTGAACTAACTTCGACTACGACTCGGACACTCCTGGATTATTACGACTATAATGATGACTATAACTAAAACCACGACAAAGACCATGACCACGTCTTGATCAACTAAGACCACGTCAAAGATGATTACCTTGACCACGACTTGATCAACTAATAATTAAAATTCCAAGCATGAACGTGGTGATAACATGCCTACGACCATTACAAAGACATTGACCACGACTTGGTCTACGATAACGCTACTAAAAATTAGTATATTTTCAGGCATGGTGCAATGAACATTATAATAACACGTCTAAGATAACGAAAGTGACTATGAGCTTGACAACGACTTGATCAACGCTGGTAATAAAAACATGTGTAATAGTAGGTAATTAACAGAGATGCGCCGAATAATGCTTTTACCGAATAACCCAATACCGAATATTATTCGGTTTAACTTTTACCGAACTGGATATTCTGCGTAATTATTCGGTTTACCATTTCTTATTAAGAAATAACTGCGAAAGTATGTTCATAAAAAAATTAAATGTTGATTTGAGGTTTTAAAATAAATGTTCATAAGAATGTAGTTTGTTTAGAAAATTGTGAATTTGATTGAGGTTTCAAAAATGTTGATTTGGATTTTTTTTATATTATTGGCTTAATTGAACACACTCTTCATAGGATTTCTTTGACTTATAACGTAAATGTTACGTAAAAAGTGTTCTCTCTTTGTTCTACGCGCCAAAACCGAATAGTTTGGCCGAATAGTGAAAATGATGCCGAATACATCGAATACCGAAAAACAACCGAATATTCGGCGCATCTCTAGTATTTACACTTGTTTTATGAGCAGTAGGACCAGTGTTGCCAACTTAGGGGTTTTCAAGTAGGATGGGGAATTTTTAGAGTTGTAAAATTTTTAGGGGTATTTTCAGGGGTTTTTATAATTTCAACATATAGGTGTTTTTAACGGGAAATCTCCCCGCCAGTCTATATTATCAATGCCTCACGACGAAAAAAAAGGAAAAGAAACGTCATGCACACCCGAAGACATTTTTTTTTTTCGTCGTCAAGTCAGGTTGTCAGGAAGAATTCCAATTAATAATTCATTATGGGGGATTTTAGGGGTTTTTAATGAAGACTTTAGGGGAATACATTTTTGAGAGTTGGCAACACTGAATAGGACGTCCAGTAGGACGACTATGACAACCACGTTTATTATGACTAAGACAAGACCTTGACCACGACTTGATTAACCAATAATTATTCCAGGTATGGGCGCAATGAACGTGGTGATAACGGTGGTCAGTCTGGTGTTAGTGGAGCGCGCTGGCCGCAAGACGTTGCTGCTGACCGGCTTTAGCGGCATGCTGGCTTGTTCTATCGCGCTGTGTGTTACTACTGCGTTTGTGAGTAGCTTTGCTTGTTTTTGAGTTTCTTAGCCTCTACTAGGTAACCCGGCGAACTTCGTTCCGCCTAAAAGTCAAAAACCATATCAGTGTTTCTCCAATATATTATTACACACACACGCTTTCTACACTCATAGCCCCACAGAAGGATTTTCTCCTGTGTCGTGGGTACCATGGACACACACAAGACGAACACACAAACACCCAGACCCAGAACAGGAATCTAAACTCATCATTCAGATACCTGTTTGGCCGGGAATCGAACCCGGGACCCATTGCGCGTCAGACCGATATGGTAACCGCTGCGCCACGAGGGTCGTCAAATAATTATACATGTATTAAACGTTCCTGTAAAAACCTTCCTCTTGAATCACTCTGTCTATTAAGAAAACTGCATTAAAATCCGTAGCGTAGTTTTAAAGATCTAAGCGTACATAGGGACAGACAGCGAGAAGCGACTTTGTTTTATACTATGTAGTGATGGCAAGAGTCTACAGGGGCGTTTCCCAAGGGGAGCAGGGAGAAATGTCGGGGTATTTTTGAAAAGTAATAGTGTTTTAAATGCGTATTTTTGTATTAATTGAAAAGTAAAGGGGAGGCATGATATTATTTATACCCCGTGACGACCCGCGTGGCGGAGTTGTTACCATACCGGTCTGACGCGCAATGGGTCCGGGTTCGATTCCCAGCCAGACAGGTTTAGACTCATGTTCTGGGTCTGGGTGTTTGTATATTCGATTTGAGTGTATGCATGGTACCCACGACACAGTAGAAAAGCCTACTATTATACTCATAGGAGTGTAGCAAGTCTGTTTATAATATAGTCTGTGACTACCACGTCTTTAAGTAGCTTTGTACATTCTTTGGAATTATTTCTTAGGCTCAATAGTGCCTCAACAGCGCTCATCATAGCTTTAGAATATGGCAAACGAGCATGCAATCCACCTGATGCTAAGTGGTCACTGCCGTATGGACATCTGTAAGCAACTTCATACAGAACATGGGTTCCATCTGAAGTCGTTATGCATCTCCACGGGTAAGATACTAAGCCTATGTCATTAGACAACAAAAATGATAAAATAGTTCTAAAGTTTAACTAGATGGCGTTATATTCAATAAAGACCTATGCATAGCATCCACTTACTGATAAAATAGGTCTAAAGTTTTCTGTACCTAGTTTAGTTTAATAACAATCTATCTACCCACAACTGCACTACGCTAGCTAATCAATATTGTTTGTTTTAATATTCATATTGTAATTTCTCTGTAAGTGATTTTGTGTAAAATCTTTTGAGATATAAATGTCTTTAAACGTAAAGTTTTAACTAGATGGCGTTATACTCAATAAAAAACGTAACGAGGTCATTTATCAGTATTTTTTATGTAAAGTATATGCAAATCGATTCTTAGGGAGTAAACTCCCATAATTTATTACATTTTCAAATGTTTAATTTTTTTCCAGAGTACAATCAGCTGGGTGCCGTACCTTAGCATCGCTCTAGTGATAGCGTTCGTGGTGATGTTCGCCGTCGGTCCGGGTTCGATTCCGTGGTTCCTTGTCACTGGTGAGTACTTGAGTAAGACTAGAATTTAGATCTCAGCCTATTAATTGTTAGAAAGAGAGATATAGCATGATAAAACAGTGATAGCCTAATGGTTCAAACTTGCCAATAGGAATCTCTTCTCGATCGGGAGGTCCAAGGTACAAACCCAGGCAAGCACCCCTGATTTTTCCAAAATTATGTGCGTATTAGAAATTAATAATCACTGCTTTTCGGTGAAAAAAAAAATTGTGTGATAACCTACACACCCGAGACTTCTTTGAAAAAAAAAGTTCTCGGAGGTGTGTGAAGTCCACCAATTCGCACTTGGCCAGCGCGGTGGTCTATGGCCCATAACTCTCTCATTCCGAGAGAAGACCTGTGCCCAGCAGTGGTACAATAATGAGTTGACGACCATGAAAGGGAGATGTCTCGCCAAGCAAGGTGCCTAGGGATTGGTCGTGCTTTGTTCGGTACTTGTAAATAGGAAAATATATATTGTGTACGCAATTGACAAGCGATAAAATATTTAGTTGATTATTTCTGAGCATAAGACTATTTAGACATCTTTCAAAAATAGATTAAGATATCGCTATATTCGGACGTCATATTTCGTATTACACCAAAGTTTAGCCCTTATACAAGTTACGAATTAAAATCGTTAGGGTGTTTCAGAAAAGGATACAGCGCCATCTAGGTGTAACGCCGACAACTGCTTCCGTAACGCACTTTCGTATCAACAATTTTCAAATTACAACCATTCTGAAAAAGTTTCAATTCAAAATAAATGCCACATTACATTTTCAAGGTAGTAGAACTAGTGTAGTTCGACCGGGAGGTACCACCGTCACACCTATTTCCAGCGAGTAGCATTCCTTGCGTTTCGATGGAAGGATGTTGTTGCCGGCACACATAATTATAAAGCGACCATTTTAGTCCTCGTTAATAGCAACACATCTGTGATTGACTTCAGATAAAATCTTTGTTCTATATGAAGTTGCTTACAGATGTCCATACGGCAGTGACCACTTACCACCAGGTGGACTGCATGCTTGTTTGCTTCTTCAATCTGATAAATATACACTATTCAAATTATCTTTATAATTTACAGAGTTGTTCGGTCAATCGGCGCGACCAGCGGCGTCCTCTGTGGCGGTCACCGTCAACTGGGCAGCTAACTTCATCATACTACTCGGCTTCTACCCGCTCTCGGTAAGTAATAACTCTTTCTTCTAACAAGGAGACGGCACGGCCATGGGGTCGGCGATTTGCTCCAATTTTTTTATAGTAGTAGTTCACACTTGGTATATCACTATGGTAAAATACTAAGGCGCACTACTCAAGAATTCCATGGAAAAAGCTGTCTAAACTTTTCTGTGATAAAGGTTAAATTTTGTCACTGAAGTTGAAACGCTCCGTGGTGCAGTTGTAGCGCGTCTGCTTTCGTGGCAGCAAGTTTGAAGCAAATCGCCGAACCCAAGGCCGTGCTGTGTCCTTATAACTTTAAGAAAAAACTTCAATAGTGTGATTTAATACTTCAAGATGCTAGCGCCATCTCTTGATGAGTGTGAAAATCTAAGTTTCAACATTTCATGATACAAGTAGCGCCATCCTTCGATTTCATTCTACATTTAAAAAATACAGACAAATTAAGAACCTCCGGAACCATGGTGGCGGTTATTTGCACAACGTTTAGGCCCCGCCGTACAGCAATGTAATGCCGCCAGTGTTTAGGGAACCATGCCTCACACGGCATTTTAGATGGTTTATTTTATTTGTAGTACATAATTAGTTTCTCTTGTTTTCTCTTTTTTTAATTTATTTTATCGAAATAAATATTAAAAGATTACTACATAAATGCATAAGAACCTCCTCTTTTTTGGAAGTTGGTCAAAAATGCTATTAGCGCCATCTCTTGATGAGGTGCAGAAAGTAACTAAAACCTTTCATTATTGGAGTCCCGAGGCACCATCCATTTACGTATTTCTGTTACAACAGAAAAATGTATTACCAGACAGTAGAACCAGTGTAGTTTGACCGAGGAGAAACCACCGCCACACATATTAATAGTGTGAAGCAATTCTTGCGTTTCGGTGGAATGGGATGTTGGCTTGCACACTTTTATATGAGGCAGATGGTCGCCTCATATAAAAGAGTAACTAGTTCTCGGGGTTAGCAATGCAACTGTGGTTGACTTGAGATGGTAACCATGTTGCTCATAGATTTCCATGAGCGGCAATGACCACTTACCATCAGGTCGACTGCAATCTCGTTTGCTAACAATCTTACAAAAAAAGTGATAAAGCTATTGCATAGCATTTTTTATCAACTTATGCAAATATAATTATTTATTTTTTATGCAGAACCATTTTTTTTCTTTGATACATATTACATATTCGTCCGATTTCCGAGCAGCTCGTCTCGAACTGTGCGAGCTTCGTACTGTTGTACCATATACATACAAGTTATGAAACGCTCGGCCGCGATACACGGTAGGCGGAGAGGCGGTGTTAGGTTTTTTTCGTTACGGAATTTCTTGATTCGGTCGTCGCGCTCAAAGCCCGCGAAAAAAGCTATGCAATAGCTTAAAACCTTCTTTTACAAAAATCGTGAAAAAATATTGTGTTTTTTTTTATGAAACTTATAAAAATAGTAAATGATTAAACAAACACTATTATGTTTTTTGTTCGCAGCAAATAATCGGCATGAAGACTTTCGTGATATTCGCGGTTCTTCAGCTCATTTTCATTGTATTCATCGCTCTCAAAGTTCCAGAAACTAAAAATAAGACCACAGAAGAAATCACCGCCATGTTTAGACAACAAATGTGATTTAAGTGTTCCAGGGATGAATATGTTTCCATTTTTTCTAATCTTGAACATTTTACTAGGTGCATCACTCTGCAAAACGAATTAAACTTTAAACGCTTTAAACGCTTTCTACACTCATAGTAGAATTTTCTCCTGTGTCGTGGGTGCCATGGACACACACAAAGACACACAAACACCCAGACCCAGAACAAGAATCTAAACTCATCATTCAGATACCTGTCTGGCCGGGAATCGAACCCGGGACCCACTGCGTATCACATCGGTACGGTAACCGCTACGCCACGCGGGTCTTCAAATTGTTAAGTAAAGCTCCTTATTCACGGTTTCCGCATTCGCGCTTTTAGTATTCGTCGTCAACCGATTATTGTCCCACTGCTGGGCACGGGTCTTCTCTCAGAATGAGAGAGTTTAGGCCATAGTCCGCGTTGGCCAAGTGCGAATTGGTGGACTTCACACACCTACAAGAATTTTTTTTAAAGAACTCGGTGTGTAGGTTTCCTCACGATGTTTTCCTTCACCGAAAAGCAATGATAATTAATTTCTAAAATGCACATAAATCAGTGGTGCGTGCCTGGGTTCGAACCTCAGACCTCCCGATCGAGAGGACAAGTTTCAACCATTAGCCTATCACTGCTCTATTCACACTTCAGTATTCACGGTTTTTTTACCATTTTCTTATATTTGCGCCTAAATTATTCGCGGACGTAATCGTTATGAATTTATATATCTTTCAGTACTGCTGGTCATTCACGGTTTCTATATATTCCGTATTCGCGGCATATTGACGAAACCATCGCGAATAAGGAGCATTTACTGTCCTCTCTGCATCCAATGCGTTTGTCGGTTAACTTAAAACTTAAAATTGCAGTAAATTTGAAAGAAAAAAATACTTTTAATAGAATAGTTAGATTTTAAATGGAGTAAGACTAAAAGTGAAGTTATGGAAGAAATCAAGCGTGCGAGGCGTGCAATTCCGTTGATTTTATGAAATGTTTTATTAATTGTACGAACAAACAGACTGAAATTTAAGAAATGGAAAATTTATGTTTTTTAATCGAATTCCCAAACGAAATAGGTAATCTATTGATCACGTATATATTTTCTTTAAATTATTCTTATTCTCTCGAACTATTTTTAAAGTAAAACCTTAGATTCGTTGTGATTAGAAACACGATGAAAGGAAAATTTTCAAAAGCAGTTGTCGTCGGCACAACTAGATGGCGCTGTATTCTGAATCACGCTAACTTTATTCGTAGCTTGTTTATGAGTATTATGGTACATGCCAACTGGGTTCCCAACTTGGGGGTTATTCTCCCAAATTTAGGGGAGAATACATTTTTGAGACTTGGTAACCCTGCATGCCAAATAATTTGTTAAATTTCATTTCTGTCGTGTGAATTGCACACACTTATTTTGCTAACACGTGGAATATAAAAACATGAACTTTAATTTTTTATATTTATATTTTGTATTGTGTCTTTTCAGTTTTCAAAATCTGAGTCCGGTAGAAACGGAATGTTGTTTCGTAAAAATTATTACGTAATATTACGTATTTTATGCATTTTTTTTTCTAAACAAATTGTTATTTTTATCGCGTACTTAAATTATCAGCTGATATTTGTATATTATTGAACAATATATCTATATCTGTTTTAAATTTGTGATGTATAGACCCATTACTTTTTATACATAAGGTTTAGGATAATGAAAGTAATACTCCTAACGCATTTTTGTTGTAAATTAAACCAAATAGCAATTTGCGTTTATATTTAAATTATTCATTATTATCATTTTGACCTGCCTTTTTTGACCTCTGCTCTCCTTGTCTATTTAAAGGTGGCAATTCACGTTACGACGGTCGCACGGACTGTCACACGAACTACGGTCGTATGCGGCAAGTTCGATCGTGAATGGCTTGGTCCTGAGTAGGGATTACAATCTGGAAAACCGGATCCGGTAATCCGGCGGATCCGGCACAAATTTACACAAACCGGATCCGGTACCAATTCACCGCCGGATCCGGACCTCCACCGGATCCGGTGATTGTATATTTTAACAAAGATTTCACATTACAAAAATAATGACCGTTAGAAATCGATCCTTTTTTTACACTGTTTTAAGCGTTCGATTAATCCGGTCGGATCCGGCCGGATTGAGAAAAGAACGGCCGAATCCGGCTGGATTGAAAATGAGGCCGGATTGCAATCCCTAGTCCTGAGGCGGACTATACGACCGATGTCATACCGCAGGTCCGTTGTATTCAACTTGAACTGTCGTTGCGACAGTCTGTACGACCGTTGTGCCCGTGAATGCCCACCTTAACTGACTTTATTTTTAGTCATAAACAGAAATTATATCAATCTTTGAATGTACATTCATTCAGTACACAAAATGCTATATTTAAACATGATAATTACTTATTGACAATACATTCATACATAATTATTTAAATTTATAAGTGCCAAATGAAACAAAATTTGGACTCAAGAATTTGGACCAAAATGGCTATTTACTAAACCCATTTTTTAGTAAACCAATTAGTAGTAAAGTTTTAGTAAAAAATAAGATGACAATAAAATATATTTTCTATCTATGTATTTTCAATGTAATTTTGATTATATTTTTTAATGTGCTTTCTAGGGCGTGTTCCAGAAGACGCTCACAAAGCCCTAAACGCCCAAAACGTCGTTCCACAAGACGACCGCAGCCGTTGTTGTCGCGGCGAATACGTCACTCATGACGTCATGACTTACGCCCACGAAGCTCACGACGACCCATCTAATAAGGTGGAACGAAGTGATCGTTCCGCTAGAGATTATGTCAGTAACGCTCACAAGCTAGTGGAACGGGAAAAACTGCGGTCCTGAGCGTGACCTTTGTGAACGTCTAATGGAACGCACTCTTAGTATGCCTGCGACAGATCAGATTATTCAGAATCATGCATGGTCTTCAAAACTAAATGTGTTTGCAATAGAATGTCTTAATTGGCAAAATATGGGCCATTTGTACCCCCATAAGCCCATGGGGGCACTTACAGATTGCCAATTATATACAGCATGTATCCTGCTAAATCGTTTTTGATGTTTTTTTAATGCAGTTGCAAAATGTTACTTTTTCATACGAACAAAGAAATATCTAAAAGTATATACATATATGAAGAGTGACGTGATTATGGCAATGCTTCTCTATGTACTGATTTATCTAGTACAGTAAAAATTCCTTATTCACGGTTTTCACATTCGCGTTTTCATTATAAATGTGACCTTTTTGTAGTCTTCGCGGCTAAAACTTTATGCGCGAATGTAAACAAGTAAAGATTCAGCGCCTACTGTTTGCGAACCAGCTTCCTTTGAGTATGTACTGCTGCTTATTCAAGGTTTCTGCATTCGCGGCATACCTACGGTCGAAACATAAGCACGCGAATATGGGACTTTTACTGTATTTTAGGCGTAATATTTATAATTACTTGTAGTTTATAAGTTTAATGTACTTAATCTTATTGTTATTGCATTTTTGTAATAAACATTTTGATAAATTATTTGTTTTTTTTTTTTATCTGACTGAATTAGCAAACGAACATGCAGTCCACCTGATGGTAAGTGGCCACTGCCGCCCATGGACATCTGTAATCAACTTCATACAAAACATGGGTTCCATCTGAAGTCAATCACAGATGCGTTGTTACTCCCGATGACTATGATGGTCGCCTCATGTGAAAGTGTGCGTGTGAAAGTGTGTTTATTAATCTAGTAACTTAATCAAATTAGTTTTGTTTTTAGTTACAGATTTTTATCCGACTGTGCCAGTAGGGTGATATTATGATAGTAATAAAAAAGAAAGTGTGTGTGTACGTATGTACACGCGTTAGAAGTTATACTTCTTTGGCGTAACAAGAAAAAAATCTTTATAAATAATTTATTTGTCGCCTTATTCTACGTAAGTAGACGATACTAACAATAGACTTGCGCGATTAATAGAGTTTGTATTTCTATTTTGTTGGTAGCTTTTGTTTCGACACTGCAGCCGCTGCAACTTCATACTGTGACTTTTGTGTGACGAATCTTAAAATTTCTCTCATCATTTTTTTATAACGCGCCTAAAGAAATATTACTTCATAACATGTCTTTCCTATTTTTCTCTGAATGCAAGCGCCATCTTTCAAAATTATATAGCCTATGTCATTTTAGAAACTGAGTCAATTCCAATGACTAGTCACCCGTCGCAACGGTCGAAATTCGACCGTAATTTAAAAACTAAACATCATATTGTCCAAAGTAGTATGTACGAATATTTCTAAAATGCAAATAAATTGTAATTATTTTCAAGTTATTTTGAACACACTCGTTAAAGGTAAAAAAGATTTAAATAGCCAAGCTGCATTTGAAAGCTATAGCGGGTATTTTGAGAAAGACATCTGACATTTGTGACGTATGTGTTCGAAGTGATATACAAATGTACTCTGTGAAGTGATCGTTCTAGTAGAGATTGTCAGTAACGCTCACAAGATAGTGGAACGGAAAAAACCGTGGTCGTGAGCGTAAGCTTTGTGAACGTCTAATGGAACGCACTCATAGTAAGTTGAATGTTAAAATTCGTTTATTATGTTTGTGTAGGTAGTGTGTGTAATGTGTTTTTAGTTAATTTTATGTACGTTTTATGCATTATTTGAAAAAAATATTAGCATTGCGTAATCTTTCTGTACATCAACTATAACCGTGCGTACCTATATTCATACTCCTCCGTGCGGCAAGTATCTTAAAAACAAATCACAAGTTTTTGCTTAACGTATTAATATATAGATTTACTTACTTAAAAAACCATAAGAGCTGGTAGATATTGCCGCCTTGTTGTGATAAATACTGTGTTTACGCGACGCGACGCAGCCGTCTCTATATACACATTTATAATATATTTTTCGCTGTAATGCAACACTCACACACTCGCGATTCACTCGATCTCATTTTAATTGCTGACATGAACATTGCAATATTACATGTCCCTACACCATTTTTAACCGACTTCATAAAAGGAGGTTTCTAAATTCGACCGTATATATTTTTTTAGTATTTATTGTTATAGCAGCAGAAATACACCATCTGTGAAAATCTTAACTTTAGCTAACTCATGAAACGCATGATACAACCCGTGACAGACGGACAGCGGATTCTTAGTAATAGGGTCCCGTTTTTAACATTTTAGTACGGAAGTCTAAAAAGTAATGTTTCATAGTCCATACTAATATTATAAATGTGAAAGTGTGTTTGTTTGTTCCTCTTTCACGTCGCCACATAGCTATTATATGATATGGTTTATATGCTGGGAGATAGTTAGGAGGGCGGAGAGTGACGTAGGCTACTTTTTACCGCGCTCTCTCATTCCCATGAGAATATCGATGTTTTGTTAGTTGATACATATTTAGTAGTTCCAGACGTTGTTAATAGATGGCGTTAGTAAAATTCATTTGCAAGTTCTTAACCTTGCTATCAAATGCTAATATTAAGTCCGTTTGACCGTGCGGGCGAAGCCGCGAGTTAGAGCTAGTTTCATATATTTATTGTATACCGAAGAATAATTTAGGTTAGGTTAGGTTACAATAAAACAACTCATTCATTTATTCATCGTTTATTTATAAAATCCGTAAGAGCCGGTAAGTATTGCTTACGAGAGGCGCCCAGGTTCGACTGAGTGAAGTATAGGCAGGCGTCTGCTGGGGACTGGGAGAGGCCTAGGGGAGGCCTCGCCCAGTCTTGGAGGTCACGCGCTAACTGGAATAGATCGCACTATTAGAAAACTCATTATTTCATCACTACATAGTATAAAATAGTCGCTTTCCGCTGTCTGTCCCTATGTATGCTTAGATCTTTAAAACTACGGTACGGATTTTAATACAGTTTTTTTTAAATAGATAGAGTGATTCTAGAGCAAGGGTTTTATATAAAACTATCAGTGTTCCTCCACTATATTATGCATATATTATACATAAAAACCTTCCTCTTGAATCACTCTATCTATAAAAAACTGCATTAAAATCCTGTGCGTAGTTTTAAAGATCTAAGCATACGTAGGGACAGACAGCGGGAAGCGACTTTGTTTTATACTATAGCAATACAAGCTTTTATATAATAGAAAAATTTACGATGCAAGAAAATGGGTTTGACTACTACATTTTTTTTTCTTTTCAGTGCACTGAAATAAAAGCTTGTTTTAAAAATATTTATTTAATATTAATTTATTTTAAAGTTATAGGTACTTCTTTACGCGCGTTATGAAAAAATGATAAGAATAAGGCGAAAGATAAAGTTTTTAAAAAGATTTTTATCTTGTTACGCCAAAGAAGTAGGTATAACTTTTAACGCGTGCACACACACCCTTTTTACGATGGTATATTCCTGAGCGAACCATACTAGATTAACAATTATTGTAACGTTACAAAATTGTTACATATACCTGTCGCCCTCACATGCCCGCCGTAACGCTTTAGCGCAACTTTTTCCGTTACAAATCTGTTACACAACTTTAACACTTTTGCTTTCTTACGCGCACCGCACAAAAATTATTACACACTTACCTCCAACGCCTAAAGATATGTTACATCAGATAATACTCACAGACTGCGATATCGTAACCGTTTCCGTTACAAAAAAATGTGTGCGTGTACTAGCGTACACTCGTAAGAAGTGAAACTTCTTTATGACGTTACTTTTCAAAAAATAATTCACTATATGCAACTTTACAGAAATTGGTTAAATAAAGGTAAATTAGATAAAGTTTAATAAAAGGCTTTTATTTTACTTTATCTAATAATCTAATCTATAATAATCTATCTAATATCACGCGTGGTAGGGATAAGAAAAAGATGGCGCGTAACGGAAAAAAAAGATGGCGCGTAACAGAAAAAGATGGCGCGTAACGAAAAAAATGTTACACTAATTTTTTTCCAACCCCGATAAAGAAGTTTCACTTCAAATCGTTACACATACCCTCTTAAAATAATACTCACAGATTCAGCGATTGTACTGTTGAGAGCGTACACAGCCATATCTCTTTGCAACTGGTCGCCTAGTTTCATGCCCAGTAAGACGCCCACACTGCAGTGCCGCTGGGCCAACGCCTCGCCCAGCGCTGGGATAGCGTCGGGCTTTGATAGGAACTCCTGGATCGGTAAGGAAATGTTATTTTTACTATAAGGTTTCTGAAGGTTTTGTTTTTGTATGTATGTATATTGTTATGTATGCCTTTATAGGCAGGGTGACCTATCCTATATCGCGTTCAATTGTGGGCGTAAGAATTACGAGCAAGGAGATAATTACGACACTGATTTAGTCACTATCACAGTTTACGGAATTAAGATTTGGAATAACGTATAACTGGCATTAACAAGGATAACGATCCTTTGAGCGGTGTAAGTGGCAGCACGCTTAACAAAGCAATCTTTCAGCTGACTCAGTCAATCCACTTTTTAACCGACTTCCAAAAAGGAGGAGGTTATCAATTCGTCTGTATTTTTTTTTTTTTTTTTTTTTTTTTTTTTATATTTGTTACCTCATTTCTCCGGACTGGGTGAACCGATTTAGATGATTTTTTTTTTATTTGAAAGGTAGTGCGTGTCAAAGGGTCCCATTTTTTTTTAGTATTTTTTTGACTAGGGCATCCATAAGAAAAACGCATAAGTCTTAAATTTGCATTTTCAATGTACGCGATAAATGTATGAATAACTCAATATCCCGCCAACCGATTTTGATGATTTTTTTTTTATTTGAAAGAATGTACTCCAGGGGTAGTCTGATAAGAGTTTGATAAGGTTCTAATCATAGGATCTTCAACTTTTTGGAGCAAAATAATAAAATTAGTGATAGTCGGCCGAACCTTAGCTGGAGAAGTCCAATTGAGTAAAATATAGAATAAAATTACTATGTAGGTATTTACTATGAAAAATTTGACCTTCAACTCTTCAATCCTGATGATGCAGTACCCCTGCATCATCAGGATTGAAGAGTTGAAGTCGGTGCTCATATAGGACGTAGTTACCGTCGTCCAGCGAAATATGCCGAGCACCGACTTCAGGACTATGTACTAAGTACTGAGTATGTTCTAGACCAAAATATATTTAAATTATTTTTTACTTTTTTGTGACATGGAAGTCGGTAGATATTTTTTGTTAAAAAGTTTTTATAAACATTCCGATCGCACGACATAAGCTACACCTACCCGCACAGCGTTGCGTTAAGCGAGGGTAGGTAGGTAGGTGTTACCCTAGTCAAGTTAATTAATACGAACTACAGAACTACACGGCGTTAATCATGAAATGTACTTAGATTTCTCGTCTTCCACCGACATATATATGTGTGTATGTTTGTACGTATGTTGTGTTACGTTTATTTTCAGAGAGGTGCATCTACACACAGTTGAATGTAAATTAAACAACCTTTTTAGGTCGTCAAAATGTTCGACGTCAATTTGTATATGAAATGAAATGTCTTTATTTTGTATAGGCCTACGGGGGCACTTACAAATTGTCAGTTACATTTTTTTCTAACACTACCACCAGATCGGAACACTACCTCGACTGAGAAGATCCAGCAAGAAACTCAGCGGGTTTGTCTTTTTTCTTACTTATATCGATTTTTTTTTTAATATAATTACAATCATGTTTTTCTTTTTTACATGGCAATGAATGTTAGCTCACTGAAGCTAACATACTGAACTGTAAGGCAAGATACGCTACACTTTGACATTTATTAAATATACCATAGTAATGTATATTATTATAAACTAGTCACCCATCGCAACGGTCTTAATTCGACCGTAATTTTAATAAAAAAACTAAACTTCATATTGTTCAAAGTAGCACCAATATTTCGCTAATTTAAATAAATTGTATAATTTTCAAGTTATCCGTCGCATATCGACGAATATCGACCGTTGCGACGGATAACGGATAACAAGTGATGAGCAAAGTTGTTATTCAGGAGCTCGCGAGGGTTTCTGGTGTATTTTTTGATGCTAGTTTAATATAAGAAGCTACTGAGACCCACCTTGACAAGTATAGGAAAGCTCGGCACTAAGATATCGGCTACAACTTTAACGTCCTTCCTCAGCAGCTGGGCGGCGGAGAGGCCGGACACGTCGCACCGCGCCGCCACTAGCCGCTCCACCAGGGTTTGTCTGGAAATATGACATTTTTTGAAGTGAAACTTCTTTATCGGGGTTGTTGAAGTGAAACTTCTTTGTCGGGGTTGGAAAAAAATTTAGTGTAACATTTTTTCGTTACGCGCTATCTTTTTCTGTTACGCGCCATCTTTTTTTTTTGTTACGCGCCATCTTTTTCTTATCCCTACCACGCGTGATATTAGATAGATTATTATAGATTAGATTATTAGATAAAGTTTAATAAAAGCCGTTTATTAAACTTTATCTAATTTAACTTTATTTAACCAATTTCTGTAAAGTTGCATATAGTAAATTATTTTTTGAAAAATAACGTCATAAAGAAGTTTCACCTCTTACGAGTGTACGCTAGTACACGCACACATATTTTTTTATAAGACTAAAGTAGTAAACGAGCATGCAGTCCACCTGATGGTAAGTGGTCACTGCTCATGGACATCTGTAATCAACTTCATACAGAACATGGGTTCCATCTGAAGTCAATCACAGATGCGTTGCTACTCCCGAGGACTATGATGGTCGCCTCATATGAAAGTGTGTCGGCAACCATACAAATGTATGTTAATATGTATGTCTGTTTGTTGTCACGCAAAAGTACCGGTCGGATTTATGAAGACCCGCGTGGTGTGGTGTGGAGCTAAGCCATATAATATAAGTTAGTGTTAGAGTAGTATTAAGACAGTATCAATAAAGACATCATTAGAACAACAGGCCTCTTAATACCTCCGAGCCTGCGACAACACTACAGTGGCGGAGCGGTTGCCATACCGGTCTGAAGCGCAATGGCACCCGGGTTCGATTCCCGGCCAGACAGGTATCTGAATGATGACTTTAGATTCATGTTCTGGATCTGGGTGTTTGTGTATTCGTCTTGTGTGTCCATGGTACCCACGACACAGGAGAAAATCCTAGTGGGGCTACGAGTGTAGAAAGCGTGCTGTTATTAATATCAGGCAAATAAATAAGTTAATTTTCTTACACTACCACCGGATCGGAACACGACCTCATCTGAGAAGATCCGGCAAGAAACTCAGTAGGTTTGTCTTTTTTCTTTATTTATATATATATATATATATACCTATATATTTTTGCCTCCTTTTTTTACATGGGTAGTAAAAGTTAGCTCCAGTATCTTGCCTTAATATGGTACCATTGCAATACTTATTTCTAGCTTAATTTCTAATTTCTAGGTTAAAGCAGTAAGCATGAAGTGGAAAGGTGGCACCATGTGAGGCGACCATCATAGTCCTCGGGAGTAGCAACGCATCTGTGACAGTGTTGGGCGTAGTTAACTACTTTTTTGTAATCTGGTTACTAACTACGGTTAAAAGTAGTTAACTACATGTAGTTACGATTACATGTAACGTAACTACATGTAGTTAACTACTTAATGTAGTTATTAATTTGATTGCTGCAATCTAGTAGTTATAACTACATAACTACATTGACCGATTTTTTCTAATTAGGGGTCCCTCAATGAAATAAATAGATCATTAGAATATTTATCATACGTATATTAATCATTTTTATGTTGATTGACTTACATGGAATCAAAAAATCAATAAATAAAATTGGGCAAACATCAACAAGTAATCATATTATTATTTGTAAATCAAATTTAAAATATATATTGAGTAGACTAATCGATCAAATTAGCTTTTAGCACACGTTTTTCGAACATTTCATCCAATAGCTTGTAGGATTTGGGATGATTTATAAGGGTTGCGTAGGAAAACAGTCTCTCCACTGGAGCCGATGAAGGTAAAGGAGTATTGTATTTTATGAATACTTTTTCACTACTATATACTATACTACTACTATATACTATACTATACTTTTTTAACTAACTACCTAGCATACGACAAGTAGTAACATGAATGACTCGCGCGCGTGTATCCGTTTTTTAAAGACGTAACATCATTTTAAATGTAGTTATAAAAAGTAGTTCTGAAATCGCGATTACAACTACAATTAGGAGTTAGTAACCAAAATGTTTAACTACTTTTTACGATTACTTTAAGTAGTTAGCAGTTATGACTACTGATTACTTTATGTAGTTGTAGTTAATAACCAGTAGTTAGATTTCATATTGCCCAACACTGATCTGTGATTGACTTTAGATAGAACCCATGTTCTGTATAAAGCAGTAACTTCCGTCAGCTGGGCTGTATGCTTGTTTACTACTTCAGTATTATTTTTTAAAACAGACAAAAAAACTTTCCCAAAAATAATATTGCAGTTGCATATTATAAAAAAAATGTGTGCGTGTACTAGCGTACACTCGTAAGAAGTGAAACTTCTTTATGACGTTATTTTTCAAAAAATAATTTACTATATGCAACTTTACAGAAATTGGTTAAATAAAAGGCTTTTATTAAACTTTATCTAATAATCTAATCTATAATAATCTATAATCTAATCTATAATAATCTATCTAATATCACGCGTGGTAGGGATAAGAAAAAGATGGCGCGTAACAGAATAAATGTTACACTAAATTTTTTTCCAACCCCGATAAAGAAGTTTCACTTCAAAAATATTATAGTGGAGTTATTCAAGAAAAAATACCTCTCTAAAACGCAATCATTTGGCCTTATAACGCCTTCCAAAAATAACACTATCTCTTCATCCAGCGGAGTTGCTTTATTCACATCTTTTGAGAAATTTACCGTGTCCAATAATATCACACCTGGAATGATAATGCAAATACACTTAGTATCACACAAGGATTGCAATCCGGCATCATTTTCAATCCGGCCGGATCCGGCCGTTTTTTTCTCAATCCGGCCGGATCCGACCGGATCCGGCGGCATTAATCGAACGGTTAAAACAGTGTAAAAAAAGGATCGATTTCTAACGGTAATTATTTTTGTAATGTGAAATCTTTGTCAAAATATACAATCACCGGATCCAGCGGAGGTCCGGATCCGGTGGTGAATTGGTACCGGATCCGGTTTCTGTAAATTTGTGCCGGATCCGCCGGATTACCGGATCCGGTTTTCCGGATTGCAATCCCTACATACAGTGAAATGAAACGACCTTATTGGGAAATGTCGCTATGACGTCTAATCTTCTGTTAGGTTGTCTTATGATGCGCCCTGTAGTTCCGGGATCAGAATAGGGCTACGGCATCCCCTGCCTGTCGTGAGAGGCGACTAAAAGGGGCTTCCGGGGTTGCGGGCGGCTAGAGTGGGAGCTCGAACCGTTCGGTCAGGCGATCCCGGGAAGCACGGCGGTATGTGTGGTCGCATACCGTCGTAAAGACTAGACGGAGCGGTGGGCCCAGCCGCCCATTTGGGAGGGGCCAAATGGGGCAACGCGTTCAGAGGATTCCGGTTGCGGTCGGAGCGAGTTCCCGGAGTCTCCAACCAACCAATTCTCAGACCTACTCAACATGCTCACAAAATTTCATGAGAATCGGTCAAACCATTTTGGAGGAGTACGGTAACTAATATATATTTTTTTATACTTTAACCTAACGATAAGGCAGACGGGCTACCTAGTGGAAAGTAGTCACCGTCGCCTGGACATTCAACACCAGAGGAGTCGCCAATGCATCGCCAGCTGTGAAGGAGAGCTTCGCACCTTTCTTGAAGAGCCCCATGTCATAGCGCTCTGAGAATACCTCAGGAGGAAGCTCATTCCACAACTTGCACGTCCGTGACAAAAACGAGCGTGCAAACCGAACCGTGGAGGACCGCCACGGGTCCAGTTGGTGTGGATGGAACTTCATCCTTCGGCGAGTGGTGCGGTGAAGGTCACATTGTGGTTTATCTATATCTATACTAATATATAAAGCTGAAGAGTTTGTATGTTTGAACGCGCTAATCTCAGGAACTACTGGTTCGAATTTAAGAATTCTTTTTGTATTGAATAGACCATTTATCGAGGAAGGCTTTAGGCTATATAACATCACGCTGCAACTATTAGGAGCGAAGAAATAATGGAAAATGTGAAAGAAAACGGGGAAAATTATTCATCCTTGAGGGCTTCCGTTGCGTGCGCTGCGAAAACGGTACAAGATACCAAAAATATATGTATGAAAGAATAATAGAAAATGAAACGGACAAAGTCGTGGGTAACAGCTATAATTTATAAAGCAGAGGAGGTTGTTTGCAAAAATAAATTCCACGCGGACGAAGTCGCGGGCACAGCTAGTTTTATATATAGATTCCTACTTACTATGCAAAAGACGCGCACAAACAGGGTATGCATTGAAGAACTCCACATTTTTGGACAAGAGGGTACTCAAATCTTTTATCCTTTGACCGACCAGCGTACAACATGAACCTGTAAGGAAAATAATGACATTTAGACAATAACTGTGAAGAATTTGCGATAAATTAAATACTAAATGAGCGATCTACCGTTGAAATCGAGCAAAGTAGCAAACGAGCATGCAGTCCACCTGATGGTAAGTGGTCACTGCCACCCCGCGACATCTGTAAACAACTACATACAGAACATGTGTTCCACCTGCCGTCAATCAGAGATGCGTTGCTACTCCCGAGGACTACGATGGTCGCCTCATGTGAAAGTGATCCGGTAACCACACCCTTCCACCTCGCGCAAGAAATGCTTCACGCTAGAAATAGGTGCGGCGGTGGTACTTCCCCGGTCGAACTACACTGGTTCTACAACCTTTTTTTTTATCTGACTGAAGTAGCAATCGAGCATGCAGTCCACCTGATGGTAAGTGGTCACTGCCGCCCTGCAACTTCTGTAAGCAACTTCATACAGAACATGGCTCCACCTGACGTCAATAGCAGATGCGTCGCTACTATGATGGTCTCCCGACGACTATGTTGGTCGCCTCATATATAATTGTACCGGCAACCACACCCTTCCATCTCGCGCAAGAACTACTACACGCTAGAAATAGGTGTGGCGGTGGTACTTCCCCGGAACTACACTGGTTCTACCTTGAAATTATACTATGTAGTGATGAGCTAGATAACGCAGGATCATCACCGTGATACACATGACTGAAGGAGACAAGCCCGGGGAAATCTTATATATAAAATTCTCGTGTCACAATGTTAGTCTCCATACACCTCCGAAACGGCTTGACCGATTCCTCTGAAATTTGGTAAGCATATTAGGTAGGTCTGAGAATCGGCTAACATCTATTTTTCATACCCCTTAAGGGTTGTCCACCCTTAACATTTTTTTTAATTTTTTATATGGCAAAACAACGTTTGTCGGGACAGCTAGTAACCTTGTAAATATATCAGAATCTTACCCACAACTTCTACCATACTCCTCGTATCCTCTCTATACTTCCACCCAGATCTGTCTAACGGACGGTGATCAATTATTTCCGTCACGTACGGAGCCAGGTACTCGTATTTCTTACACAGGACATGATGGTCGACCAGAATAATACGCGTTGTGACCGTTTTAACCAGTTCTTGGAGATCAATATCATCTCTGGAAAAGAAGAAAATATGACCCAGAAACTTTGTTCCTCCTAAAAGTCAAAAATTTAAAATTGTCAGTGTTTTTCCACTATGTTATACATGTATTAATACATAAACAACCTTCCTTTTGAATCACTCTATCTATTTAAAAACCAGCAATAGAATCCGTAGCGTAGTTTTAAGATCTAAGCATACATAGGGACAGACAGCGGGAAGCGACTTTACTTTTTAAAACTACGCTACAGATTATTATGCAGTTTTTTTTAATAGATAGAGTGATTCAAGAGGAAGGTTTTTATGCATAATACATGTATATTATAGTGGAGAAACACTGATGATTTTAGTTTTTGATATTTAGGCAGAACAAAGTTCGCCGGGTGATCTGGTATATCATAAGTTACAATTCATCAATTCATTTGGGCTGAAGCATATGCCAAGTAAACATACATACAAACAATTACGTCAGAAAAAATTACCCTATTCACGCAGACGAAAAAAACCAAAACGACATATAAACATACATACATATGCAATAAAAACACTAGTTACAGTCAGAGAAAACAAAAACGCGTATTTAAAATTAACTAGTTGAATCTCGCAGCTTCGCCCGCGTTAAAAAATATCGATTTTCCCGTAGGAATAAAATATTTTTTCCACTATAAAAAGTAGCCTATATGTTAATCCAGAGTGTCAGCTAACTTCCTAGCAAATTTTATGATAATCGCTCCAGCCGTTCACATGTGAAGAAGTAACAAACATACACACTCACAAACTTTCGCCTTTATAATATTAGTATAAACTATGATAAAATTAATTAACGACATTTACAACACACCTAAAAACCAGCAGCTCCTTCGTTACACCGACCTCCTTCAGCGCGTAATCAACCTCGGTCTTCAGTTCAAAGTCCCCCCGGTCCACGTCCAGTAACGGCACAAATATCTCATGTTTCACCTCCTCCGATGTACGCGTACAGACTCCGCAGTGGATCTTCTGGTACTGCCAGTGTAGAAATACCGCGTAGACCAAAGAGCTGATCGCGGAGTCCAAGTCGCAGCTCTCGTTACCCAAAACTATTGTTAGGCTGGAGTAGTCCTTGGATTTCTGTGGATATTTACAATTTTAACAATCATTGACCCACACTTTTCTCCTGTAATATACCATCAATGCATCCATCAGCCCTTTGATGTCCACTGCTGGACATAGACCTCCCCTAAATGGCGCCACTCCAACCGGTCCTGTGCCCTCTGAATCCAACGGTTTCCCGCAGTCTTTTTCAGGTAACCTGGTGGGGGGCGACCTGTGCTCCTTTTGCCTAAACGTGGTCGCCACTCGAGGACCTTTCTTTCCCATCGGTTATCGGTCCTTCAAGCGCGGGCGGCTCAAGTGAGCCGTTCGGTCAGGCGCACCGGGAAGGACGGTGGCATGTATGGTCGCATATCGTCGTAAAGACCAGACGGAGTGGGCCCAGCCACTCACCTGGGACCCGGCTGCGTTCCTTTAGAGATCCCGGAGTCCTCTTTGTAGCACCGAGGACGGCCACCGGAGTGTTTTAGTGCGATAAAAAGCGCCACATAATTTTCGTCGCTCCCAAGGCGTCAAGTTCATTTTGAAGGTTTCCCCCTCGAGAACAAAAAGGAAAAAACAGCCTATTACACAATTTGCCGTAAACCCATTATTTTCCCATGCGAAACGAATTACCGAATTCATTAACGAATGCGAGTTTATATTCTACCGCGCTGGCCAAGGGCCAAGGGTAGACTTCACACAACTTTGAGAACTTTTTTTTAAGAACTCTTAGGTCTTAATTTTCCTCGCAATGTCACCGAAAGAAATGATAATTTATTTCTAATACGCAAACAATTGTTATTCATAAATGTATCTATAAGATCTGCAACAATAACTTACCAATTTAGACACGGTATTTGATAAAATTGTCTCCATTGTTTCTTTACGCAATACACAACTTTCACATAATCATTTATTTAAATAATAACACATTAACATAACGATATCATAGCGTTATCATGTTTGTTTATCGGTTATCCTGCACGCATTTATTTATTTTAGTTAGAAATTGGACTTTAACACTATTTGTTTTTGTTATGACTTTTCCCGCATTCCCGCCATCATGACATTGAAACCATAGACAGTAGACTAGAAAAAGTTTGCCACAGACCGAAAGTTAGGGCTACTACATACTTCAGACTAACGCGAATTAAATAAATACGTCTAGTTAACATTGCGCAAAATGCAAAATACAAAAAGTAATACAATTTAAAAGCTACTTAAATTAAAGAACTACAGATATAGTTTACAGGTAGCAAAAAAAATCGTTCTAATTTATTATCTAGCTATAAGTAATGTTAAATAAAACGGCAGGATTACATTGGAAATAAATTCTATATTAAAAGGAACTTATTTTCAAAAACGTATGAAATACGACCTTTTTGAATTACGGTTACTATAAACCACACCTAATAAAAACCACACAACTCATAATAGTTTTACAACTAATAAAAATAGCTATAAAAATATACACTATTTTAGTGCTTTAATATTCAAATAGAAATAAAGATTGAAAGTAGTTTAAAAGAAGTGGCATTAAAACGTAAATATACTATATTTATTTCATACATTTTCTGTTAACTTTTGAATTTCAAAACTCAAATGATCTTCAGATGCAATTATGTTTCACTCAAGCGTGTTATTATAATTAACAGCAATCGTTAAAGTTGTATGAATGAAATCCTTCGTTATTTTGTTTGGCAAAAAATGAATTACTGTTTCGTGTTATTATTAAGTATGTATATTCACAATTCATTATCATTATTAATAATTCCTTAAAAAGAAAACAAAGTACGTATACAGTCATTAAGTCGGTAATTCCATTTTTTTTAATTCAAGTTCCTTATTCGCAAAATACCAACACAGCAAAAAATATATTTTGACCGAAAATCTGCATGTATGGGATAATCATCACAAAACTTGAACGAATTATATTTTTTTTGATGTTTTATTGCATTTATTGGTTACAGCATTTCAATTAGCTCTCAGTTATGAAAATCCTAGCAAAATCGATAAATTAAAATGGAAAAATATCACGAAATTCAGTTGCAAAAGAATCAACTGCCCGCCCGTGGAAGAGCCGACTTGCGTCAGAATGAGACACAAGAAAATTGGTTCAAATACAAAAGACATCTACATTATGTTGTTAAATAAATGTGAAATGGAATATATGAAATGTCATCAAGGTAATAGAAATAAAAATGACCTGTTTTTTAAACAAAAAAATCATGAATAAATAGTAGCAAAAATTCTGTACGTTGCAAGGAATATGATATTAAAAAGATGAACATTTTTAATTATCTTCCTAGCATATTAAACCTATGAATTAGTCCCGACTGCCTCTATATTGAGTACAAGAAATCAAATCGATGGCGTCTGGTTAGGTTTTGCCATGAAATTAGAATACTATGAACGACTTGGCGATGCCACGCTATCCATAGCCGCCAAGGAAATAGTCGCATTTCTACAGAGATGTATTTAAGTATTATACGCCACGCTAAAAAATGCAATAAAAAGATATAATAAATAATATTTGCACCACAAAAACGAATTTAACGATATCTCTTTGGTGAAAATGTACCTAACCATCTACAACAGACTGTGGCAAAAAATTTACATACGTATAATTTTGAAAAAGTTTTTGGCTTAGTTTGATGTGTTTTACTTAGACTTTCCCTGTTTTACTTAATCTAAATTAATCATCCACTTTTTTCAGATTATCAAGCTACTGAAGTGTCCATGAAAAACTGCGGACATTATGAAAAATCTTTGAAAAGTTCTGGTAGTACCTAATTTAATTAATATTGACCTTAAACAATGATACTAACACTATTACATCTACAGTGCCGGATTAGTGATACAGGAAGAGTAGTAAATGCTACGAGCCCCGCGCCTTAAGGGGCCCACGATCTAACACCTACTATTTAGGTATATTTTACTATCTTTACTATCCTGAAAATCGTAAACTGAAAGAAGTAGATAGCGTAGATATAGATAGCGTCATCTCTAAAATTACCCAGATTGAATCCAGAAAAGTTTACTTGTAACAGTTTTGGTTTATTTACTACCCTCACGTTAGGCAAACTATGACTATGGGCCACCTGTCAGAATTTGCTACAGGCCCCGCGCTGGATAATCTGGCATCTATCGATAAAATTAACCACTCCACTTTACGTAGAAAGCTTAGAGAGCTTAGAGAAGAGTTTACTATTCAACTGACTAGCAAAGTGCAGGGGAGTAGCCTTCTCACATTAAGAGGAACTTATCTTCTATAAACAATTTCTTAGCTGATTGAAGAAGCAATCGAAATTTGTTTTAATTTGACCACTGTGTCATCATTGCACCAAATTCAATTTTTTTAAGGTGGTAGAACCAGTGAAGTCCGACCGGGGAAGTACCACCGCCACACCTATTTCTAGCGAGAAGCACTTCTTGCGTTTCGATAGAAGTGTGTGGTTGCCGGCACACTTTTGTATGAGGCGAACATAGTCCTCGGGAGTAGCAACGCATCTGTGATTGACTTCAGATGGAACCCATGTTCTGTATGAAGTTGATTACAGATATCGCAGGGCGGCAGTGGTCACTAACCATCAGGTGGATTGCATGCTCGTTTGCTACTTCAGTCAGATAAAAAAACCTGATTCAAGTCCAGCTAGTAAGTTGAAGTAATCATTTATAAAGTACATTTTGTTTGAGCGTAGATGTAAAACCTTGAAATATAAATGCTTAGATATTACAGGAAAAATCCGAGCCAAGCGAGAAACTTTAAGAGGTTTAAAAGAACCTGCTAATCAAGCAGCGAAAAAACAGATAGACAAACAAGGTAATGTAGCCAATAATTATTTTATTGATAATGCATTTGTAATCAAAAAGCAATTTAAATTTTTAAATCTGGAAGCTCAAATTGAATTGGTTTCAATAGAATGACAGACTAATTGTACCCCACGGTTTTACCCATGTTTAAATGAAGTCGGTTAAAAAATTAAAATTCTTGATGGATTGGATGAATTTTGATGATGAAAAGACTATTACCAAGATATAGATTATGAATTTATTTTATATTCAGCCTTTAAAGTAACTTCAGCAGTAGGTATTTGCGATTTCAGAAGTTGAAAGAAACTAATTTTGAATTTATACAAATTTCTATTTTTAACATGCCTACGAATAAGTAGAGTTGGGGTAGGTAATATCGGACATGGGGTAAAACCATAAAATTGAAACTGTAGGCTAATCTAGCCATCTTATGTCAAATTGACAACATCGTACATGTACATCATTTTCACGGAATGGTAGATGAAGTCACACATAAAAAGAAAATGGCTGACTTAAGTAAATAAAATTAATTGTACGGGTTTACCCCATATCCCATATTATCTCAACTAGAATTTTACGGCTTCAATTTCCCGTTATCTCTCTTTGCTACGTTGTGACAGAAATTTAACACTTTAAAGAATGGATTCATTTTTTTTTTAGTAAACATGACACTGAAGCAAAACCCACCAAAAAGTATTTTGGGAGAAATATCAATATTCGGATCGCCTTTCGATTTAGGCCAGCATATGCAACAAAATAAAGGTATATTTTTATTTAAATAAAAAGCAGTTTACAATCATTGACTCACACTAGTATTGACTCATGTGACTTGGGCGCCATGGACACACACAAAGACACATATACAAACACCAAGACCCATAACAAGAATCTAAATTGCCTGAAATCCACTGGGTATCAGACCGTTATGGTAACCGCTACCGTAAGCCACGCGGGTAGTCGGAATTTATAAATGTTCTATACACAGAAAATTAAACAACAAAAGATATTATACATATAAGTACAGTACAAATAACAACTTATTTCAAGGTGAAATTTCTTCCAGCAGTGTGCATTTGTAAGACATCTGTAGTAATTCAAAATCTATGCACATTATGAATTCAGCAATTCTTGCGTTGAAACGCAAGAATTGTTGGAGTTAAAAGGTATGGTTGCCATATTATATGAACCAATTGGTATACAGTCACCATCTTTGTTATAATCTGACGTTTGAATTTTGCCTTTTTATGCAATGTGCAAAATATAAATTATTTGTCATGTACTTTCTTTACCGATAAAGTTATTCTTATAATACGTGAAGAATTATACGAAATAAGGTCAATTTATATTTATGCATCTGCATTTATTAATTCCCGCTTGGCCAGTGCGGTGGACTATGGCCTAAACTCTCTCATTCTGAGAGAAAACCTGCGCCTAGCAGTGGGAGAACAATGGGTTGATGAGAGAAGATTTATTAAATATTTTTACTTAATAGGAAGAGCAGTACGGTCAACATCTAAACCTAGTGCAGCGGACGCTAAAAATAAAGATGAAGACAGTACTGAAAGAAACGAAGACGATGAAATATCTAATGAAGCGAGCGAGAGAGAAGATTCAGAAAATACTGTAGATGTAAATGAAGATGCTGAATTAATAACTCTTGAAAAAAATAGTGAAGAGTCAGACACGGAAGAAACAACACTAAGCCCTCTTTTAGACGATACAACGAAAAAAGAAAATGGCGATGAACTTTCTATTAAAGAAAGCGAGGAAGTTAGCAATAAAGACAGTTCTGAAACAAATAAACAATCTGAAGATAGTAGTAGTAGTAGTAAGTCTGACCATTATGAAGTACAACTGGAATCAAATGACGAAGAATCGCAAAATACTCAGGCCGATTCTAAAGACGAGTCCGGGATAAATGTGAAGACTGAAGAAGACGAAAATATTGATGAAGATACTACAGAAGACCCCAAAATAAACGAGAAAACTGAAGGAGATTCTACAGAAGACTCCAAAATAAGTGAGAAGACGCAGGAAGATAATAAAGAAGACCCCAAGATTAGTGAAAAGAGTGAAGGAGATAATGAAGAAGACACAAAGACAAGCGAGAAGACAGAAGATAAAGAAGATTCTAAAGTTAATGTAAATAGTGAAGAAAGTAGCGAGAGCCATTCAGAACACGTTTCAGAGGATAGTATCGAAATGGAAGATACAAAACCAACTAAAACTACGGAGACCCCAAAACAATCAGCGAACTACAAAAATACAAATGATTATGATTTGATGGAGGCTAATGAGGGAGGTAAAATCTTTTTGAAATTATATTGAAACTAACTTTTATTATACGATTTTTTGACAGCGGCACACGAGAGGTTATAATATATACTAGTCACCCGTAGCATCGGCCGAAATTCGACCGTAATTTAAATTAAAAAACTAAACTTCATATTGTCCAAATTAGTACGAATATTTCTCTAATTCAAATCAAATGTCATCTGACATTCTTGACGTTGTGTCTTTTCATAGTAAGACATTGAATGTTCTATTTCATTTACTAAGTACATATGTGTTTGTGACAAATGCAAGGCAGTGTGTGTAATGTGTTTTTAGTTGATTTTATGTATGAAAAATGCATTATTTGAAAAAAATATTAACATTCTGCACTCCTTCTCTACGTCCACTATAACCGTGCAAAATTTCATACTAATCCGTCCGCGGCATATTACTTAAAAATCCGTCACAAATTTTTGCTTCACGTATTAATGTAATAATTTTATTAATGTATGGAAAAATATCGTCTTTATGATTCCGTACACAAAGGATAAAAACAGGATCCTATTCTTAAGACTCCGCTATCCGTCTGTATGTATTTTGTCTTTTTTTATGCTTTTACCTAATGATAAGGCACACGGGCTACCTATTGGGAAGTAGTAACCGTCGCCTGTGGACATTCGCAACACCAGAGAAGGCGCCAATGCATCGCCGGCTTTGAAGAAGAGCTCTTTTCGCACCTTTCTTGAAGAACTCCATGTCATAGTGCTCCAGGAATACCTCAGGAGGTAGCTCATTCCACAACTTGCAGGTCCGTGGCAAAGACGAGCGTGCAAACCGATCCGTGGAGGACCGCCACGAATCCATTGTCATGTCTGTCTCCAAGCTGTATCTCACGAATCGTGATATCTAAGCTAGACAGTTGAAATTTTCACAGATGATATATTTTTGTTGCTGATATAACATCAAATAATAAAAACATACTAACATAAGTATTTATGGGAGCCATACAACAAACATTTCTTTTTATCGTATTTAAAGATAATTCTATGTGCGAGTTCAACTTTCACTTAGCTGGTTTTATCATTAACTAAGTTTTAGCCTTCGCGATCGGGAGGTCCGAGTTTAAAAAGGCACGCACCACTGATTTTTCTAAAATTATGTGCGTATTCGAAATTAATTATCACTGCTTTTCAGTGAAGGAAATCGTCGTGAGGAAACCTACAAACCCGAGAGTTCTTTGAAAAAAAGAAGTTCTCGAAGGTGTGTGAACTCCACCAATTCGCACTTGGCCAGCGCGATGGACTATGGCCTATATCTCATTCTGAGAGACGATCCGTGCCCAGTAGTAGGACAATAATGGGTTGACGATGATATATTATTAAAAAAAAACATGCGTGCGTACAAAGTACACATGTCAGAAGTGAAACTTCTTTGGCGAACTAATTTATAAATCTTGTTTATATTTATACAAATCTAAAACTTTAAATTTCCAAGATTAAGAGGAAGGGAAAAAGGCGTGATACGACGTTCGCTCTGTCTCACTTTTTCTCTCAATCTTTCTCACTCGCTTGCTCCCTACTCTCACTCCATGGCTAGTTGCTCATGCTACGTTCGCCCTGTCTTACTCTCTCTCAATCGGTCTCGATCACTCTCTCTCTCTTTTCCGACACTTTCGTTGCATACCGGCGTGACGTTTCATCTGTAAAAATTTTACCCTCATGCGACTAAAGAAGTTTCACTTCAAAAAAATCCACGTGTATAAATCGCACGATTTAAATTTCAGTTAATTTCGAAGAATACGACAAAGAGTGCCCAACTGAATGTCCAGCTGCCGAAGTGATGCTGTGCGGACGATGCAAAGATGGCGTTTATAGAACTTTCATGAGTATATGTCACTTGAGAATGTTTAACTGCAAGCATCCAGATGAGAGTAAGTTATAACATAATGCTTTCTACACTCATAGCCCCACACTAGGATTTTCTTCTGTGTCAATGGTGCAATGTACTTTTTGAAGTGAAACTTCTTTATCGGGATTGGAAAAAAATTTAGTGTAATATTTTTTCGTTACGCGCTATCTTTTTCTGTTACGCGCCATCTTTTTCTTATCCCTACCACGCGTGATATTAGATAGATTATTATAGATTAGATTATTAGATCAAGTTTAATAAAAGCCTTTTAATAAACTTTATCTAATTTAACTTTATTTAACCAATTTCTGTAAAGTTGCATATAGTAAATTATTTTTTGAAAAATAACGTCAAAAAGAAGTATCACTTCTTACGAGTGTACGCTAGTACACGCACACATTTTTTTTATTTTCTTTGTTATCTGACTGAAGTAGCAAACGAGCATGCAGTCCACCTTATGGTAAGTGGCCATTGCCGCTCATGGACATACTCAACTTCATACAGAACATGGGTTCTATCTGAAGTCGTCCACAGACGCGTTGCTACTCCCGAGGACTATGTTGGTCGCCTCATGTAAAAGTGTGCCGGCAACGACCTTTCAATCGAAACGCAAGAAATGCATCACGCTAGAAATAAGTGTGGCGGTGGTACTACACTGGTTCTACCACCTTCAAAACCTGTTACTGCTCTAAAAACAAATACTAATCCCTACATATTTAATGATTAACAGAAGTCGAGCTGGTAACGCGCTACCCATGCATACTCTCCGCACCGTACCTTAACGAAGCACCGTCCCCACGAGGCAGGGTGTCACAACCGGGTGACAAAGACCTGGTGTTGCAATACATTAGGTGCAGGGAAAAGAGCCTTGGAAAAAATGGTAATGGTAATTTTGTTACCCTATTTTAATGGTTGATTTGTGATTATGAGTACTTTAAATGGAATCACTACATAGTATAAAACTATGTCCGTTCTCGCTGTCTGTACCTATGTATGCTTAGATCTTTAAAACTACGCAACGGCGTTTCATGCAGTTTTTTTAATAGATAGAGGGATTCAAGAGGAAGGTTTTTACGTATAATACATGTATAATATAGTAGAAGAACACTGATAATTTTAGATTTTTGACTCTTATTCGGAACGATGTTTCCCGGTTCGAGTAGTTAAATGATAAATTGTAGAGAATTTTTACTGTGTAATAAAAAGAGCCCATCTTGATTAGATGATCTTAATGATTTTACTAATCTGAGAAACAATTTCTATGCTTCTAATAATAACATAAGTAAATATAGTCTAGGTCTGTTTTTAGCACGCTTTTATTAGCTTGGGTTGTATCTATGTATGTAACTGAATCTTTGAGCTCAATTTTTACCGTTTCCCAGAATTCTGATTAATATGAAACTTCGCACGCGTATCAAGGACAGATGACAAGGCTGTAATATTAAAAAAAAAAATTTAGTTTGTCTAAATTTATTTTCTAAAAGGTCTTCTTATGTTAAAACTATTGTAGATTTTTTTATACGTAATTTTGATCTTTGATTGGAAAGTATAAGTGATCGACTTCCGATAGAATTCCTGTTCTATTTGAGTTGCTTACAATGCTTATAAGCGGCAGTGACCATTTACTTACATCAGGTAGACTGCATGCAGTGCCAGATTTGCCACATAGCAAGATTAGCAAATGCTACGGCCCTGCGACTTGAGGGGCTTCGCGGTTCAACACCTACTATTTGTTGTTTTAATTAATATTCACTCAATACAAACTATGGGCTATGTGCGTATTAGAAAATATTTATCACTGCTTTTCAGTGACGGAAAACATCGTGAGGGACCCTACACACCCGAGAGTTCTCTAAGAAAAAACTTCTCGGAAGTGTGTGAAGTCCACCAATTCGCACTTGGCCAGCACGGTGGCTATGGCCTAAACCTCTATCATTTTTAGAGAAGACCCGTGCCCAACAGTGGGACAATAATGGGTTGTACCCCATGGGCCACCTGAATGTGCTACGGGTCCCGCCCTGGATAATCCGGCACTGACTGCATGCTCGTTTGCTATTTCAATGGGATGAAGAAATCTTAAGTTATTGTACCGGTCGATCAAGTGTTCAAACATTTTGAGTGTTTTATTAATTTTTAATGTTCTTATTCGTTGTATATTACAACTATAACTTAGAAATTTAAATGTAAAAAAAATAATGTTGCTAATAGTACAAATAAGTATGAGATCAATGAATTTAATTAGGTATTTAATTAGACTATACCATCCATCCATCCATCAGCCTTTTGATGTCCACTGCTGAACATAGGCCTCCCCTAAATGGCACCACTCCAACCGGTCCTGTGCCCTCTGAATCCAACGGTTTCCCGCTGTCTTCTTCAGGTCATCGGTTATTAGATTATACAATTTAACCAAATGTTTTATATTTACAGATGATCAAGAATGTTCTCTTGGGACTAAAATTTGAATAAAATAGCACCTTATTAAATACTTAATAAAGTTATTTACAATAATCAAGTTTTTTTTATTCCAAAGTCGAAAATGTAAATGTAGTACGATTTAGTTCTAATTATCTACGTTAACAAATAAAAATAAAAAGTAAAATTTTAATTATAAGCTCGTGATAATATAAATATGAGTAGTAGTCAATAAGCTTCTTCGAACTGTCGCTGTTTACGTTTGTGCATATTTAAATTGTTAAGAAAATTGCATGTTTACATTTTCGTTTCCGACTATAAAATAAACGGAATAAAAATAATCAATATTTTTTTTACAATATCATTTTTAGAAGTCTCAGACAAAACATAACAGTTTTGTCGATCGTGTGCGTCTTTTTACTATTGAATGTGCTGTTGTTGTATTTTCGTCATTAAAATAATTTTACTACTTTCTCTCTACCCCGGGAAAACCAGTTCGTTGACGTTATCGTTTTTCAATAGTTTGAGTGGCTGCTATACTTCCAAAAAGGCATTGCTTTGTCTGCTTTATAAGCATTAATATACAAGTCTATGGTTTACTGTGGATTTTTAAACGATTTTGTGATAAAGGATTAGATAAAGAAAAACTACTACAACTTTACAAGTTTTGTTATGTTTTTATGAAGTCCTGCATAGCCGGTAAGTGTGTTCCATCAACGTTCTAATTTTGAATATGTTTTTTGTTTTTAAAACTTGATATCAATACTGGCTTCCACGTGTTTATTCCCGCCAAGCAAAATTAGTTGAATTGAAATTGTATGTTGCAATTCATATAGGCCTTAATATATAATTTTAATCATTGTGTTCTCACATATATAAGACTGAATCACAGTGAAGTGTTAACTGGATTAATAAAAGCTCAAAAGTTTTACGACAATAAAAGTTTGAAACAAGTTCGTAGCTGCTTATTTATGATACTAGTACATACTAGGTTATTCCCGCAGTTTTGCCCGTTGGTTACGTCTATCTTTGCTATAATCTAAATTACTAGCCCACTAAGCCAAGTAGAATATTGTCAAACGTGACGTCACTCGCATACGAAGGTCGCATAAGGACTACAAAAAAATAGCAATATTTTTTGTGAATTTTTGATTTATATCGGAAATGTAAATTTTATTTTTTTACACTACCACCGGATCGGAACACGACCTCAACTGAGAAGATCCGGCAATTAACTCAGTATGTTTTTTCTTTGTATATAATTTTTTTTATTTGCCATTGTATTTACATTTAATTATTATGCTATAGGCACAAACGGTACTAGAGCCAAGGGGGGGCATGAGATGGGACCGAGAGATGGGTCACATTCCTCCCATTAGTCTACTTCACTTAGGCAGCTAGTAACATAGGTCATAACAGTGGCATCGCTAGGCGTGGGCGCAGTGGGCCATCGCCTACAGCCTCGCGTTTAAAGGGGCCACGTGAGACCTCTAGAGGAGGAGGTGGATTCATTTTCAAGGCACCATCCAAAGGAATCAAGCAATGTTTTCACTATCATAAGTGAGATCACTGGATCTTGGGAAACAGACGCGGTGTAAGGCATGTATAATATAGTAGAAGAACACTGAGTATCAACGTGAATACATAGAAGTAGTAAAACTACTGTAAAAAAGTAACAATAAAAATATTGATGATAAATTGAGAGCTACACGTCACATTATCTATAAAGTAATTTTTTTTTTATTTTCTATAAGATAGAAGTGGCAAACGAGCACGCAGTCCACCTGATGGTAAGTGGTCACTGCCATATGGACATCTGTAAGCAACTTCATACAGAACATGGGTTCTGTCTGAAGTGAATCAGCAATGTGCTGCAACTCCCGAGGACTAAGATAGTCACCTCATATTAAAGAGTGGCAAGCACACCCTTCCATAGAAACGCAAGGACTGCTTCACGCTAGAAATAGGTGCGGTTGTACCATTCTGGTCGAACCATCATACTACCACCTTAAAAAATTTAATCTTATCTCCATTTCAGAAACATGGATCAACCCAGCAAATATGTGTTATCATTAGACTCCTTAGACCTGAGCTGTCTACCTACCTATCAGTCCAGACTTACCGGCAACACCACTTCGTTGTGGTCAGCAAGTAATCTGAATGGTGCAAATGATTACTTCCAATTTGAAATCAAGCCGAAGACAGAAGAACAGGCATCAGATATGGATGAAAGTATTGATGGTATGAGATTTGGTATTTTAATCTAGGTTTTGGAACGAAGTTCCTTATCGCGCGTTGTGAAAGGGGGCTAGACGGAAAAAAATCTTACGAAAAGTTGTCACGACACTTTTGGTATAGTAAGCTACTGTAAGCTGTGCGACCTGCGCATGTTTCTCTGTCTGTCTCTTTCTCTCTCTCTTATAGAAAGCAAGCCAGATATTTTCATTTCTATTTCGCATTGAACAGTGTGGTGTCGCGACGATTATTTTTGTTGAGTGTATACAGTTTTTCTCGCAAATAATAAAAAATAATAGTAATAATGAATCCTCAGTGTTTATTATTTAAAATTTTATTATAATTCCTTCACTAATTAATCGAAAGGAACTTCGTTCCATCCGGGTGTCCCTTGACACCTCTCAAGTTTTTTGTGTTTATAACACTGTAAAATAAGACACCAGAAAAATATTTTTATCCAACATTTTATTCTCAATTCTTTTCCAATAATGACAGCTCTGCCACGTCAATCATCGCACCTCTCCTCTCCTCACCCCCTCGCCTCACCGCACCTCCTTCATCACCACACCACCTCCTTTGTCATTGCACCACGTCGCATTAAAGCATCTCATCACTGTTGCGTTACATGTTATAAGGTAGCAAATGAGCATGCAGTTATACTGAATTACTGATGTCCATGGGTGACTGTAACTTTATAATATGAAAGTAGCAAATGAAATTGAATGAATTTTATAACATGAAAATGACGTCTGTAATCAACTTCATACAGAACATGGGTTCCATCTGACGTCAATCACAGATGCGTTGCTACTCCCGAGGACTATGATGGTCGCCTCATGTGAAAGAGTGCTGGCTACCACAACCTTCTATCGAAATGCAAGAAATGCTTCACTAGAAATAGGTGTGGCGGTGGTACTTTCCCTGGTCGAACTACACTGGTTCTACCGACTTGCCTTATATGTTACTAAGTAGCAATGAGCATGCATTCCACCTGATGGACAGTGGCCACTCCCGCTCATGGACATACTGATGTCAATTGAATGACTTTTATAATATGAAAGCAGCATGCAATCTGACGGCAACTGTAAGCAACTTTATAATACGAAAATATGAAACTAGGAACAACTAGTTGAACTAGGAAGGTACCACATCCACAATTATATATATATTTTTTATCTAACCGAAGCAGCAAACGAGCATGCAGTCCACCTGATGGTAAGTGGTCACTGCCGACAATGGACGTCTGTAATCAACTTCATACTGAACATGGGTTCCATCTGAAGTCAATCACAGATGCGTTGCTACTCCCGAGGACTATGATGGTCGCCTCATATAAAAGTGTGCCGGCATCCTCCCCCTTCCATCTCGCGCAAGAAATGCTTCACGGTAGAAATAGACGTGGCGGTGGTACTTCCCCGGTCGAACTACGCTGGTTCTACCACTTTCAAATTATATCTGTATGGCTACTGGCTCATTGTTATATGAGCCAGTAGCCATACACTTCAACCAATTTTGTCTCGGGAGTACCAATTCATTTGACTTCAGAAGTTCAGATGACACCTCTGTTCTATAAAATTGCCTACAGATGTCGCAGGGCGGCAGTGACCACTTACCATCAGCTGGACTGCATGTAGCTATTGGATAAAAAAATCGGAATTTTTTAAATAGGATTGTAAGATAAACTTAGTATATAAGAAACTTGTGTTTAAAGATCTCAATTGTAATTCATTCAATATAGGTTGATTTTGTGTTGTAATAAATTTTAACTTATAAAAATAATTATAGTAAGACACTCAAAAATCAAGTCGATTACACCCGTAAGAGAGGTATCTCTTAGCATTAATTTATTATACATGCTTATTAGAGATGGCATTAATAGTTGAAAATATTAGTTGACATTTTTATTAAAGTTGGAAAATGTTCCCTAAAGCTTACGAGTTACAGTCGAAATCTTAACGCAGTACTTACATAGTTTTAAAATTATTGAGTTGATATCTTTATTCAATATTGATGATATTGCTTAACGAATAATATGGTTGTTTTAAATTACTAGTTAAATTTATTGGTTGATGGTTATATTCATCATCTCTAATGCTTATTATGTATATAGTAGTGTATATCTTGTTGGTGTGACAAATAAAATAAAGAAATAGGGGCTTCGAATAAAAAAGCACTTAAGTTAAATTTCGTAAATTCCATTTCAGATTCATTATCAACAACCTGTTATATTTGTAACCTGAAAGTGCCAATTGCGTACTTAACTGACCATGAAAGCAGCTTGAAGCATCAGGCATATGTCAAAATAGCCGATGTTGTTCTCAATAGAGCAAGACAACATATGTTCAAGCGAGAAAACAGATGCTATGTACGGAAGATTGATTCTATGTACTTCTGTGGTCCTTGTGTTACCGTTGTCCAAGCAACTGATAAAGAAAATCACGAGAAATCAAAACTACACAAGCGGTCGTTGTCATTAGATAGACTATTATACGAGCTAGTCTCGTTATATACCGATGATGACAATTTTGAAGTAACACATAACGATCTGCTCCGAACTGACTCAAAAATTGATGATAACGGCAACGATGTTAATAGTGAAGTTGATAGAAATTTCGAAAATACAGTCCTCATTAGTGATGTTGAGGCTTCTTTGAATAAACATGAGACTGAGAAACGAAAAGAAAGAAAAGTGAATAAAGACGAGCACATAAAAGTAACCCCAGTACTTGATATGGTAACGATAGAAACGTTAGACGGACACGAAATAAATATATCAGAAGACAATTTCCACGGGTTCATGCGAATCGAAAGCCATCATTTACAGTGTAAATTGTGCAAAATGATTGTCAAAAATGAGGAAGAACATAAAACCTCTAAGCAGCATGTGAATAGGATTCTCAAGCCATTCAAAGACAAGCATTGCATTAGAATTGTAAGTCCAGTTATTTTAATACTAGGTTTTTTTTATAATTTAACCTAACGATAAGGCAGACGGGCTATCTGATGGAAAGTAGCCACCGTCGCCTATGGACATTCGCAACACCAGAGTTATTCCCGCTTCTCCCCCACCTTAGTCACGTCAACCAAGGTAATAGCTATCCTGTGTTAGTCTAGGTCATGAACAATGTCGTCGTCAAGAGCGAGAGGTCGTGGAAAGCTATGAAATCCTTCTGCGAGGAAGTCATCTCGCAGAAGGCTGCGGAGAGGGAACGAGAGAAAACCTCAGACCTCCCTATCCGCAGCCGGAAAACCGGGCGTAGGGGAAGAGTTCCTCACGCCCTTCTCCTACCCCCATAACGGAGGCTTTGGTGCAGGATACGGGGGTATCCTGTACCAAATTGACATGCCTCGAGGTGGCGCGCGCGGTGTTCCCGCGGGCACCTCAAGACGGAGGGATGGAGAAACACCAGCTCCATCCCTACAAGAGACGGGCCCTGCTGAGGGCAGACGCCGTTGGGACCGCGGACGACTACTATTAGCTTACCCGCTGCCCCGGCAAAGGGTGTACAGAGGAACAACGTGGGGTTTTAGCCGGTAGGAGTCCGGCATATCCTCTCAGCTGCCCCCGCGCAAGAGGAACCCATGATGGGTTTCCCCACGAAAAAAAAAAAAAGGTCATGAACAATGTGTGTGCATGAAAATTTCGCATGAGTGTGCATGAAAATTTGAGTGAGATCTGACCATCATAGTCCTTGGGAGTAACAATGCATCTGTGATTGACTTCAGATAAAATGGGTTATAACCTTTGAACATGGCTGTTCAATATGAAGTTGATTACAGAGGTCGCAGGGCGGCAGTGCCCATTTACCATCATAAATTGATAAGATTTCCATGTTGAGGTTGTGTTCCGATCCGGTGGTAGTGTAAAAAAAAATGTGTAACTGACAATTCGTAAGTGCCCCGGAGGGCTATACAAAATAAAGACATTTTATTTCATTATAATAGCACAGAGGCATGCAGCGCTACTGATGGTGAGTGGCCACTGTCGCTCATGGACATCTGTAATCAACCTTATATAAAATCCGTCTTATGTAACGTTGGTCGCAGGTACCTTTCAACTGTACCATTACCTGTAGTTCCGGGATCAGAATAGGGCTACGGTATCCCCTGCCTGTCGTAAGAGGCAACTAAAAGGAGTTTCCGGGATTGCGGGCGGCTAGAGTGGGAGCTCGAACCGTCCGAACCGAAATTTGATTTGTTTAAATTTTTATGTAATACATACATTCTCTTTTTATAGTTGGATAACTCATGGAGTCACTGCGTTATTTGTAATGAAATAATTGAAAACTCAGACGTCCACGCACTTTGCAACGAAATGCACGAAAAGTTGCTCCAAAAAGCACTGGTCGTATATAAAGCTCCGCCTAATAAGTTTAATATACTGATAGAAGACAATACAAACCCACAAACTACTGCTTTAGACAGCTCCGAATATTTCTGTTCAGCTTGCAATATAGGAATGCACATAAATAATCTAGAGTCACATACGAATGGAACTAAACATGCTATGAATATGAAATCGGATTTACATTACGTTATGAAGCAAGTAGATGGTGTTGAGGACTTAATTTGCAGAGTATGCTATGTACATGTACCAGATAGTCCAAAAGATGTTGAAAATCATGTTAAAACTCCTGACCATGCTAACAATTTGAGAGAGTTCCTAACTAATAACTATGTTAAGGTGCAGAAAAATGAATTTTACTGTAAGCCCTGTGATACGAAGATACCGAAAAAGAATCAGTTCTATCACATAGAGAAATTAAGCCATGCGAACAATTTAACGGCTTTCGAAGCAAGCTTAGAAGCAGCAAGCTCGAGTAATGATACAAAAGAAGAATCCAAATCTCCTGAAACTGAGAAAACTACTGAGAAACTAAACTCATTTTATTGTCATGTTTGCAATGTGAATATACCTAACAATCCCAGCAATATACAATCTCATAACGACGGGAATAAGCATAGGAAAAATATTGCAAATGTTATGACAGAGATAGAAAGTGCCATAGAAAGAGTAGCGCCATCTCACGTTCCTTATCAAATGGAACCGACGCCAAATGAAAAAGAACTGATATGCAAACCATGCAACGTCGTTGTTCCAAATAGAGAAGGAAATATTATCGAGCATGTCAATGGATCGAAACATAAGAATAATGAGAAAAAGGTTTTTGAAGACAATCGTATTGAGCTCAAAGGCGATTATTATTACTGTAATGTTTGCTACATCTTCATTTCAAATGAACATCAGTACATTCACATAAATCTACCGATACATAAAACACTGCTAAATAATTTAGCACTAAAGCAAGAAAGTACTACAAATACACACAAAGTTCTTCCAAAAGTAGAAACAAATAACGTTACAGACACAGAAAACTCAGAGGTGACTGAGAAGGTTTTACTCAAAAATATATCTGCTAGTCTGTATTCAGTTTTAAAACATCATTTTGCTGAAACAGACGACCCAGATATCGTCAACTGTAGAGTCTGCTTCATTAACATTAACCATACACCAGCAGACATTTTGAATCACGCAAACGACAAAGTTCATATGGACGGTTATAAAGATCTGATGTCACGTAATTTGATCTTTGAAAGCGACGGGTCTGTTGCTTTCTGTGGGATTTGCAAGTGCTTAGTGCCCGGCAAAGGCGAGTTCCACCACGTCTTTGGCTCGAGGCATGCTGATAATTTCGTTAAAGTTATAACTAATGAAAATTGCGATATTTGCAACATAGCAACTGACATGACAGAACACATAACCACACCGGAACATATAATCAAATTGAAACAAACTCAGACAGTTTTGAATCACTGTGAGAAATGTAATGCGTTGATAATAAAAAATGAGACTAATTTCGCTCAGCACTGCGTGCATTGCGAACTGATGTTGAAACATAATTTGGTTGTGAAGGATAAGATTTGCTTTTGCATCATCTGCGATTTGTATTTCGCTAGGAATTTAATGGAAGAACATACACAAAGTAAACACCATATGCTGCTATTTAATATGATTACGTAAATTATAAAGAGGACAAACGACGCACAAAAAAAACCGCATCCAAATCGGTTCACCCGTTTCGGAGCTACGTGTCCATAGAGAGACACACACAAACAGACTTACCAGTCAAACTCATAACGCCCCTCTTTTTTGGGGGTTAAAAAAAATATCACAGGTAGTCATAATGAATGACAGAGATGAAGACTTAGAATAGGCTATTTGACAATGCGAAAAATTAAGTGTCAATTACTGTTATCAGTATATATTATGAGTTTAAGAATGGTTATTTATTAACATAAGTTGAAAATAATAATTAAATTTATTTAAAAATCCTTATATAAAAATGCATTTTTTTAAACGTATGTCACGTGACACAAAATGCTCCTGATTGGGCGGGTTTATGATGACGTCACTTGCTTGTAAACTTTCGTTTTCTTGTTTACAACAAATGTATGTGGCCGATATGAGCCACAGATGACAATACAGGCAAGTGACGTTACCAACCCGCCATATTGTCAAAGTAGCGTTTTTGCGCGCTATTTAAATATTGAATTTTTAATTTGATATTTTTCAGCAAATATGTACCAAAATTAAAAAAAAAAACAACTTTACTGGGGTCCTTAAGCTCTGCTAGATAATATAAAATGGATTTTAAAAACCTGTCAAATAGCCTATTACGAATCGAATATTAATATTCGAATCGAACGTCGATTCGAATATTAATATTCGATTGGCGCAAATATAATAATCAGAACGAATTATTCAAAGTTGGAATTATTGCCACACGAGTTTAAGTTTCCTGTCGTATGTTAGACACTCATTTTTTATGTTTGTGATATTTAATTAACTGTATAGTTTTTGAAGTGAAACTTCTTTATCGGGGTTGGAAAAGTGAAACTTCTTTATCGGGGTTGGAAAAAAAATTAGTGTAACATTTTTCCGTTACGCGCCATCTTTTTCTTATCCCTATCACGCGTGATATTAGATAGATTATTATAGATTAGATTATTAGATAAAGTTTAATAAAAGCCTTTTATTAAACTTTATCTAATTTAACTTTATTGAACCAATTTCTGTAAAGTTGCATATAGTAAATTATTTTTTGAAAAATAACGTCATAAAGAAGTTTCACTTCTTACGAGTGTACGCTAGTACAAGCACACATTTTTTGTTAAACAAGGACTTTAGTTTATCGGTGCTTCTTTTTGAGACATATTGTAGAGAAAATCTCCTTATTCGCGGTTTTATTCCGCCCATATATCGCGAATACAGAAACCGTATATGACCAGCAGTACTCAAAGAAAGCTAACTCGCAAACGCAAAGCGCCGATTTACTTGTACCGATTATATCCGCGAATAAAGAATATTTTTGCCGCGATTACAAGAACCCCACGTGGCGCAGCGGTTACCATACCGGTCTGACACGCAATGGGTCCTGGGTTCGATTCCCGGCCAGACCGGCATTTGAATGATGAGTTTAGATTCCTGTTCTGGGTCTGGGTGTTTGTGTATTCGTCTTGTGTGGGTCCATGGTACCCACGACACAGGAGAAAATCCTAGTGTGGGGCTATGACTGTAGAAAGCGTGTTTTTTTAATGGTCACAATTTTTAACCGCGAATACGGAAACCGCGAATAAGGAGCTTTTGCTGTACATGTCACAATGTGATTGTTATAATGTATTTTTATGTCTGTACTCGTAATTTTGTTTACGCATAAGCAATTTTTTCCTGACTGTGTCAGAAGTAGGGTAGTTTGTTGAAGTGAAACTTCTTTATCGGGGTTGGAAAAAAATTTAGTGTAACATTTTTTCGTTACGCGCCATCTTTTTCTGTTACGCGCCATCTTTTTCTTATCCCTACCACGCGTGATATTAGATAGATTATTATAGATTAGATTATTAGATAAAGTTTAATAAAAGCCTTTTTAAACTTTATCTAATTTAACTTTATTTAACCAATTTCTGTAAAGTTGCATATAGTAAATTATTTTTTGAAAAATAACGTCATAAAGAAGTTTCACTTCTTACGAGTGTACGCTAGTACACGCACACATTTTTTTATTGTTACCGTTCTAAATAGTCACTAAGTTTTTTATGTTATGTTGGGTATACAAATATTATAATATTGATTATTAACAATCTATAACTTAGTTTTATCTGGTTAGCCAGGGAGGTACTACCGTCATACATTAGAAGTTTTAATAATGAAGCAGGTTGCGTTTTGATGGAAGAGTGTGGTTGCTGGCTCACTTGAGGCGACCATCTTGTTCTCTCGAGTATCACCCATCTACGATTGAGGTAGATAGAATCCCTTCTTAAATGATACTAGCTTATGAGGCAACTATTTTAGTCCTCGGGAGTAGTAACCCGTCTACGATTAAGGTAGATAGAACCCCTTTTTGAAGTGAAACTTCTTTAGGCGCATGAGGGTAAAAATTTTACAGATGAAACGTCACGCCGGTATGCAACGGAAGTGTCGGAAAAGAGAGAGAGAGTGATCGAGACCGATTGAGAGAGAGTAAGACAGGGCGAACGTAGCATGAGCAACTAGCCGTGGAGTGAGAGTAGGGAGCAAGCGAGTGAGAAAGATTGAGAGAAAAAGTGAGACAGAGCGAACGTCGTATCACGCCTTTTTCCCTTCCTCTTAATCTTGGAAATTTAAAGTTTTAGATTTGTATAAATTTAAACAAGATTTATAAATTAGTTCGCCAAAGAAGTTTCACTTCTGACATGTGTACTTTGTACGCACGCATGTTTTTTTATGTTATGTTGGGTATACAAATACTTATTATAATATTGATTATTAACAATCCATAACTTAGTTTTATCTGGTTAGCCAGGGAGGTAGTACCGTCATCCATTAGAAGTTTTAATAATGAAGCAGGTTGCGTTTCGATGGAAGAGTGTGGTTGCTGGCTCACTTATGAGGCGACCATCTTAGTTCTCTCGAGTAGCATCCATCTACGATTGAGGTAGATAGAATCCCTTCTTAAATGATACTAGCTTATGAGGCAACCATTTTAGTCCTCGGGAGTAGCAACCCATCTACGATTATGGTAGAAAGAACCCCTTTTTTTGCTGTTAGGGGCTGTCCATTAATCATGTGAGGCTCGAAAGGGGGGAGGAGGGATCCATAAAAATCACGAAATGTCACAAGGGGGGAGGGGGGTAAAGTAATATATCACGTGTACTTAATTTTTCGGCAAGCGCGCAATACTCACCCGAAAAGCGGCGTTACATGTATTTATTTTTAGTCAAACGCATACAAAATCGAATTAAATATATGTCAGTCAAAAATAAACTGCAACCTTTCTGTCTGCCTCTGAACGTTATTGTAATAGTAATTAATTTTCTATAAAAAAATTTGATGATACTTATACCAGTATTTTTTTATAAATAAAAAAATTGAGTCTTTGTAGGTACGAAAAACTACACGTGATATAGGGGGAGGGGGGAGGGATAGTCTTAAACCTCACCACGTATCACCAAGGGGGAGGGGGGGGGGGGGTCAAAAAATGCCAAAAAAACATCACGTGATTAATGGATGGCCCCCTACCGCGGCCTGCCATGTGTTAATTCTGGTCTAAAACTACTTGTGCCAAATTTAACAAACAAGAATAACAAAGGACTATACATCCTCACAAACTTTCAAATCTATATATAAATAAATGTTTGTCCTTTAAAGAATCGACAACTATGCATTTGATTTTGTGATGATCTTTAGCAAAGTTGTTATGAGCTCACGAAGTTATGTTTTTTGAATTTATACTTCTATATATATAGGCGCGTTATGAAACAATGTTGAGAGTGTAATTTTAAGATTCGTCACACAAAAGTCACAGTATGAAGTTGAGATGAAAATAAAAATGAAAAATAGGGTAGGAAGACAAAGGACAACAGTTTGAAAGAGAAGTAAGAAATACAGTCCTTTGTCTCTCTCACAATTGTGCGAGAAGAAAGAGATAGAGAACTCGCCGCAGTCTCTCTCGTTTTAAGCAAAGGATTGTTGGAAGCTTGGGTTCCTTGCTCTGGTTACCTTTAGGGAGCTTTCAAGTGTTACGTAATACAATTTTTAGAGATTTTAGAACCCCCAAATGCAACGCACGGTAACGTTTTGCAGCGCACCTTTCTCCCTACCTACAGCAGGCAGCAAGTCGCTGTGGCCGTATCTATACTAATATTATAAGAGAAAAACGTTGTATTTTTGTATGTTTGTCATGAATTAACTTAAAAACTACTGAACCGATTTTAAAAATCCTTTCTTCATTACAATGCTACATTATCCCTGAGCAACATAGGCTATTTTTATTACTAGAATATACAAGGCGTCTTTGCTAAAACTTGAGTAATGTGATTCAAAGTGTCAAAAATTTTGTTAAAAATTTTTTCATTGCAAACACTGTAATACCTATTGATAATAGAATAAAATGTCCAGAAGTAGTGCTCAAATAGATTACATTATAGTCTGCGCGGATGAAGTCGCGTCGATTCTGCTAGTTTTACCTAAATAAACCGTTTTATACCCTCCCCCCCCCCCCCGATAAGACCCCCTCTAATTACGTCACGTAATACTTGAACGCTCCTTCACAATTCTACTACCTTTATTAAACTTTATGCTTTTGACCAATTTAAGGTATATTAATTCACATGTTGTTTTGTAATACGACTCTTCAGTGACTGATTCCAATAGAAAAAAATACAAGACGAAGTATTTTTAATTAACTTTATATTAATCATGTGATCATTGTCATTAAATCTTAAGATATCAATGTATTTTTTGTATCTTTATTATTTTATCTTCTTTTCCACTTTGTGATATTAGATATGTAATTTGTTTTAAAATAAAGTATTTTTGGAATTATGATTGTTTTATTTTTAATATTTTAATGATCATGGTCAATTAATGAAATGAATAAAATGTCTTTATTTTGTATCGGCCTATGGGGGCACTTACAAATTGTCAGTTACATTTTTTTTCTTACACTACCACCGGATCGGAATACAACCTCAACTGAGAAGATCCAGCAAGAAACTCAGCGGGTTTGTCTTTTCTATTATTTATATCCATTTTTTTTAATATAATTACAGTCATGTTTTTCTTTTTTACATGGCAATGAAAATTAGCTCCAGTATCTTGCCTTACAGTTCAGTAAAAGAGAGCCCTGTTAACTTAATCTTAACATAATAAATGTAACTACGTACAACTTTGCCATAAACTGTGTTAATTAATCAAAATAGAATCTATCTATGCATAGGCACTTTTAGTTCCATCTTTTTCCACTAGATGTCACTATCCAGTCTAGATAGGCATCACCGTTTTCAAAGCTCATTGCGTTGTATACTTTCGTCGTGAACGAACGTACGGGCTCCGAAAACATAGAATCAATAATTTCATGTCATTTATTTAGTATATTATTATTTATCTATGTCAGTTATGTTTGGTGGCGGCCGGAGGTCGCAGGGAAACTCAAAATCATTCTTAACATTTAATTATACTAAAATATTAACTACATTTTAACTTAAAACTAAAGGGGTGAGACCGAGTCGATGTTAGAGCTCGGAATGCCGTCGATTCTCACGATATGTGGGAACGTTCGAGGTGCTGCGTCAGCTCCTCGGGTTGCTGGCTGGATCGCGATGCACTAGGGCTGTGCATCAGCGTTAGGGTTATGTAACATGTCATATTTCTTATGTTTATGTGTGTCGCAAGGACAGGCCAGATGTAAACAGATGGCGTCATGGCCGCACGTGCACCGGTTTATATCCAATGATCGTTTGATCTACCGGTTTCTATTATTTTTGCTTCTTTAAGGGGGGTCTGAGGACTATCATAAGCGCATTCGAAGATGCTGCAACAGGTGATCGCGGCCATTGGTCAGGGCTACGACATCAGTCCAGTTATCCGCGGCGGTATTGCTGACATATCCAACCATCTGGGGTAGCATGCCGCCGCAAACTGTGGAATGTCCGCGGAAAAACGGATTGAAGGTAAAAGCCTAAAAGGTCACCGCGTTATTTAGCCAGATTAATTCTCCCATGTCTCATGTCCTACAATGTATTCCAAATCCAAATTTTAACAAAATAAAATGGGACTACCTTTTTTATAATATAAGATGTAGGTAGCATACTAGCATGCGGTCCACTTGATGGTTAGTGGTCTCCGCCGCCGATGGACAACATCTTTATGCAACTTCATACAGGGGTCAATCTGAAATCAATCATAGATGCGTTGCTACTCCTGAGAATATAAAAGTGTACCGGCAACCACACCCTGGCACACACTTGCCGGCACACTTTTAACCAAGCACAATTTTATACACTTGTCCATGTCATGGATGTAGCTAGCGGGGAGGGCTTTAGGTGTTAAACCCAAAAAGTTAAAAACATGCATGGGCTTTAGGTGCTAAACCCAAAATGAGTTTTAATATTAACATGCATAAAATTAAAATATGAACTATTACTCAACAATATAAGGATTGTATTGGCTCTCATGAACTGCTATCATTAATTATATATTCTCTCAAGGTATATAAAATAGTTACCATCACCACACTTATTTTTTTGAACCCCTCCCCCCAAAATTATAATTTACATAGATTAAATAACATTAGGCTGATAAAACAAGAATCCAAGGCACGGAAACGAGTTATAAAAAAGATTCTTCGATATGTTGTCACTGTCAAATTGACAATTCGTTTTGTTGTATTTCTTGCACGCAGTGTAGATTTGTTTATTTTTTGCGTAGTTTTAGGTATAAGTGTATCATCTATGGTGTTTAGTCATGAGCTCGATCCAAGAGCGTCTGCAGTTAAAGCGGGTGCCGCTAGACACGTGGAATGTCCGTGAGCAGCTATGCCTCGCGTCGGCGGTGGTGCGAAGCGGCGATCAGAACTGGATGTCGGTCTCCCGCGCGCTTAAGACGGTCGGAGAGCCGAATAGACCGCCGGATTGGTACTCACAGAAAAGGTATATGATATGTTTTTTTCTTGCAGGTGGTAGAAACAGTAGTTCGAGCGCGGAAGTACCACCACTACACCTATTTCTAGCGTGAAGCAGTTCTTGTGCTTCGATGAAAGGGTGTGGTTGCCGGCACACTTTTATATGAGGCGACCACCGTAGTCCTCTGGACTAGCAACGCATCTGTGAGTGACTTCAGACAGAACTCATTTTCTGTATCAAGTCGCTTACAGATGTCCATGGGCGGCAGTGACCACTTACCATGTTCGTACTAACGCAAAAGCTGCTTCACGCTAGAAATGGGTTAAAACACTTTTAGTCTTTATGTACCTCACAAATATGTGTGTACAAAGGTGAAATTAATGATATAAACATAATTATGAACAGGAGACTTTCATTGTTACAAGTAATCTTTTTACAAGTAAAATAGACTACTTCTAAATAAAGAATATTTCCCACAGTACCACTGCTGGGCCAGCACGGTGGACTATGGCCCAAAACTCTCTCAAAGAGAAGTCCCGTGCCCAGCAGTGGGACAATAATGGGTTGTACCCAATTCGGAAGTTACCAGCTCACTCTATATGAGGCATCCATCATAGTTGTTGGGAGTAGCAACACATCTGTGATTGACTTCAGATATCGTGTTTTATATGAAACTAGCCTTTGCCCGCGGCTTCGCTCGCGTGGAATTTAGTCTGCCACATTTGCAAGGTTGTAGAGCAATGGTTCAACCAGGGAGGCATCACCGCCGCACCTATTTCTACCGTGAAGCAGATCTTGTGTTTCATTTGAAGGGTGTGCCTGCCGGCTCACTTTTATATGAGGCGATCATCATAGTCCTCGGGAGTAGCAACGCATCTGTGATTTACTTCAGATTGAACCCTTGCCCTACTTCCTAAGGCGATTAACATACGGTTCGCTCACTGCCACGGTAGGCAGTGAAGCAGATCTTATGTTGTATTGGGGTCTAATAAATCCGTTGATGCCTCACAAACGAACACCGACTAACCGCGCGGTCCAGCGGTGTTCTCATCACCACCGTGTCTCCGCGCGAACGACAGTGCGGGGGATCGGCGCCTCACACACGGGCTGGCGCCTAACCGCGTGGATCATCGTTGAAGCAAAAATGCATTTCAATGTCGAAAAGTTTATTTTGATGATCGGTCCATCCGCGCGTACATGTGCGTAAACCGCCTTAGGCTACGTACTCACGGCGCGGTTTTCACCCGCGGCCGCCGCGGTTGCGGGCCCGCAGCTTTTGTGCAAAACTCACGAGACCGCCTATTTTTGCGGTTCCGCTGCCGTCGCGGTTGCGATTATCGACCGCAAACGTGGCGGGCGAAAACCGCAAGACGGGCGGTTTACCATCAGTCGAGGTCCTGACTACTGCACGCGCCCGCCAACTGACCGCAGAGCGCGCGGGCGCAAACCGCCGCGGCTGCGGCTGACCGCGGCCCGCGCGGTTCTACAGGTTGCCCGCGGGTGCAGCGGGAGCCGCAAACAACCGGGTGACGACGCGAACCGGGTCACGACGCGTTTTTCACCAGCGCATCACGGGTGAAAAACGCGTCGTGAGTATTGCTTTAATTTTTTACACTTATATCTGCATCCTACAGCCGCGGTGGTTTGCGCCCGCGCGCTCTGCAGTCAGTTGGCGGGCGATTTGACCTTTCCGCTGTTTCATTCTCATTGACTTTTTTTCTTTTTTGTCGAGGGAGAAACCTTCAAAAGGTACGCTGTGGGAGCGACGCAGGGTTATCTGGGATTCTTATAGCACCAGGACTCCGGGATCTTCAAAGGAACGCAACTGGAGTCCTCTGAGTGCATTGCCCCATCGGGCTCCTCCCAAGTGAGCGGCCGGACCCACCACTTCATCTGGTGTTTACCACGATATGCGACCACACGTATGCCACCGTCCTTCCCGGGATCACCTGGCTGGACGGTTCAAGCTCCGTCCATCCTGGCTCTCACGATAGCATGCGACCACACATGCTGACATCTTTCCCGAAGTTGCTGACTGGGTGTTTGGAGCTCTCCGTCTAACCGCCCGCAACCCCGAAAGCTCCCTTTTAGTTGCCTCTTACCACAGACAGGGGATACCGTAGCCTTATTCCCGGAACTACAGAGACGTCATTGACCTTTCACATTTTGCTCCGTGTTTTATAACCATTCAAATATTAATATCATACAACTTCGTTGTATACGGCGGCGGCGCACGGCGCGTACTGCCGGTCAATCAATTGACTACGCAATATGTTATACTCGTAATATCTTCTAAACTACTTATCCAATTTACATGGTGTAAAAGGCAGATTCAATCTTTATTAGATGCTTGATTTTTTGAAATCATTTATTTTGATAAGGATTAATATTTAGTTTGTATAAAACCCATGGAAACATCAACTTGATATTTTTAAAATTTTCAAAGTATAAAAAGAGTTATTGTGGGTTATACATAAAATATAGACATATGCTGTCGCGGACTTTTATTTAGATCTATGTGAGCCAAACAATCCCCTGGTACATTATATTTGGATATCTCCAACGGTTTAGGCAGCGTACGCGAAGATAGCTCTCAGAGCACAACTTTTTTTCCGACTAACCTGATATTTCTCGTTATATTATAATCTTATAAAAAAAAAACATTACAAATTATAGCCCATGTGTGATTCTGATGTATAACCTATACTACTGTAAAGTTTCAACCTAATCCGTTGAGTAGTTTTTGCGTGAAAGAATAACAAATACACATACATCCTCACAAACTTTCGCATTTATAATATTAGTAGGATTGCTTCAGATGTCTGTGGACAGCAGTAACCTACTTTGATCTTTGATGTAATAAAAAGCTAAATGTTGACTATAGCTAACTTCAGAGTGTTGGTTTTTATCGTGATGATGTGCGCTCAAATCGTAAAACTAAAATGTTGACTATTTTTCCTTTTTTTTTGTTGTTCTGGAGGGGGGAGTCCTCAAAAGTTACCCGATTTTTACTGCACTAACCCCCCCCCCCCCACCCACTAAAAGAAGACTTCAGGATTTCCAAAGGAACGCAACCGGAATCCTTTGAGCGTGTTGCCCCATCAGACTCCTCCCAGATGGGCGGCTGGACACACCGATCCGTCTAGTCTTTACGACGGTATGCGACCACCCATACTGCCGTCCTTCTCGGGATCGCCTGACCGAACGATTGGAGCGCCCACTCTAGCCGCCTGCAGCCCCGGAAGTACCTTTTAGAGTCCTCTTACGACAGGCGGGGGATGCCGTAGCCCTGTTCTAATCCGAGATCTACAGAGACGAAAATGTTGACTATAGATAACTTCATCGTGTCGGTTTTTCCTGACGGTGTGTGCGCGTCGTATTAGATAAGAGTATTATCTTTTCCTAACATGCTAAAAGAACTTTAAAAAAAAACATCTTTTAGTATAGCCCGTTCAAAATACAAAACATAAGCCTTCAACAGCTGCGCAGCACAATATGGAGCCCTACTCGAGCACGTGGAGACGCCGAAGCGCAAGAAGCGCAGCAGCGAAGGAGCGGTGGAGACTCCGCAGGAGAGCATCCTGAAACGCCTGACGCAGGACAGGATCCTGGAGATACAGAAGACGTTGGCTGATATGAACCAGCAGTATGATCAGTTGAAGGTATAAATAAAATATATATGTCGGCGCGACACCGCGTATTTATGAAAAACACGTCACTGACAATAATTATTCTAGTTAGTTTAAAGATCGAAAATTTTTGAAGTGAAACTTCTTTATCGGGGTTGGAAAAAAAATTTAGTGTAACATTTTTTCGTTACGCGCCATCTTTTTCTGTTACGCGCCATCTTTTTTTTTCGTTACGCGCCATCTTTTTCTGTTACGCGCCATCTTTTTTTTTCCGTTACGCGCCATCTTTTTCTTATCCCTACCACGCGTGATATTAGATAGATTATTATAGATTAGATTATTAGATAAAGTTTAATAAAAGCCTTTTATTAAACTTTATCTAATTTAACTTTATTTAACCAATTTCTGTAAAGTTGCATATAGTAAATTATTTTTTGAAAAATAACGTCATAAAGAAGTTTCACTTCTTACGAGTGTACGCTAGTACACGCACACATTTTTTTATTAAATTAGCAATATTTAGTGATTTTTAGAAATGTAATTTAGTTTAGGTAGGAGGTTCTTGTTTAACCGTCGAAGCGATCGGACCTCCTCAATTGTGAAAAAATCGAAGAAGAATAACTCCTGTGTTTTACTTGAAATATTCAAGAATGAACGATAATGAAGACTCCTGGCGTTCCTTGTCACGTTATAGATAATAATAATTATCTATAACGTGAGCCTGATGTCTCAGGCTCACGTTATAGATAATTATTATTACTAGTCACCCGTAGCATCGGCCGAAATTCGACCGTAATTTAAATTAAAAAACTAAACTTCATATCAAATCAAATGTCATCTGACATTCTTGACGTTGTGTCTTTTCATAGTAAGACATTGAATGTTCTATTTCATTTACTAAGTACATATGTGTTTGTTGTAATGTAAGATGCTTAAGGTTGGAGTAAATGAAACGACCGCGATCTTCGAGTATCCATTTAATACTGCTGTTAAATACGTTCAATACATTTGATCATATTAATCAACATACTAATCATAGTAGGTACATCGTATAGTACATCACATGCCCACCGAAAAAAAAGAAAAAAAAATGAATTTTACATTTTTTTTTATATATATATACTTAATGTTAGTATTTTATTAATATATAGGTAACAATAATACATGTAAATCTCTATTACACTATAGTTACTTAAAACTACAGTTACTTTTTCACATAAGGTCTAGTCCTATTCTTATGAACTAAAACATTTTTACCTTTGAAATTTATTTTCACATTCGGTGCGCATTCCTCAATAACTACATATGGTCCGATATAAAGCGGATCAAATTTGTTTATACATTGCTCATTCTTAAGTAGTATCAGATCACCAGCATGATATCTAATCGGATTGATATTATTATCATACTTCGTTTTGCGGGTTTGTTTGCTTAAAATTAAATTTTTCCTTGCATCATATTGCGATTTTTGTAACACGTATTTTAGTTGTTGGGGATAATCATAGTGATTATATAAAGGGTCTATATCTAAAGTTAAATTACTTGGCAAACGGCAAAGTTTTCCGAATACTAGTTCATACGGTGTGTATTTAGTTTCCGTATGTACTGTAGTATTGTAACCGAAACACCAGTAGGGTAACCAAGTGCTCCAGTTTTTAGGTTCATTACCTGTTTGAATGCGAAGAAATGATATTAAATTTTTGTGACTATTTTCTAATGATCCGATTGTTTGGTGATGATATGCGGTTCAACTTAGGTACCTGTTGTATATTGAGAATTTTACATACCTCTTTCATGACATTTGATACGAATTCGGTGCCACGATCTGATATTATTTGACGAGGAATTCCGTATCGTAAAACAAAATTATTAACAAATGATGATGTCACTGAAATAGTATCCTTATTTCTAAGTGGATATGCTTCCACATACTTACTTAAGTCACACTGTAGTGTCAGTATATATGCGTTATTATCACTATCCTTACATAAGGGCCCTACTAAATCTAAATATATTCTATCAAAAGCGGAATAACCCGTATCTGTGATACTCATGGGTTCCTTTATATATTTATTAAAATGTTTTTGTCTTAAGCACTTGTCACATCGACTAACATAGTTAGTGACGTCTTTGACTAATCCCGGCCAAAAATATCTCTTTTTTATATTATTCACCATGCGTCTTATGCCGGCGTGTCCGCTAGTCGGCAATAGGTGATAGTCATTAAGTACATATAATACGCTTAGTCTCGTTATTAGTTATTCTTTGTACACCATTTAAAATAAATAAACGTGGTCCGGACCAATTTGGTGTCTCATTTATCGTACGAGTTAACTCTTTAATTAATTCAATATTATCTTTATTTTTGATAACGTAGAGACTATCTATATTCCTCTCATTACAAAAGAAACCTAACTCCCTCACAAAGGCAGCTCGTGCGCAATATGATCGGAATAAAGGGTTCACACAAATTGTTGACTTTGAGGAAATAAAACTAAACAGCGTATGCTTCTCTTTATTACTTTCCATCTTTTTCCACTCACTTTCATCAACAAATAGTAATTCTACACAATCCTCCGGTTTTTTAAGTGTTCCCACAACTTTCGGGTGATCATTCCAATCGTTAGTGGTTGCCTTATCAAACGTAGGTTTGTTAGAATTAACTTGCGCGTCATTCAAACGTTTTCTTTGAGCCCTAGTGAGTACTGAAACTATATGCTCGTTCATCTCTTTCAACTCTTCACTCGATATTTGGATGCGTGATAATGCATCTGCAGCTGCATTATCCGATCCCCTTACATACTGTATCACAAATTTGTACTCTTCGAGCAATAGTCTGAACTTAGTCAATCGACTTGATGGATTTGTCATATTAAATAAATATACGAGAGGTTTATGGTCTGTTTCTATTATGAAGTCTCGTCCGTATAAATAAGGTCGAAAGTACTTCACGGCCCATACTATAGATAATAATTCTTTCTCTATAGTAGGGTAATTTCTTTCAGCCTTATTTAATGTACGACTAGTGTATGCAACTGGCCGTCTATCTTGATTACATAGAACCGAACCGATGGCAAAACCCGACGCATCTGTTTTTAAAATAAATTTATGGTTTTCGTCAAAATTTGGATACTGAAGTAACGGTGGGGTCATTAAAGCGTTTTTAATAGTAGAAAATGATTTCTTGCACTTATCATCCCAATTAAATATTACATTTTTACGGCATAAATTGTTTAGGGGTAACGCTATTTCAGAAAAATTCGGTATAAATTTACGATAATAATTTGCAAATGCTACAAGTCTCTTAACATCGTTTACATTTTGGGGGACCGGATAGTTTTGTAATACGGAAATTTTATTCGGATCAGGTTTGATACCGTCGGCAGATACGACATGACCGAGATATAGTAGTTCTTTTTTTAGAAAAACACATTTAGAGGGGTTTAACTTTAAATTAACTTTTCTTAATCGAGTTAAAATGTCTATTAAATTTTTATTGTGACTTTCCAAATTTCTACCAATGCAAACAAGGTCATCTAAATATGTAAGTGCTTTTTCATAATTTAAACCAGCCATAGAAATAGTTATTGCTCGAGAGAAAGAACTTGGGCTTGTTTTTAATCCCATGGGCATCCTAGTCATCTGGTATTGTCCAGACGATGTTGTAAAGGCTGTGTACTTTCTACTAGAGGGGTTAAGTTTTAACTGGTAAAAAGCCTGATTGAGATCCAAATGAGAAAAGTACATAGCGCCAGACAAAGAATCTAGAATATCTGTTATGTTGGGTAACGGAAATTTGTCGTCAATGATACGATCATTTAATTTACGAAAATCGATAACCAGGCGCCAAGTTTTTTCATTATTATTATTATTATTAGACTTTTTGGGGACCAGAAGTATTGGGCTTGACCATTCGCTACAAGCGGGTTCAATAATTCCGTCTTGTAACATACTTTTGACTTGATTTTCGATTTCATTTCTTTGAGAGTAAGGTAAGCGATACTGTTTTGTATACACAGGGTCCGCATTAGGCTTTAACTGAATATTATGTTCATATAAGTTACAAGTTGTTAATTGATCTCCCGGCACGAAAAATACGTCAGAAAATTTTGCACAAATATTCATGATTGAAGGTTTCTCCTCCTTATTTAAATGGTCTAAATGTAATAATGATAACATTTTACGAACGCGTTCCGGGTTAATATCATATTTATCAAAGTTGCAAATTGAATAATTACTCAAACAATCCGTTTCCGGCCTAAAGTAGCTAAGATTGACCTGTTCCTCTCGTGTATTTAATATTTGTATTGGTATTTTTCCATCAACTACTTTTACAATTCCGCCTGAAAGAAAGACTCCTTCACACAACTCTCTCGGAAAAATCACACAATCTTCATTCATGACCGAATTTATATAAAATATTTTTTCACATCTAGGAGAAATTGACAAAAAGTTATTACCTAATATACCCATTTGCAATGGTAATGAGATTGTTTTATAAGAACTATGCAAAGTAATGTTATTTAATTCAAAATTTATGTTACATTTGAATTTACTTAAAAAATCTATTCCTAATATTCCAAAAGTCTGAGTTGGTAACTGTTTCATTACATGAAATTTATTATTGAATTCCATTCCGTTTATAGACAACGTTAAATAAACAAAGCCTTCAGTTTGTAATCTGCCTCCAATACCATTTATGTAAATCGGTTTCTTATTAATAGGTACGTTTAGATTACTAAGCATCTCGTATTTTATTGCGCTTACCGATGCTCCTGTGTCCACGAGCCATCTATATTTGGTGTTATCTATTGCTAACTCAATTGTACTACTAAGTTGGCAACTAAATATATTATTAGTCTCGAAAAAACTCTAACATGTTACTTTCCGGGTTACTATCAATATTTGCAGCATTTTGCGTTACCTGGCTTGTCGGATCCATGCAACGTATACTTTGGTTTTGACCCCGAAAATGTCCTCGTTTATTATAGTTATTGTTGTTGTTAGAATTGAAAAATCAGAGTATCTTTTATAACTTGAGTTTATTTTAACCTTTTCTCATCTGAGTTACACGGCATAGAACGTTAGTACATTTTAAAAGGGGCAGGATATGAACAAAACCATAGACTACAAAAAATAAACATTGCCATATTAATTACACCCCCTCTCAATGTTTATTTGTTACACTTACTTAGTTTATAATGTTATACTACACTTTGTTAGATACTTAATTAACATATTCTTACTTAAGGATTTTGTTAGCATGTCTGCCAATTGTTCAGAGGTACTTATGTACTTGACTTTAATTTTATCGTTTTTAATTAAATTTTTAATAAAGTGGTACCTAATATCAACATGTTTCAAACGTTTAACTGAATCTGTACTTGCATTTAAAATGGCTGACTGATTATCACAATATAAGATTACTGGGCTAACATTTTGAAAATCAAAATCATGTAGCAAATTTACAAGCCAGCATGCTTCACTTGCAGCCATACTCATAGAAATATATTCAGCTTCCGTAGAGGACAAACTTACAGAAGATTGTTTCTTTGAACACCACATAATTAAACAATTAGCAAATATAAACAAATAGCCAGAAGTGGACTTTCTGTCCCCCTGATTACCTCCCCAATCAGCATCACAAAAACCTTGCAACATAGAATCATTACATTTATAAACTAATAAATAATACATTTATAGATTATAACATCTAAAGTATGCTTAACATATCGCAACACTCTTTTAAGTGCACTAAGCAACAAATTATTTGCACATTTTTGATATCTGCTTAACAAGGATACTGTAAAACACAGATCAGGCCTAGTGCCTAAAACAGCATACATAAGACAGCCGATAATTTGCCTACAAGTTACTTCAATGTCTTTATCACAATTAGTATCAGAACTAAATATCTTGGTATTTAAATTTACATCCAGGGGAGTCAACATAGGTTTGCAATCTTCCATATTAAATCTTTTTAGTACATTTTCTAAGTAATTTCTTTGTGATAACATAGTAACACGATTTTGAAAATCTTGTTTGACATTTATCCCTAAAAACTCTGAAATTAACCCTAAATCCTTCATAGTAAATTCTTTATTTAATGTTGTTTTGAGTTTTGTGACCTCCCTCTCATTTGTGCCAAAAAGTAACAAATCATCAACATATATCAATACAAAAATTTTATCAGTATGACTATACTTTTTATATAAACATGAATCACATTCTGACCTTATAAATCCTTCTCGAGTTATAACAGAATTAAATTTATCATTCCAACATTTCGGGGAAGTTTTCAATCCATATAAGGCTTTATTTAACTTTACTATATTATTATGTCCCAAATAAGCCCCCTCTGGTAAACTTACATACACAATTTCTTTAATAGTTCCATATAAGAAAGCCCCTGTGACATCCATTTGGTGAATAGGTAAATTATATTTTGTTGCAATTACTACAAATAATCTAAAAGTTGTTAGCTTAGCAACCGGGGCATAAATTGCGTTTAAATCAAACTCATCCTGTTGTTCAAATCCCCTCGCAACAAGTCTAGCTTTATACTGTTTCTTATTATTAACATTTTTAATCTTAAAAACCCATTTACTACTTACAGCTTTAGCAGTTGCAGGTAATTCACAAAAATCCCACGTGTTATTGTCGTTTAGAGTCTTTAGTTCCTTAGCAATAGCCGCACTCCATTCACCAGCATCACTCCTACTCATCGCATCGCTATATGTAATTGGCTCGCTCTCACTTTTGTCCAACTGCACATTGTTACACTTATAGAATGATGTTTGTTTACGCAATCGCTTACTCTGTCTCTCACTGGGTAGATCACTTTCTTCTAATGAGAGTTCTTCGTCACTGTCTGGCTTGTAGTCACTGTCTCTTTCCAAGCTATTTTCTAGAATACTGCTTGTATGGGTCGTCTTTTCAGATCCAGTGGTTGTTACCTCATCCACATTTGTCTCGGGATTACTCTTTAGCACTGTTTTGGGACTACTCTCTTGCGCTGTCTCAAGATTACTGCATTCTTCACTGCAAGATTCTTGCACTATTTCCGGGCTACTCTCTTGTACTATTTTGTCTTCAAGGTCTAATGACGCTATGGTTAAACCTTCACCTCCCTTCATTTGAGGTTCCTCTTTCATTCCTTCTTGTAAAAACACAATGTCTCTTTTGGTCTCTACTCTGTTCTTCTCAACATGATATATGCGATAGCCTTTCACATCTTCCTCATACCCAACCATCAAGCCCTTCTCTCCTTTTTTATCCCATTTCTTCCTTCTCTCCTTTGGTATGTGTACATATACTTCTGTACCAAAAGCTCTCAACTTATGGATATCAAATGTTTTCCCAGTCCATACCTCAAACGGAGATCTTCCATCTTCACAGCTCTTGCCGGTTCTGTTTAAAACAAACACTGCTGTGTTTATGGCTTCAGCCCATAGTTTCTTAGGTAAGTTTCTATCATGAATCATCGTCCTAGCTGCTTCCACCAATGTTCTGTTCTCTCGTTCAGCTTTCCCATTTTGTTCGGGAGTGTAGGGTACTGTACTTTGGTGTGTTATACCATGCCTTGAAAATAGTCCCTTCACATATTTGTTGAAAAACTCAAGGCCATTGTCACTCCTAAATACCTTCAATCTGTTTCCTGTAACATTCTCAGCCTTTTTAATAAAATTTTCTATGCAATGTTTAATCTCATCTTTTGTTTTCACAAAATACACAACTCGGAAGTTTGAGTAGTCATCTTTGAGCAAAAGGAAGTATCTTGACCCACCCACGGATGGTTCCTCCATTGGACCACAGGTATCAGCATGGATTAGTTCGCATGTCTTGGTACTTCTATATTCACTGCGACTGAACGGTAATCTATTTATTTTTCCGACCAAACAACTCTCACACACTGGCTTGGATGTTTGTTTAAAGACAACATTGTTTTTCTTTAAAATGTCTTTTACGTAACTGAAATTCTGATGTGCCAACCTTCTGTGCCACTCGTTTAAGTCGTTCGGCACTAATTTTGCTGTACTCGCTATTCTACTAGGTTTGTATCGCAATTTCAAGTAATAAGAGCTTCCAATTCTTTCAGCTATTGCACAAATTTCATTTGATTTGTAAAATTTGCATGAGCTGCCATCTGTCATCATGACGTATCCCTTATCTGTGGCGCGATTGACCGAGAACAAATTTGTCTTCAATTCCGGAACATACAACACGTCATCTATCACTGTGTCAATCCATTCTTTTCCGTTCGACACTTGAACCGCCATCTGACCGCGTCCAAGCGCATTAATTACGGCGCCATTACCTACAATTACAGGTATTGGTGAAGTATTTGTAAATGATGTAAACAATGCACGATCTTGACACATGTGTTCACTAGCGCCAGAATCCACTAGCCACTTGGATTTTTGCAGTTCATGCGACGAATTAGACATCACAAACGCGTTACTTTTCGTTTTATTTTCCATTTTTGACATTCTTTGTTTTCGAAAACGACATTGTGACTTGAAGTGTCCGAATTTCCCACAATAAAAACAGTTATTATTGTTATTGTTATTAACTTTACACTCGCTTTTATAATGCCCATTCTTGCCACATTTAAAACACTTTACAGGCTTTTTATTTGTCACTAAGAACGCAGAAGATGAAAATTGCTGCGCATCTTCATTCTTTTCCTTTACTCGTTCTTCTTCAATTAATAATCTGGCCACTAAATTTTCTAAGGTTTGCTTGTCTTCTGACGCAGATTCCCAGGCCGAAATAAAATGTTTATACTCGTCTGGCAAGGACATTAATACTTTTGTTATTACAAACTTATCCGAGATTTCTTCGCCCATCTGTTTCAACTGGTTTTGCAGTTCTTGAATTTTAGACAAGAAAACGGACATATCTGTACCCTTTTCAAACTTATATTGAAAGAATCTCTGCTGTATTATATGCACACTAGTCTCAGTTTTCTGTTCGTATACACTCTGAAGTTTTCGCCACATCTCGGCAGAATTTGTACATGTAATAATATGTAACATTGCCTCTTCCGACATTCGTGTAACTAATAAGGTTTGCGCCTTGGCATCTCCAACTTCCCATGCAGGTATTTCACTGGCAATTTTAGGCTTCACCCGTTTTCCCTCCACAATATCCAACCAGCCATTGCCCCTCAAAAGAACAGTTGTTTGGAATTTCCAAATATTCCAGTTTCTGGACCCCTCTAACTTTATCACATTGACGTTATTATTGCCCTCCATTCTGACCTTGTCCTCTTCCAACCAGAAAAACAAGTATTCCTCGACGATATTATTCAGCGCGTACGTACCACGCCGCTACAACTGCAGTGAGATAACCTCACTTTTCTTCTCGCCGACTTTTATTTCCGTAACGCACGCCAATTCTAATACAAACAGATATATGTGACTGGGCCCATAACCTGTTGTTGTTAGAATTGAAAAATCAGAGTATCTTTTATAACTTGAGTTTATTTTAACCTTTTCTCATCTGAGTTACACGGCATAGAACGTTAGTACATTTTAAAAGGGGCAGGATATGAACAAAACCATAGACTACAAAAAATAAACATTGCCATATTAATTACAGTTATATTTATGGCGATGACCACGCGAGTTTTTCCCCCGATATACCTGATGTTGGTTTCCACGTTCCGTTTGTCCGTGGTATACCGAACTCCGTAACATTTGACGATCTGGCTGCTGTCGCTGCTGATGACTCCGTCCTGGTATACGACCACCTGTATATCTACGAGTATAATTTTGACGCATACTTACACCACCACGATTACCAAAATACATCGACGGCTCCATTGTTTCATAATTACGGCTACAGGATGCCTCCTCGTCTTTCGCTGCTCTGATGGTATCTTTCAGTGTAGTATAATTACGCGCAGACAAAATTGTATTTAATTGGCGATTTCGCAATCCGTCCGTGAAACTTCTAATAGCTATTTTCTCATTTATCGGACGTAATACTTTATATGCATTTTGGTCACCATCGGATTGCGATATCGTCAAGTCCACAAACAATTGTTCAATTTTATCTGCATAGCTATTCAATTGAGCTACTATTTTGCCTTATTTGCATAAGCTCTTTATGAATAGCCGTGCTCGATTTTTTTGTGAGAAGATGTTTATGCATATCATTGATGAGTGATTCGCACGTGTCGTACGAATCTGACAATCTTAGTTTAGCGCTCTGAGTTAATCTTGTTTTTAAAACGAATTTAATTAACATAGCCTTACTTTGGTCAGAGAGCGTGGAGCCATATAATTCAATGCCATCCATCAGGGTCTTGGTGACGGCTTCATCACCTGTCATGACTGGTAGCAACGATACCGCTGTCCTAAAATCGAAAGCCTCCATCGTGACAGTTTGGTCGCGAACGGTGCACCTGGACGTGGATTGCAAGCTGTAATCTTTTGTACAAAATGTTTCTATTTGTGTAATGTGATCTCTAATTAAATCGCAATATGATTGTATTTCTTTCAATGCTTCACCTTTTATTTTTTTATCAGCTATTTGATCTCCCAAAACAATTAAACATTTGTCAAATTTACAACGTAGCTCGTTAGCTTCCTTTAATTTTATATCTAAAACGTCCCGAGTTCTTCGGACATAGCTTAATTTAAACAAATTTTTATAAATTTTTATAATTAATTTTATATATTTACAAAATAATTATTATTTTACTCGTTGTTTATATTTGTATAGTGTTTATTATATTTGTTGGCACATCGATTTTATTGATTTTATTCTAAAGCGCGAGGCCGTGGGCGATGGTCAACTACGCCCACGCCTAGCTACGCCACTGTAAACACATACATACTCTCAAACTTACGCATTTATAATACTAAATAGTTTTTGCAATTAGGAAAATTACGACCTTTAATCTTTGCCACTACTTATTCTTCTAGAACGAAATAGCCGAAGTGCACAACCCGTCCACCAGCGAAGAGAGACTCCAGGAGCTATGGACGGGCATAGAGACTGCGAAGAGGACCCGGGAGCGCGAGAACGCGCGGCGCGCCGCGTGGCTCAAGGAGAGGGAGGACAGACGCGCGCGGGCCGAGAGGACGTGGCGCCCGCCGCAGACGCCGCCCGCCGTCGCTGGTATGCTACTGACGTCACACACTCTTACACACATGCACACATATACATACACAAGCGCACACATGCACACACACGCACACAGACAAACAGACAGACTCAGAGAGAGAGAGAAATACGTCGCGTGGCTCATGGAGAGGCGCGGAGGAGAGGACGTGGCGCCCGCCGCAGACGCCGCCCGCCGTCGCTGGTATGCTACTGACGTCACACACTCTTACACACGTGCACACATATACATACACAAGCGCACACATACACACACAGAGAGACAAACAGACAGAGAGAGAGAGAGAGACATACGTCGCGTGGCTCATGGAGAGGCGCGGAGGAGAGGACGTGGCGCCCGCCGCAGACGCCATGACGTCACACACACACACACACACACACACACACACGCTTATGGGTTTTGTTATGTTATGTTTCTTAGTATTGAGCTGCGATATTTACATGAAAAGAGGCAGCAGTGCTATGCAGTGCCGATACCAACAACAATTATCGTATAAAAGCTAGTAAATATGCCACTACAAATATATACAAACTATGTCACCTATAAGTTACTATTTTAACACAATCTCCCAAAAACTGACTAAAAAAATCAACTGAAACTGAAGGCAAGTTTTTAAATAGATTGGTTTGTGGCGGCCACCCACAACTCGTCAAAAGATGGCACTAGGGAGACTAGCCGTAAATCATCAAGAGATGGCGCCACTAGTAATTCCGAGTAAACTAGAATGCAGTCCACCCGATGGTAAGTTGTCCGCCCTGCGACATCTGTAAGCAACTTCATACAGAACATGGGTTCAATCTGAAGTCAATCACAGATTGCTACTCCCGAGGACTATGATGGTCTCAAATAAAAATGTCCCGGCAACCACACCCTTCCATCTCGCGCAAGAACTGCTTCACTCTGGAAATAGGTGTGGAGGTGGTACTCCCCGGTCGAACTACACTGGTTCTACCACCTTGTTTTCTAATTCTGCTTTATTATATTTCAGCCACACCACCAGCACCGTCCTCCCCGTTGCTGACGTCTTTGTTAAAATCCTCGCCGGTGGTCACCACGCCCCAGCATCTGCCACACCCGGCCACTGTTGTTGGTGAGATGTTACACTTGTTTTATTTGATTGACTTTATTGTAAGAAAAATAATGTTTTTGAAGTGAAACTTCTTTATCGGGGTTGGAAAACAAAAGTGAAACTTCTTTATCGGGGTTGGAAAAAAATTTAGTGTAACATTTTTTCGTTACGCGCCATCTTTTTCTGTTACGCGCCATCTTTTTTTTCCGTTACGCGCCGTCTTTTTCTTATCCCTACAACGCGTGATATTAGATAGATTATTATAGATTAGATTATTAGATAAAATTTAATAAAAGCCTTTTATTAAACTTTATCTAATAATCTAATTTAACTTTATTTAACCAATTTCTGTAAAGTTGCATATAGTAAATTATTTTTTGAAAAATAACGTCATAAAGAAGTTTCACTTCTTCCGAGTGTACGCTAGTACACGCACACATTTTTTTCGTCTTATTTGCCTTTCATTTTTATTGTCAAAGAAGTGCACTCATATAAGAGGTGTGGAGGGGTCCTTAATTTTGCAACTTCCCATGTAATTTTGAAGCCACTATTCTTATCTAAATTTTACATGTGTATGATTGTGAAATATGTGACACTAGCTGAACCCCGCAGCTTCGCCCGCGTAAAAAAACTGATGTATCGATTGTTCCGTGGGAATAAGATATTTTCCCACAGTAAAAAGTAGCCTATATGTTAATCCAGAGTGTCAGCTAACTCCCTACCAAATTTTATGAAAATCGCTCCAGCCGTTTACACGTGAAGAAGTAACAAACATACAATCACAAATTTTCGCCTTTGTAATATTAAGTACTAGTTGAATCCCGAAGCTTCGCCCGCGTTAACAAAAATCGATTGTTCCGTGGGAATAAGATATTTTCCCACAGTAAAAAGTAGCCTATATGTTAATCCAGAGTGTCAGCTAACTTCCTACCAAGTTTTATGAAAATCGCTCCAGCCGTTTACACGTGAAGAACTAACAAACATACACACTCACAAACTTTCGCCTTTATAATATTAGTATGAGTATGATAGCATTAGTATGATTACATTTGTCTACCAATTCGCGACTAATTTCGAGAGAAGGCCCGTGCATCGGGACAATAATTGGGGGGTAGTCTGACAAACCATCAACGGATAAGGCCTCGTTAAATCATGAAATTCTTGTACCACAATTTATGAGTGGCCACCTTCGATCACTTATAAACTAGACACACAATCAGCGACATTAATTACCTGACGTTTTCGTCCTGATTGTGTGTCTGAAATCCGTGAACGCCCAATTAGAGATTTGGGTGCTATGCTATGCTTTTTTTTTTTATAATTTAACCTAACGATAAGGCAGACGGGCTACCTGATGGAAAGTAGTCACCGTCGCCTGTGGACATTCGCAACACCAGAGGAGTCGCCAATGCATCGCCGGCTTTGTAGGAGAGCTCTTTTCGCACCTTTCTAGAAGAGCCCCATGTCATAGCGCTCCGGGAATACCTCAGGAGGAAGCTCATTCCACAACTTGCACGTCCGTGGTAAAAACGAGCGTGCAAACCGAACCGTGGAGGACCGCCACGAGTCCAGTTGGTGTGGATGGAACTTCATCCTTCGGCGAGTGGTGCGGTGAAACAAAATGCTTTGGTATAAAGTTGATTTTGCATTAATGTAACATTTTTTCAAGTAGATTTTTCTGCGCACACTTGAACCCACTTTTGAGTTCATTTTTTGTATATGATTGTGAATCTAGTTCCCATTATAGATCGAAGGTGGCCACTGATTACGATAATCCCTTACAGAGACGATATCCCCGTCGGCGGGCGCGCCCACGCTGTCCATGCTGCTGGAGAAGGCCGGCGGCGGCGCGCACGAGAGCAAGCACGCCGCCATCGAGCACATCAAGAGCCAGCTCGTGCAGATCGAGCAGCAGCTTAAAGGTAGGGGGGGATGGGTATGGGGAGGAGGCTGGGTGTGACTGTGCCAGGTGATTGCCTTGGGAGTATGGGGGTGGCTACAGTAAAGGGGGAAGGTAATTTGAAAGTTTTACACATCAAGAGCCACCTCGTACAGATCGAGCAGCAGCTTAAAGGTAGGGCGGAGGGGGGGAGGCTGGGTAAGTGTGCGAGGTATGATTGTGCCAGCTATGGTGACCTTGGGAGTATTGGGGGAGTTAGTAGGCGAGGTTGTCTGGGTAAGTGAGTCAGATGTGGTTGTGCCAGGTGATGACCTTGGAAGGGGGGGGAGTCTGGGTAAGAGTGTCAGATGCGGCTTTGCTAGGTGATGACCTTGGAAGTATGGGGATGGCCACAGTAGAGGGGGAAGGTAATTTGAAAGTTTTACACATCAAGAGCCAGCTCGTGCAGATCGAGCAGCAGTTTAAAGGTAGGGGGGGGATGTCTAGGTGAGTTAGATGTGACTGTGCCAAAACCGCGGCAAGATTACTTGACATGAGGTTTTTTTAAAAAATAATGAAGCTAACGAGCATGCAGTCCACCTGATGGAAAGTGGTCACTACCGTCCATGGACATCTGTAAACCACTTCAAATAGAACATGGGTTCCATCTGAGGTCAGTCACAGATGCGTTGCTACTCCCGAGGACTATGATGGTCACCTCATGTGAAAGTGTGCCGTCTGTGTGTACCATATTTGGTGGTTGTTACTTTAGGGCCATCTACTATCCCACCAAAAGCCATTAAATGTAAAAAAAACACGATTGAAAAACAAAAAAAAATACAGCTTAACAAAAACAGACATATCTAAGAAAAAAGACAAACCCGCTGAGTTTCTTGCCGGATCTTCTCAGTTGAGGTCGTGTTCCGATCCGGTGGTAGTGTAAGAAAAATAATGTAACTGACAATTTGTAAGTGCCCCCGTAGTTGTATACAAAAAAAAATAAAGACATTTCAAAGACATATTTCGAGCGTACCTAAGTATGTATTTAGAGATAGTATGAATTATGTATAGTATAATTAGGCCTACGGGGGCACTTACAAATTGTCAGTTACATTTTTTTTCTTACTTACAAGTGTTCAGTGAACACTTGTAAGTGCCCCCGTAGGCGTATACAAAAATAAGGACATTTTATTTCAGTTTTCTAGTAAGGTGAGTGGGGGTAATATCGGACATGGGGTAAAACCATAAAATTGAAACTGTAGGCTAATGTACCCATTTTTTATCAATTTGACAACGTCATATACCGACATCATTTTCATGGCTTGCTAGATGAAGTCACACATAAACGAAAATGGCTGCCCTAAGTCTATAATTTTAATCGTACGGCTTAACCCCATGTCCGATATTACCCCAACTCACCTTAAGTAAAATTCGCAATACATAACATATATCTATCTCTTTCCAGCAAACACAACGACGCCTCAGCCCGTCCCGCTCGCACCGGCCCCGGCGGTCGACATAGACGACATTGAGATCAAGGCGGAAGATGTTTATGCCTTCAGGGATATAGATATACATATCCCACCTGTCACTACTATGCATAAGGGGACGCCTAGGTGAGTATTGCACGTCTCTAACGCGGAGCGTTGAACGTAGTGTAGTGCGTAGTTGTCAAGGTCGAGACATTTCCGAAACATTTGAAGTAGGGTGACGCTCAACGTGTCAGAGGACAAGAAATTTTCACAACGAAAGAACATTCAATGTCTTACTATGAAAACACATAACGTCAAAAATGTCTGATGTCTTTTTTTTATCTGACAGAAGTAGCAAACGAGCATGCAGTCCACCTGATGGTAAGTGGTCACTGCCGCTCTGCAACATCTGTAAGCAACTTCATACAGAACATGGGTTCTATCTCAAGTCAATCACAGATGCGTTGCTACTCCCGAGGACTGAGATCGACGCCTCATATAAAAGTGTGCCGGTAACCACACCCTTCCATCGAAACGCAATGAATGCTTCACGTTAGAAATAGGTGTGGCGGTGGTACTTCCCCGGTCGAACTACCCTGGTTCTACCATGTCTTTGTCAAAGTACCCGCTATTGCTTTTAAATGCAGCTTAGTTAATAAACCTCTTTTTACCTTTAACTTATGCGTTCAAAATAACTTGAAAAGTATTACAATTTATTTTAATTAGAGAAATATTGATGCTACTTTGGACAATATGAAGTTTAGTTTTTTAATTTAAATTACGGTCGAGTTTTGACCGTTGCGATGAGTGACTAGTAATAATAATAAAATCATTTTTTTAGACCGACGGAGAAAACGACTATACGGAAGGAGGACGCAGCCCCCATCGAGATGGTGCAGGAGCCGCAAGTCATGGAGATAGATGAGGAGAAGGTACGTCTTTCCTTCCGTCCGTTAGTCCGTGTGTGTCTCGTCCCTGTAGTTCCGGGATCAGAATAGGGCTACGGCATCCCCTGCCTGTCGTAAGAGGCGACTAAAAGGTTCTTCCAGGGTTGCGGGCGGCTAGAGTGGGAGCTCGAACCGTTCGGGCAGGCAATCCCGGGAAGGACGGCGGTATGTGTGGTCGCATACCGTCGTAAAGACTAGACGGAGCGGTGGGCGCAGCCGCCCATCTGGGAGGAGCCCGACGGGGCAACGCGCTCGGAGGATTCCGGTTGAAGTCGTTTCGAGATTTCTGAGTCCTCCTTTTTAGCGCCGAGGACGGCCACCGAGGGCAATTACAAATTGTCACATACTTTTTAACATATATAACCGGATCGGAACACGACTTCTAAGATCCGGCAAGAAACTCAGCCAACGTTATGTGGGATTTTTACCGCACTAACCCCCTCCCCCCCCCCCCCCAATGGCCGTCCGCCGCGCTACAAACAGGACTCTGGGATCTCCAAAGTAACGCAACCGGAATCCTCTGAACGCGTTGCCCCATCGGGCTCTTTTCAGATGGGCGGCTGGGCACACCGCACTGTCTGGTATTTACGACGGTATGCGACCACACATACCGCCGTCCTTCCCGGGATTGCCTGACCGAACGGTTCGAGCTTCCACTCTAGCCGCCCGCAACCCCGGAAGCCCCTTTTAGTCGCCTCTTACGACAGGCAGGGGATGCCGTAGCCCTATTCTGATCCCGGAACTACAGGGACGATACATTCTACAACCCAATAGGTGTTGTGTTGTAGATATGTCTCACCGGGAATCGAACCCAAAACCCACTGTGTGTGTCAAAGTGGGTTGAATCGTAGAAATAAAGATATTGAAGGTGAAGTTGGTAGAACCAGTGTAGTTCGACCGGGGAAGTACCACCGCCACACCTATTTCTAGCGTGAAGCATATCTTGCGTTTTGATAGAAGGGTGTGGTTGCCGGCAAACTTTCATACGGGGCAAACATTATAGTCCTCAGAAGTAGCAACGCATCTGTGATTGACTTCAGATAAAATCCATCTTCTGTATGAAGTTGATGACAGATGTCGCAGTGACCACTTACCATCAGGTGGACTGCATGTTTGCTACTTCAGTCAGATAAAAAAAATTAAATAAAGATATAATGTGTAATGTATCCGCCAGGTGGAGCCACCATCCACTGAGAGCATCAACGAAGAAGTGTTGGCGGCTGAAATTGAAATGGTAAGCATTTTATATTGTGCAGCACCAAATCAACATTGAATGAATTACAATTGAGATCTTTAAACACAAGTTTCTTATATACTAAGTTTATCTTACAATCCTATTTAAAAAGATCAGATTTTTTTATCCAAGTAGCAAGCTACATGCAGTCCAGCTAATGGTAAGTGGTCACTGCCGCCCATGGACATCTGTAAGCAATTATATAGAACAAGGGTTCCATATGAACTTCTGAAATCAGATGAATTGGTACTCCCGAGGCGACCATCTTAGTCAGATGGTTACCTAATATATAAAATTCTCATGTCACAGTTTTTGTTGCCATACTCCGCCGAAACGGCTTGACCGATTTTTACCAAATTTTATACGCTTATTCAGTAGGTCTGAGAATCGGCCAACATCTACTTTTCATACCCCTTAAGGGTTGTCCACCCTTAACATTTTTTTATTTTTTTATATGGCAAAACAACATTTGTCGGGACAGCTAGTATACAGTAAAATTTTGCAACGTTTGCAGTTTTTCCACAAGTACAATTTATACTTTTCGAGGAATAAGTTATAAAAAAATGTGTATAATTTTTTGAAGTTACACTTCTTTAGGCGCGTTATGAAAAAAATATGAGAGTGAAATTATAAGGTTCGTCACACAAAAGTCACAGTACCATTTTTTTTTATAAAAATAGGGCGAAAGATAAAATTTTTAATATAAGTACAAACGCATTTTGTTTTTTTCTATTTATTTGTATCTGCTTGGAATCGCATTTAAACAGATAAATAATTAAATTTGACGAAACCTACGACTATATGTATGAGCGTTTATTTTATTAAAATTAATTTATTGTATTATCAAAAGTTATCAAAATTTAACGTTATAAAAAAAACCCTAAATGGGCCTCATTTGTAAATAGTTTCTTATTAAAAAAAGTGTGAGTGCTTATGTACACGCGTTTGAAGTTATACTTCTTTGGCGTAACAAGATAGAAATCTTTTCGAAAATTTTATCTTTCGCCTTATTCTCATTATTTTTTCATACCGCGCATAAAGAAGTATATCTTCAAAAATACTTTATTTCATAAAAAAAAAACGTCTAAAGAATATATCTTCAAAAAATACTTTATTTCATAAAAAAAAACGTCTAAAGAATATATCTTCAAAAAATACTTTATTTCATTAAAAAAAAAACGTGTTTCTTTCATATATAACTATTTACCCACAGCCGGATCAATCGGAACCGGAGCCGGAGCGGCCGGATCCGGTGCCGAGACAGGCGACGCCGGAGCCGGAGGTGCGGGCTCCGTTCCCGGAGGTGAAGTTCCCGACGCCGGAGATCAAGGTCATACAGCCGGAGGTCGTTAAGGTGGGCTTGTGTGTATGAGAGATGGGGAGAAAGGCGCGTCTTGGTGTGTGTGAGAGAGAGAGTGAGACAGAATGGGTATTTGTATGGTTAAGGTAGGCTTGTGTGTGTATGGGAGAAATCGCACGTCTGGGTGAGAGAGAGACAGAATGAGTGTTTGTATAGGCGCGTGGGTTTTAGAGAGAAATGTGTGCGTGTTGATATGTGTGTGTGCGAGAGGGAGCGTGTGTATGTTGAAGTGAGTGGGAAAGGGAGAGAATAGCTAATTTACTCACGGCCGTATCAGTCAATATAGAGTGAGCGCATGTGTAATGCGAAGGTGATTGTGAGTGCGTGCGTGTGTGTGTGTGTGCGTACGTGATTGCGTTAGTTAGGAAATGTGTGTGTATGGCTGAGTGAGTTGAAGAGAGAGAAAGAGAGAAGGCGTGTGCGCGCGTGAGAGAGAAAGAGATTGCGTGCATATGCACGTGTGTCAGAGAAAGACAGGGAGCGAGTGATGGCGCGTGTTTTTGAGATAGCGCGTTTTCTCTGTATGTGTGTATGTGTGTGTGTGAGAGAGAGAGAGATAGTGTGAATGCGAGTGTGCGTGATAAGGAAAAAATGATTCGTGTGTGAAAGGGAGAGAGAGTGCGTGCGCGCGCGTGTGTGTGTATGTGTGAATAAATGTGTGTATGTCGACCAGATAGATTTCTGAATGTTGAATTTATATTTATGTTCCGACCTGTTTGTATATTCCTCTTTATGTTTTCAGGTCCGACAGGTCAGTTACAAATCGTTATATATTTTTAACCGACTTCCCAAAGGAAAGAGGTTATCTATTCGTCACGTATATATATATATATATATATATTTTATGCATTTTCGATCAGAATGGCAGCAGTTATCTCGGAAAAATGGAAAATGTCGGTTTGTTAAAACCTTGAATAACTTGAGTGTTTCTGAACCGATTAAAATTTTTTTTTCTTTCATTCGATAGGAAATTTTGTCGCGGAACTTTTTCTCTTGGACATGTGTATGCTGCGATGCTTAACACTTCGAGTTAAGGGGTGGAAACCACCACCGCTCCTCATGTTTTTTTAGATAATTTGAGATAACTCGGATTTTGACGATTCGATTCTTATGAAACTTGAAATGTGTATCGGTATCTGTGGTTATAAATAATAAAAAAAGAAAAAAAAGGAAGACTGAGCTGATACGCAAACATACTTCCTTCTTACATTTTCTTATTCCTTCTACATTGTTCTAGATCAAAGAGGATGTGAGAGAAGTGGAGCCTCCTCCAGAAGAGAAGCAGAGGGAGCCAGAAGAGAGTGTTAAGGTGGAAGAGTTGTCGCCTGTTGAAGAAGAGAGCTTAGTTAGTAAGCCGAGGTAATTGTATAAATTAAATATCTTAGTAGATAAGAAAAAACTTGTCTGCTTAATCTGATAAGAAAAAAAAGTGCTAAAGTCATTAAATGGAAAAAAAACGCTTTCAACACTTATAGCCCCACAGTTGAATTTTCTCCGTGTCGTGGGTGCCATGAACACACAAAGACGAATACACAAACACCCAGACCCAGAACAAGAATTTGAACTCATCATTCAGATACCTGTCTGGCCGGGAATCGAACCCGGGACCTAGTAGTAATTTGTATATTACAACTAGATCTTAACCGCGGCTTCGCCCGCACGGTCAAAGGGACTTAACATTAGCGTTTGATAGCGTGATTCAGAACTTGCTAATGAATTTTACTAACGCCATCTATTAACAACGTCTGGAATCGATCGATGTTCTCATGGGCATAAGAGAGCGCGGTAAAAAGTAGCCTACGTCAGTCTCCGCCCTCCTAACTATCTCCCAGCATATAAACCATATCATATAATAGCTATGTGGCGACGTGAAAGAGGAACAAACAAACACACTTTCACATTTATAATATTAGTATGACTAGTATCGATTAGTGTATTGTTAGCAAACGGACGCCATCTTGAAGCAAAAACGTATAAAAGGCTATGCAAAACCGGCGCCCGCTCATTATTATTCGAGACTTGGTGTGGAAAGGACGTCCCTTCCTAACTACCTGCATTAATCTTTTGATTGTTATTTTTTGTTATTTTTTAATATATATATTTTTTTTATTCTAACTGAAGTAGCAAACAAGCATGCAGTCCACTTGATGGTAAGTCGTCATTGCCGTATGGACATCTGTAATTAACTTCATACAGAACATGGGTTCCATCTGAAGTTAATCACAGATGCGTTGCTACTCCTGAGGACTATTATGGTCGCCTCATGTGTAAGTGTGACGGCAACCACACCCTTCCATCTCGCGCAAGAAATGCTTCACGCTGGAAATAGGTGTGGCGGTGGTACTTCCCCAGTCTGGGAACTACACTGGTTCTACCACGTATAAAATAAATTTAGCTTAGATTTTTGTGAATTCTTTTTTTATTTCATTTGCTTAAATCCGCATCTGATAAATAATAATATTACTATTTCCAGTGTCCCTGAACAAAACGAAGAAGTGGTCCAAGTGAAGACTGAGCACGAAGCAGAGGAAGCCCAAGCAGAGGACAGCAGAGAAGAGAAGGAAACTCGGTCCTCCCCAGAGGAGACGCCGATAGAGCGCAGTTCAGAACAACATGACACAGAAATCGAAGCAGGTAAGTCTGAAATATTATAAACTAGGTAAACCCCTAAAATGGATAATATATAACGAAATGGATGTGAGACGTGACGTCAGGAAGGCCAGGAGTCTTCATTACTGTCCATTCTTGAAGATTTCAAGTAAAACACAGGAGTAAACTTCTTCGATTTATTCACAGTTGAGGAGGTCCGATCGCCTCGACGGTTAAACAAGAATCTTTTTCTACCGGCAGGCGTTTGCCTTTTTATAATAATGTTTGGTGGTGTGACAATAACAAATTTATGGAGGGTAAACTTAATTACAATTCTTAAAATCACTAAATATTGCTAATTTAATAAACAAACAATTTTAGATCTTTAAACTAACTAAAATAATTATTATCGGCGACGTGTTTTTCATAAATACGCGGAGTCGCGCCGACATATATTATAAGATATTTTCACAAAGTAAAAAGTAGCCTATATGTTAATCCAGAGTGTCGGCTAACTCTTATTATATTAATACGTGAAGCAAAAACTTGTGGTGCACTTTTAAGTAATATGCCGCAGACGGATTAGTATGAAACTTTGCACGGTTATAGTGGACGTAGAGAAGGAGTGCAGAATGTTATTTTTTTTTTCAAATAATGCATATATCATATATAAAATCAACTAAAAACACATTACACACACTACCGTGTATTTGTCACGAACACATACATAATAAACGAAATAGAACATTCAATGTCTTACTATGAAAACACATAACGTCAAAAATGTCAGATGTTCTATCTAAATACCCGCTATTGATTTTAAATGCGGCTTAGATAATTAAACCTCTTTTTATATTTGACGGGCACGTTCAAAATTACTTAAAAATTATTACATTATATTTGAATTTGAGAAATATTCGTACTGCTTTGGACAATATGAAGTTTAGTTTTTGAAGTGAAACTTCTTTATCGGGGTTGTTGAAGTGAAACTTCTTTATCGGGGTTGGAAAAAAATTTAGTGTAACTTTTTTTCGTTACGCGCCATCTTTTTCTGTTACGCGCCATCTTTTTCTTAGCCCTACCACGCGTGATATTAGATAGATTATTATAGATTACATTATTTGATAAAGTTTAATAAAAGCCTTTTATTAAACTTTACCTAATTTAACTTTATTTAACCAATTTCTGTAAAATTGCATATAGTAAATTATTTTTTGAAAAATAACGTCATAAAGAAGTTTCACTTCTTACGAGTGTACGCTAGTACACGCACACATTTTTTTAATTTAAATTGCGGTCGATTTTTGACCGTTGCGGGTGAGTAGTTTTATGAAAATCGCTCCAGCCGTTTAGACGTGAAGAAGTAACAAACATACACACTCACACCGGTCGAACTAATAACTACGACGACCCGCGTGGCGGAGCGGTTACCATACCGGTCTGACGCGCAATGGGTCCCGGGTTCGATTCCCGGTCAGACAGGTATCTGAATGATGAGTTTAGATTCTTGTTCTGGGTGTGGGTGTTCGTGTATTCGTCTTGTGTGTGTCCATGGTACCCACGACACAGGAGAAAATCTTAGTGTGGGGCTGTGAGTGTAGATAGCGTGTGTGTTAACTTTCTACCACCTGTTAATTTTTGAAGTGAAACTTCTTTATCGGGGTTGTTTTTAAATTTAGTGTAACATTTTTACGTTACGTTACGCGCCATCTTTTTCTTATCCCTACCACGCGTGATATTAGATAGATTATTATAGATTAGATTATTAGATAAAGTTTAATAAAAGCCTTTTATTAAATCTAATTTAACTTTATTTAACCAATTTCTGTAAAGTTGCATATAGTAAATTATTTTTTGAAAAATAACGTCATAAAGAAGTTTCACTTCTTACGAGTGTACGCTACTACACGCACACATTTTTTTTTAAATTCCTTTTGATCTTCTATTATATATTCTTTTTTATCTTTTATCTTCTTTTCATAGAGGCATTATTCTCTTATCTTCTAGAAGCACCACCTGTCACACCGGAAGCGGAAGTGTCTATGAAAGAAGAACAAGTGGACACCCCAGAAGAAGTTCCGGTAGAGGAGGCAGTGGCCGTCCCAGAAGAGGAAAGCGTAGAACAGAAGTTGATAGAAGATATCAAGAAGGAGGACGACGCTGAGGTATTTCTTTCATGGTTTATACCAATAGGTGGTAGAATCAGTGTACTTCGAGTAGAGGTACCACCGTCACACTTATTTTTCTGATTGAAGTAGCTAACGAGCATGCAGTCCACCTGATGGTAAGTGGTCACTACCGCGCTGCGACATCTGTGATCAACTTCATACAGAACATGGGTTCTATCTGAAGTCAATCACAGATGCGTCGCTACTCCAAAGGACTATGATAGTAGCCTCATGTAAAAGTGTGCCGGTGTGGCGACCTCCCGCTACTAATCAAGAGATGGCGCTACTAGTATTCTGAAACACGCTATCGAAGCATTCTCAGAATCCTGCATATATACAAGTTCCGAACATCAAGTGTCTGAGCACGGCCGCTCCCCAGGCATGATCACCTAGCCTCCAGGGAGATCTCCCTTTGCCAAACCGGCAACCACACCCTTCCATCGAAACGCAAGGAATGCTTCACGAGGGCTGTGTGTCGATATGTCATTAAGCCAGTTTTACTTTTCATCCTCTATGATGCGTATTTCAGGCTTTGTGATTATTCATTCGCTATGACATGATTCGCAACGATGAAATCCGTAGACGAACGAAGCTTACCGACATAGCTCTCAAAATTAACGAGCTGAAGTGGCAATGGGCCACTTCGCTCGTACGACCGATAACCGATGGGGAATAATTACGATGGGAAATAATTATACATATATGTGTATAGATTAAGTAAATATTAAGGTTTTCTGTAAAGCCAACGCTGCCACCACCGCCCTCTGGATGATGGTAACAATCGAGGCTTAAGTGGAGCTAAAATACTAAGACTGACAAAATGAATGCTATATGAAAAAAGGCACGGACGATCCGTCTGTGGAGCTGTAATTTTATTAATAAAAAAAAAACCGATGGGGAAGGTCCTCGAGTGGCGACCACGTTTAGGCAAAAGGAGCACAGGTCGCCCTCTCACCAGGTGGACCGATGACCTGAAGAGGACAGCGGGAAACCGTTGGATTCTGACCACAAGACCGGTTGGAGGTGCGCCATTTAGGGGAGGCCTATGTGCAGCAGTGGACATCAAAAAAACGCTTTCTACACTCGTAGCCCCACAGTAGGATTTTCTCCTGTGTCGTGGGTGCCATGGACACACACAAAGACGAATACACAAACACCCAGACCCAGAACGAGAATCTCAACTCATCAAGATACCTGTCTGGCCGGGAATTGAACCCGGGACCCACTGCGTGTCAGACCGGTATGTTACCGCTGCGCCACGTGTTCACAAAACAGGCTTGGGGAGGGGTTTTTTTTTTTTTTAATGAGTATTTAATTAATTTTTATTCTGTATCTCAGGACTCAATACCCCTGAAAGAGATGATGAAAGAGGAATCCCAGCCGCTGCCGCAGCAGCTGAAGGAAGAGAAGTCGCAAGAAGTAGAAGACACGCACACAGAGACAGACGACGACACTCCGATGGAGGTATGTTATTAATATTTTGTGGCATTTCACCCTTTTTTTTTTGCTGTCGAGGGGGGAACCTTCGAAAGGTATCCGACGCCGTGGGGGCGACGCAGGGTTATGTGGGATTTATACCGCACTAAAACCCCCCCGGTGGCCGTCCTCGGCGCTGAAAAGGAGGACTCCGGGATCTCCAAACGACTTCAACCGGAATCCTCCGAGCGCGCTGCCCCATCGGGTTCCTCCCAGATGGGCGGCTGGGCCCACCGCTACGTCTAGTCTTTACGACGGTATGCGACCACACATACCGCCGTCCTTCCCGGGATTGCCTGACCGAACGGTTCGAGCTCCCACTCTAGCCGCCTGCAACCCCGGAAGCCCCTTATTAGTCGCCTCTTACGACAGGCAGGAGATGTCGTAGGCCTATTCTGATCCCGGAACTACAGGGACAGTAGGCACTTCACCCGCATAACATATTACGTATATGTAATTTATTCCTTATTATTACACTATATACATACACGGACACATGATTAATATTATGTTTTCTAGTCACCCGGTCGAAATTCGACCGTAATTTAAATTAAAAAACTAAATTTCATATTTTCCAAAGTAGCACCAATATTACTCTTATTTAAATAAATTGTAATAATTATCAAGTTATTTTGAACGCACCCGTTAAAGGTAAAAAGGGGTTTATTAACTAAGCTGCATTTAAAAGCAATAGCGGGTATTTGGACAACGACGTGTGACTTTTTTGACGTTGTGTTTTCATAGTTAGACATTTCAATTTCGTTTATTATGTACTCATATGTTTGTGTTAAATGCAAGGTAGTGTGTGTAATGTGTTTTTAGTTGATTTTATGTATGTTTTATGCATTATTTGAAAAAATATTAGCATTGCGCGATCCTTCTCTATATCAACTATAACCGTGCGTAATTTCATACTCCTCCGTCTGCGGCAAGTAACTGATGTAATGGAGCTCCGATTCCGGTTCCGATAAGTCGGAACTTCCGATTGTAAATGCACCTTCGGTTCCGATTCCGGTTCCGAAATTTTTATATCGGAGGTCGTCTGAAGCGAATTTGATTTAGGTAATTTGTTAATTATTTATGGGAAAATGTTAATGGGAAACATGCCAACTTGTTGTCGTCGTGTTACACACACTTTTTTTTTACTTTGTAATTAAAGTTGAAAAGGTTTACTGGCTCACGTTATTACTAGCAGTTCAATGTATCATTGAAATCGTCTTGGTTTACAGAAAAAAATAAGCTATAATTTTTAAATATGAAGAGAAAATGGTGGATTAATTAAAAAAAAAACGCTCCTTCCTCACCTTTCTTATTAAACTGCGTTAGAAAGAGGGGACTGTTCTTCTAGTATAAGAATGTACCAGCAGAACCCGCTACTTCATTCGCACAGAGCATAAAATGTTTCATCCGTTACCATTTTGTCAATATTCAACAATATATTGAACCACAAAGCCAAATCCTAAGTTTCATAAAATTTGCATCAAAATTGATGAATTTCATACAAACTTTCCTCTCCATTTTTATCAAATTATGGAGTAATTTACAAAAATTCTTCCCTGGTGCTCTCACCTACACTATAAAAGGAAACAGTGCAAATTTCTAATTACATTCGTTTGGGCTGTGCGTTGATATGACAGTATTAAAGTCAGTTTTTTTTCACATGTACAAATTTGCCCGAATAAAACACTTCTTTTGCCATAATGTTTATTGACTGAACAGCCTCCGATTCCGATTCCGGTTCTGATTCCGATAAAAGGCGTTTAAAAACTCCGATTTCGACTTCGGTTTCGATAAGTGACCTCCGTTACATCCCTAACTTAAACACATATCACATGTTTTTGCTTCACGTATTAATATATAGATTTTATGTAATTATATTTATATACATATACACATAGGACCAATAATCGATGGGGAAAGAAGGTCCTCGAGTGGTGACCACGTTTAGGCAAAAGGAGCACAGGTCGCCCCCCTACCAGGTGGACCGATGACCTGAAGACAGCGGGAAACCGTTGGATTCAGAGGGCACAGGACCGGTTGGAGTGGCGCCGACCCAACTAACAAGGTGGGTCGAAGTGATCGTTCCACTAGAGATTATGTCAGTAACGCTAACAAGCTAGTGGAACGGGACAAATTGCGGTCGTGAGCGTCTAAGGGAACGCACTCTAAGCGTACTATTGTTTTTTTAAGTTATTATTATTTTGTTTCATTCTTTTGTACGTATTTCTGTTGACAGTTGAGCAGAGAAGAGGAGAAGGATGGTAAAAAGAAGAGAGATTACTCTAGAAAAAAGAAATCTGACTCTAGAAGTAAGTGAACATATAGTTTTTTACTAAATTTGTATTAAATCTATCATTGCTTAAATAACAGTATTAAAGCTTTATTTCCATACAATTTGCAGGTGGTAGAACCAGTGTAGTTCGACCGGGGAAGTACCACCGCCACACCTACTTCTAGCGTGAAGCATTTCTTGCGCGAGATGGGTGTGGTTGCTACCACACTTTCACATGAGGCGTCCATCATAGTCCTCAGGAGTAGCAACGCATCTGTGATTGACTTCAGATGGAACCCATGTTCTGTATGAAGTTGCTTACATATCCATACGGCAGTGACCACTTACCATCAGGTGGACTGTATACGTAGACGTAAGCCCGCGATTTGCAATTTGACCACGCACCGCATCGCAGTTCGGAGCCTGTTCCGAGGCGAGGCGATTACGTTACGATTCCGATTAGTGTGCGTTGCAGTATGGAGTTTCATATAATACTAAATGGATCGAGGCAATACGGTGACGATCCCTTTCAGAGTTAATACGTGTGCTGAGACCTTCGTCGTTTAAACACTGGTTCTACCACATATAAAATATTATGTAGTATCTATTTGGAGTGTTGCCCAGCAGGGGGCATATCTTAGCTTGGATTTCAGTCTTATTTTTAAATTCCCAGCTCGCTCGGGCTCCGAGAGCGCCCCGGAGTCCCCGAGCGCCGGCGACGCGGAGCGACAACATCGCTTGTGGCGGAAGAGCGTCATGCTAGTGTATAGCAGGTATGTTGCCACACCGCCACACGGCCACACCGACACATCGCTACACGGCCACATCGCCACACGGCCACACTGGCACGTCGCCACACGGCCACACCGACACGTCACCACACGGCCACACCGACACGTCGCCACACTGCCACACCGGCATGTCGCCACACTGCCACATCGCCACGGGGCCATGTTGCCACATGGCCATACCGACACGTCGCCACATCGCCACACGGCTACACCATCACATAGCCGCACGACCACATCGCCACTCGACTGTGTTACAGGCTGCCGTACCATTTACTGTCATGCACTCTCGCATACCGTTACACGCTTTCTACACTCATAGACCCACGCGGGTCGACCATAGACATAGACCATTTGACATCTGAAAGTCATCCCCGGATTGTAACTTCAATTTGTATTAAACACACCATCACAATCTATCATACACCACTATAAACTACTACTACTACTACTACTACTACTACTACTACTACTACTACTACTACTATTAGGCTACTAAATACCCTCCTTCCAAGGGCAAACGGATTCAATTCAGCGTTCCAAGGATCTCCGTGCAGCATAATTCCAAAAAAAATCTTGTGCAATTGTCAATGCAGTCTTTACCATAAGGGCACCGAAGGGCCGACAATTTTTCTCACATTTAATATCAAAATATGGTCGGGCGCATTACTTTTCTCGTTGCACGAAAGTCGTTAGACCCTTGTGGAGTGTAAAAAAAGTACATAATATCATTGTACATTGCAAAAGGGCCCCGAATTCTTGTGTGCCCAAGGGCCCCAGCATAGTCGTAGACGGCCCTGGTAATTGTAATTTCTGTTGTGATTATTATTTCTGATTTAATTTTAATTTCTGAGGTAGTTATTATTTTGAATGTAAAGGTTATTTCTGATGTAATTCTTATTTATGATGTAAGTGTTATTTTTGAAACAATTTCTGATATGATCGTAATTTCTAATGTAATTGTTATTTCTTATGTAATTGTTATTTCTGATGTGATTCTCATTTCCGATGTAATTGTTTTATATTTCAGGCTGTGCGCTCACAAGTACGCGTCCCTCTTCCTCCGCCCCATCAGCGACGAGGAGGCGCCCGGCTACAGCGCCGCCGTGAAGCGCCCCATGGACCTCTCCGCCGTGCGCAGGAACATCGACTCGGGCGTCGTCAGGTCAGTGCGGGGAGGGGAGGGTGGCCACCCTTACATATGAGGCGCCCGGCTACAGCGCCGCCGTGAAGCGCCCCATGGACCTCTCCGCCGTGCGCAGGAACATCGACTCGGGCGTCGTCAGGTCAGTGCGGGGAGGGGAGGGTGGCCACCCTTACATATGAGGCGCCCGGCTACAGCGCCGCCGTGAAGCGCCCCATGGACCTCTCCGCCGTGCGCAGGAACATCGACTCGGGCGTCGTCAGGTCAGTGCGGGGAGGGGAGGGTGGCCACCCTTACATATGAGGCGCCCGGCTACAGCGCCGCCGTGAAGCGCCCCATGGACCTCTCCGCCGTGCGCAGGAACATCGACTCGGGCGTCGTCAGGTCAGTGCGGGGAGGGGAGGGTGGCCACCCTTACATATGAGGCGCCCGGCTACAGCGCCGCCGTGAAGCGCCCCATGGACCTCTCCGCCGTGCGCAGGAACATCGACTCGGGCGTCGTCAGGTCAGTGCGGGGAGGGGAGGGTGGCCACCCTTACATATGAGGCGCCCGGCTACAGCGCCGCCGTGAAGCGCCCCATGGACCTCTCCGCCGTGCGCAGGAACATCGACTCGGGCGTCGTCAGGTCAGTGCGGGGAGGGGAGGGTGGCCACCCTTACATATGAGGCGCCCGGCTACAGCGCCGCCGTGAAGCGCCCCATGGACCTCTCCGCCGTGCGCAGGAACATCGACTCGGGCGTCGTCAGGTCAGTGCGGGGAGGGGAGGGTGGCCACCCTTACATATGAGGACAGACTTCTAAATAATTTTTTAGCTAAAGATTCTACCATCGACCTCTTTCATGATGGACTTAAAGTAACGCCCAACCCAAATCTACAAGCTTTATAATTTTCTGTTTTTCTTTTGTTAACTTTAGGCATACTTTTAATTTGTAAACAAATTTGTAATGTATTTTTTTTAGTTTTGTTAATGCTAACCTTATATTTATGTTTATCTATAATAAATAATAATAATATATTATTATTCTTATGTTTATCTATGTGTGTTTATGTACTCTTATATGTTAGCTGTCTTCATTTCGAATTGAAATTACATGTTATTCTTTTATGGCCTCCGTTATTTATAATTTTGTTAATGAAACATTGAATAAATAAATAAAAAAAACATGCGTGCGTACAAAGTACACATGTCAGAAGTGAAACTTCTTTGGCGAACTAATTTATAAATCTTGTTTATATTTATACAAATCTAAAACTTTAAATTTCCAAGATTAAGAGGAAGGGAAAAAGGCGTGATACGACGTTCGCTCTGTCTCACTTTTTCTCTCAATCTTTCTCATTCGCTTGCTCCCTACTCTCACTCCACGGCTAGTTGCTCATGCTGCGTTCGCCCTGTCTTACTCTCTCTCAATCGGTCTCGATCACTCTCTCTCTCTTTTCCGACACTTCCGTTGCATACCGGCGTGACGTTTCATTTGTAAAAATTTTACCCTCATGCGCCTAAAGAAGTTTCACTTCAATAAATAAATAAATAAAAACTGTGTTTCCCAGAACGACAGCGGAGTTCCAGCGCGACGTGCTTCTGATGCTGTCCAACGCGCTGATGTACAACAGCAGCGAACACAGCGTGTACTCCATGGCGAAGGAAATGTTTGAGGAGGTGTGTACAACTGTTCTTTGTTTTTAGAGTTAACTTAATAATCGATTTGCATATATAAGGGCCTGGTATGACAAAAATGTGAGGAGTAAAATCTACTGATGAATGACCTCGTTACGTTTTTTATTGAGTATAACGACATCTAGTTAAAAATTTAGAACTATCTTATCAGTACGCGTGGATGGTATGCATAGGTTTCGTGATTACGTTTTACTGAAATCTCAATGTAATTTAAAATATTAACTCGTTAAGATAAGTAATGTAAATACTCTGTAAATACGTACAATATTAATATTTTAATACGTACTTATATATTACATATATTTTTTCAAAATGAACCATGTATTAGTATTATTTATGTTTAGTGTGGCGTGGAGTATGTCGCCATCTATTTTAAATGCTTAGAGCTATGTGTAAACAAAATATTAATACAACAACGGTCTAGATGAAGTCAAAATCACTATATAAACATTATGATTTATGTTGGCAACTTCCCGCAACTCATCAAAATGACGGGATATATATATATATAAAGAATAATATAAATATTAATTTATTTACTATAACAATCTATCTTTACAATGACACATTCAGCATTTGAAATAGGTAAATCATTCCATACAAAAATAAAAGTTGTCTTAAAATAAGATTTTAAAGACAGTACTTCAAAATAAATTAAAATATTATGTTGTCACATCATATCGTGAGTACCCGTGACGTAATAAAATGTATAAATTCCGCGATAATATTAGTTTAAAACCATAGTAATAATAGGTATGTAAAATATGTTTGTGCGCAGGCGCAGGGCCAGCTGGGCATGCTGCTGGCTGCGCAGGCGCACGCGGGGCTGTGCTGCGCGCCGCCAAGACGCAAGCGGAAGGCGCCCGAGAGGCACTAGGCGGAGGGCGGAGTCGTGGTGGGGAAATGCGGATATGTGGCGGGGAGTGCGGATACATGGCGGGGAGTGCGGATACATGGTGGGAAGTGCGGATACATGGCGGGGAGTGCAGATATAAAAATGGGGGAAGTGCGGAATGCTGACAGAGCAGATATAAAAAAACACGCTTTCTACACTCATAGCCCAACACTAGGATCTTCTCCTGTGTCGTTGGTACCATGGACACACAAGACGAATACACAAACACACACAAACCAAGAACATGAATCTAAAGTCAGATACTTATGTAGCCGGGAATCGAACCCGGGATGTGCACATTAGACTGTTATGGTAACCGCTCCGACACGCGGGTCGTCAAATGGATATGGGGCAGAAGTGCGGAATGCGGTTGCGTAGTTCGGATATATGAGAAAATGTGGAATGAAGTGCGGAATTGTAGGGGAGAATGCGAAGTGCTAACAACAGGATTGTGAAGTGCAGAGTGCTGTCATCGAAGTGCGGATTTGTGGGGGGAGTGCAGAGTGCTAAATTATGGGAGGAGTGCGGATACGTAAGGGAATTTCGGAGTACGGATATATGGTAGACTTTTTTTATCTGACTGAAGTAGCAAACGAGCATGCAGTCCACCTGATGGTAAGTGGTCACTGCCGCCCTGCGACATCTATAAGCAACTTCATATAGAACATGGGTTCCATCTGAAGTCAATCACAGATGCGTTGCTACTCCCGAGAACTATGATGGTCGCCTCATATAGAAGTGTGCCGGCAACCACGCCCTTCCAACTCTCGCAAGGAATGCTTCACGCTAGAAATAGGTGTGGCGGTGGTACTTTCCCGGTCGAAGTGCACTGGTTCTATCACCTTCGAAAAGACCGTGGATAGGTGGCAGGAGGTTGGAATTGTGGCAATGAATATTCGGTAAATACACGACGGTTGTACGACATTTTGGAGGGAAATGTCCAGTTCTGAAGATTAAGAATGTAGGTTCACAGCGAAATATGTTGACACTGCGATATATAGATTACTGGCTGAATCCCGCAGCTTCGCCCGCGTTAACAAAAATCGATTGTCCCGTGGGAATAAGATATTTTCCCACAGTAAAAAGTAGCCTATATGTTAATCCAGAGTATCAGCTAACTCCCTACCAAATTTCATGAAAATCGCTCCAGCCGTTTACACGTGAAGAAGTAACAAACATACACACAAACTAGTTAGAACCCGTAAGTGTGTTGTCCACCAATTCGCATTTGGCCAGCGCGGTGGACTATGGCCTAAAACTCTCATTCTGAGAGAAGACCCGTGCCCAGCAGTGGGACAATAATGGGTTGGCACCAAGTATATCATCTTGCCTCCACTATTACGCGTTTTATTTAAAAATTAACAACCTAACACCCCCCAGCGTTCGCTTAACGTGTATGTATATGGTACGACAGTACGAAGCTCGCACGGATCGAGACGAGCTGCTCGGAAATCGGAATGAAAATGAAAATGCGATGAAATAGCATTATCGCGGTAGTCCCCGAGTGCCGCACGTTGTTTTTTCATTAGGATGCATTAACTCTATCACAAAGTAATAGTTACATAGTATTTTTTTTTCAGACATTAAATTAAACTAGGGTTGTTATAGACCAAATGTTTGTATTTAACTTGCATTCATAAATTGCATAGACAATATTTATAATTTCTCTAGCCAATAATAATACCATGTAGGTATATGAAATTATGTCAATAAATGTATTTTCACTTAAAACAAGTTTTGTTTAAATTGTTGCTCTGCGTTCACTCTGTATTTAAAAATTATTACAATTGTTATCCATAGTCGATAATAAAAAAAGTAATAAATACTAGTCACCCGTCGCAACGGTCGAAATTCGACCGCTGCGACCGTTGAAACTCAAAACTAAACTGGATATTGTCCAAAGTATTTCCTGAATTTAATATTTATTAATTTTATTTTAATACACCCGAAAGGTAAAAGAGGTTTATTAACTAAGCTGCATTTAAAATCAATAACGGGTATTTTGACAAAGTCATATGTCATTTTTGACGTTCTGTGTTTTCATAGTAAGATATTGAATGTTCTATTTCGTTTCTTATTTATATGGTTTTGTGACAAATGCACGGTAGTGTTTGTATGTGTTTTAGTTGATTTTATGTGTATGTTACATGCATTATTTGACAAAAATTTTAACATTCTGCATTCCTTCTCTACATCCACTATAACCATGCAAAATTTCTTCCGTCCGCGGCATATTACCACAGTAGTAGTATCATACAGTATTTTAACTCTGCCCTGTCCTTGAATTTTATACCTACAGACTCGCTGGACGAGAGTTCGTGTTAGGGCTACCCGCCTGCAGTAGTTTAATTACATCTGTATACTTGACTTTCTTTATTACTTATTATGTTTTTATTCAGTTTATTATTATAAACAACGCGTTCTTTTATTATTTTGATATTTTACCAACTAATATTAAAATTATTAACACTGGCCGTGTTTATGTACAATTAAAACAATCAAAAATAGCCCAATATAGTTTACAACAGCTCTTCGCTATAATTTTTATTTAAATGAAAAGAACCACTGCGTAAGATACCGTCACACCGCCTGCTCGTCACTACGGCACATTCGCTGGCTGTTGCATACAGAGTGCATACCGAAATCAAGGCGCGTAGGTACAACGTGCTTTTCGTGCGTTTGTTTGAAGTTAGAATACTGTAGATACTATTACTGTGATATTACATAAAAATGCACAAGTTATTGTTTCACGTATTAATTATAATATATAAAAACATTGTCTATTTAAATACGACAAATTCTGAAAACACACTAATGATATGAAATGAAATGTCTTTATTTTTTGTATAGGCCTACGGGGGCACTTACAAAATATAGGAAATTATGTAGGGAAATTATGTAGCAGAAAAATGAGCACCAGCATCTTCCCGTCTACCATCATAAACGTTTAGGGCTGATGAATGATCTTTTAATATAATTCATTTTTGTATATTATTGGCAGAACAAACGAGCATGCAGCCCACCTGATTCTAACTGGCCACTGTCGCCTATAGACATTTGTAACCAACACAGATAAGGAGTCTTGCGACAAATGCATTGCTATTTCTGAGGACTAAGAGCACTTTCACATGAGGTCGCAAGTAGCACTGCAGTAATTATGACAAAAAAATAGGTGTTGTATAACGTAGAGGACGAAAAAAAAAGCATACATGTACACTTTACAGTTTATTATGTGTTCTCAAAATAATCATCGCTTTAAATTTTTGCTCATGTCGTGTGAAATCCACCAAGCCGCATTTGACTAGCGCGAGGGACTATGGCCCAAATCTCTCAATCCAGAGAACAATAATGGGTAGACCATTAAGTACAAGCGCGATGTTTTTCGTTATTTTTATTTATTTATAAGACTTATAGATTACATATTTGACAAGTTACTGTCTTAATACAAGGCCATAGATATGATAAACATGTAATCCTAATTATAGACAAGTACAGCGAACTTAACAATGTGCATAAACATAAGAAAACAAATTATAAAGTCGTTATAATGATAAGGGTAATTTTTTCGTCGATCTCTCGTCAACCCATTATAGTCCCACTGCTGGGCACGAGTCTTCTCTCAGGATGAGAGTTTAGGCCATAGTCTACCGCGCTAGCCAACTGGGAATTGGTGGACCTCACACGACTCCGAGTACTTATTATTTAAAGAAATCGGGTGTGTAGGTTTCCTCGCGATGTTTTCCTTCACCGAAAAGCAGTGATAATTAATTTCTAATATGCACATAAATCATTGGTGCGTGCCTGGGTTTGAACCTCGGACCTCCCGATCGAGAGAGCAAGGTTCAACCATTAGGCTTATCACTATCGAAAATTTTACGTCGATATTAAGGTATAAATAAAACACAAAATCGGCTATAATATACACTTTACTTATCTCTTACGTACAACCTTTACACGGGAGCTATAACTGAATCATAAACATAATCCCTACGGGTACATTCGATACAAACGCGGCTTAAACAGATGGCGCCACGTGTCTACTGCGTATTTACAAGCTCGAAACTCTTTCTGAGATCGTTTTGTCTTCAAAAAGTACGATAAAGTATCCATCCACTTCGTAAACACGAAAAAATCCACTCAAACACATTACAGATGTCCAAATTAGTGTTAAAACGTCAAAAAATATAGAAAAATCGCCTTTTTGGCGACGCGTCACTCACACACCTGTAATATGTCCGTTACATATTCTTATTTTGAAATGCAATTATAAACGTTACATAATATTTTCGATATTTATTAAAAAAACATTTACAGAAATTGCATGCGTTTAAAAATCTAGTGTCTCTCAATTTTCCAAATTATATATGCACTTATTATGCTTACAAAACCTGTTTTTCAACATATCATTTTCTCCTTTCACTAATGGGCCAGCGTGGTGGATTGCGTTTCCACGCTTCCCCAGTTTTGACCAATTCGATATAACTCGCAATCTTTAGATCAGTTCTCAAAACGTCCATTTTTAATTCCCTCCCTCAATTCCTCTCCTTTAATGTCGACATAATTTATATTCTACACGATGTCATATTAAAAAATTTCGACCACCTTTTTTCCTTGTAACACGCCACAGCTGACATCTCTCTCCCCAGCGTATTCACATAAAACAACTCTCATATACAAATTGTGACCACAATTTAAAGTTTGTTTCAATAACGATTTCCATTTAGTATCTTCATGGGAAAAACACACAAGAGCCGTTCCCGATGTATATTATTGAAACAACTTTTAAATATTGTAAAAAATATATAAAAAAATCACATAAATAAAACTCTTGATTTTCTTGCGACTTAATTTTACGATAGAAAAAACAGAGTCCCAAATAGATATAGAAATGTGAATGCGGTGCGATTCGCAACTACGATCAAATACTTGAAGGCATAACATTGAACAAATGTTAAGCCAGGATGCTTATAGTCCATAGACATGTCAATTTTTACAGAAAATCCCATCTTAGATCAAATTTATTTGAGAAAAAATCGCTTTCGTCGTTAAGTCATATTTTGACATATCGACGGGCTCCCAGAACAAAGTCGTGTATGAAAAATTACCAATTTACATATAAAGAAAATAGGTTTTCTTTAATTATTTAGTTCTTTTTTTTAATTTGACATGTCCGTCTAAATTTTAAAACGTCAGAATATATTTTGTGAAGAAAGATAGATTTAGTGGAATAATAAACTTGAAATGTCGTTTCTTATTTTCAAAAGCAACACATTTGTTTATTTTCCAAAACCCTAAGATATAATCTTATATACATTATAAAAGCTTAGTTTTGTGGACATACAGACATTGATTACTTACGCCACGATCTATGAAAAATCATTGTAAATTAATTTAGGCACTTACTAAATAAGTTCCTAAATAGCTATTACAATAAACAAAGCTTCATACTGTAAATTGGTAATTATTCATATACGATTTTGTTCTAGGGCCAGTCGATATATATATGTCGATATAGTATACATGAATATGCATAATTTCAAAGTAGCAGCATTTATATTTCCATCTATTGATGTTAAACATACAATGCAGCTTATTTCAGATAACATCTTTATGGAAACCGGTTTATAACCGATTAAAACTGTTCATAACTAGTTCTATCCAGATTTAACTGGTTATAACTGGAAACCAGTTTGTAATCGATTAAATCTGTTTATAACTAGTTTTATCCAGACTTAACTGGTTATAACTAGTTTCCATTGAAGTCCGTCTAGTCAGGGAACATCATATTTGTGTCGAAATACACTCATGGATATATTGAAGAATAATTTTCGATATATTCCAATAAATATTTTGCAGTTTTGTTCACTCACTCATTAAGATCATATTTGAGTAATTTCATGTAATAGAAAATTACACGATAAGTGAGGGACAATTTTAGAAAAATGTTTTTTGTCTCTGCCATGATATAATCGTTTAGACCTGTATGTCACACAAATAATCTCCTTATAAACAGGCGTATAAGTCCGCTGGCAGCAAAGGGCCGTGTCCATCATCCCCTTCTATCAACGAGGCGTCTTGGTTAGAGTCGGACACAAGCGGAGAGCTTTGGACAGTCTTAGACACTAGGGGAGAGTGTCGGACAGTGTCTGTCGCAAGTGGACGGCCTCGGGCGGTGTCGGTCAGATTGCATCGGATGGAGTCTGACATGTGCGGACGGTCTCGGACAGTGTCGGACACTAGCGGCGAGCTTCGGACACTGTCAGACACCAACGGACGGCCACGCATAGTGTCATACTTGCCAAACCGAGCAGTGTCAGACGCCACAATCTGCGGAGAGCCACGGATAGTGTCAGGCAGTTTGCCATATCGGGCAGAGTCAGCCAATATCGGACGGCTGCCTACAGTTTTAGACAGAAGACCGTGCCGGATAGGGTCGGATAGTGGCCCATGCCGGGCAGAGTCAGATAGAGGACGTTGCTGAGGAGTATCAGGCCATATGCGATGTGAGAATGTGTCAGACGGATAGCGACGGTTATTGTCAGACTGTGGAGTATACTGTCGACCATCACCGGGCACTAACGAGTATCGCGGAGTAGTGTCAGACACTAAGCAGCTTCGGAAACTGTCAGACACCAGCGGAGAGCTACGGACATTGTCAGATTTTGGGGTACGGTCTTTAACAATGTCAGACAATGGTTTTTGTTGGGTAGCGTCAGACAGCGGATAGCTTCGGACCGCATCATTCCATAACGGACGGCTCCCGATAACGTTGGATACCGGAGCTTGCCGGATAGAGTCGGATAGTGGTCCTTGTCCAGTGTCAGGCAGCGAGTAGTCCCTGAAAGTGCTAGACAGAGAAGAACCTCCAACTGTCTTCGACTGCAGAGTGAAACTGCGAACATTGTCAGACACTTGTGGAGAACTTCGGACAGTGTCTGACGTTGAACCATATCGGGCAGTATTCGGCACTAATGAAGAGCCTCGACCATCAGGACGCGGCGGACGGTCCCGAACACTGTCAGACAATGGACTGATGTTGTCAGATACCAACGAATTGCCGGCTGAGTCAGAAAGCGGGCGATCGCGGATATTGTCAGATAGCGGGCTAGGTCGGACAGTCTCAGATAAAGTGTAACTACGGGCAGCATCAGATCGCTGACGGTCTCTTGCAGATTCAGGTAGCGTATAATTCCGGACAGTTTCAGACATTAAATTGTCACGGACACCGTCAGACGGCAGCGGAGAGCTTCGGACAGTGTCAGACCGATGGTTTCGGGCATCGAACCGCAGCGGGGATTGCCGAGTGAGACCAGGTGGCGGGCGAATCCAGGCTATGTCAGACAACTGACGATTTTGCATATCAGAATAAATTCTAGTCCCGGGCGAATGTCCATATCGGACACCGTCAGACACCGATTTATGGACAGTCTCAGACATAAGCGAGCGGTTTTGATTAGTATCTGACGGTACCGGTCGGTCTCTGACAGTGTCAGACACATACGAACTGCCGCGGAGAGTATTTGATACTATCGGGCGTTTTTGGACAGGATCAAACGAGTTTCCGCGGACAGACACTACCGGACGGTTGGTAGATTCAACCACAAGTGATTTACGATCGCTGTCAGACAGCAGCGATGAGCGTCTAACAGCGTCAGATGTGCGCCTGACAGTATCTGACAATGACAAATTATAAATACCGTCGGAAAGCGTTGAGTCTCCGACAGCGTCCGGCGTATTCCTTGCGATGGACGAGAGTTTCCATCCGTCACGTTCCCGCGCCGTATCGCACGAGCCGGACCGGACGCCATCGGAGAGCAGCGACGAGCTTCCAGCAACATCCGTATCCCGGGCTGCCGTGCGTTCACGTCCGTTATCGTAACGAGTCGTGTCGGACCGGACACCGTCAGAGGGCAGCGTTGAACTTTCAATGGTATCCGTATTCCGGACGACGGATGTGCGTTCACGTCCATTATCGTAACGAGTTGTGTCGGATCGGACGCCGTCAGAGAGCAGCGGCGAGCCTCCAACGACATCCGTCTGTAACGTATTCCGAACAGACGGGCATCCGTCAACCGCCGTATCGGACCGGACGCCATCAGACAGCAGCGATGAGCTTCCAACGGCATCCGTATTCCGGACAAACGCGTTATCACAAGCCGTATTCCGAGTAGACGCAGCGCGTCCGTCAACACCCACATCGGACCGGACGCCATCAGAGAGCAGCGCTGAGCCTCCAACGACATACTGCAACGTATTCCGAATGGTCGCAGATCGTCCGTCAAAACCCGTATCGGACCGGACGCCATCAGATACCCGCTCTAAGCCTCCAACACCATCACTTAACGTACTCCTTGACGCGCTCGTCCGTCCGTCCAAGCCCGCACCGGCCTCCCCCCGCTCCCCCCGCCCCCCCCGCGCGCCGTGCCGGACGCCGGCGTCCGACGACGGCGGTCGCCGCTAGTGGTGTGCGTGAGGGGGTCGCGGCGCGCGCAGGTACATGTCGAAGCGTTTCAGGGCGGCGCGCTCGCGGTCGCAACCGTCCGACCGATCCGTTAGGAACACGCTCGACTCTGAAACAACACAATATGAAGTATCAATGAATAACGTGTTTTATGAGTGATAAAATTTATTTGTATTTATAGGTAGGGTGATAATATTCATTCAAAAATTCATTAAATAATAATTTTTCATGGTTTTGGGACTAGAAGGTGGTAGAGCCAGTGTAGTTCGACCGGGGAAGTACCACCGCCACACCTATTTCTAGCGTGAAGCATTTCTTGCGCGAGATGGAAGGGCGTGGTTGCCGGCACACTTTTACATGAGGCGACCATCATAGTCCTCGGGAGTAGCAACGCATCTGTGATAGAAACCCATGTTTTGTATGAAGTTGCTTACAGATGTCGCAGGGCGGCAGTGGCCACTTACCATCAGGTGGACTGCATGCTCGTTTGCTACTTCAGTCAGATAAAAAAACAAACCTTTTTTTGAAAGCACTCCGATGCGATTATTTTCTTGCGACGTTTCCCTTCACTGCAAAGCAGTGGTATATTTTTTTTATCTGGACGAAGTAGCAAACGAGCATGCAGTCCACCTGATGGTAAGTGGCCACTGCCGCCCTGCGACATCTGTAAGCAACTTCATACAAAACATGGGTTCTATCACAGATGCGTTGCTACTCCCGAGGACTATGATGGTTGCCTCATGTGAAAGTGTGGTAGCAACCCACACTCTTCCATCGAAACGCAAGGAATGCTGCAGAAATACTACTCTCACATTCCGACGGGAATGTGTCCTAGCAGTGGGACAACAATGTGCCCAGCGGTGGGACAGTGGGACTAACAGGTAGACGGTACATTCTACTCACCGGCGTGGTTGCGGCGCGGCTCCGGCTCGCACGCGGCCGCACACGACTGCACGCCTGCTGCAACAAAATATATTCACTACTATACTGTACAAGGCAGTAATAGCCTAATGGTTACCAGTGTTAGAACCAGTGTAGTTTGAGAGGGAAGTACCACCGCCACACCTATTTCTAGTGTGAAGCATTTCTTGCGCGAGATGGAAGGGTGTGGTTGCCGGCACACTTTAATATGAGGCGACCATTACAGTCCTCGCGAGTAGCAACGCATCTGTGATGGACTTCAGATAGAACCCATGTTCTGTATGAAGTTGACTACAGATGTCCGGCAGATGAGCGGCAGTGACCACTTACCATCAGGTGGACTGCATGCTCGTTTGCTACTTTAATCAGATAAAAAAATAGAAAGTCTTCAAATAAAGTGGATTTATCATCACTACATAGCATAAAACAAAGTCGCTTCCCGATGTCTGTCCCTATGTATGCTTAGATCTTTAAAACTACGCTACGGATTTTAATGCAGTTTTTTTTTAATAGATAGAGTGATTCAAGAGGAAGGTTTTTATGTATAATACATGTATAATATAGTGAAGGAACACTGGAAATTTTACTTAGGCGGAAATAGGTTCGCCAGGTCGGTTAGTCATATATAAAATCTCACCGTGCGGATGCGACCCGGGAGCCCCGTACAGCCCGTCGGGCCAGCCGCGCGAGTACCAGTCCCGGGAGTACTCCTCGCGGGCCCCCACGGGCTCTGAGGTTTGCTGCTCCTGGGGACAATTTGCTCAAATTATATACATGTATATGTGTAAAACAGTGTAATATAATTCGAGATGTTATACCTACGAAAGACTACAATACAATATTAGGCGGCCTAAGCGTTAACCCTCCCCTTCTCGTCAGTTAGACCCTCAGGGGTAGAGGGGCTCAGAGGACCGCTCTATAGATGATAACATGGTAAAAATGCATCCTGTTTATACTTTAACCTAACGATAAGGCAGACGGGCTAACTAGTGGAAAGTAGTCACCGTCGCCTGGACATTCAACACCAGAGGAGTCGCCAATGCATCGCACCAATGCAACAGCGCATCGGCTTTGAAGAAGAGTCCTCACTGCGCATAAGTATGTTACAAAGTACGCTGTTTATGTCCCTTAGCGCAATCCCCTCCCATCTCCCCCACTTAAGACACTCTGGAGGGCTACAACCCATTATTGTCTCACTGCTGGGTAAGTAAGGGCTTTTCTCAGAATGAGAGAGTTTTAGGCCATAGTTCACCACCACTAATTTATGTGCGTATTAGAAATTAATTATCACTGCTTTTCGGCAAAGGAAAACATCGTGAGAAACCTACGCCACCCGAGAATTCTTTTAAAAAGAAAGTTCTCGGAGGTGTGTGAAGTCCACCAATTCGCACTTGGTCAGCGCGGTGGACTATGGCCTAAAACTCTAATTCTGAGAGAAGACCCGTGCCCATCAGAGACAATAATGGGTTCTACCCAATCCATCCATCAGCCTTTGAAAGTCCACTGCTGGACATGGTCCTCCCCTAATCTGCGCCACTCCGACCGGTCCTGAGCCATCTGAATCCAGCGGTTACCCGCCGTCTTCAGGCCATCAGTCCACCTGGTCGGGGGGCGGCCTGCACTCCTTTTGCCCAGACGTAGTCTCCAGATGTGTACCCAATACCGAACCCTAAAAAGACAATTTAACGACCCGCGTGGCGGAGCGGTTACCATACCGGTCTGACGGACGGGAATCGAACCCGGAACCCAATGTTCCGAGTTCGATTCCCGGCCAGACCGGTATCTGAATTATTTTAGAGATACGATTTATGTTCTGGGTCTGGGTGTTTGTGTAATCGTCCTGTGTGTCCAATTAGATTTATGTTCTGGGTCTGGGTGTTTGTGTAATCGTCCTGTGTGTCCAATTAGATTTATGTTCTGGGTCTGGATGTTTGTGTAATCGTCCTGTGTGTGTCCAATTAGATTTATGTTCTGGGTCTGGGTGTTTGTGGAATCGTCCTGTGTGTCCAATTAGATTTATGTTCTGGGTCTGGGTGTTTGTGTAATCGTCCTGTGTGTGTCCAATTAGATTTATGTTCTGGGTCTGGGTGTTTGTGTAATCGTCCTGTGTGTCCAATTAGATTTATGTTCTGGGTCTGGGTGTTTGTGTAATCGTCCTGTGTGTGTCCAATTAGATTTATGTTCTGGGTCTGGGTGTTTGTGTAATCGTCCTGTGTGTCCAATTAGATTTATGTTCTGGGTCTGGGTGTTTGTGTAATCGTCCTGTGTGTGTCCAATTAGATTTATGTTCTGGGTCTGGGTGTTTGTGTAATCGTCCTGTGTGTCCAATTAGATTTATGTTCTGGGTCTGGGTGTTTGTGTAATCGTCCTGTGTGTGTCCAATTAGATTTATGTTCTGGGTCTGGGTGTTTGTGTAATCGTCCTGTGTGTCCAATTAGATTTATGTTCTGGGTCTGGGTGTTTGTGTAATCGTCCTGTGTGTGTCCAATTAGATTTATGTTCTGGGTCTGGGTGTTTGTGTAATCGTCCTGTGTGTCCAATTAGATTTATGTTCTGGGTCTGGGTGTTTGTGTAATCGTCCTGTGTGTGTCCAATTAGATTTATGTTCTGGGTCTGGGTGTTTGTGTAATCGTCCTGTGTGTCCAATTAGATTTATGTTCTGGGTCTGGGTGTTTGTGTAATCGTCCTGTGTGTCCAATTAGATTTATGTTCTGAGTCTGGGTGTTTGTGTAATCGTCTTGTGTGTGTCCATGGTACCCACGACACAGGAGAAAATCCTTTTTTTTTGTTTTCGAGGGGGAAACCTTCCAAAGATACCCGACGCCGTGGGAGCGACGCAGGGTTATGTGGGATTTTTACCGCACTAAAACCCCTCCAGTAGCCGTCCTCAGCGCTAAAAAGGAGGACTCCGGGATCTCGAAACGACTTCAACCGGAATCCTCCGAGCGCGCTGCCCCATCGGGCTCCTCCCAGATGGGCGGCTGGGCCCACCGCTCCGTCTAGTCTTTACGACGGTATACGACCACACATACCGCCGTCCTTCCCGGGGTCGCCTGACCGAACGGTTCGAGCTCCCACTCTAGCCGCCTGCAACCCCGGAAGCCCCTTTCAGTCGCCTCTTACGACAGGCAGGGGATACCGTAGCCCTATTCTGACCCCGAGGCTACAGGGACGACAGGAGAAAATCCTAGTGTGGGGCTATGAGTGTAGAATGCGTGTATGCGTGTAAATTAACTCACCTGTCCTTTGTAGTACTTGGAGTCAGTCACATAGTGTATAGTGACTTCATTGTTCAACTTCGACCCAGCTCTTAACCGTTGAAAATAAGGCAAGGGATCTCCGTTCGTCATATTATTCGTGAACTCCTCGCTCTTCGTCACACTCGGATACTCCGTTTTCTCACTGAAAAGTGCGTTCCGGAAGACGTTCCTATCCTCCTGCCCGAAAGGAGTGTACAGCCCTCCGGTGAAGTCCGTCCTCTCCTCCTCCCGTTTGAGAGGAGTCCCGATCGGTTCCGGACGGGACGGGTGGGTAAACAACGAGTCGTTGTCGAAGTTCCTGTTCGGATCCGGCCTCGTTCCGATCGGGTTCGGCGAGACGACCGGCTTCGGGTTCGGACTCTCAAAGTACTCCGGTGTGAGGAAGCTCTGTTGCTGATTGTCGTTGTTAGTCTTAAACAAGGAATATCCCTCTTCGTTCTTCTGAGTGAACGACGCTAGATTCATTATACGGTTCTGGTATTCCGTGTTTTCGCTTTTAGGCGAGTTCCTGGCTGGGTCTAGGACGTAGGATTGGTTGCCGGTCTGCACTGGGTTGTACACGTTGGGGTTGACGTAGCTGTATTGCGGTTGGGTGTACGGTGGGTTCATTTGAGGTGTCTGACTGCGTATACCTGTAAAGAAAAGTTTCTTTAATAAAAATAATCGTTTTTGAAGTGAAACTTCTTTAGGCGCATGAGGGTAAAATTTTTACAGATGAAACGTCACGCCGGTATGCAACGGAAGTGTCGGAAAAGAGAGACAGAGTGATCGAGACCGATTGAGAGAGAGTTAGGGCGAACGTAGCATGAGCAACTAGCCGTGAAGTGAGAGTAGGGAGCAAGCGAGTGAGAAAGATTGAGAGAAAAAGTGAGACAGAGCGAACGTCGTATCACGCTTTTTTCCCTTCCTCTTAATCTTGGAAATTTAAAGTTTTAGATTTGTATAAATATAAACAAGATTTATAAATTATTTCCCCAAAGAAGTTTCACTTCTGACATGTGTACTTTGTACGCACGCATGTTCTTTTTATCTGACTGAAGTAGCAAACGAGCATGCAGTCCACCTGATGGTAAGTGGTCACTGCCGCCCTGCGACATCTGTAATCAACTACATACAGAACATGGGTTCCATCTGAAGTCAATCTCAGATGCGTTGCTACTCCCGAGGACTATGATGGTCGCCTCATGTGAAAGTGTGGTAGCAACCACACCCTTCCATCGAAACGCAAGAAAGGCTTCACGCTAGAAATAGGTGTAACGGTGGTACTTCCCCGGTCGAACTACACTGGTTCTACCACCTAGATTGTCTGTAAAGTTGGTTTACTGACGACAGTTGAACGTGACAACGTCATAAGAAAATACTGATGGAATGGTTGCATTATTGTATAGCAGCTGTCCACGCGGACGCGTCGCTCACTTAAGTAGGAGAGAGACATGTCGAACGCGGAGGCCGATTGTGCCCCTTTGTCGCTCGTTCCGTTAAATGGAACGCCTCAGAGCGAGGTAACGCCGCATGAGTCATGTTTTTTTGGTGCGTGCAGCCGACTCCATCGCATTATAGTCGAACGCTGCCGAATGCGGAGGCCGATTGTGCCTCTTTGTCGCTCGTTCGGTTAAATGGAACGCCTCAGAGCGAGGTAACGCCGCATGAGTCCTATCTTTTGGTGCGTACAGCCGGCTCCATCGAATTATAATTTGTCACGTCGAAAGTTAATTTAGTTAATACACTTTCTACACTCATAGTAGATATTTGCAGGTGGTAGAACCAGTTCGACCGGGGAAGTACCACCGCCACACCTATTTCTAGCGTGAAGCAGTTCTTGCGCGAGATGGAAGGGTGTGGTTGCCGGCACACTTTTATATGAGGCGACCATTACAGTCCTCGCGAGTAGCAACGCATCTGTGATTGACTTCAGATGGAACCCATGTTCTGTATGAAGTTGCTTACAGATGTTTGCATGCTCGTTTGCGACTTTACTACTAGTCCACTACATAGTATAAAACAAAGTCGCTTCCCGCTGTCTGTGTCCTATGTATGCTTAGATCTTTAAAACTACGCTACCAATTTTAATGCAGTTTCTTTAATAGATAGAGTGATTCAAGAGGAAGGTTTTTATGTATTAAATATGTATAATACAGTAGAGAAACACTGATAATTATTGATTTTTGAGTTTTACATACCCATCAGGCTTTGTTGGTGCATCATCGACATAAGGGGGTTCCGTATAGTGTACATTCCGTTCGAAGTTGGCGTTATGGTCGCTTGGCAGGGCGTCGGCGGCATCGGTATGGGGTCCGGGATTCGAATCTCCGACTTCTTTTGCTGCGGCGTGTTCGTTATCTGCACGGAGGGTAGGTTCGGGTGGAACATCGGGTTTCTGAGGGTGACCATCTTGCTACCCTCTGTTTTTGTCTCGGGGGTGTCGGACTGGGCGGCCGCGGCGGCTTTTTTCGCTTTCTTTTTGGCCTTTTTCGATTTCGCAACCCCCTGGGGTGACGGTTCCGGTACGATAATCGTTTTGGGTGGTTCTGTAAATGAAATAAATAAAGAAAATTATTGAAAATCAATACTGGCAACAGTACTTTTGCAATACTTTCTTCTAGATGTGAGCAGCGGTATCGGTACGCGGCGGGGTGTGGGGACACGTACCGGGGTGCGCGGCGGCAGGGGATGGCGGGGTGTGGGGACACGTACCGGTGTGCGCGGCGGAAGGGGAGGGCGGTGTGTGGGCACACGTACCGGGGTGCGCGGCGGCGGGGGAGAGCGGGGTGTGGGCACACGTACCGGGGTGCGCGGCGACAGGGGAGGGCGGAGTGTGGGCACACGTACCGGGGTGCGCGGCGGCGGGGGAGAGCGGGGTGTGGGCACACGTACCGGGGTGCGCGGCGACAGGGGAGGGCGGAGTGTGGGCACACGTACCGGGGTGCGCGGCGGCGGGGGAGAGCGGGGTGTGGGCACACGTACCGGGGTGCGCGGCGGCGGGGGAGAGCGGGGTGTGGGCACACGTACCGGGGTGCGCGGCGGCGGGGGAGGGCGGGGTGTGGGCACACGTACCGGGGTGCGCGGCGGCGGGGGAGGGCGGGGTGTGGGCACACGTACCGGTGTGCGCGGCGACAGGGGAGGGCGGGGTGCGGGCACACGTACCGGGGTGCGCGGCGGTGGGGGAGGGCGGGGTGCGGTCACACGTACCGGGGTGCGCGGCGGTGGGGGAGCGCGGGGTGTGGGCACACGTACCGGGGTGCGCGGCGGAAGAGGAGGGCGGGGTGTGGGCACACGTACCGGGGTGCGCGGCGGCGGGGGAGGGCGGGGTGTGGGCACACGTACCGGGGTGCGCGGCGCTGAACAGCATCATGGCGGGCTCGGCGTTGATGACGGGCGGGGGACGCGCGGGCGGAGTGGGCGCGGCCGGCAGCTGGCCGCACTTCCACAGTGGCTGTGGGGAATACATACAATTTAATAAAAATATAGACCTATATAACGTACTATCTAAGTAGTATATAAAGAAACGACAATTTAGAGAACTTGGCAACACGCAAGGGCGTGTTGCCAAGTTCTCTAAATTGTCGTTTCTCTAAGCACTCACTAAGCATAACAATTTACAGAACTTGGCAATACACTGTAGCGTGTTTTCATCAAGAAAAACAATTAGGAGCATTTTGGCAACACGCTCTCGCATTATTTCATTACGCGAAATAATTTAGAGAACTTAGCATCACACTCTCGCGTGTTTTCATTAACCAAAACAATTTACAGCTCTTGGCAAATACACATTGTCGCATGTTTCTATCAAGAAAAACAATTAGAAGAATTTGGCAATACGCTCTCGCGTTATTTCATCACGCAAAACAATTTAAAGAACTTGGCAACACGCTATCGGGTGTTTTCATCGGCCATACTTATTGTCTCACTATGCGAGGACTATGATGGTCGCCTCATATAAAAGAGTGCCGGCAACCACACCCTTCCATCGAAACGGAAGAAATGCTTTGCGCTAGAAATTGGTACGGCGGTGGAACCTCCCCGGTCGAACTACACTGGTTCTACCACCTGCAACAATTATTAAGGGTACAACCTATTATTGTCCCACTGCTGGGCACGGGTCTTCTCTCGGAATGAGACAGTTTAGACCATAGTCCACCGCGCTGGCCAAGTGCGACCCCCCCCCCCCCATCACAAAAAAAAATGTGTAAACCCCCCCCCCACCCCACCATCACAAAAAAAATGTGTGCGTGTACTAGCGTACACTCGTAAGAAGTGAAACTTCTTTATGACTTTATTTTTCAAAAAATAATTTACTATTATGCAACTTTACAGAAATTGGTTAAATAAAGTTAAATTAGATAAAGTTTAATAAAAGGCTTTTATTAAACTTTATCTAATAATCTAATCTATAATAATCTATCTAATATCACGCGCGGTAGGGATAAGAAAAAGATGGCGCGTAACAGAACAAGATGGCGCGTAACGAAAAAAAAAAAGATGGCGCGTAACAGAAAAAGATGGTGCGTAACGGAAAAAAAAAGATGGCGCGTAACAGAACAAGATGGCGCGTAACGGAAAAAAAAAGATGGCGCGTAACAGAAAAAGATGGCGCGTAACGAAAAACCGTTACACAAAAAAAATTTCCAACCCCGATAAAGAAGTTTCACTTCAAAAATTCAACTCACCACAGATTTGATAGGTGGGGGTTCCTTCTTCTCGCTCGGCTGCACCCTGGTCAGCGTGATGCCGGGGGGCAGCTTCAGATCAGCCACCTGGGACAGACACATTTATATATGTAGATACATAACAAAATAAAAGGACAGTCTTTACTGTTGACAGAAAAGAAAACTAAAAAAAACTGGTCATGCGCGAGTCGGATTTACACAAGAAGGGTTCTGTATAGGGATTGCAATCCGGCATCATTTTCAATCCGGCCGGATCCGACCGGATTCGACGGCAATAATCGAACGGTTAAAACAGTGTAAAAAAGGATCGATTTCTAACGGTAATTATTTTTGTAATGTGAAATATTTGTCAAAATATACAACCACCAATCACCACCGGATCCGGTGGAGGTCCGGATCCGGTGGTGATTTGGTACCGGATCCGGTTTGCGTAAATTTGAGCCGGATCCGCCTGATTAACGGATCCGGTTTTCCGGATTGCAATCTCTAGTTCTGTACGATCAGTACGTATAAAACAAAGTCGCTTCCCGCTGTCTGTCCCTATGTACGCTTAGATCTTTAAAACTACGCTACGGATTTTAATGCAGTTTCTTTTAATAGATCGAGTGATTCAAGAGGAAGGTTGGAATTCCTCATTCAAATATGAATTCAGATTGGGAATTCCGTGTGACATTATTATACGTTCTTCCGATTCAAACGCATTGTCGACTTTTTAATCGGATTTCAGGAAATTTTCATTCGAAAACTTGCATTCCAAACTTTGTCTGTAAATTGAAGCCTAATCAGAAAATCTACTGACATGCGCATAGATATTTTTAGACAATCACGAGAAAAATAGAAAAATAAAATAAAAGTATGAATAGAAAATTTAAAAGTGAAACACGCAATTATAAGTACTACTCGACCAAAACAATTAGGCGCACGACAGTTGAAACGTCATTAGAACTAGGGATTCCCCATCCCGATACGAAGTATATTCTATTACCAAATACCAAAAGTATGTAGGTATACCATTATCAAAACATACACCATAGTGGTGTATTTTCAATAGTCGAGTATTTATTAAAGCACTTTCATGTGTTTAATATATTCGCAGACATGGAATATTTCCTTTCTTTTTTAGTTGTGTAAGAGATTGATGCCTGTTGCAGTACACATTCGATTTTCGACTTGAGAGACAGGAGTACTGAGCGCAATACTCTTCTCCTGTTAAAAAATGCATATTTTGAATGTAAGAATCCTATCTCCTCCACGAATAGTCTTTTTCCTACCCATTTTGAGGTTTATTGACGAATAATCAACTCATTTAATAATAACGTTAAAAATTCAACAATCACTCATTAAACTAACATTATAACGTAATAACATTAAACACGTGCTGGCTAACGTAAACACCTAGACGATACACGACTGCACGTCACTAGGGCATGCGCGGGGTAAGAAGCGAGATGCGGGGTATTGAACCACTTTTGTTTTATGCGCCTGATTCTTGTGGTCAAGTAATAGTGCACTAGAAAGCATATATTATAATAATTTTAGTGATAATTAAATTTAATTAAATAGGTCGAACTATATACATTCAATCACTTTGTAATACAATTCACCTAATTTGAATAGAAAATTTCATATCCGTAAAATACAAGAACATACCAGACTTTTAGAGATATACATATAAAAATGCATTATTATATATTGAATATAAGAGCTTGCGTATAAGCTATATATTGGTAAGCGACATGCTACACAAACTACATCATATTGACCTACTAACTGAAATTATTAAAAAAAATTCAACCCTTGAAGGGTGAATGAGCTTCCTCCTGAGGTATTCCCGGGGCGCTATGACATGGGGCTCTTCAAGAAAAGTACAAAGAGCTCTCCTTCACAGCCGGCGATGCATTGGCGACTCCTCTGGTGTTGCAAATGTCCATAGGCGACGGTGACCACTTTCCATCAGGTGGCACGTCTGCCTTATCGTTAGGTACAAATATAAAAAAATCCTTATTTCACCCCCTTAGGGGTTGATATTCCGAAAATTACCGATTTCGGAAAGTGAACAAAACAGAGTGTTATAACAAAACCAAAAAGCTAAGTGTCAAGAAACTTATGTTAGCATAAATTTTGGCACTCTACTTTTAACCCCTAAGGGGCGAATATCTAAGAATCCTTTACTTAGTGCTCACCTACACTATAAAAATAGCACAAATTTTCAATTTTCTAATCAAAGCCTATGCGTTGATATGTCAATAGCTACGACAGTTTTACCTTTTATTTATATAGCCCCTTTATTCATAAAAAGAAATAACTAACTATAATGTTTACCACTTTTATTAATAAAAAGAAATAACTCAAAATTTACGTTATCCGAGTTTAAAATTTAGTTCGTTCGCGTTATGGCTCTTTTTCATCGGTCGTTACAGCCCGCGTTCGGGGTACGGGAGATTTCTGCTTAAGCATGCCGTAGGGCCCGAATGCGGTAACAGTTTTCATAAGTCCATGGGTCTCGCATGCGGGGTACGGGAGATTTCAGTTTAAGCACGCCATATGTTCCGCATACGGTTGTTAAGGCAGCTTGCGGGGAGCACCCGCATGCTGTATATCGACTACATATTGACAACGCACTTTCACTAGTTGTCGTACCGTATTCGGGGACTCCCCGCATGCTGCTTATCAATCGAGTTATCGACCAATGAAAATGAGCCATTATGGTGTAAACTCGCAAAACGTAAATTTTGAGTATTTCTTTTTATTAATAAAAGTGGGAATAATATACATATAGGAAGAGTAGACAACCTCTTTCCTTTGGTAGGTCAGTCAAAGACAAAATATTTAAGTATATCTCTAAGGACGCGTTCCAGAAGACGCTCACAAAGCCCAAAACGTTCCACAAGACGACCGCGGTCGTTGTAGTCGCGGCGAATACGTCACTCATGACGTCATGACTTACGCTAGTGACGCTCACGACGACCCATCTAATAAGGTGGGTCGAAGTGATCGGTCCACTAGAGATTAAATCAGTAACGTTCACAAGCTAGTGAGAGAAAGAAAGGGAGGGAATGTGGATCATTCCAACAGTTAGAATTGTAAGACGTTACTCTGTCCGAATGTATTTTGAAATTGTCTAAGTGTGAAATTGTGAAAATATACCAGTGTTGTACAATGTGTCGTTTACTTTAACCATCCAATCCTACTTCTGTAACACTACAGTACAAAAACTAGTCTTTTTTTTTGTTCTCGAGGGGGAAACCTTCAAAAGGTGCCCGACGCCGTGGGAGCGACGCAGGGTTATGTGGGATTCTTACCGCACTAAAACCCCCCCGGTGGCCGTCCTCGGCGCTATAAAGAGGACTCCGGGTACTCGGTCCGACCGCAACCGGAATCCTCTGAGCGCGTTGCCCCATCGGGCTCCTCCCAGATGGGTGGTTGGGCCCACCGCTCCGTCTAGTCTTTACGACGGTATGCGACCACACATACCGCCGTCCTTCCCGGGATTGCCTGACCGAACGGTTCGAGCTCCCACTCTAGCCGTCCGCAACTCCGGAAGCCCCTTTTAGCCGCCTCTTATGACAGGCAGGGGATGCCGTAGCCCTATTCTGATCCCGGAACTACTAAACTACAAAACTAGAGTGTACCTCACAAACAAACAAACAAATGTGAAAGCGCACGCGCACAGTAAGCCGCAACAAAGGTTACCTGTACCCCGCTGCTGAGCTGCTCCATGATGCTGCACGCCGCCTGCCGCTCCGCCGCCGGGGGGGAGCTCTGCGGGGACGTAGAATTAGGTAAAATTATGACAAAACTAGCTTAAGGCGGATTTATATTTGTCCGACGTGACGTGACGCATCAGAAGGATATCGATTTCATACATTTAGTATGGGTATTCATACATTCCATTTCATTTCATTCCCACGGAATAAAGTAGCCTATATGTTAATCCCGAGTATTAGCTAACTCCCTACCAAATTTTATGAAAATCGCTCCAGCCGTTTACACGTGAATAAGTAACAAACACACAGACTTACAAACTTTCACCTTTATAATATTAGTATGACAAAAAAACAGCACTCGGGGACTGCCGCGGTAAAGCTATTGCATAGCATTTTTTTTTCCGACTGAAGTAGCAAACGAGCATGCAGTCCACCTGATGGTAAGTGGTCACAGCCGTATGGACATCTGTGAGCAACTTCATACAGAACATGGGTTCCATCCGAAGTCAATCACAGATGCGTTGCTGCTCCCGAGAACTATGATGGTCGCCTCATGTGAAAGTGACCTACCACACCCTTCGAAACGCAAGGAATGCTTCACGCTAGAAATAGGTGTGACGGTGGTACCTCCCGGGCGAACTACACTGGTTCTACCACCTGCAACAATATTAAGGGTACAACCCACTGCCGGGCACGAGTCTTCTCGCAGAATGAGAGTTAGGCCATAGTCCACCGCGCTGGCCAAGTGCGGATTGGTGGACTTCACACACCCCCGAGAACTTTTTTGTACGTTTCCTCACGTTTTCCTTCACCGAAAAGCAGTGACAATTAATTTCTAACACACACAAAAATCAGTGGTGCCTGGGTTGGAACCTCGGACCTCCCGATCGAGAGGGCAAGTTTCAACCATTAGGCTATCACTGCTCAACAATATTAACCATGCTGAGTGGCCTACCTTATCGACCACCTGGAGAGTGGTGTCGGCGGTGATATTCACCACCTGGCTCTGGGTGCTCTGCTGTGTCTCCTTCTTCTTCTCCTTCTTGCTCTGCGGCTGTGTCACTTGCTGTGTTTGTTGCTTCGGTTTGGCTTGTGCTTGAGCTGGGGTAGAAATATACACGCGTTTACACAAATCACAGATACTGGAAGTAATTATTTCATAAAAGTGTATTTTAATTAGTAGTAGTAATTAAATTTAAATGTTATAAAAATGTTATTAGACAATGTGTGGGTCACTATGTGTGAAAAAGTAAATGGAATTAAAATCGATACTTAAAAAAAATCCAAGTCTCGCAAGTCGGGTTTCCTACCGACAATTAGATACTAAGGGTGAAAATAGATACCTAGATAGAATTAAAATTGACAGGACTTTTTTAATTATATTACAATCATAGATTACAATAATAACTTGACATTATGAATAATCATTAATATAAATACTATGTACTGACATTTGCATGCCACATTATAAATGGCTAATTGTGTGATATGAAATATTGAATTCATTCAAAAAGTTGTGAGATCCATGTATACAAAGTCGATTATTGAAATGAAATGAAATGAAATGTCTTTATTTTGTATCGGCCTACGGGGGCACTTACAAATTGTCAGTTACATATTTTTTCTTACACTACCCCGGATCGGAATACGACCTCAACTGAGAAGATCCGGCAAGAAACTCAGCGGGTCTGTCTTTTTTTCTTATTTATATTCATTTTTTAGATATTAATTTATTTAGTCCCTGCTTAAACGAACTTTCTGTCTTAACTTGTTATGTTTGTTCTAACCTAACAACATGTTATAGTTACCATATCGATATTATAAATTTTTAACGTTTGTAATAAAAAGGTTGACTCGGCAATCGCATGGAAACACAATGTATTTCACTAGTAATACAAATATAAACTAGATTGCCTAATGCGATTGCCAAGTCAATGTATTTATTTAAAAAAGTTAAAGATTAAAGAATTATTATATTAATACGTGAAGCAAAAATTTGTGACGGATTTTTAAGTAATATGCCGCGGACGGATTAGTATGACATTTTGCACGGTTATAGTGGACGTAGAGAAGGAGTGCAGAATGTTAATATTTTTTTCAAATAATGCATTTTTCATACCTAAAATCAACTAAAAACACATTACACACACTGCCTTGCATTTGTCACAAACACATATGTACTTAGTAAATGAAAATGAAAAGACACAACGTCAAGAATGTCAGATGACATTTGATTTTTAATTTAAATTACGGTCGAATTTCGGCCGATGCCGAACGCCGGTGACTAGTTTAGATTAAAACCTGATATCCTCCGTTAAAAAGCAGTGTCTCAACCCTTGAAGGTTGAAACACTGCCTTCTAATAAGCACTGCCAGTTTAATAAGCTAAAACTGCTGCACGCCGTCCTGCGACATCTGTAATCAACTTCATACATAACATTGGTTCAATCTGAAGTCAATCACAGATGCGTCGCTACTCCCGAGAACTATGATGGTCGCCTCATATAAAAGTGTGCCGGCAACCACACTCTTACATCTCGCGCAAGGAATGCTTCACGCTAGAAATAGGTGTGGCGGTGCTACTTCCCCGGTCGAACTACACTGGTTCTACCACCTTGAAAACCTCTTCCCTTTATTACCCGGATCAATAAAAACACATGCATTTGAAGCGAATACTTTTAAATCCATGATATCTTTAAATTCAAATCTATCCTTTGACCTAACCTTATCTATCGATCTCCGTATGTATCTCCTTACCATTCCTCTCCTTCTTCTCCCTCGCCTTCTCCTTCTTCCTGGCCGCCTCGAGCCGCTTCTCCTCCTTCTGCCGCGCCAGCTCGAGCTTCCTCTCCGCCCTCCTCTCCCGCTTGTCAACCGTCTCCGTTTTCACCACCTCTATCCTCTTCTCCTTCTGCGCGCTCTCCTTCTCCTTCTCGCGCCGCTTCTCCTCCTGTTTCCTCTGCTGTTCCTGTTGACGCTTCTGCTCTTCCTCCTCCGCCTGAGAAATAAAGATATCTTCATCACTACATAGTATAAAACAAAGTCGCTTCCCGCTGTCTGTCCCTATGTATGCTTAGATCTTTAAAACTACGCTACGGATTTTAATGCAGTTTTTTTAACAGATAGAGTGATTCAAGAGGAAGGTTTTTATGTATAATACATGCATAATATAGTGGAGGAACACTGATTATTTTAGACCTTTTTCGCCGGGTCAGCTAGTAGATAATCATTAAAATAATTGCAATTTTAATTAATAATTAAGCAATTACACTTACAAGTTATCAAAAGTGAAACTGGCCCCCTCAATCGGGAGGTCCGAGGTTCAAACCCTGGTACGCACCACTGATTTATGTGCGTATTAGAAATTAATTATTACTGCTTTTCGGTGAAGGAAAATGTCGTGAGGAAACACACCTGAGAGTTCTTAAGAAACAGTTCTCGGGGGTGTGTGAAGTCCACCAATTCGCACTTGGCCAGCGCGGTGGACTATGGCCTAAACTCTCATTCTGAGAGAAGACCCATGCCCAGCAGTGAGACAATAATAGGTTGTATGGCATTTATTAATGCTATATTTTTTTCTTTGATATTAATTCAAGTATTTTTCTTTGATAATATTATACTTTCTCACAAACAGCTGCTACATATTCGTCCGATTTTCGAGCAGCTCGTCTCGATCCGTGCGAGCTTCGTAGTGTCGTACCATATGCATACATAAGCGAACGCTCGGCCGCGCTACATGGTAGACGGAGTTGGGTGTTAGGTTTTTTCGTTACGGAATTTCTTGATTCGGTCGCCGCGCTCAAAGTCCTGATGCACAAAGTGATAATTCGAGATTGACCGACGACGTATTCAGTAACTTGACGACCCGCGTGGCGCAACGGTTACCATACCGGTCTGACGCGCAATGGGTCCCGGGTTCGACTCCCGGCCAGACAGGTATCTGAATGATGAGTGTAGATTCATGTTCTGGGTCTGGGTGTTTGTGAATTCGTCTTGTGTGTCCATGGTACCCACGACACAGGAGAAAATCCTAGTGTGGGGCTATGAGTGTAGAAAGCGTGTTTTTTTTTTTTAAACTACCCTCATAAGCTATAGCAAAAAGAAATTAAATAACTTTATACTCACCTGTTGTTTCGCGAGCAGTTTCCTCTGCTTCTTGGACAGCGGTTGCGTTTCCGTCGCGGTTTCGCTGCGTTTCTTGTCTTGGACGTCCTGTTGCTTCTTCGCCTGGTTGTCTTTTTGTTTTTTCTAGAATGTTCAGATAAAAAAAATACAAATTACTAAGAGAAAAGTGAGGAAGAAGTGGAAAACATGATGGACATAGAAGGTGGTAGAGCCAGTGTAGTTCGACCGGGGAAGTACCACCGCCACACCTATTTCTCGCGTGAAGCATTTCTTGCGCGAGATGGAAGGGTGTGGTTGCCGGCACACTTTTACATGAGGCGACAGTCATAGTCCTCGGGAGTAGCGACGCATCTGTGATTGACTTCAGATGGAACCCATGGTCTGTATGAAGTTGCTTACAGATGTCGCAGGGCGGCAGTGACCACTTACCTGCTGCATGCTTCAGGCAATCACAGATGCGTAGACGACAGAGCCACTTATGTACGTATTAATTATCACTGCTTTTCGGTGAAGGAAAATATCGTGAGAAAACCTACACACCCGAGAGTTCTTTAAAAAAATAAATGTGTGCGTGTACTAGCGTACACTCGTATGGAGTGAAACTTCTTTATGACGTTATTTTTCAAAAAATAATTTACTATATGCAACTTTACAGAAATTGGTCAAATAAAGTTAAATTAGATAAAGTTTAATAAAAGGCTTTTATTAAACTTTATCTAATAATCTAATCTAGAATAATCTATCTAATATCACGCGTGGTAGGGATAAGAAAAAGATGGCGCGTAACGAAAAAATGTTACACTAATTTTTTTTTCCAACCCCGATAAACAAGTTTCACTTCAAAAAGAAAATAGTTCTCGGAGGTGTGTGAAGTCCATCAATTCGCCCTTGGCCAGCGCGGTGGACTATGGCCTAAACTCTCTCATTCTGGGAGAAGACCCGTGCCCAGCAGTGGGACAATAATCGGTTGTACCCATATTTGTGTGTTTAGGTCAATCTTGCAACCCACCTTAACCCACTTCTCAGTGTCTGATTGAGCTAAAATTTGGAATACAAATAGTTTTGATGACAATGCAATTATATATATCGGCGGATGACGGGAAATCTACATTTTATGATTAACACCGTTTAGTTCTATAGTCCGTTAATTGAAGTGAAACTTCTTTATCGGGGTTGGAAAAAAATTTAGTGTAACATTTTTTCGTTACGCACCATCTTTTTTTATTTTTCGTTACGCGCCATCTTTTTTTTCCGTTACGCGCCATCTTTTTCTTATCCCTACTACGCGTGATATTAGATAGATTATTATAGATTAGATTATTAGATAAAGTTTAATAAAAGCCTTTTATTAAACTTTATCTAATTTAACTTTATTTAACCAATTTCTGTAAAGTTGCATATAGTAAATTATTTTTTGAAAAATAACGTCATAAAGAAGTTTCATTTCTTACGAGTGTACGCTAGTACACGCACACATTTTTTTTATTAATTAACTTGCACAAGTGAGGGTAGCACCTACCTTCTCTTAAAACAACGCTATGCGGGTAGGCGTAGATTATATCGTGCGATCGGAATGCATAAAAGCGGATTGACTGAGTTAGCTGAAAGATTACTTTGTTGAACGTGCTTTCGCTTACACCGCTCAAAGGATCGTTATCCTTGTTAATAACAGTTATGCATCCATCCATCAGCCCTTTGAGGTCCAATGCTGGACATAGGCCTTCCCTAAATGAACACTCAGACCGGTCCTGTGCCCTCTGAATCCAACGGTTTCCCGCTGTCCTCTTCAGGTCATCGGTCCATCTGGTGAGGGGGCGACCTGTGCTCCTTTTGCCTAAACGTGGTCGCCACTCGGGAACCTTCCTTCCCCATCGGTTATCGGTCCTACGAGCGATGTGGCCGCCCACTGCCACTTCAGCTTGCTAATGTTGAGAGTTATGTTGGTTAGCTTCGTTCGTCTACGGATTTCATCGTTGCGAATCATGTCTCGTACCAGTTATACGTTATTCCAAATGTTAATACCATAGTATAGTATAGATTAAGTCAGTGTCGTATATCTCCTAGCCCGAAATTCTTACGCCCACAATTAAACGCTACCATGATATAGAATAGGCCACCCTGCATATATATATGACGGAGGGGGTGGTACTTTTTCGCTCATCGTATCAGGATAACCTACTGCGGGCTCTGATAGGGAATGTTAGCACGAGAATAAATTGCAGACTTGACTTTAACACACAGTATATTGCCGAATTAAACTTGTTACAATCACTGAATTAATCAAACTAAATTAAGTAGGCAAGTAATCGTAGCACTAAGAACGCGGGACGATTTTAGAGCCGTCCGCCTCGGCCGACCGTCAACGACAGACTGAGGTGTCGGCCATTAAACTGGTACAACCCTAACTTCATCGAACGCCACTAGATGGCGCTGGCGGTCCGGTGTTGCCACAATACCGCCATTTCCGACATATATAATCAATACTGTTGTTCCTCTTACCTTCTCCTTATTAGACCCTTTGGCTAGTTGGTTGATATGCGCTAACGCTTGTTCCCAGGTTTGTTTCCGCTGCGGGTCCTTTTGGGCGGGCTCTTGTGTGTTTGTCGCTGCAAGAAAAAAAAATGTGTCAGCTCCGACGCACGACTAGACTTTACTCATTAAGTCCGATTGTAATTATTACTATTACTATTAAGTCTAAACAAAGCAAAGAGTTTATTTAACTGAAAAAACATTGATACCATATGAAAGGGTAAATTAACAAATTAACGAAAAAAATCCACAATAACAATGTTACATTATATAAGTACGTATTAAAATATTAATATTTTACGTATTTACAGAGTATTTTCATTACTTATCTTAACGATTTACTATTTTAAATACCGTTGAGATTTCGGTAAAGCATAATCACGATACCTATGAATACCATGCACGCGTACTGATAAAATAGTTCTAAAGTTTTAACTAGATGGCGTTATATACAATAAAAAAACGTAACGAGGTCATTCATCAGTAGATTTTACTCCTCACATTTTTCTCATACCGGGCCCTTATATATGCAAATCGATTCTTAAGGAGAAAACCCCAATAACAAACCTATCGTTCCATACAAAAACGAATGCAACATATAAATTCAACTCACCGTGCGCGTGCGCAGTGCCAAGCGTGACGGCACTCGTCACCCGCTCCACTGAAACACATGTATTTAAATAATATCACTAAATAGTATAAAACAAAGTCGCTGCCCGCTGTCTGTCCCTATGTATGCTTACATCTTTGAAACTACGCTACGGATTTTAATGCAGTTTTTTTTAACAAATAGAGTGTTTCAAGAGGCAGGTTTTTAATACATGTATAATATGAAATGAAATGTCTTTATTTTGTATAGGCCTACGGGGGCACTTACAAATTGTCAGTTACATTTTTTTCTTACACTACCACCGGATCGGAACACGACCTCAACCGAGAAGATCCGGCAAGAAACTCATTTTTTTTAAATATAATTACAATCACGTTTTTTACATGGTAATGAAAGTTAGCTCCAGTATCTCGCCTTACACTTCTTAACATAGTGAAGGAACACTGATATTTTAGATTTATGACTTTTAGGAACGAAGTTCGTCGGGTCAGCTAGTTGTAAGCTTCCCACGTCCCCCTAGTTCCGGGATCAGAACAGGGCTACGGCATCCCCTGCCTGTCGTAAGTGGCGACTAAAAGGGGCTTCCGGGGTTGCAGGCGGCTAGAGTGGGAGCTTGAACCGTTCGGTCAGGCGATCCCGGGAAGGACGGCGGTATGTGTGGTCGCATACCGTAAAGACTAGACGGAGCGGTGTGCCCAGCCGCCCATCTTGGAGAAGCCCGATGGGGTAACGCGCTGGAAGGATTCCGATTGAAGTCGATTCGAGATCCCGGAGTCCTCTTTTTAGCACTGAGGACGGCCATCGGGGGGGTTTTAGTGCGGTAAAAATCTCACATAACCCTGTGTTGCTCCCACGGCGTCAGGTACCTTTTGAAGGTTTCCCCCTCGAGAACAAAAAAAAATGTTGTAAGCCTCCCTGCCCCCTCAATTTCAACTCACCTTCCCTCCTCGTCTCGACCTCCTCGTCTTCGTAGTCCTCATAGTGTTGCCTCTGCTCAGAGAGCTGCCGGCTGTTGTGTTGCACCCTCTGATCGCTCTGAAAGTGACAAATTATAAATTAATTAGTACCACTCGACCAAAACAATTAGACGCACGACAGTTGAAACGTCATTAGAACTAGGGATTTCCCATCCCGATACGAAGTATATTCTATTAACAATTACAAAGAGTATGTAGGTATTGAACGCTTTCTACACTCATAGTCCCAAACTAGGAGATTCTGCTGTGTCGTGGGTACCTTGGACTCATACAAGACGAATAGACAAACACCCAGACCCAGAACATGAATCTAAACTCCTCATTGAGATACCTGTCCGCCCGGGAATCGAACACGGGACCCATTGCGCCAAGTGGGTCGTCACGTAGGTTTACCATTATTAAATATACGCCATAGTGTTGTACTATACATAGTATAGTACTTTCGTGTATTTATTAAAGCACTTTTATGTGTATAATATATTCGCATAAATGGAATATTTTCTTTCTTTTTCTATTTGTGTCAGAGACTGATGCCTGCTGCAGCACACTATCGATTTTCGACTTGAGAGACAGGATTACTGACCCATGCATCTTCTCTTGTTAAAAAAAATGCATATTTTGAATGTAAGAGTCCTTTCTCTTCCACGAATAGTCTTCTTCCTACACATTTTGAGGTTTATTGACGAATAACCAACTAATTTAATAATATCTTTAAAAAATTCAACAATCACTCATTAAAGCAACATTTTATTTGAAATGACATTAAACAATACAACTTAGACGATACACGACTGCGCGTTACCAGACGACGCGCGGGGACATAAGCGCGGTGCGGGGGACGGAACCGCTTTTGTTACGTGCGCCTAATTGTTGTGGTCACGTAATAACGCTTTCTAACGGTTTAGGGGGTTCAAACTTTTTATGCCGCCGCGGGTTATGTGGGATTCTTACAGCACAAAACCCCCCCCGGTGGCCGTCCTCAGCACTATGTGGAGGGCCCCGGGATCTGCGTGCGTCTGCGTGTCACTACACTAAGTATATGTGAGTACGTTTTTTTGAGTCTTTCTGCTGTCTATGTGTTTTTGTCTATCTGCCTACTGGCACACAGAGATGATTCTGTCCTTTTCTACGTGTCTGTCTGTTTGTGTGTTTCTCTTATTCTTTCTGTCTTTCTTTATGTCTGTTTGGGTGTCTTGTATATATTTCTCTTTTCCTCTATGTGTCTGTGTGTGAACTTGTATTTTTATCTATTTAATGTACGATCTTTCTATCTGTAACCATCTTAATACATTCTTGCAATGAATTAATTTCATTTCATTTCGATTTTCTTTTTCTCTGCCTTTTACACTCTCTCTCTTTGTACGTGGGCGCTTGTATTGTGTGTGTGTGTGTGTGTGTGTATATTGTGTGTGCGCACGTGTGCGTCTCTCTCTCCCTCTCCCCTCTGCCTTTCACTCTCTTTCTTTGTACATGTGCGTGTGTGTGTGTGTGCGCATGTGTGCGTCTCTCTCTCCCTCTCCCCTCCCCCCCCCCCCCGCACTCACCCGTGCGTGGGGCGCGGCGGCGACCTCCCGCACGTCGTCCAGCTCGCGCTCCACCAGCTGCAGCCGCCGCGCGCACTCCGCCACGCGCCGGTCCGCCGCTTGCACGTCCTGGGGAGATAAAGACAAATATCGCTGCTTTAAAACAAAAGGGCCACAAATCAAAAATATTCGAAATCCTTTTTATTGTAAAATCAAATTTTGACAAATTATCATTTCATAATTTAAAAAGATTCCCATGAATTTTACACTTTAAGCAATAAAAACACTACTGACGTCTTTTTTGTACTTTCAAATTTACGCAACATCAGTGCAAAGCCGCAAATTTATATGCAAAAGAGACTTATCTGCCCATAACTTTTTTTTATAAAAAAAATAACCATATCCAAATTAACCATTAAAAGAAGAATAAAAATACCTTTCTAACAGTGTATAACACATATTTATCTGATTTAAAATTACAGAACAATTATACAAGAACTGATTTTCAAAACTTTAAATAGCTTTCTTGTAAAATTAGGTCTATTCGAGTTGCGGCCCTTTTGTTTTGAAGTAGCGATATGTTAGGTTGGGTTAGACGAAAAACAACAACTCCGAGATCTTTTCTTTTTTTCAAGAACTCTCGGGTGTATTGGTTTCCTCGCGATGTTTTCCTTCATCGAAAAGCAGTGATAATTAATTTAGAAAAACGCACCACTGATTTTTTCTAAATTATATGCGTATTAGAAACAAAAAAGCGAGCTGGCCAAGTGCGAATTGGAGGAGTCCACCAATACGCACTTGGCATGCGCGGTGGACTATAACCTAAACTCTCTCATTCTGAGAGAAGACCCGTGCCCAGCAGAGGGACAATAATGGGTTGACGAGAGGAGTTTATATTATTTTTGATTGTTAAGTTGTATCTTATGTTGGTGTTCCAATTAAATAAATAAATAGAGTATAATAAAGTTAAAAAAACCTATTTAAACAGTAGCAACTTAAACTTAAACGCGTTCTAGCCTCATAGCCCCACACTAGGATTTTCTCCTGTGTCGTGGGTGCCATGGACACACAAAAGACAAACACACAAACACCGAGACCCAGAGCAACTATACAAACAGTACGTTACCTTCAGCGTATTCGTGGTCATGACGTTCAGCTCTGCGATCTGCTCGGAGTACAGCTGCACCATCGCCTGCTGCGCCGGATTCAGCTTCGGCTTCTTGCCTGCGAACAAATTATCGTGTGACGTCACATTGATTATGGAGTACGTTGTGTTTGTAACTTTATAGTACTGTCACATATAGGTGGTAGAACCAGTGTAGTTCGCCCGGGGAAGTACCACCGCCACACCTGTTTCTATCGTGAAGCAGTTTTTGCGCGAGATGGAAGGGTGTGGTTGCCGGCACACTTTTATATGAGGCGACTATTTTAATCCTCGGGAGTAGCGACGCATCTGTGATTGACTTCAGATAGAGCCCCATGTTCTGTATAAAGTTGCTTATAGGCGGCAGTGACCACTTACCATCAGGTGGACTGCATGCACGTATGCTACTTCAATCTTATTAAAAAAAAAATTGATATTGTTGTAATTAACCAACCATAGACATATACATCTTTTGAAGTTTGGAATAATGAAGCGCAATACACACTGAGCCCGCCGGGCCGCCTGTGTCGGCAACTTTATGTCGTCGGGCTAGTTGGCGGATTCATTTATTCTCTCGTCAACCCATTATTGTCCCACTGCTGGGCACGGGTCTTCTCTCAGAATGAGAGAGTTGAAAGAGTTTAGGCCATAGTCCACCGCGCTGGCCAACTGCGAATTGGTGGACTTCACACACCTCCGAGAACTTTTTTTTTAAAGAACGCTCGGGTGTGTAGGTTTCCTCACCATGTTTTCCTTCACCGAAAAGCAGTGATAATTAATTTCTAATACGCACATGAATCAGTGGTGCGTGCCTGGGTTTGAACCTCGGACCTCCCGATCGAGAGGGCAAGTTTCAACCATTAGGCTATCACTGCTCTTATTCACATTCATTTATTGCAAGCCGGAAATTTTGTCGGCGGATATTAAAAATACTAGCACGTCACTACGGGTCGAGCGTCGCCGGACAACTGAGCTCAGGCATACGCAAGCCGCCAACATGCGGGCGCATGGTGCCGACATGATTCTTCTATTGAAGTGAAACTTCTTTAGGCGCATGAGGGTAAAATTTTTACAGATGAAACGTCACGCCGGTATGCAACGGAAGTGTCGGAAAAGAGAGAGAGAGTGATCGAGACCGATTAAGAGAGAGTAAGACAGGGCGAACGTAGCATGAGCAACTAGCCGTGGAGTGAGAGTAGGGAGCAAGCGAGTGAGAAAGATTGAGAGAAAAAGTGAGACAGAGCGAACGTCGTATCACGCCTTTTTCCCTTCCTCTTAATCTTGGAAATTTAAAGTTTTAGATTTGTATAAATATAAACAAGATTTATAAATTAGTTCGCCAAAGAAGTTTCACTTCTGACATGTGTACTTTGTACGCACGCATGTTTTTGTTATAGGCCGCCGGGTTGTATCGACGGGCTGTATCAGCGGCCCGGCGGGCTCAGTGTGTATTGAGCTTAAGAGTAACATTTTGCAATGCGCGCGGACATCGTCACCGAAAACCTACACCCTGAAGTTAGCTATAGTCCAACATTACAGTTTTTTCTATTGTTAGTGTCGATTTAGAATAACGCTAACCTTGTAACGCCAAAGAAGTATAACTTCTAGCGCGTGTCCTCTTTTTCGTACTCCATATAACAAAAAGGCACGGAACAGAGATATTTGAACTCATATAATCATTTTATTCGAATGAAAATGTTATTCAGAAAAATTACAACGTTACACCGTCCTCGACTCATCCAAGACGTTATATAACCCCTTGCCCTCGTCTCACAGTTATCCCACCTCCCTACCCGCAGCCACTCCCCACCATTCGCAGCTACTCCCCTCACCGTCAACTATTCCTTCCATCGCCAGGTCCCCACCTTTAACCCCTCCCCCCCCCCCTAATCATTTTCTTTGAAAGAAAATGTTATTCAGAAAAGTTACAACGTTACACCGTCCTCGACTCATCCAAGACGTTATATAACCCTTTGCCCTCTTCTCGCAGTTATTCCCCCCCCTACCCGCAGCTACTCCCCGCACCGTCAGCTAATCCTCCCATCGCTAGCTCCCTCCCCCCCCCCCTAATCATTGTCTTTGAAAGAAAATGTTATTCAGAATAGTTACAACGTTACACCGCGCTTGACTCATCCAATACGTTATATAACCCCTTGATCTCCTCTCACAGTTATTCCCCTCCCCTCCTACCCGCAGCCACTCCCCACCATTCGCAGCTACTCCCCTCGCCGTCAACTATTACTTCCATCGCCAGCTTCCCCCCCGCCCCTAATCATTGTCTTTTAAAGAAAATGTTATTCAGAAAAGTTACAACGTTACACCGCGTTAAGACTCATCCAATGCGTTATATAACCCCTTGCCCTCGTCTCACAGTTATTCCCCCCTCCCTACCCGCAGCCACTCCCCACCATTCGCAGCTACTCCCCTCACTGTCAACTATTACTTCAATCGCCAGCTTCTCCTCCCCTAATCATTGTCTTTGAAAGAAAATATTATTCAGTAATATAAAGTGTCAACGTTACACTCGACTCATCAAAGACGTTATATAACCTGTTTATTGCAATACGGTGTTTTCACTATTGTTTACTTTCGGAGTGGTTTTTCAAAATGAAATGCGTGCTATTTTCGTATAAACTGTAATTTTACTCATTTTAAAACTCACACTGAATATACATTTGTACAACACGCAACAACGAACAAACTACGCACTTAAATGTGAAAATAAACAAAAAAGCATCAGCCGACTTCATTTGTTTAGAATGAATTTAAAAGCCAGTGGACTGTATAACTGGACCACTACTGGTACTGGTTGATGCGCAACTATTTAATTTAAAAAGTTTGCATAAGTCTCGTCAACCCATTATTGTCCCACTGCTGGGCACGGGTCTTCTCTCAGAATAAGGGAGATTAGGCCATAGTCCACCGCGCTGGCCAAGTGCGAATTGGTGGATACCCTACCCGCAGCTACTCCCCGCACCGTCAGCTATTCCTCCCATCGCCAGCTACCCCCTCCCCCCGTCCCCCCACTCACCCTTCCTCCTCTGTCGCTGCACGTCGGCCAGCGTGGCCCGCGCGTCGTCCAGCCGCGCCCTCGCGGCGGCGTGCTCGGCGTGCAGCGCGGCGCTCGACTTGCGCAGGAAGCTCAGCTCGCCCGCGAGCGCCGCGCGCTGCGCCACCAGCCGGGACTCCATCTGGCGAGAGTGTGGGGATGGCTTTATGCTATCATTTTCGCGTTTGTTGCAGCACATATGATAATAGTTATGCTGTATGTACAAGTTAATTATATCTATATCCTGTTTCTTTTTTTTTTTTAATAATATATTTTTTTATTTGTACGGTATTGTGTCTATTTTTTTACTTTTATTTTTTGTTATTTTTGTTGTATTTGTTGCATTAACGGAATAAAGCTGTTTTTTTGTTTGTTTGATTGTAAAACGGCCGGGTGTGTGGGGTCACCTTTATGGTTTAGTTCCAATTTCAAAACGGCCGGGTGTGTGGGGTCACCTTTATTTTTTAGTTCTAATTTTAAAACGGCCGGGCGTGTGGGGTCAGCTTTGTTTTAGTTCTAATTTTAAAACGGCCGTGTGTGTGGGGTCACCTTTATGTTTTAGTTCTATTTTCAAAACTGCCGGGTGTGTGAGGTCACCTTTATGTTAGTTAAAATTTCAAAACCGCCGGGTGTGTGGGGTCAGCTTTATGTTTTAGTTCCAATTTCAAAACGGCCGGGTGTGTGAGGTCAGCATTATGTTTTAGTTCTAATTTCAAAACGGTCGGGTTTGTGGAGTCAACTTTATGGTTCAGTTCTAATTTCAAAACGACCGAGTGTGTGGGGTCAACTTTATGTTTTAGTTTTAATTTCAAAACGGCCGGGTGTATGGGGTCACCTTTATGGTTTAGTTCTATTTTCAAAACGGCCGGGTGTGTGGGGTCACCTTTATGTTAGTTCTAATTTCAAAACCGCCGGGTGTGTGGGGTCAGCTTTATGTTTTAGTTCCAATTTCAAAACGGCCGAGTGTGTGGGGTCACCTTTATGTTTTAGTTCTAATTTCGAAACGGCCGAGTGTGTGGGGTCACCTTTATGTTTTAGTTCTAATTTCGAAACGGCAGAGTGTGTGGGGTCAGCTTTATGTTTTAGTTCTAATTTCAAAACGGCCGGGTGTGTGAAGTCAGTTTTATAGTTCAGTTTTAATTTAAAATTTATAGAATTGTTTACCAGACATATTTTTAAACTTTTATCAGCCGAAAATTTGAAGGCAGCCACAGGGATATTCTCTTTCACACGTTACCGTCTTGGTGCGCTGGCCCTCTCAATGTGCTGCATCTCACTCTCACACACACAACCCGCTCTCCCTCTCTCTCACACACACAACCCACTCTCCCTCTCTCTCTCACACACACAACCCACTCTCCCTCTCTCTCTCACACACACAACCCACTCCCCCTCTCTCTCACACACACACAACCCACTCCCCCTCTCTCTCACACACACACAACCCACTCCCCCTCTCTCTCACACACACACAACCCACTCTCCCTCTCTCTCTCACACATACACGTTACCTTCTTGGCGCGCTGGCGTTGCTTCTTGGCTCGCTTCTTGCCGCGGTCCACGTGCCGCGCGGGGCCCTCGATGTACTGCAGCAACGCGTCCAGGTCCCGGGGGTCGTCCGCTCCGCACCCACTCCTGGGAGGTGGAAGATAGGTAGTGACAGGTTGATCACAGTCGGACGCTTTTGCCAAGCGAAAGAAGCAGTGTTCGATCGACGTCCCGTCCCACTGTTAGCGTGAGGTTCAGGCGCGTGTTGGAAGGGTGTGGTTGCCGGCACACTATATATGAGGCGACCATCATAGTCCTCGGGAGTAGCGACGCATCTGTGATTGACTTCAGATGGAACCCATGTTCTGTATGAAGTTGCTTACAGATGTCCATACGGCAGTGATCACTTACCATCAGGTGGACTGCATGCTCGTTTGCTTCTTCAGTCAGATAAAAAAATAAAAGTTCCTTAACGACCGACGATTTTTGACGACCCGCGTGGCGGAGCTGTAACCATACCGGTCTGCCGCGCAATGGCTCCCGGGTACGATTCCCGGCCAGACAGTTATTTGAATGATGAGTTTAGATTCTTGTTCTGGGTCTGGGTGTTTGTTTATTCGCCTTTGTGTGTGGCCATGGCACCCACGACACAGGACGAAACCCTAGTGTGAGGCTATGATTGTAGAAAGCGTGTAGAAAGCGCGTATTTTTTTTATAACTTCTCGTAGGTGTGTAAAGTCCACCAATTCGCGTTTGGCCAGCGCGGTGGACTATGGCCTAAACTCTCATTCTGAGACAAGACCCGTGCCCAGCAGTGGGCCAGTACCGGGTCGCCGACGGGAACTCACCCCGAGCAGCCAGAGTACGTGGAGAACACGCTACTGTCCCGGCTGGACAGCGACACGGCGCGTTGTTGCTGAGGCCTGCTCGGACGCTGCTGGGCGGGCTGCGAACAACATAAGAGATTATCATCAAAACAAATAATTATAAGAAACCGAATCAAGAAATTCCGTAACGAAAAATCCTAACCTAAAAAAAGATATACAAAGAAAAAAGACAAACTCACTGAGTTTCTTGCCGGATCTTCTCAGTTGAGGTCGTGTTCCGATCCGGTGGTAGTGTAAAAAATATATATATGTAACTGACAATTTGTAAGCGCCCCGAAGGCCTATGCAAAATAAAGACATTTCATTTTACTAGTCACCCGTAGCATCGGCCGAAATTCGACCGTAATTTAAATTAAAAATCAAATGTCATCTGACATTCTTGACGTTGTGTTTATTCATAGTAAGACATTGAATGTTCTATTTCATTTACTAAGTAAATATGTGTTTGTTACAAATGCAAGGCAGTGTGTGTAATGTGTTTTTAGTTGATTTTATGTATGAAAAATGCATTATTTGAAAAAAATATTAACATTCTGCACTCCTTCTCTACGTCCACTATAACCGTGCAAAATTTCATACTAATCCGTCCGCGGCATATTACTTAAAAATCCGTCACAAATTTTTGCTTCACGTATTATTTCATTTTATAACACCCGCGCTTCGCCTACCATGTAGCGCGGCCGGGCTTATCGTGTATGTATATGGTACGATAGTGTGACGCTCACATGGATCGAGACGAGCTGCTCGGAAATCAGACGAATATGTAAGCAGCTGTTTGTGAGAAAGTATATAGTATCAAAGAAAAATACTTGAATTAATATCAAAGAAAAAATACTGCATAGATAAATGACTAATTATAATTACATAAGTTGATAAAAAATGCTGTGCAATAGCTTTACCGCGACAGTCCCCGAGCGCCGCACGCTTTTCACATTATTGCATTATCATCGGTCCTTGATACGAGTGCAGTTTAAAATTCTGGGAACCAATGAAGATTGAGCTCAAAAATTCAGTACCATATGTACATACAACTCGTTTTCGTCCCTGTAGTTCCGGGATCAGAATAGGGCTACGGCATCCCCTGCCTGTCGTAAGAGGCGACTAAAAGGGGCTTCCGGGGTTGCGGGCGGCTAGAGTGGAAGCTCAAACCGTTCGGTCAGGCAATCCCGGGAAGGACGGCGGTATATGTGGTCGCGTGTGGTCGCATACCGTCTAGACGGATCGGTGGGCCCAGCCGCCCATCTGGGAGAAGCCCGATGGGGCAACGCGCTCAGAGGATTCCGGTTGCGGTCGGACCGAGTACCCGGAGTCCTCTTTTCAGCGCCGAGGACGGCCACCGGGGGTTTTAGTGCGGTAAAAATCCCACATAACCCTGCGTCGCTCTCACGGCGTCGGGTACCTTTTGAAGGTTTCCCCCTCGAGAACAAAAAGAATAGAACTCAAGCTAATATAAAGTTAGTAAAAAGAAAGTGTGTACTTAATTATGTACACAGACTTTCTTTTTACAAACTCTAAACTTCTTATGACGCGTAAGGGAAAAATTATGAGAGTAAATTTTTACGATGCGCGCGCACACCGTTACGAAAATCCGACACGCTGAAGGTAGCTATAATCAACACTAGATAACCCGGCGAAATTCGTTCCGATTAAAAGTCAAAAAATTTAAATTATCAGGGTTTCTCTACTATATTATGCATGTATTATACATACAAAATATCAGTGCTCCTCCACTATATTATACATGTATCATTCATAAAAACCTTCCTCGTGAATCACTCTATCAATTAAAAAAACTGCATTAAAATCCGTAGCGTAGTTTTAAAGATCTAAGCATACATAGAGACAGACAGCGAGAAGCGACTTTGTTTTATACTATGTAGTGATTTTAGATTTCCGCTCTTTTTTTAGACAGCATAGCATAATAGGGTCCCAATTTACTCTGGGTACGGAAATGAAATGAAATTAATTGAAATGAAATGAAATGTCTTTATTTTGCATAGGCCTTCGGGGGCGCTTACAAATTGTCAGTTACATATATATATATTTTTTTACACTACCACCGGATCGGAACACGACCTCAACTGAGAAGATCCGGCAAGAAACTCAGCGGGTTTGCCTTTTTTCTTTGTATATCTTTTTTTCTTTTTTTTTATTTGCCATCTTGTTTTTACATGGGAAGTACCTAAAAAATAGGTATACAATACCTGTTGTTGTTGATTCTGTTGTTGTTGAGTCTGAGCGAGTTTCTGTTGTGCTGGCGTCTGCTGGGGCTGTTGTTGAGGTGGTTGTTGTACCTGAAAACAGTAAATACATTTCATAATTACGTCATATGCATAATACACGTCAACGTTTTATGTCTTTTTTGACTTGACTGACTCAAAGGGACAGGTAAGCTCATTTTAAGTTCCTTTTTTTATTTGATTGAAATAGCAAACGAGCATGCAGTCCACCTGATGGTAAGTGGTCACTGCCGCCCTGCGACATCTGTAATCAACTACATACAGAACATGGGTTCCATCTGAAGTCAATCACAGATGCGTCGCTACTCCCGAGGATTACGATGGTCGCCTCATGTGAAAGTGTGCCGGCAACCACACCCTTCTACAGAAACGCAAGAAATGCTTGACGCTAGAAATACGTGTGGCGGTGGTACTTCCCCGGTCGAACTACACTGGTTCTACCACGTTGAATAGTTCAATCGGAGCAGGAATTGTAAAATTAATTTTATATTTTTTCTCGCTTACTACTGTGTCTACTAATATTTTTGGAACGAAGTTCTTTATCGCGCGTTGTGAAGGAGGCTATACGGAAAAATTCAGACGTAAAGTGAGGCGACGATTATTTCTCTTTCTTTTAAAAGTGAAACTTCTTTATCGGGGTTGGAAAAAAATTTAGTGTAACATTTTTTCGTTACGCGCCATCTTTTTCCGTTACGCGCCATCTTTTTCTTATCCCTACCACGCGTGATATTAGATAGATTATTATAGATTAGATTATTAGATAAAGTTTAATTAAAGCCTTTTATTAAACTTTATGTAATTTAACTTTATTTAACCAATTTCTGTAAAGTTGCATATAGTAAATTATTTTTTGAAAAATAACGTCATAAAGAAGTTTCACTTCTTACGAGTGTATGCTAGTACACGCACACATTTTTTCTTCTTATTTCCGTTTCTTAGTACACTCTTACGCGATGCTACGTCTGCCGTCACTGCCTCATTGGAATTTACTCCTTAAGAATCGATTTGCATATATAAAGGCCCGGTATGAGATATGTGAGGAGTAAAATCTACTGATGAATGACCTCGTTACGTTTTTGGTGCGCAACTTTCTCATTTGGTTGTGAGTGTATTAAGACGTACATAGGGCATGCTGCAAAGCGACTGTACCTATATGTTATTGTGCTTGTTTATGTAGTGTCGACGTACTTATATTGCTGTTTATGTTGTAAACATCAATAATTAATATTGTTACTGTGTTTTTTTTTCATTAATTTGTGTAATTTACCCTGTCATATGGTATCAATCTTACAGTTAAATAAACTCTGCGTCTGTTTAGACAATCGGACTTAAGGAGTAAACTCCAGTCGTGCGTCAGAGCTGACACACATTTTTTGCGTTTTTTTTTTTAATTTTATCGTATCCAAAGTTAATTAGACACCTATGCCATGTTTACTGCTGCCTTTTTTTCTTATATATTTTTTGTTATTTTTTTTCATATTCTAGTACACTCGCAGCTATTGCTGCGTCACCTGTTTTTATTGAAGTGAAACTTCTTTATCGGGGTTGGGAAAAAATTTAGTGTAACATTTTTTCGTTACGCGCCATCTTTTTTCCGTTACGCGCCATCTTTTTTTATTTCGTTACGCGCCATCTTTTTCTTATCCCTACCACGCGTGATATTAGATAGATTATTATAGATTAGATTATTAGATAAAGTTTAATAAAAGCCTCTTATTAAACTTTAACTAATTTAACTTTATTTAACCAATTTCTGTAAAGTTGCATATAGTAAATTATTTTTTGAAAAATAACGTCATAAAGAAGTTTCACATCTTACGAGTGTACGCTAGTACACGCACACATTTTTTTAATTTGTAGTTTACTTTTTATATATTGGCACCCTTTGCTGTATCTACTACTCTCTCATTTGCTGTTCATTTGTAATTTTGTATCTAATTAGTATCTCACAGTCCCCACCTGTCGGGGCGGGCCCTGCGCGGGCTTGTTGTGTATGGGCAGGTCGTATATGGGCTCGGGCTTCTGCGGGGGCTTCTGCGCGGCCTGCTGGAGCGCCTGCTGTTGTTGTTGCTTCATTTGCTGGAAATTAAATGAAATGTCTTTATTGAAGTGAAACTCCTTTAGGCGCATGAGGGTAAAATTTTTACACATGAAACGTCACGCCGGTATGCAACGGAAGTGTCGGAAAAGAGAGAGAGAGTGATCGAGACCGATTGAGAGAGAGTAAGACAGGGCGAACGTAGCATGAGCAACTAGCCGTGGAGTGAGAGTAGGGAGCAAGCGAGTGAGAAAGATTGAGAAAAAAGTGAGACAGAGCGAACGTCGTATCACGCCTTTTTCCCTTCCTCTTAATCTTGGAAATTTAAAGTTTTAGATTTGTATAAATATAAACAAGATTTATAAATTAGTTCGCCAAAGAAGTTTCACTTCTGACATGTGTACTTTGTACGCACGCATGTTTTTTGTTTGTATAGGCCAACGGGGCACTTACAAATTGTCAGTTACATTTTCTTACACTACCACCGGATCGGAATACGACCTCAACTGAGAAGATCCGGCAAGAAACTCAGCGGGTTTGTGTTTTTTCTTATTTATATCCTTTTTTTTATATAATTACAATCATGTTTTTTTACATGGTAATGAAAGTTAGCTATCATTGAAACATTGAGATATCAAGTTATTAACATTTTTAAACTAAACTTATGGATTCGCGACATCGCATCATACACATATACCTTATATCTTATCTTGCTAATGTTAACAAGAAGTTATAGTAAAAAAATTTTAAAAAATCACAATTGTTAAAAGCTTTTTGAAGTTTGCATCAAATCCTTAATGTTAGTGATATAATATATAGATACTAGCCGGGATCAGAATAGGGCTACGGCATCCCCTGCCTGTCATAAGAGGCGACTAAAAGGGGCTTCCGGGGTCGCGGGCGGCTAGAGTGGGAGCTCAACCCTCCAGCCTGACCGGATGCCGGGAAGGACGGCGGTATATCGTAAAGACGGAAGGTCCAGCCAAAAGAGGTTTACTGAACTAAGCAGTAACACAAACATAACAAAAACGACAAACATGTCAGACGTCTTTGTCAAAATACCCGCTATTGCTTTTAAATGCAGCTTAGTTAATAAACCCCTTTTACCTTTAACGGGTGCGTTCAAAATTACTTGAAAATTATTACAATAGATTTATTGATAGATTAATCAATAGCCTGATTCTAATTTACTTTTAAATTAGAGAAATATTGGTGCTACTGTGGACAATATAAAGGTTAGTTTTTTAATTTAAATGACGGTCGAATTTCGACCGTTGCGACGAGTGACTGGTACGCTTAAAAACAATACCCTCTATCTGATGCATTCGGATAATAAGAGTAACGCCCACCTGTAATCGAATCTGCTCCATCGCGTTAGGATTGACCTTCCCCTCGGTTTTGATCGCGGAGGGAGCGCTCGCCTGCGTGGTCCGCTGGACCGCCTGAAATGTTATTCGTTTAAAAATAAGGTGTTACAACTGACATGAGTTAGGTTTTATGTCCAAAAAAAAATGCTATTGCACAGCATTTTTTATCAAATTATGATTTTATTACATATATATATATATATATATATATATATATATATATATATATATTATCATATAATATATTATCATATATATATATATATTATAATATCATATAGTATCATTCAAAAATACTGTTATATATATATTATACAGTATTTTTGAAGTGAAACTTCTTTAGGCGCATGAGGGTAAAATTTTTACAGATGAAACGTCACGCCGGTATGCAACGGAAGTGTCGGAAAAGAGAGAGGGAGTGATCGAGACCGATTGAGAGAGAGTAAGACAGGGCGAACGTAGCATGAGCAACTAGCCGTGGAGTGAGAGTAGGGAGCAAGCGAGTGAGAAAGATTGAGAGAAAAAGTGAGACAGAGCGAACGTCGTATCACGCCTTTTTCCCTTCCTCTTAATCTTGGAAATTTAAAGTTTTAGATTTGTATAAATATAAACAAGATTTATAAATTAGTTCGCCAAAAAAGTTTCACTTCTGACATGTGTACTTTGTACGCACGCATGTTTTTTTTTTTTTTTATGTCGTATTTTTTTCTTTGATGCTATATTATTTCTCACAAACAGCTGCTTACATATTACACCAATTTCCGTGCAGCTCATCTCGATCCGAGCGAGCTTCGTACTGTCGTACCATATACATACACGCTAAGGGGTGTTAGGTTTTTCGTTACGGAATTTCTTGATTCAGTCGCCGCGCTCAAAGCCCGCGATAAAAACTATGCATGCTTAAAAAAACCCTCCTTATGATGCAGTCGGGTTACAGAGTCCGCATGCTTAAAAAAAACCCACCTTATGTCGGGTGAAAAAGTCCCCACCTCCCTATGATGCTGTCGGGTTACAGAGTCCCCAAAGAACTGACCTTGGGCTTCCCATCAGCCTTGTCGGACACGATGAGCTTGGCCATCTTGTCCGTCAGCTGCTTCTGCTGGGTCTCCATCGCTTGCCGCTTCTGCTGCGCCTGGGCGGAGGTCAGGCTGGCCGGCGGCAGGGTCTTCGGTAACGCCTGGGAAGGAAATTAACATTTAAATACCAGCAGGTGTTAGAACCAGTGTAGTTCGACCGGGGAAGTACCACCGCCACACCTATTTCTAGCGTGAAGCATTTCTTGCGCGAGATGGAAGGGTGTGGTTGCCGGCACACTTTTATATGAGGCGACCATCATAGTCCTCGGGAGTAGCGACGCATCTGTGATGGACTTCAGTATGAACATCTGTAAGCAACTTCATACAGAACCCATGTTCTGTATGAAGTTGCTTACACATGTCCATACGGCAGTGACCACTTACCATCAGGTGGACTGCATGCTCGTTTGCTACTTCAATCAATCACAGATGCGTTGGGCACAGTACCACTTATGTGCGTATAAGAAATTAATTATCACTGTTTTTCGGTGAAGGAAAAGATCGTGAGGTTCTTCGTTTGCTACGTCGATTAGATAAAAAAAATGTGTGCGTGTACTAGCGTACACTCGTAAGAAGTGAAACTTCTTCATGACGTTATTTTTCAAAAAATAATTTACTATATGCAACTTTACAGAAATTGGTTAAAGTTACATTAGATAAAGTTTAATAAAAGGCTTTTATTAAACTTTATCTAATAATCTAATCTATAATAATCTATCTAATATCACGCGTAGTAGGGATAAGAAAAAGATGGCGCGTAACGGAAAAAGATGGCGCGTAACGAAAAAATGTTACACTAAATTTTTTTCCAACCCCGATAAAGAAGTTTCACTTCAAAAAAATACAGCCATCCATATCGGCTACTCACGGGCGGCTTGGGCGCGACGGCCTGCGGGCGGGGCCGCGCCTGGGGCGGGGTCCCCGGCGGCGTGTGCGCGGCGCGCTCCAGCGACGTCGTGCTGCTGGTCTGCGTGGAGGCCTCCTGCTCGCCCTGGGGAGTGCGGTACATCGTATGTTACATGTCAACAGAGATGAACTTCCAAGAGGTAAGGTCTTAAAATGTTTACGTTTTAAGAATACAAACGATTATTATTATTATTAAATCTCTATTTTGATTTAACATGAAATACCATTCCATTTTTTATTATAACTCTAGACAGAGCAGTGATAGCCCAATGGTTGAAACTTGCCCTCTCAATCGGGATGTTATATGTTATATGTCAACACATCAGATCAACTTCTAAGAGGTAAGGTCTTAAAGTTTTAAGAAAATAAACGATTACTATTATCTATTAATATTAAAGTCCTACTTTGATATATCTATATATTAATACGTGAAGCAAAAACGTAAAAAACATTACACACGTAAAAATAATAAACAAAATAGAACATTCAATGTCTTACTATGAAAATACATAACGTCAAAAATCTCAGATATCTTTGTCAAAATACCCGCTATTGATTTTAAATGCAGCTTAGTTAATAAACCTCTTTTTACCTTTCGGGTGTGTAAAATAACTTGAAAATTAATAAAAATTGATTTTAGGAAATACTTTGGGCAATATCAAGTTGAGTTTTTGAGTTGAATTACGGTCGAATTTCGACCGTTGCGACGGGTGATTAGTTTATTTAAATAAGAGAAATATTGGTGCTGCTTTGGACAATATGAAGTTTGGTTTTTTAATTTAAATTACGGTCCAAATTCGACCGTTGTAACGGGTGACTAGTTCAGTATAAATCCACAAAGTATAGTAAACGACTCACATTAGAACTTTTACTCTTCTGTTTCTTCTTATTCAGAATGGATCTCAATCTCTCTCTCGTCTCGTTGAAGTTGCGCGGCACCGGCGTCGTTAGAGGCGGCTGGAAACGAAATCAAATGTCTTAATAATTATCATTTAAATTATCTACACTAATACTATAAAGAGGAAAACGTATTTTTGTATGTTTGTCATGAATAAACTTAAAAACCACTGAACCGATTTTAAAAATTCTTTCACCATTAGAATGCTACATTATCCCTGAGAGACATAGGCTATTTTTATTACTAGAATATATATGGCGTCTTTGCTAAAACTTAAGTAATGTGATTCAAAGTGTCAAAAATTTTGCTCAAAAATTTTTTTCATTGCATACACTGTAATACCTATTGATAATAGAATAAAAAAATGTCCAGAAGTAGTGCTCAAATGTATAATGGTTGGATAGACTACATTATAGTCTGCGCGAACGAAGTCGCGGCGATTCTGCTAGTGTATTATATATAACGAAGTGGGTGTGACGTCAGGAAGCCCAGAAGTCTTCATTACTGTCCATTCTTAAAGATTTCAAGTAAAACACAGGAGTGAACTTCCTCGATTTATTCACAGTTGAGGAGGTCCGATCGCTTCGATGGTTAAACAAGAATCTTTTTTTACCGGCGTTCGCTCGCCTTTTTATAACAATGTTTGGTGAGGTGACAATAACAAATTTATGGAGGGTAAACTAAATTACAATTCTAAAGATCACTTAATATTGATAATTTAATAAACAAACAATTTTCGACATTTAAACTATAATAATTATTTTCGATGGCGTGTTTTTCATAAATCGACTCTCGCAACGTACATCATCGAAACTGCAAAAACGTGTTTTTCGTTTTATTGCTCTAAAAATAACATAATACCGTACTGTTTATATAACTTAAAGAAAAAAAAAATGTGTGCGTGTACTAGCGTACACTCGTAAGAAGTGAAACTTCTTTATGACGTTATTTTTCAAAAAATAATTTACTATATGCAACTTTACAGAAATTGGTTAAATAAAGTTAAATTAATAATCTAATCGTAAATAATCTATCTAATATCACGCATGGTAGGGATAAGAAAAAGATGGCGCGTAACGGAAAAAAAAGATGGCGCGTAACAGAAAAAGATGGCGCGTAACGAAAAAATGTTACACTAAATTTTTTTCCAACCCCGATAAAGAAGTTTCACTTCAAAAAACAAACACGTTACATAATGCGTTGTGCACCCCCACCCCCTTTTCCTCTCCTGATCGCATCATAACGATTGACTTCAGGTAGAACCTTTGTCCTTTGCTAATTTCAGATAGAACTAAATGAATAGATTCTTTATAGATTTGCTTAAAGATATCCCGTCGAATTTCGACCGAGTAAAGAAAAATGGGTGTCCACTCACCGCGTGGCCGAACACAGCGCAGTAGCAACAGGAACACGGCTGGTCCGGCGAGCTGCCGTCCCCCGCGCACCCCGACCCGATGGAGTGGCCCACTGCGGACGGGAAGCATTCCGGGTTAGTTTTAGTTCGCAAACAATTCGTCGAATAACTCGGCGACAAGGTTAGTTTTAAATTGTATTAGCTGAACCCCGCAGCTCCGCCCGCGTTAAAAAAAACGATTGTCCCGTGTGAGTAAGACATTTTCCCAGTTAGAGTTAGTTTTAGTTTGTATACCCGCGAACAATTCGCCAAATAATTGGACGAACAGTGAAAAATAAACGGTGAGATCGTAACACGGAACGTTACCACTGTGGACCCAAGACATTCCGGGTTAGTTTGTATAGAAACTTTGGTGTAACTGCGAACAATTCGCCGAATAACTTGGCGTCAATTACAAGTAAATGATAAGGTCGCAAATCGTTCCAGATTAGTTTTTTAATGCAACTTTCTTAAACTAAACTTATACACTGACGACAATTCGCCTAATATAAAGGTGGTAAAACCAGTGTAGTTCGACCGAGGAAGTGCCACCACCACACCTATTTCTATGACTTCAGATAGAATCCATGTTCTGTATGAAGTTGATTACAGATGTCCATACGGCTGTGACCACTTACCATCTGGTAGAGCGCATGTTCGTTTGCTACTTCAGTCAGATAAAAAACAACCTAGTATTAATCAGAACAAAACCACTCACCCTTACAGACATGCTGCTGATGATTCGCGTTCTCGCACGCCTTCGGCTTCGTCTTCTGCGTCTTCTTCATCTCCTTCCTCTTCTCTTCTATTCCGTTCTTCTTCTCCTCCGTCTCATACTGCTTCACTATATCACACACCGACCCGGAGACGTCCGTGTCCTTACACGTATCGCAAACGCAGTCGTTCGTCCATTTACACTGACTTTTCGGTATGTCGCAAACATCGCTCTCCGACTTCGTCTGTCCGTTGCGAGTGTTTCTGAACGCAACGGCGTTCAACGTTTGCTTAGCGTTCCGTAACGCCTGCGCCGAGTATTTGGCTAGTAGTTCCGGGTTTTGTGTACCGATTACCGAGAGATTGGTCACGTCATTGGCTATGACCTCCCCGTCGAGGCACTCCTCGAATTTCAGTCGTAACTCCTCGGTGGATTCGTCGTCTAATTTCGGGTCTAGATATGACAAAATCGATACAACGTGCTTCTTGTACTTCTCCGGTACCGGCAACCCTTGTACGAGGAAAGATTTCATTTTGTTGAAACTGTCTAATAGCGTCTTCTCGCCTTTCGCTATTAACTTCGCCTCCCACATCGCGAGCAGATCCTGGTTCAAGAACACGTGTTTGTCCTCTTCTTCCTCCTTCTTTATCTCCTTCTTGATCTCCACTTCTTTCACCTCCTTCTTGACTTTTGGCGCTTCGGCCGGTTTCTTCACGATGCGTACGTTCGCCTTGCCAATGATTTTGCTCAGTCCTTTAGCGGCTACGATTTCCGCTTCGCTCGCCCCGTGGTTCTGCGTGGGTTTCGCTGGGGGAGTCATCGCCTTCGCGAACGACTCTCTCAATCTACCCTCAAATTGCTCCAACTTGTATAAAACCACCAGCCACTCGTCCCCCGTCATCGTCTTCTTGGGCAGGCTCTCCATGTGTAATCTATTCATCTCTCTCAGCCTGTTTATGAAGTAGTCTCGTCTCGCCTCGTATGTCAGCGTGCTGAAGTTAGGAACGTTGTCGATCTTACGTAAACTCAGGCAAGACAGCTCCGATATGAAGTTGGCCGCGAGCTCCGGGTCGTGGAGTATCCAGGCCGCTAGTTGCTGGGAGTCCACGAACCTCCGCAGCACGTCGCAGTAGTTGAACTTGAGCATTTTCATTATTGGCTTCTTGTCTTGTCGCGTTAGACGGGAGAGCCTCATCATTAGGAGATCGAAGGTATTCCCAGCGGCCGTACAAAGCAGCTTGGTTATCCTGTCCCTGGACTCCTTCGCGCAGTTCTCGTCGTCGTCCGGGTCGTTCCCCTCCCCGCTCAGCCATAACTCGTTAATCTTCTCAATAATCATCTCTCCCTTCCCGCTTTGCCTGTTCGCCATATCTTGCACGTACTCATAGAACTTGTCTAAAAGACACTCGACTTCAGCGTTCAGCAATTCTATCGGTATATGGCAACATTTCGCTACAACATGACTCTTCCACGCGTCGAATCTTGATTTCAGAATCTCCTTCAACTCCTCCATGTTACATGCATTCTTCACCGAGCTGTCGTATAGAGTGCTCGCGTGAGGATTCGTCATCGGAACGGAGTTAATTTTGAAGAACGGCATCAACCCCTCCTCCAAATTCGCTACGTCAGTGGACTTCATGCTTTTCGCGTATTCAAAAACCTTATTTATGATAACTTGAGCGGACGCCGTGAAGAGTAAATCTCTAAACTGGCTCTTCCCTGTCCCTTTGCCCTTTAAAAGCTTCTGCAGCTCCTTCTCGTCTTTCAGAAGCTCGTTCATTTCCTTATTATCTAGTTCGAAGGTCATAGTCCCTATAACCTCAGTTTCCACCACGTTATTCTTAACCCTACCCTTAGTTTTGCGCTTGGCCGTATTTTTAGTAACTTTCACACTATCCCTAGTTTTATTGAGCTTCAATTCGCGTATCTGTTTCAGTGTTTCTGGTGTCAACTGCGCTTCATTGTTAACGTCCGGCAAGCTGCTCATTATGGACGCGAATTCTGGTAATTCGAACGACGCGTTGGCAAACTCCGATAACTTTGAGGCAATTTCCGGCATATTGGCTAGTATCTGTGGCATATTTTCGACTAACTCCTGTAGTTTCGTGTTCCCCACGTCCGTGGCTTCGTCCGAGTCTATTTTGTCGAGGAACTCCGCTGGATTCTTGTCCAACGTCATCATGACTTCCACTATGTGTTCGAGCGAGAGGGGTCCGTCTTGCGTGTCGCCGTCCTTCTCTTTCCCGTCGCCCTTGTACGAGTTGATTATGTTCTGGCACTCCTCCATCGCCTTCTTGATCTCCAACCCGTAGGTGACCAACTTATAACCTTTAGCGTCTTTCTCGTCGTTCTCACATTTCACATCTTTAGAGTTCTGATCTGTTACACTATCTTTCACATCATTCGAATCCACCTCAACATTTCTTAAGAACTTATTAACCGCTAGCAACCTCTGACTCGGTTTCTGGGTGTAAACTGGCATAGGCTCGGACGTGGTAGGCGACATCTCCTGTAGCGGCGGACTGACCGACTCCGGACTCGGGAACTTCAGGTCGTTCGTCGCGAAATCTTGCAGCCCCTCCGTATTGAGCGCGAAATTCGCAAATTTCACCAGACACTCCTTCATATCGTTGGTGATTTCCGCCGGTTCGTCTCCGACAATCGTTTCCGCGTCGCTTATATCATCTTTGTACAGCGGGAAGGCTTCCGGCGGCTCCACTTCTGACTTCACCTCATCTAAATTCTCATCGCCCTTCTCCGTACTTTCCTGGTTGGCTTTCTGCTTCAGCATCTGTATGATCCTGTGCGGTCGACTGATGATGGAGGGCGGCATGAAGGGGGATTTTAGCTTTCGTTTGGGCGCCGCGGTTATCCTCTGCATGCGAGGGCTGACGGTGCGACGTTTGCGTCTCGGTAGGTCCTCTATGTATGTCACGTTGCTGTCTGGTATGCTGTGGGAGAAATTAACATACTGATTAACATATTATCTATATATAAAAATATACGCACAAACGAATGGTAAAGAATATAAGTGATATATGTAGAAGTTATGACAATGGTAGAACAAATATAAGGAAGGTGCGAAAGAGACAGAACGTTCACCTCTCCCTCTCCTGCCTTCACTACACAAAACGCAACAAGTGCGAAAGAGACATCGTACTCACCTCTCGCAACTCATCAAGAGATGGCGCTACTAGTATTCTGAAACACGCTATCGAAGTATTCTCAATACCCCGCATATACACAAGTTCCGAACGACTGTCGGAGCACGGCCGCTCCCCATGCACGATCACCTAGCCTGGCGGGAGATCTCCCTTTGCCACACAGAACCCAACAAGTGCGAAAGAGACCACGCTCACCTCTTCCTCTCCTACCTTAACTACACAACCCCTCAATAAACGTGAAAGAGAACACGCTCACCTCTCCCTCTCCTGCCTTCGCTACACAAAACGCAAAAAATGCAAAAGAGAACACGCTCACCTCTCCCTCTCCTGCCGGAACTGGTCGTCGAGCCACATCCTCAGACGGTGGTAGTACAGCTGCTGGTCCTTCATGTACATCACCTTCCGCCGGACCTGCTGAGGAGACATATTGTTATAAACTCGAGGTCCGCCCCGCTCCTCATCCGGAGGGCAGTAATGTGGTGTAGAGCTAAGCCGTTGTTATATAAGCTAGTATTAGAGTAGCATAAGGCAGTAACAAAAAAAATGTGTGCGCGTACTAGCGTACACTCGTAAGAAGTGAAACTTCTTTATGACGTTATTTTTAAAAAAAAATAAAATACTATATGCAACTTTACAGAAATTGGTTAAATAAAGTTAAATTAGATAAAGTTTAATAAAAGGATTTTATTAAACTTTATCTAATAATCTAATCTATAATAATCTATCTAATATCACGCGTGGTAGGGATAAGAAAAAGATGGCGCGTAACGGAAAAAAAAGATGGCCCGTAACAGAAAAAGATGGCGCGTAACGAAAAATAAAAAAGATGGCGCGTAACAGAAAAAGATGGCGCGTAACGAAAAAATGTTATACTACATTTTTTTCCAACCCCGATAAAGAAGTTTCACTTCAATAAAGACATCAATCCATCAACACGCCTCTCAATTACCTCCGAGCTTGCGACAACGCTACAGTAAAAAAAAAAAAAAAAACACTTTCTACAATCACAGCCCCACAGTAGGATCTTCTCCTGTGTCGTGGGTGCCATGGACACACACAAAGACGAATACACAAACACCCAGACCCAGAACAAGAATCTAAACTCATCATTTAGATACATGTCTGGCCGGGAATCGAACCCGGGACCCACGGCGTGTCTGACCGGTATGGTAACCGCTGCGCCACGCGGGTCGCGGTGTTTATTACCGGCATACTTTTATATGAGGCGACTATCATAGTCTTTGGGAGTAGCAACGCATCTGTGATTGACTTCAGATAGAGTGCATATCCTATATGAAGTTGGCTTACAGATGTTGATTATGGGCGACAATGACCACTTACCATCAGGTGGACTGCATGCTCGTTTGTTACTTCAATCAGATAAAAAAGAAATCGGTTGTCTGTAAAGTTGGTTTACTGACGATAGTTAAACGTGACAACGTCATAAGAAAATACTGATGGAATGGTTGCATTATGGTATAGCAGCTGTCCACGCGGACGCGGCGCTCACTCAAGTAGAATATATCGCACCCTCGGTGGAACAAGGGCACAAGTGCAGGTTTTACAAATTATCATTACAAGAATTTTACGATGTTGTTGCACCAATATTGACAAAAAACGGCCGAATTGGACAAAAGCACTATCAACTTCTGTCGAAATCAGACTGAACTGAATGGATGACTATTTTCTACCAGACAGTAGAATGTTTTTAAAACACTTTGGCATTTTTAAGTCTATTTTGTAATTTTTGCGTTTTATGCCCTTGTCCTGCCGAAGGTGCTATATAGGTAGTATATAGAGAGACTGATGTCGATCGCTGCCGAACGCGGAGGCAATTGTGTCTTTGGCCGTGGATTGTGCCGATTGGCTCTTTGTCTTTCGTTCCGTTAAATGGAACGCCTCAAAGCGAGGTAACGCCGCATGAGTCATGTTATTTGGTGCGTGCAGCCGTGTGCAGCGTGCGTAAATATGATGTGGATAGTGGATATATATGGAGCAGCATGCGTATATAATGGCGTATACATGGATTAGTGTATGTTAAGTGATACTCAAATGAAGTGGGGTGGGTATGTTGCAGTGTGGGTGTAAGACTTAGAAGCAATGTGTGCGTACGTATGTATTTGTAAGTGTTTGTATCTCTGGGAGTGTGTGAGAGAGGAAGAGAGTGAGTGAACGTGTGTGTGTTGTGCCTCTTTCCCTATCTTGTGTGTGTCAGTCAGTGTTTCTCACACAGTCAGTCTTGTGTGAGAAATGAAGAGAGACAGAGTGAGTGAGCGAGTGACTGAGTGAGCGAGTGACTGAGTGAGCGAGTGACTGAGTGAGCGAGTGAGTGACTGAGTGAGCGAGTGAGTGACTGAGTGAGCGAGCGAGTGACTGAGTGAGCGAGTGACTGACTGAGTGAGTGAGCGAGTGACTGAGTGAGAGAGTGAGAGAGTGAGTGAGTGAGAGACTGAGTGTGAGAATGTTTGCGCCTCCCTCTGTCTGTACGTGCGTTGTTCGCGCACGGCCGTTTACCTCCTGGAACCTGCGCAGATGGTACTTGGGGCAGCCCGGCTGGTAGGCGGCCTGCGCGGCGGGCGGCGGCGACCCGGGCGGCGGCGGCGGCGGAGGCCTACCGCCCGCTAGGGCTCCGCACACCTGCGAATATAGGACGCTGTAGTGGACGTGTGTAGGGCTTCAGATACTTATAGTAGCAGATCTGTAGTAATACACATACTTGCATATAAAGCAAAGTATTAAAGACATCTTTAAGGCTTATACCTGCACATATATAATCACTAGACATTGGATTATATGCATTTGCATATTTCCACAGACATTTGTAATGACAGTTTTATGGCGTTTTTGCATATTATGGTGCATACCTTGTCATTAGTATTGGACATAATAGTTCGCAGTTCGTTCGTTTAGTTCGCTAATTCCTGCCATAGTTAAGAATTGAGGACCAAAACCAAAGGCCATCAAATCTATACCTCAGTTCGACCGAAAAAAAACAAAATAAATGTTGTTTTGATAGTGCATACTTTGGGTAGCACCACTGACCGTGTAGTCGGTTCACAGCCACTATGTTTGAGCACCACTCACCATGTAGTCGATCCTCGGCCGCTATGTTTGAGCACCACTCACCGTGTAGCCGGTCCACGGCCGCTGTTTCAGCACCACTGACCGTGTAGCCGGTCCACGGCCGCTACGTTTGAGTACCACTGACCGTGTAGTCGGTCCACGGCCGCTATGTTTGAGCACCACTGACCGTATACTCGGTCCACGGCCGCAATGCTTGAGTACCACTGACCGTGTAGTCGTTCCACGGTCGCTATATTTGAGTACCACCGACCGTGTAATCCATACACGGCCGCTATGTTTCAGCACCACTGACCGTGTAGTCGTTCCACGGCCGCTATATTTGAGTACCACTGACCGTGTAATCCATACACGGCCGCTATGTTTGAGCACCACTCACCGTGTAGCCGGTCCACGGCCGCTATGTTTGAGCACCACTGACCGTATACTCGGTCCACGGCCGCAATGCTTGAGTACCACTCACCGTGTAGCCGGTCCACGGCCGCTATGTTTCAGCACCACTGACCGTGTAGTCGTTCCACTGCCGCTATGTTTCAGCACCACTGACCGTGCAGTCGTTCCACGGCCGCTATGTTTCAGCACCACTGACCGTGCAGTCGTTCCACGGCCGCTATGTTTGAGCACCACTCACATTGTAGTCGGCCAACGGCCGCTACGTTTGAGCACCGCTGACCGTGCATCTGGCCCACCGAGCACTCACCGTGGAGAGCTTCTTCTGCTTGCGGTATATGTGCAGCTGCTTCCTGTACACCTCCGGCAGCCGGTGGTACATCGCGAGCAGCTTGCGGTCCACGGCCGCTATGTTCTGTTGCACTCTGTTCCTGGGAACATGTGTTGTTGATGAATACGCGTAAAAATAAAGATGTGTGCGTTTACTAGAGTATACTCGTAAGAAGTGAAACTTCTTTATGACGTTATTTTTCAAAAAATAATATACTATATGCAACTTTACAGAAATTGGTTAAATAAAGTTAAATTAGATAAAGTTTAATAAAAGGCTTTTATTAAACTTTATCTGATAATCTAATCTATAATAATCTATCTAATATCACGCGTGGTAGGGATAAGAAAAAGATGCTGCGTAACGAAAAAATGTTACACTAAATTTTTTTCCAACCCCGATAAAGAAGTTTCACTTCAAAAACAGTGGAGTGACAGTAGTAGCGCATGAGTAGTGAAGGTACAGGCGACTAAGAATAGTTTTAGATTAATTTTCATTTACTTGCGTGTTGGACTCTTAGTTACAACTTTTGAAATTAAATCTAAGCAACATGGAATAATTATAAATTATTTTTGAAGTGAAACTTCTTTATCGGGGTTGGAAAAAAATTTAGTGTAACATTTTTTCGTTACGCGCCATCTTTTTCTGTTACGCGCCATCTTTTTTTTCCGTTACGCGTCATCTTTTTTCTGTTACGCGCCATCTTTTTTTTTCCGTTACGCGCCATCTTTTTCTTATCCCTACCACGCGTGATATTAGATAGATTATTATAGATTAGATTATTAGATAAAGTTTAATAAAAGCCTTTTATTAAACTTTATCTAATTTAACTTTATTTAACCAATTTCTGTAAAGTTGCATATAGTAAATTATTTTTTGAAAAATAACGTCATAAAGAAGTTGCACTTCTTACGAGTGTACGCTAGTACACGCACACATTTTTTTTTACCTAGTAGCACACACACACAATTAGGCACGTGCGAAGTGCACATACACACGCATTTCTAAAACATTAACCTCTAACACAGTAGATTAAAAATACCTGCACTAGGCATGCTGTCCGTCAGCCGTTCAATAGATGCTATGGACTTAATCAGGTGCCTCAGGGTCTTGTATATCTCCCCGGGGGGTCGTCCCTATCAGGGCCGGCACACACACATAAACACACAGGCACACGGCACAGGCACACAGACACACACTCGCAACACACAAGTAGATCTTTTATTTAATTTTTTATATAATATGTATTGTTTTTTGTTTATTATATGTATGTATAATATATATTTAATGATATAATATGTATATGATGTATTTATAACATATTAAATATCTTTATTCTTTGTGTTTAAAACACCTGCCGCAAATTTTCCAGCCACCCAGGGTTGACTGGCAGAGAATGCCATCAGGCATTAAGTTTGCCCTATTGTAACTTTTTAAAGGTGCAATAAATCTATACTATAATAAATCTGTAAGAGGTCGCTGTCTGTACATGGAATAAATTTAGGTGAAAACCATTTCTAGAGGTCTTTAATACGATATAGAACCCAAAATAATGGTTTTTAGAAATCTTTTCTGTTTGTCTGTTTGTCTGTTTGTCTGTTTGTCTGTTTATCTGTTTGTCTGTTTGTCTGTTTGTCTGTGTGTTTGAAAACGCTAATCTCAGAAACGGCTTATCCAATTTGAATATAATTTTCACTGATGTGTTGTGGGAAACTTCACTTAACATTTAGTGTTTATTTTATGCAAATCGGTTAACGAATAAAAAAGTTATGTCAATTTAAAACTACGCAGTATTTATTCTGTGTTCGATAAGTGTTAATAAGATGTAACTGCATAGTTGAATTGGTTGAAACTAAACATGTTATGGTCTGTAAATGTATTCCTTTGTTATGTATTTTTTATTGTTTATGTTATTTGATACTATACAAATCTATATCTCTATATCTATATATACTTATATAAAACGAAAGGATGCTCTCTCACTCATCTATTGAATAAACATCGTAGAGCCTAAACTGCTAAAGATACGAATATGATTTTTACTAGGGGTTCCTTTTATGACGTAGACGTCAGTTAAGAATTAATTTTCTGATCCCCCCCCCCCCCATTTAACCCAAATAGGAGATGTAAGTTTGTATGAAAGTCAGTCAATTTTGAGGCCACCTCAATAAAATTTAGTATTTCGCTTTGATTTTTATGTTAAAACATCGTTTTAAACCGACTTCCAAAAAGGAGGAGGTTATCAATTCGTCTGTATTTTTTTTAAATTTTTTTTTTATTTTATATTTGTTACTCGATTTCTCTGCACTGGGTGAACGGATTTAGATGATTTTTTTTTTCGTTTGAAAGGTAGTGCGTGTCGTCGGGTCCCATTTATTTTTAGTTCACTTTTGACAGTGGCATCCATAAGAAAAGCGCATAAGTCTGATATTTGCATTAACGATGTGCGCGATAAATAGATGAATAACTCAATTTCCCGCCAACCGATTTTGATGATTTTTCTTTTATTTGAAAGAATGTACTTCAAGGGTACTCTGATGAGTTTGATACGGTTCTGATCATAGGATCCATTTCTTTGAAGCAAATTAACGAAATTAGCGATACTCGGCCAAACCTAAGCTGTAGGAGTCCAATTGGGTTGAATGTAGAATGAGATTACTAAGCAGATATTTCCTAAAAAAATTGACCTTCAATCCTGATGATGCAGGGGTACTGCTAGCCTGAACCGTAGAAGTAAGTCAATTTGTTTTTATGGATATATAATAAGATTGTTAAACAAATTCATGGGACAAAAATTTGATCTTCAACTCCTCAACCCTGATGATGTAAGGGTATTTCAAGACTAAACCGTAAGAGTTGGCTATTTGGCACTTACGGTTATGTAATAAAAATACCAAGCAAAGATACACGGTAAAAATATTGACCTTCAACTCCTCACCCCTGATGATGCAGGATACTGCTAGCCTAAACTATACGAGATGGGCATTTGGTGCTTTCAGGTATTTAATATAATTACAAGCAAAGACACATGATAAAAATTTTGACCTTTAATTCCTCAACCCTGATGATGCAGGGGTACTTCAAGCCTAAGCCATAGAAGTTAGCTATTTAGTGCTTTCAGGTATGTAATATAATTACTAAGCAAAGACACAAGATGAAAATTTTGACCTTTAACTCCTCAACCCTGATGATGCAGGGTACTTCAAGCCTAAGCCATAGAAGTTAGCTATTTAGTGCTTTCGGGTATGTAATATAATTACTAAGCAAAGACACAAGATGAAAATTTCGACCTTCAACTCCTCACCCCTGATGATGCAGGATACTGCTAGCCTAAACTATACGAGATGGGCATTTGGTGCTTTCAGGTATTTAATATAATTATCAAGCAAAGACACATGATAAAAATTTTGACCTTTAAACTCCTCAACCCTGATGATGCAGGGGTACTTCAAACCTAAGCCGTAGAAGTGCTATTTAGTGCTTTCAGATATGTAATATAATTACTAAGCAAAGACACATGATGAAAATTTTGACTTTTAACTCCTCAACCCTGATGATGAAGGGGTACTTTAAGCCTAAGCCATAGAAGTTAGCTATTTAGTGCTCTCAAGTATGTAATATAATTACTAAGCAAAGACACATGATGAAAATTTTGACCTTTAACTCCTCAACCCTGATGATGCAGGGGTACTTCAAGCCTAAGCCATAGAAGTTAGCTATTTAGTGCTTTCGGGTATGTAATATAATTACTAAGCAAAGACACAAGATGAAAATTTCGATCTTCAACTCCTCAAGCCTGATGATGCAGGGTACTGCAAGCCTAAGCCATAGGAGTTGGCCATTTAATGCTTTCGGGTATGTAATATAATTACTAAGCAAAGACACAAGATGAAAATTTCGACCTTAAGCTCCTCAGCCCTGATGATGCAGGGTACTGCAAGCCCAAGCTATAGAAGTTGGCTTGCAAGTGCTTACGTATAAGTAATAAGAATACTAAGTAAAGACATGGGATATTTTTTTTTACCTTCAACTCCTCCTTGATGATGCGGGATAATGCAAGCCTAAATTATAAAAGGTAATCACATAATGCTTACGGTTGTGTTTAGTATATATTATAAGTTTAATGACAGCTCATTAAACTGAAATGTGATTAATAAATTAAACTTCAATTCATCAACCCTGATAATCTAAGTACACAACCTACTTAAGCCGTATGAGTTTGGTACTTATTGATTACAATACATTACAATCCATCCCGTGTAAAAAGACGCTTACGAATTATACGACACGAGCTCTATTTAAGTCAAACATAGCGCAAGAATCACAGAAACACTACTGCACTAAACCTTTGGCGGAACCCGGGGAACGAGATAGAAACGTGCAACCAGTAAAAAGAAAACCAGATGAAAGTACAATTTTCATATTAGGGGATCAGCAAGTGAAAGGACTTTCTTCTAAATTGTTGTATTCTAGAGCATATAAATGGAATGATGTATACAAGGTATATGGGCTTGTGAAACCATATGCATCAAGTTCAGAAATATTATCGTACTGTACAAATTTGGAAAAACAACTTAAAAAAAATGACAAAATAGTAATAGCAGTAGGAGCTAATGAAAAAAATCCTTTCTTCCTATTAAAAAATTTAAGTTTGGCATTACATACATTAGAAAACTACCAAGTCTACATATTACAAATTACAGATAACAAATACATTCAAGAAAGAAAGCTTAATGATACGATTTATTCTTTAGTAAAAACCTACAAATATAGTCACTTCATTAAACTAAACAAAATGGATCCATCACAAGATTTTTTATCGCAGGTAGCAAAAATCATTAATCTAAAAATAGACTCTGATGATTACAATAATTATTTTTTACCACAGGCTAAAACTAAAATTGGGTTCTCAAATAAAAATACTTTACAAAAAAAATGTTTTGGATCTAATAGTGCACCCATAACTAAAAATAAACAAAATTGTAGAGGAACGATTCCATATTTATTCCAGAAGCAATTAGAAAAATTAAAATGTAAAGAAAATGAAGTTAACAATTATCCAAAAAAGGGGACTATTCCCTATTATTTTAAAATAAGTAATCGTTTAGAATCTAAAACTACCCAAGAAAATCAGTTATTTCGGACCAACACATAAAACAAGTTTATTTTGTGTATTACATCAAAATATAGCAGGACTTCTTAATAAAATTGATCTTATAGAGCTAACTCTAACTCTAAATAAATTTAATATGGACATTCTATGTTTCACAGAAACATTTGTTAAAAGTGGTTCGGAGTCAAATATACTGCTTAAAAAATATAAAGTAGCAAATTATTTTTCCCGTGAAAATGAACGAAGGGGTGGAACTTGCATTTTAACGAAAAAGGAACTCGATTTTAAAAGACTTGATATATGCAATTCTCTGTCCTCCCCGTATTCTTTTGAGTGCTGTGGAATTGAAATAACTAACCTTAAATTACTAATTGTATGCATTTATAGAACACCAAACAGCAACGTATATCAATTTTTAGAAAAACTGTATACTTTACTATCTTCTCTCACTAAAAATAATAAAAAAAATATTATTATTTGTGGGGACTGGAATATAAATATCTTGAAACAGAGTAAAAGTTCTCAAGAACTACTGAGTATTTTTAAAAATTTTAACTTAACTAACCATGTCTCACGCCCTACCCGACAACAGTCGTGCATTGATCTGGTAGCAAGTAATATATATGACGCAACAAGCAATATACATTACCTAGGATGGTCAGATCACGAAACAGCTCAAACTCTGGAATTTAAATTAAACAAGTCCGAAAAAAATAGTGAATGTGTGATAGAATACAGACGAGATTTTAGTCTGGAAAATGAAAAAAAGTATATTAAGTGCATATCGTCGCTATCATTTTCAGAAATTTATAACATGACCGACTTAAATACCGCGTTCAATTATTTTCATGACTTTATTTTACTATTTTATAATCTATGTTTTCCCTTCATTAAAATTAAATTGAAGCGGACTTACAATAAACCTAAGTGGTTGACTAAAGGATTAAAAATGTCAAGTATCATTAAAAGACGCCTCTACATTGCTTTAAGATTTGGAAAGATAAATCGAGTTGCAAATCAAATAAAATATAAGACATACAACCAAATACTAAAAAAATGCGTCTCTCAATCACAGCGAATAACTAATACGAATTACATTAAAAATAGCCATAATAAATGCAAAGCTACATGGTTTACAATAAAAGAAAAAATTGGCAACAACAATACATCTCATAATAACAATATAAAATTAATTAATCATAATAATGTAACTTATACCGACCCGACTAAAATAACTGAAATATTCAATAATTTTTTCATTGACATAAAATCAAATAAATATTCCCAGACTAAATATAAAGAGAAAATAAGTATCAACTCAAAAACTATATTCCTTAGGCCCACCAGTTCTGACGAAATATTGAAGATAATTAAGAGCTTAAAAAACAGTAAATCAGTTGGATATGACGAAATTAACACAAAAAATATTAAAAACTGTGCAAAGTACATTTCTCATCCTCTAAGTCACATAATTAACTTAGCGTTTTCTCAAGGATGTTTTCCGGAGAAACTGAAAAAGGCTGTAGTAAAGCCTCTCTATAAGAAAGGTGATAGAACCGATCTTAATAACTACAGACCAATCACCTTGCTATCAATATTCTCTAAAATTATAGAGAGAGCTATTTATAGTCGTATGATCATTTTTTTTAAAGAAAATAACATACTAAGTCAAGAGCAATTTGGTTTTAGACAAAACTGCTCCACAACTCTAGCAGCTTTTAATGTAGTAAAATTATTGTGTGAAGGCTTAAATAAAAGGCTACTGACAGCTGGCGTTTTCCTTGATATGTCTAAAGCTTATGATTTTGTTAGACACGAACATCTTCTCGATAAATTAGATAAATATGGAGTTAGAGGAAACGCGAATGAACTAATAAAAAGCTATTTACTTGGTAGACAACAAAGTACTGAAATTGTTCAAATAACCACAAGAAACAACCAATCAAATAAAATAATTTATCGGTCGGGGTACAAAATAAATAACGGATGTGGCATACCCCAAGGCAGTATTATCGGGCCCCTACTATTTTTAGCTTATATTAACGACCTGCCTAGCTCTATGAAATGTAAATGTATTTTATTCGCTGATGATACGACTCTCCTAATAAATGATCCCAATATAGATACATTAAAAATAAAAATTAATAACTCTTTAAATGACGTAACAAATTGGCTAAATTATAATAATTTAAATTTAAATGTGACTAAAACTAAAATAATACTTTTTAATGCAAACAAAACAACAATACCACAATTACTAGACATAAAATACAATTCTAAAAATATTGACGAAGTAACGTACACAACATTCCTAGGCATAGTCATTGACAATCAATTAAAATGGAGAGAACATATTAATACTGTGTGTAACAAACTAGATAGGTTCGTATTTGCACTTAGACGCATAAGAAACACGGTTTCCCAGGAAGCAGCTTGGTGTGCATACCATGGCTATGTTGCATCAGTGCTTAGTTACGGACTTATAATTTGGGGCAATTCAACACAAGCCATTAGAGCATTCAGAATACAAAAAAAATGTATCCGAGCCATATGCTGTGCAGAACTTATGCAGAGTTGCAAGCCTTTATTTATAAAATACAATATTTTAAGCTTGCCATCTATGTACATAAGAGATATATGTTTATTCGTTCATAGATACCCAAATTACTTTAAAAAAAAAAATGATGTTACCAATAGGACCATAAGACAAAAATATGAACACACACTGGTGTTTCCGCCTTGTAGGTTGAAACTGTGCAAAAAAAACGTGTATTTTATGGCTATTTTAATATATAATCGACTTCCGGATTCATTTAAATCTTTGACATTCAATCGATTTAAGTCTCAAATGACATCATGGTTACAAAAGAAATGTTTTTATTCAATTAATGAGTACTTAGATTTTAAGGAATAATTTATTGCAATGACAATTTAATAGCATTATAAAAGTTGACATTATTTATCATCAATGAAATTTTAATTATGATGAATACTTATATTTGATTATGAAATAGCTAAATATTATATGTTTCACTTATTTTAATGAAGTACCAACACATACCTAGCAGTGAAAAATAGATTGACTACTTTAAATTTGCATGCCGACAAGGTAGAATAAGAGAAATTTGTAAATAATTATAACAGCTTTTAATGTAACCTTATTCTGGCAAATAAAGAATTATTATTATTATTATTATAATCCGTTGAGAGAACATTATGATGAAAAGTGTCACTTTGAATACCTAAATCCTGAAAATGCAGGAGTATTGTCATGTTATTGTTAAGAGTTGGATTTAGCTGTAGCTTTTTAAACAGGATGGGTTAGGTTAGGTTGGAACATAAAAGAAAACATAAAAAATAAGCGAGCAGGGTGCGCCCTGTTCGTGTGTATTGTAAAAGTGTTTTGATTATGTCTTCTGCTTTACAAAGAACAATGCGGGATTTACGCACACAAATAGCCCGATGCACCTCTTAAAAGATCTTATATTTGGCCACATGAAACAAAATATGAACTTAGAATATATGTCGCTGTTCCGTGATAACCCAATTTTCTAATGATTTACTTCAAGTGGATAATAGTGCTTTGTTATCCGGAAAAGTTAAAATCAATCTTTATATCGATACGTCTTCGTTTAAATGTGGAGGAGTTGGTTGAAAAAGTATATCCCGATTTTGTTAATACAACCAATAACACTATAAATTGGTTCCAAAAGACGGCAATATACCCTCCCACCAATGAACGTGTCGATAAAATAAATGATTTTTTTTTTTCTAAATTTAAAGCAGCGTCACAGATCTACTATTTGGTAGACACAGTCATTGAGATAGAGGAAGCAGTACATTATCCAACAGAATTTTTGAATACCTTAATGCCTTCGGGAACTCCTGAACACAAATTAATATTAAAAGTAGGTTTACCTATAATCTTACTTAGAAATTTGAATCCGCCAAAATTACTTCAAATAGTATTTTCCAATTCGGAAAAGTTCAAATCAATCTTTATACTTAATCGATACGTTTTGGTTCAAATGTGGAGGAGTTGATTAAAAAAAGTATCCCGATATTGTGAATTAGACCACTAAGAATGTAAATTGGTTCAAAAAAGCGATTTACAATATTAGAATTCGTCTAATTAAAAAAAATACATAACAATACGTTCCTACCCACAAATACACACTTTAAATTCGTTTTTTCACTCTGTGTTTGACCAGGTAATCCTTGAGCGGCCTTTTTATCATAGAATTCCCACGGTGTCGAGATTTGCGCGAGAAAAACTTTGTGACGCGTTGATTTGCACGCGGGCAAAGCCGCGGGTACAGCTAGTATATAAATAAATAGAAAAATAAATAAAGTAGGCATTCGCAAACACACAACACACACAATTACGCACGTGCGAACACAATCATACACACGCGTTTCTAAAACAAGACCCTCTAACACAGTAGGTTAAAATAAATGCCATCAGGGGTCACCAATCACACTACTTCACGCACACACACACATACGCTCTTAAAACGCAGTAGAAAAAAATGTGTGCGTGTACTAGCGTACACTCGTAAGAAGTGAAACTTCTTTATGACGTTATTTTTCAAAAAATAATTTACTATATGCAACATTACAGAAATTGGTTAAATAAAGTTAAATTAGATAAAGTCTAATAAAAGGCTTTTATTAAACTTTACCTAATAATCTAATCTATAATAATCTATCTAATATCATGCGTGGTAGGGATAAGAAAAAGATGGCGCGTAACAGAAAAAGATGGCGCGTAACAGAAAAAGATGGCGGGTAACGAAAAAATGTTACACTAAATTTTTTTCCAACCCCGATAAAGAAGTTTCACTTCAAAAACACTCGTACCTTCCATCAGGCTCCCCCCTCGCCGGCTGCGGCCAACCATCGCAGTGCCTCATCATCTTGTCCATCAGCCGCTCGATGGACGCTATCGACTTGATCAGGTGCCTCAGGGTCTTGTAGATCTCCCCCGGGGGGTCGTCCCCGTCGGGGCCCGCCTCCACGGCGGCCGCCGCGACCAGGAGGAGCTCGGAGGCGGAGTCCAGGGAGTCACCGCTGGAGATGGAGCGGCCGGGGGAGTCGTTGTCGTCGGAGTCGGTCAGTGATACTGGAAGGAGAAAGGTGAGTGGTTAGCGTGATCATAATCTTATAGAAGGGTAGGGGACTGCACTCCCTCCTCCCTTTACCATAGAAGGGCGAAAAAAGAAATTTAAAAAATATCTTATTATAGTGACCATGGACCTTATTAGAGGTGTTGGATAGTGTATGCCCCTCCCCTTACCATGGAAAGGCCGGAAAAAAAAACTAAAAATAATTGTAGATTCATATTTACACGATGGCAAGTTACAGTTTTCTATATAAAATAGTTTAGAGATGTCCGTACGGCAGTGACCAGTTATCATCAAGTGGACTGCTGATTGTTCTTTGCTACTTTCATCGGAAAAAATAAGTTACTATTTTAAAGGTAACTGCTGTAAATATTTTAAGAATTCCCTCAACTGTATATGGTCTAAATAATTAGACCTGTAATGACATTTAAAACCTTTATGGGTGCAAAGTTCTCATCAATATAAATGAATTCAGCCCAAACACAAGGTAGCTACTGTAAACCGTTGAAGAGTTCCTTAACTGTCCTTCGTCTTCATCATCAGACCAGACAGGTGTAACGTTTCCATCAATACAAATTAATCAAGCCCAAACTCAAGGTAATTGCTGTAAATCGTTGAGGAGTTCCCTCGACTGTCTTTCGGCTCCATCATCAGATCAACTCAAGACCTTCAATATATTATAGTACTTTGAATTGTTTAATAGAAAAATTAACAAACGCACTAGTCACCCCTACGATTTTCGAAAATTCCCTTCTATTTCTTCATCAGATCCTGGTTTCCTTATCATGGTACCATTCCTGGAATGTCTCCTTTCCAACGAAAAAAGAATCTTCAAAATCGGTTCATAAACGAGGAAGTTATCCGCGGACAAACATAAAAAAATATATATACGGTCGAATTGAGAAACCTTTTTTGAGGTCGGTTAAAAAACCCCCAAGAGTCACCCGCCATTCACGAACCTTCAATTAATTACGTGAAGTATTTTGGAATTTTTTGTTTCCTTCCTCGCCTTTTGGTGAGTAAGATTTGTCACGTAAGATTATTCAAAGGAGAGAAACATACTTAAGATAGTTTAATCCACTCTGGTAGAAAAAAAATGTCATGTCATTATACTGTCCCTTCAGTGTACCGTTGAAAAAGGTAATACCATTTAAATACCTAGGTCATATTGTTAATAAAAGCCTCAGTGACGATCCCGACATTGAAAGAGAACGCAGAGGACTGGCAATTCGGTGCAATATGGTGGCCCGCAGGTTCGCTAAATGCTCCAAGGATGTAAAAACCACACTGTTCCGAGCTAATGCTCAGTCATTTTACACCTACAGCCTGTGGGCCGGTCATACGCAGCGAGCTATGAGTGCTCTTAGTTTTTTTTTTTTATTTTATTTGACTGAAGTAGCAAACGAGCATGCAGTCCACCTGATGGTAAGTGGTCACTGCCGCCCTGCGACATCTGGGACATGGGTTCCATCTGAAGTCAATCACAGATGCGTTGCTACTCCTGAGGACTATGATGGTCGCCTCATATAAAAGTGTGCCGGCAACCACACCCTTCTATCTCGCGCAAGAAATGCTTCACGCTAGAAATAGGTGTGGCGGTGGTACTTCCCCGGTCGAACTGCACTGGTTCTACCACCTGAAAATATAACAATGCTTTCAGGATACTGATGGGACTGTCCCGGTACTGTAGCGCGTCGGCGATGTTCGCGGAGGCTCGACTAAATGGCCTTGCAGCCATACTGCGCAATAGAGCCGCGTCTATGATGTGCAGGGTGCGGGACAGTCCCAACAGATACCTGAGAGTAATTGTCTCACAATTAGAAAGGCACTCTGGAGGCACTGGAACAATTTACATGTACAGATTATAAGTTACTAACATAGAATTTTAAGTATCACACTAACACTATGGATGTCTGAATCTGATTTAAATAAATAAATACAATAATAATAATGGGCTATTTGACAGGTTTTTAAAATCCATTTTATATTGTCTAGCAGAGGTTAAGAAACCCAGTAAAAGTTGTTTTTTTTTTTTTATTTTGGTACATATTTGCTGAAAAATATCAAATTAAAAATTCAATATTTAAATAGCGCGCAAAAACGCTACTTTGACATATGGCGGGTTGGTGACGTCACTTGCCTGTATTGTCATCTGTGGCTCATGTCATCCACATACATTTGTTGTAAACAAAAAACGAAAGTTTACAAGCAAGTGACGTCATCATAAACCCGCCAAATCAGGAGCATTTTGTGTCACGTGACAAACGTTTAAAAAAATGCATTTTTGTTTAAGGATTTTTAAATAAATTTAATTATTATTTTCAACTTATGTTAATAAATAACCATTCTTAAACTCATAATATATACTGATAACAGTAATTGACACTTAATTTTTTGCATTGTCAAATAGCCTATTATTATTATACTGAGACTATGTGAGACATGACAAATTCCGACCAGACCCTTTAAATATCTCACACAATTAACACCATACACCCACACATAGCCACCCTACGCTACTCACTGTCGTCCAAGTCGTCCAGGTCCACGTTGGTGAGGTCCCTGATGGGCAGAGGGCTCGCGTTCAGCCGCCGGGTGAGGTTCGCGCGCGGGAGGAGGACCGGCTTCGGCACGCTGTCCGGAGGCCTGCGGGATGCGAGTGTTTGGTGAGAGATGGCGCTGTTTTCTATACTTTAAAACTACATAGGTCAGTTATGATGATAATAATCCATCCATCCCATCCATCCATCAGCCCTTGAAAGTCCACTGCTGTACATAGGCCTCCCCTAATCTGCGCCACTGCGACCGGTCCTGGGCCATCTGAATCCAGCGGTTACCCGCCGTCTTCTTCAGGTCATCAGTCCACCTGGTCGGGGGGTGGCCTGCACTCCTTTTGCCCAGACGTGGTCTCCATTCGAGGACTCTTCTACCCCATCGGTTGTCTGTCCTACGAACGACGTGGCCTGCCCATTGCCACTTCAGCTTACTAATTTTGAGAGCTATGTCGGTAACTTTCGTTTTCCTACGAATTTCATCGTTACGAATTCTGTCACGCAGGGAAATACCAAGCATAGCTCTCTCCATAGCTCGCTGAGCGAACTTGAGCTTACGCACGAGGCTCACAGTAAGGGACCACGTCTCTGCACCATATGTCATAATAATTAATGATGATAATAATGATAATTAACAAAAATGTATCAATAAATAGGACTAATTTATTACTACTCAAAATACACGAATGGAATACACAAACATGAATCAATTTATTTAGGTATTCGTGAGCAAAAGGAAAATACGTTATTGTACTGCAAAGTGCTTTTACATGAAATAAATAATAGTTTAAAAAAACTAAAAAACACGCTTTTTATAGAAAACCGAACTAAAAAATAGAAAATAAATTTAAATGATAAATTCATTTAAATTTATTTTATTTTTAAATTTATTTTATTAAGAAAATAGTGTTAAAAATTTCAATGAATATAAATTAATAATAGTGTGAATAAAAAAAAATATTTTATTTAAAAAAAAAGCGTGGGGTGCATGGTGTCAATGGTTATAGATATTTTATTGACAGATATGAGTAGAGTGATTATCATTTCGATAATATCTTAAAAAGCACCCCACGCTTTTTTTTAAATAAAATATTTTTTTTAATAATAAAAGCACTCACTTGGCTCCCGTGCCGTCCCCTTGCTGCAACTCTCTCCCCGATCTATCCTGATCGTTGGGCGCCTGGAAATACATATGAAATCTTATATCTTTAAACGAGCAATTCTTGTATATATATATATATATATTATATATGTCGACGCAAAAGCTTATATTTACGTTTGTTTTATTTAAAATATTATTGCTTTAATATTTTATTACTCAAATCTATTTTAAGTTTTTACAAACATAAATTAGAGTAACTCAATTTGATTGGAGGTGTGAAGTAACATTCAAAAAGTAACTTTTCCTATTCTGATTTTTAGTTCAAACGCTCGCAACTAGATGGCGTTGTAATAAATTGAAGTTGTTGCTTTTTGAATGTGACTTTTGAGAAACAATTTAAATTACTGTTTATTTAATGATTTCCTTATTTACAAAATTCATTATTATTTAATTTATGAATTTTGCGATCTAAATAATTTATTTTGAAAGTGTTATTTGTGATGTGTTTCCTTTTGGCGGCAAAGCGCGCCCTCATGTTTTTGCGTGTATCAAAAAGTGATTCATTATTACTTGTGCTCTTGGAAGAGGCGGACGACTCTTGTAAGTACTCATAATCAATTACTTATTAAATTTTAATTAACACTAATAATTAGTTGGAAGTTATGATAAAAGTAGTTTTAAGAAATAGTTGTAAGATAATAAGTTAAGGTTAAAATTGTTAACAAATTATTAAAGTGTTTTTGAAGGATATTGTGTTTGTAATTTCATCATGAGCGAGAACAGTGACGTCAGCAATGCTGACGTCACTCTTTCTAAAAACTCTGTTGGACAAGACCCCTCGTTATCAGAAGTGGGATCACCACCCACTTCTGCCGGGCATTCTGATTTACCTTCCGCTGCAACCACTTCTGTTAGTGGGGTCCCAGCTGAGTTTTTCGCTCAAATGATGTTAATGATGAAGCACATGTCGGATCGCATGACGTCATCAGAGTCTAAAGTAAAAATGGGTGACATATTTTTGCCGTCGTACGATCCAGACTCAAATATAGGGATACGTGAATGGTGTGGACATATTACTAAAGCGATGGATACGTACAGCCTAAGTGATTATGATGTACGAATGAAAGTAGGTAGCCTGCTTAAAGGTCGTGCTAGGTTGTACGTAGACAGCTGGCTTGTGTCTACTAACTCTTGGCCGGAAATGCGTGATATTTTAATAACCACGTTTGAGCCAGAAAGTCGGTATTCCAGAGACATAGTTCGCTTTAGAGAACATGTTTACGATAATAGTAAAAATATTGCGCAGTTTCTGTCGGAGGCCTGGGTATTATGGCAACGAATTACGAAAGATAAGTTGTCGAGTGATGACGCGGTTGAAGCCGTTATAGGTTGCATTAGTGATGAACGATTGCGTGTAGAGTTACTAAACGTGCGTGCAAAATCTGTACCGGAATTAATTTCAGTGGCATCGTCTATACGTCCTACAAAACGTACAAACTCTAACCAACCGGTGCAAAATTTTAATAAGCGCCCACGTTTAGCTGAAAGATTTAACCTGTATTGTCAAGTATGTAAAATGACAAACCACGAAACACGTAACTGTCGTTTTGCAAACAGAAATACTGTTCATCAGCCGCGCCATGACTCAAACAACGGAAAGCAAAATACTACTGTGCCTACCTGCACATTTTGCTCCAAGATAGGTCATACATATGAAACGTGTTTAAAACGTGAGCGCGCTGTCGTTTCAAATATAAATTTCATAGGTAATCCGAAATTAACTTGGATACCGATCAATATTGAAGACTATAAATTAAACGCAATATTTGACAGCGGAGCAGAATGTTCTTTGGTACGTGAGTCGGTGGCGGCAAAAATTCCTGGTAGACGTGTAAGTGAGGTTCATCATCTAAAGGGCATCGGTCAGTTTACGGTGGTATCATTGACCAAGTTACTTGCTGTTTGTGTTATTGATGGTTTACGTGTAGAATTATTATTTCATGTAGTCCCAGATTATGAAATATGTTCTGATATATTGATTGGGACAAATCTTTTTGAAAACACAAACTTAAGTGTACTGGTTACATCTCGTGGTGCTAAACTGCTTCATCAACCGGTGGTTTGCCATTTGCGATCCCAAGATTATAAATTCGATAATCTTAACACTGATCTATCTAACGAGGATCACTTAAACGAATTAAAACTTTTGTTAAACAAGTATTCGCATTTATTTATTCGCGGATACCCTCGCACACGCGTGAATACAGGTAAATTAGAAATACGTTTAAAAGATCCCGATAGATATGTAGAGCGCAGACCATATAAGCTAAGTCCTATTGAGCGGGAAAAAGTAAGAGAGATTGTGACAGAGTTGTTAGAAAATAACATAATAAGAGAAAGTGCCTCTGCTTTTTCCAGTCCAATAATCCTAGTAAAAAAGAAAAACGGACAGGATCGCATGTGTGTTGACTACCGGGAGCTGAATAAAAACACCTTGAGAGACCACTATCCTTTGCCGATCATTTCAGATCAAATTGATCAATTGTCAGGAGGTTTCTATTACTCCACATTTGACATGGCGGCAGGTTTTCACCAAATTCCCGTTTCAGAAAATTCAATTGAAAAAACTGCCTTCGTAACGCCCGATGGCCTTTACGAGTATTTAGCCATGCCATTTGGTTTAACTAATGCTGTTTCAGTTTATCAAAGGTGTATTAATGGAGCACTAAGGCCTCTACTTTATGAGTCTGATCCTATATGTCAAGTGTATGTTGATGATGTTCTTACGAAGTGTAGGGACTTTTCAGAAGGTCTATCACGCATTGAGAGAATTTTCATGGCTCTGCAAGGAGCTGGGTTTTCTATCAATGTAGAGAAAACGGCTTTCTTTAAACGCTCCATCGAGTATCTGGGTAACGTAATAGCAGACGGACAAGTCAGCCCTAGCCCAAAAAAAAGTAGAGGCTTTAACGAAATCTCCCATTCCATCAACTGTTAAACAGGTTAGACAATTTAACGGGTTAGCTAGTTATTTTAGGCGTTTTATTCCCAATTTTTCATCTATTATGGCACCCCTATATGAATTAACAAAAAAAGATGCAAAGTGGGAATGGAACGATAGACATGATCAGGCTAGGAATTACATTATCCAACATTTGTCTACTGCGCCTACCCTTTCACTGTTCCAGGAAGACTCACCAATTGAACTTTACACGGACGCAAGCAGTATTGGCTATGGGGCGGTGTTAGTGCAAGTAATTAATGGGCGACACCATCCGGTTGCCTATATGAGCCTGCGTACTACAGAAGTTGAGAGCCGCTACCACTCCTATGAACTCGAAACCTTGGCAGTGGTAAGAGCAATCAAACATTTTCGCCAATATTTATATGGGCGAAAATTCAAAGTCGTGACGGACTGTAACGCATTAAAGGCATCAAAGTTCAAGAAGGACCTACTCCCTCGAATTCATCGCTGGTGGGCGTTTTTACAGAATTTTGACTTTGACATAGAATACCGAAAAGGTGAAAACCTCCAACACGCAGACTTTTTTAGCAGAAATCCGTCAACTGAAAGTTTAGTCAATGCGATGACTAGAGACACTGAATGGATCCAGGTAGAACAAAGGCGAGATAGTGACCTACGTTTAATTATCGATGGCATTGCTAACGGCAAACCATTCGATAACTATGTCTTGGTGGAAGGCGTACTTAAAAGAAGTATTACCGACCCACTACGTGGTAATTATAAAGTCATCGTAGTACCGAGGTCATTTCAGTGGAGTCTGATAAACACATACCATACAGCTCTACAACATCCGGGATGGGATAAAACATTACAAAAGCTGAAAGAGTGCTACTGGTTTGACAAAATGAGCACGGTTGTTAGAAAGTTCGTCGACAATTGCATTGTGTGCAAAACATCGAAGGGCCCTTCTGGAGCAGCACAAATACAGCTTCACCCAATTCAGAAACCAACTGCGGCGTTTCAAGTTATCCATATGGATATCACAGGCAAATTGGGTACCAAAACCCATTCGGGTCGGGATGAGTATGTAATTGTCACAATCGATGCTTTTACCAAATATTTACTATTAAGTTATTCAAATAGTAAAAGTCAAAGTGATAGTCTGGCAGCACTAAAACGCACTGTACATTTATTTGGGACACCAATACAAGTAGTTGTTGATGGAGGAAGGGAGTTCCTTGGTGACTTCAGAAACTACTGCGACGGCTTTAATATTAATATTCACACGATTTCACCAGGAGCAAGCCGAGCAAACGGTCAGGTTGAACGCATAATGGCGACATTGAAGAATGCGTTAACCATGATTAAAAATTATGAAACCGAAAATTGGCAGACCGCTTTGGAAGCATTACAACTCGCATTCAATTGTACTCCTCATCGTGTAACAGGCGTGGCACCACTTACTCTTTTGACTCGTCGACAGCATAGTGTCCCACCACAACTTCTACGACTTGTGAACATTGACGAAGAGAGTATTGATTTCGACGTGCTCGACCAGCAAGTTCAAGCAAAAATGCTAGCTGCCGCTCAATACGACAAACAACGGTTTGACAGAAATAAGGCTAAAATACGTGCTTTCCAAAAAGGAGACTACGTATTAATTAAAAATAATCCACGTAACCAGACATGTCTCGACCTGAAATACAGCGAACCATACGAGATCCTGAGAATTGTAGATAATGACAGATACATTGTCAAACGAGTAACTGGGAGAGGGCGTCCACGTAAGGTCGCTCATGACCAGTTACGTCGCGCACCGCAACCTGGTGAACAGGAAACCGTGTCGACGTGTTCGGATGCCGACCTTCAATTAAATTCTGAAGACCTTCAGCCCCATCCAAGTACCTGTGACTCGCAGTCTTCGATGACACAAGCTGCGATGACATCTGATGCCTAAGTTAAGGTGAGCCTAGTGTAACATCATAATAGACTAAAATTCCAATGAATCATATTTAAAACTTACTTTTCATTTTTCATGGTTAAAATTAATGAAAAACAAAACTATCAAGTTTTATAAAAACTTAATCTTAAAACTGTACTGTCCCTTAAATTCCTATTTCCTTACCTATACTGCCATTTTCAGAGCCTCTGTGGACCACGGTTGAATAAAGACCTAGACCACAGCATCGGCCTTCATGCATCCCTAAGTTCCTCTGTGGACCACGGCGTACGTGACCGCCCAGACCACAGTAACAATTTCCTAAATTATCACAAGCTATAAAAAAAAAAAAATAAAAAAAAAAAAAAAAAAAAAAAAAATTAAATAATAAAAAAAAAAAAAAACCTTTTTCAGAGCCTCTGTGGACCACGGCGTACATGACCGCCCAGACCACAGCTTCGACCTATTACCCTAATCCCTTAGGACCCCTGTGGACCACGGCGTAAAAGACCGCCCAGACCACAGCATCATCATGTCTACGAGAATATAATAAAATGCAAGATTGCGTGGAGACATTTGCATTTAAGAAAAACTATTAAAACGTGTTTAAATGCGTGGAGCATAAAAACACAATCCTGAAGTACAGTAACAACTATCATAACAATATTAGTTACTTAGTAACTAAGTCATTAGACATTTCATTACGACTAGGGTATCGGTGTACAGATACCTAGTTTAAATTAACAATTTTTATTTCTAGAAACGTGGCAGGCGCAGAGCACGCACCGCCCCGCAGAATGGCCGTGTCGACGCAAAAGCTTATATTTACGTTTGTTTTATTTAAAATATTATTGCTTTAATATTTTATTACTCAAATCTATTTTAAGTTTTTACAAACATAAATTAGAGTAACTCAATTTGATTGGAGGTGTGAAGTAACATTCAAAAAGTAACTTTTCCTATTCTGATTTTTAGTTCAAACGCTCGCAACTAGATGGCGTTGTAATAAATTGAAGTTGTTGCTTTTTGAATGTGACTTTTGAGAAACAATTTAAATTACTGTTTATTTAATGATTTCCTTATTTACAAAATTCATTATTATTTAATTTATGAATTTTGCGATCTAAATAATTTATTTTGAAAGTGTTATTTGTGATGTGTTTCCTTTTGGCGGCAAAGCGCGCCCTCATGTTTTTGCGTGTATCAAAAAGTGATTCATTATTACTTGTGCTCTTGGAAGAGGCGGACGACTCTTGTAAGTACTCATAATCAATTACTTATTAAATTTTAATTAACACTAATAATTAGTTGGAAGTTATGATAAAAGTAGTTTTAAGAAATAGTTGTAAGATAATAAGTTAAGGTTAAAATTGTTAACAAATTATTAAAGTGTTTTTGAAGGATATTGTGTTTGTAATTTCATCATGAGCGAGAACAGTGACGTCAGCAATGCTGACGTCACTCTTTCTAAAAACTCTGTTGGACAAGACCCCTCGTTATATATATATGTAATTATATATCAACGATCTCGGAAACGGCTCCAACGATTTTCTTGAAATTTTGTACTTAGGCGGTTTAGGGGGCGATAAATCGATCTAGCAAGGTTTCATTTTCAGAAAATGTCGTTTTATCCGTGTTTTCATTGCATAGAGACCTCCTACAAAATTATTTGAATACGAAGAGAAATTTCGTCACCATTTACGAAGTTAGAATAGCTCGGTTGGGAAATCGGACCCCTTAAATGCAAACAATTTTAGACGCTATAAATTAACCAAACAGTTTAAATTCAATCAAATAGTGGACGAAGTAGACTGGACACGGATCCGTGCTTAGGCAGTTGGTGAGGTTGCACGGATCCGTGCTTAGGCATTCGAAGGGTTAAAACGTAGGAAGTCGGGGTTCAAATCTCGATCCGATTGCTTTTTTTTTATGCTTTCTCTTTTTTTCGAGTTCTATTTTGTAAGTTTTATTTTTTATTCTATTTTCTATTTTTACATACATTTTGTTTCTTTTTTGGTATTTTTGTTTTATTATTGTCATTATGTCGGTAAGATCAAAATATATTGGGATCTATTCATATGATCATCAGTAAGAAACTTGCATAGTTATAAAAAATATAATTCCAAAATCCTGATGTACTCGTAGTGAACAAAAACACCGAGCAAAGCTCGGTCATCCTGGTACTTCAATTAATTCGTTGTTTTTAAACGGTTTTAATAATAATAATAATAATCGTTTATTGCGTTTTAAAATTATAAAAAAACACAAATAAATAACTTAAAAATACCGTTAGGCAAAGGGACGTGACTCAGCTTTTGCTGACAAAGATTATTTCTTGTGCAGCGCTGATTTTCAGTCATCCCCTTCCCCCTATGGTGCTGTGCGGGAGGAAGTTGTCATGGGTTCCCCAATTACCGTTCAGCTGCATAAAAATCTTTACAAGATAAACAAGTAGGACTAACAAATTATAACATCTACAAAAAAGCATACAATAAATAAAAAAAAGGTTCAATAAATTTCGGAATGTAAAAAAAGTAAAAAGGAAGTTGTAACCCTTCTGTGTGTTTTGTCATGTTTGGGTAAGTTTGTACGTGCGCGCACGTGTGTGTGTGTGTGTGTGTGTGTTTATGTATGAGTGTGTTTGTGTATGTGTGTGTTTGTGTGTGCGTTTTTTCACTCCTAATCAAAGTAATTCTTTAGATTTAATAACTTGTTATAGGTAGGCTTCAAGTTTTCAGCTGCAATTTGTCTTTTTAACAGCGCTGATTTATATTTACATTTAAATGAATTAGTAGTCATTTCTTTTCTAAGTGGAGGGGGTAAATCGTTCCATATACTTGCTGCTGAAAACTTAAAGCAAGACCAATATCTTGATGTCCTATGTGCTGGCGTTTAATAATAACTTTATTATAAATGCCAGTATATTCTCGCTGTTTCGTAGATAAAGGTACAACTATAGTAAGCGCGCGAGTTGAATGCAGAGCTTAGGAATTCGATAGTGCTGTGACCTAATTAGAATTATTGATGTCTATAATGAGTAATGTCGATAAATTTTAACTTTGCTGTAAATTTATCACTTAATATTTTTATTTATTACACTTGAATTACAAAGTAACTAATATAATGTTTATTAAATAACAAAGTGCACAATGGTTATAATAATGGAAAACAAGGTAATAACTATTTATTTATTTATTTATTTATTTATTTGGAAAACTTACAGCTTCTTAATAATATGGGTATGTGCTAATTATTACAAAAGAAAAGCCGATTACAAGTTTTCACGTGTAGAATTAATGCTATCAGTATTTCACCTACAAATAATACTAAAGACCTTAAGATAAGAACATTTTGGCAAACATTTTGGCAGACATAAGAACATTTTGGCAAACAATAATTTGTGTACAAACACTGCCAATCTTTTTTACAATATTAAAATTATAATTTGTGCACTATGCCTTGTTAAAAAAGTTACGAGTCATAGCCTCTTTTAGTTTAGGTATACTTGTACAAAATAGGTCTATATCACACTCCCGCGTAGTAGCATTAAGACACCTACTTACTCTTATGAAAAATGAATTTTGCCTATAGTTAGAATTACATGAAGGTACATAAAGAGGAGCAGGTGTTCTGGTACTTAATTTAGGGACTCTAAGTGTGATATGTTCAAGTAATTCTGGTGAGTCTACTGAACCGTTGGTGATGTTGAGTAAGTAAACCAAGTCAGCTATTCGCCTACGTTCATAAAGAGGGAGTAAATGATGCTTATGACATTGTCGCGTGTATCCCGTTATGAATTCTTTACTTCGATATTGTAGGAATCTAAGGAATCGTTTTTGTATCTTTTCAATACGATTTACATAAGCATTATAGACAGGATTCCATACCTGTGATGCATATTCCAGATGACAACGTACAAAGGTACAATATAGAATTTTGAAAGTTTTTATATTTTTGAACTGTGACGAGACGCGCAGTACAAACCCAAGTGCTTTGGAGGCTTTACTAATTATATTATCGATGTGTGTGTCAAACAGGAGCTTAGAGTCGAATTTAACACCTAAATCATTTATAGTGGTTACTCTTGTTAAAGAAGTACCTTTTATTTTATAATCAAAATTTATAATATTCAGTTTACGAGTAAATGAACAAATAAAACATTTGCTCACGTTTAGGCTAAGTTTTAACTGATTGCAATAATTTTGAAATGAAACGAGATCTTTTTGAAGGTTACGTGCATCATCAACTGAACGAATTATATGAAAGATTTTTACATCATCTGCGAATAATAATACTTTTGAGTAAATAAAACATTTAATAATGTCATTTATAAAGATCACGAACAGAAGAGGCCCTAGCAAAGATCCTTGTGGAATACCAGATGGAATTAACATTTTTGATGATGAATAACCATTTAAAACTACAGTTTGATGTCTCTTTAAAATATATGAGCAGAACCATCTGAAAAGATTTCCTCTAATTCCAGCCACCTGGAGCTTTTGTAAGAGTATTATATGATCGATTCTGTCAAATGCTTTCATGTAGTCCGTGTATATAACATCTACTTGTGATGGCTCTGACATATATTTTGTTAGGTAGTCACTGCAAAGAATAAGGTTAGATGTTGTAGATTTATTTTTTAGGAAGCCATGTTGTTCATCAATGAAGTATTGCTTGAGAGCACACGAGAGTTGTCGGTGTACTATCTTTTCAAATATTTTGGCAAATAAGCAAAGTTTTGAGATAAGTCTATAGTTCTCGACTTCATTCTTGGCTCCTTTCTTATGGATGGGTGTTATATATGCGGACTTCCATATACTAGGTACAACACCTTCACGTATTGATTTTTTAAATAACAATGATAATGGAACTGTTAGCTCTTTGGCACATTTGAGAATTAACACGGGTGGGATGGAATCAGATCCGGCTGACTTTTTTAGATCTAAGTTTTTTAGTAGTTGATAAATTTCTTGATTATTAATCTCTACAGTAGTAATATCAACTATCATATATTTTATTGTTATTTTACAAAGATATCAAATTTAGTAAAAAAAATATCTATGCAGTTGGATCAGTCGTTACTAAAAACAAAAAACAACACTGATTCGCAATGAAACCGCTAACGCAGGCAACTGACGGTAACACGTACGATAGCTACCAAGAACAGCACTACATTACAGGTATGTGCGGGGAGGCTTACGGATAACGGGGGGAGATGCTCCCGCTCTTTACCTCAGGCCCCGACTGCATTCAACTCGCGCGCGTACTGTAGATTGTTTAGTATCATTATGCGCCAAATTTAATCCGTATCACAGTAGTTTCAGCTTGGAATAGTAACAAATATTTCTCCATCCTCACAAACTTTCCACTTGTAATATGCTGAGGCCTAAAGTAGTGGACTTGAAGGCCTTAAGTCCACTACCTTAGGCCTCCAGACCTCTGAATCCGGCGCTGAATATAACTAAGATGTTTACTTTGACTCCACAGTACCTTCTCATCGTCAGCCCCCGACTTATTGGCGTTGAACTCCTTCACCATCTGCAGCATCATGAAGAACGACACCCTGGAAAAATATACGGAGAATATTCCTTATTAATGGAGAACATATCAGTATGAAGAGAAAAATAAGAATAAACACGTTGACCAGCTTTCATTTTAAAGTTCGAAATTAGATTTTTTTGTACAAAAATTATTAAAAAAAGAATTAAAAAAATTCTTCAAAAAATATTTAATAAAATGAGTGTCAAAAATATTCACACATCTGTGTGGCCGGGGATCGAACCCGGAACACACCGTCAGAGTTGTAAAATAGCCGCTCCACCGCTTATTCACGACAAAAAAGAACTAATAGGGGGGTATTAGGTTTCCCCTCTTATAAACTTCAAAGTGCGCTCGTTCCAGAAGACGCTCACAAAGCCTTAAACGCCCAAAACGTCGTTCCACAAGACGACTGCGCTCGTTGTGGTCGCGGCGAATACGTCACTCATGACGTCATGACTTACGCCCACGCGACACTCACGACAACCCATCTAATAAGATGGGTCGAAGCGATCGTTCCACAAGAGTAGAATGATGTGTATATGTAATATAGTGTGTTATATATGGTATGTATGTTTATTATACAAGTATTTACATTTTGTTTATATATTACATCTAGTTTGTGCACACTGGATTTGCTTTTATATACCCTTTCCTCTCAGAGGGCTGCTGGAAGAAATTTCATTTTGGAATAAGTAGCCCTTTGTACTATGTATTTTAAATATGTTTACCTATTATGTCTCTATGTACAAAAACTTATAAATAAATAAATAAATAGAGATTATGTTAGTAACGCTCACAAGCTAGTGGAACGGGAAACACTGCGGTCGCGAGCGTGAACGTTGTGAACGTCTAATGGAACGCACTCAAATGGCGCATACCTCAGTAGCTCCTTCCTCTGCTGGGAGCCGAGGGTCTTGGGGTTGAGGCAGTCGCAGCGGTGCTTGTAGTCCGCCCACGCCGTCACTGCAACATTCATTACAATGATTAACACCCAGACCCTGGACTGAAATTATAAATCATTTATCCAAGCTTCACTGCATAGTATAAAACTTCTAAACTAAATCAATATATTTTTTGAAGTGAAACTTCTTTATCGGGGTTGGAAAAAAATTTAGTTTAACATTTTTTCGTTACGCGCCATCTTTTTCTGTTACGCGCCATCTTTTTTTTCGTTATGCGCCATCTTTTTCTGTTACGCGCCATCTTTTTTTTCGTTACGCGCCATCTTTTTTTTCCGTTACGCGCCATCTTATCTTTTTCTTATCCCTACCACGCGTGATATTAGATAGATTATTATAGATTAGATTATTAGATAAAGTTTAATAAAAGCCAATTTCTGTAAAGTTGCATATAGTAAATTATTTTTTGAAAAATAACGTCATAAAGAAGTTTCACTTCTTACGAGTGTACGCTAGTACACGCACACATTTTTTTTTTCGCATTTTGCTCAACGAATTGGTATTGCCATTCGAAGAGGAAATGCTGCCAGCATCTTGGGAACCTTGCCCGGGGACTGCGATGGTGATAATTTTATATGGTAGTGTTTTTGTTTATATGTTTTTGTTTTTCTTTTTTGTATATATGTACATTTTGTAGTTTTTTCTTTTTAAATTTTGTTAAATCTAATTAGATGAAATAAATACAATATAAATTAAAAATATGAATTCAAAAGTTAAACAAAGATGCCTTTTTAAATACCATTATGAAATAATGAATATTTTCAGTAAGTATCCAGTGCACATTGGAAGTAAATAATGATATCTTCATCACTACATAGTATAAAACAAAGTCGCTTCCCGCTATCTGTCTCTATGTACGCTTAGATCTTTAAAACTACGCTACGGATTTTAATGCAGTTTTTTTTATAGATAGAGTGATTCAAGAGGTAGGTTTTTATGTATAATACATGCACAATGTAGAGGAGGAACACTGATTATTTTAGATTTTTGACTTTTAGGCGGAACGAAGTTCGCATCTAGTTTTTTTTATATAAGGATAAGTAGCAAACGAGCATGCAGTCCACCTGATAGTAAGTAGACACTGCCGTATGGACTTCTATAAGCAATTTTATACAGAACATGGATTCTATCTTAAATCAATCATAGATGCGTTGCTACTCCCGAGGACTAAGATGATCGCGTAATATTAAAATGTGCCGGCAACCACACCCCTAATAAAAAAAGTGTGTGTGTCAGCTCCTACTGGAGTTTACTCGCATTTAAAATAGATGGCGCCATACTCCCAGACTAAAGATATAAACAATACCAATACACGGTTCATTTTGAAAAATTATATTGTAATATATAAGTGCGTATTAAAATATTAATATTGTACGTTTTACAGAGTATTACATTACTTATCTTAACGATTTACTATTTTAAATACCATTGACATTTCGGTAGAACGTAATCACAAAACCTATGCATACCATCCGCGCGTACTGATAAAATAGTTCTAAAGTTTTAAATAGATGGCGTTATACTCAATAAAAAAACGTAACGCGGTCATTCATCAGCAGATTTTATTCCTCGTATTTTTCTCATACCGGACCCTTATAAAAAAAATGGATATAAATAAGAAAAAAAGACAAACCCGCTGAGTTTCTTGCCGGATCTTCTCAGTTGAGGTCGTGTTCCGATCCGATGGTAGTGTAAGAAAAAAATGTAGCTGACAATTTGTAAGTGCCCCCGTAGGCCGATACAAAATAAATACATTTCATTTCACTAGTCACCCGTAGCATCGGCCGAAATTCGACCGTAATTTAAATTAAAAATCAAATGTCATCTGACATTCTTGACGTTGTGTCTTTTCATTTTCATTTACTAAGTACATATGTGTTTGTGACAAATGCAAGGCAGTGTGTGTAATGTGTTTTTAGTTGATTTTATGTATGAAAAATGCATTATTTGAAAAAAATATTAACATTCTGCACTCCTTCTCTACGTCCACTATAACCGTGCAAAATTTCATACTAATCCGTCCGCGGCATATTACTTAAAAATCCGTCACAAATTTTTGCTTCACGTATTAATTTCATTTCATTCCTTATATATGCAAATCGATTCTTAAGGATTACACTCCAAAAATATCGCAAAACTGTAACATAAGATACTCACAATCGAGAGGCACGGTCCTAGACGCCATGTCCTGGAGCCTCTCGTTGGTGCTCCGCCGTTGGTGCGGCGCTAGATACCTGCGATACATATACATGTGCTTTATTTACTTTTATTTATTTATATAAAAGGTTCACCAACGTAGCATACACTTATAAATATCAAATAACACAAATATAAATAAATAGGTCGTGTACCCACAATTACAGGTGAACACGGCATTTGCAATATTGACGCTCTGTTAAATTATACTACAATTAAAATTTACATTTTTAAAATTTACAATAAATATGAACTGAGCAAATACAATTAAATACAATATTATGCAATCAATACAAAAAAAAAGATAATTTGAATATGATAAATTTAGATGAATGTCAATATTATGTCAATGAAAATAAGATTTAGGTAAGAGGTGAGTGGCTACCCACGTGATAGGTACGGACGGACGTTCCCGGGTTCGAATCCCCGTCATATTTGATGAGTACTTATGAGTTAGGGTACTTGACCGGGAACAATGACTACTCGCAGAACGGAGCGGTCGCCATACCCGTCACGGAGGTTTCCCGGTTCGATACCCCGTCGTGTAGATATTTTAAGAAATTAAGATTTATTTTCTGGGTGTGGACAATTAAAGACCCTTACTATAATTGTCCCAAGAGGGATTTTGGGTGTAACAGGAGCCCTTAAATTAAGGGTGTACGATTTTTTCTAAAATTATGTGCGTATTAGAAATTAATTTTCTGATTTTCGGTGAACGATAACATCGTGAGAAAACCTACACACCCGTGAGTTCTTTAAAAAAATCACGGTGGTGTGTGAAGTCCACCAATTCGCATTTGACCAGCGCGGTGGTCTATGGCCTAAAAAACCCTCATTCTAAGAGAAGACCCGTGCCCAGAAATGGGACAATAATGGGTTATACCCCATGTAGAGGTAATTTGAAATAATTTGTAATAATTAATTTCGAGTTAAAACAAATCAAAGCGTGGCAGCCGGGATTCGAACCCAGCACCGATGGTCGCACAATATGTCACTCGTGTATCGTCACCCGGATTGGAACCCGGCACCGACCTGGCGAGCCTGGCGCGCGCCGCGTCCACCCAGCTGCTGTCCTCCTCCTCGCCGCGCTCCGCCGGGACCAAATCCACCTGGAGACATACACTCATTAGCCAGAAAGAAGAGAAATATAAAGAAAAAAATTTGTCACACATTCACATGAGGTGACCATCGTAGTCCTCGGGAGTAGCAACACATCTGTGATTGACTTCAGATGGAACCTATGTTCTGTATGAAGTTAGTTACAGATGTAGCAGGGCGGCAAAGACCACTTACCATCCGGTGGACTGCATGCTCGATTGCTACTTCAGCCATATAAAAAAATAATAATAAAAAAAAACTTAAGTACAGGACAGTAGTTCTACTTGTCCTGTACAGGACAGTAGTTCTACTTGTCCTGTATGAATTTGCTTATAGAAGTCCATATGCGAAAATTTTATTATAATAAGAAAAAATACCTTAAAAGTGATCACAGATGCGTTCTTGAAATTTTCTAATAACTTGAAAAACCTCTCCAAAGCGTGCCTGAAAAAAGCGTAATATAACTTTAAATTGAAATAACTTTTGAAAGAGGTAATGTACGTAAAAACTTTTAAATATTCGCAGAGGTGTTAGATAAAGCAAAACACATTTTATTTAAAAAAAAAATGGCAGACATGTTCGTCAAAAATATTAAAAAACCTTAGCCTCAACGCCAGCAAAGCTAGCTAATATTCAAAAGCTAGTAATAATTTGTAAATCTTTGTACTGCCTGACGTCTTTCCTACTCAACACTACTGCAATATATCTGTACTGATTCGCGTCTGTCCTACTCAACACTACTGCAATATCTTTGTACTACCTGACGTCTGTCCTACTGAATACTACTCCAATATCTCTGTACTGCCTCACGTCTGTCCTACTCAACACTACTGCAATATCTTTGTACTGCCTGACGTCTGTCCTACTCAACATTACTGCAATATATTTGTACTGATTCGCGTCTGTCCTACTCAACACTACTGCAATATCTTTGCACTGCCTCACGCCTGTCCTACTCAACACTACTGCAATATCTCTGTACTGCCTCGCGGCTGTCCCACTCAACACAACTGCACCCACCTCTTCTCCATGGGCCTGGTGTACTCGCGGCAGAGGCATATCCTGCTGATGATCTGGTTCGCGATCTCGTTCTGCTGCGCCGCGCGGCACAGCTGCTCGTGGATTATCGTCTCCGCTGAAACACACACATCGTATTATGAACTTCTCTCTATCTACCAATCTATCTATCTCTTCTTCAAGAAAGGTGCGAAAAGAGCTCTCCTTCACAGCTGGCGATGCATTGGCGACTCCTCTGGTGTTGCGAATGTCCATAGGCGACGGTGACTACTTTCCATCAGTTAGCCCGTCTGCCTTATCGTTAGGTTAAATTATAAAAAAATAAAAAAAACTACCAACTACCACTTTTGCTGCTCTCCACTCTTTCTCTATCTACTCTTACTCTCTCTCTTACTCCTACTCCCTACCTAATAAATATGTGTTAAAATTTTAATTCAGTATTATTAGGTAGCAAACATTACTGTTGCAGATGAAAACAATAAATTGTATTTTAATTTATTTAAATTAATTTAACTAATTTAAATTTATAAACGATGCTGCGTATTCCTGTAACTAAAACTTACCAAATTTAATGCAGAACTTGGTACCCGTTTAGATATATTTTTTTGTACGCGATGAAAACATACACATATTTTTTGTGAGAGAACTTGGCATTTTTTAAATTCATGTTTTTGATGGGATCTACCTTACAACGCGCCGTTAATAATAAAAGTGAGGTTGCTATCATATACCTTTTTTTTTGGTCTCGAGAGGGAAACCTTCAAAAGGTACCCGACGCCGTGGGAGCGACGCAGGGTTATGAGGCGCGGTGCCCCATCGGGCTCCTCCCAGATGGGCGGCTGGGCCCACCTCTCCGTCTAGTCTTTACGACGGTATGCGACCACACATACCGCCGTCCTTCCCGGGATTGCCTGACCGAACGGTTCAAGCTCCCACTCTAGCCGCCCGCAACCCCGGAAGCCCCTTTTAGGCGCCTCGTACGACAGGCAGGGGATGCCGTAGCACTATTCTGATCCCGGAACTACAGAGACGTGTGTACAGGTGTTGGGTCTGAGTGTGTCGAGTCTACGTTATCGTACAGTTCGACTTAGCACCTGTATCACTATTGTTAGGAGATAGATAATGAAACTGCCGTGGTAATTTGCGTAAGCCGCGTTTATTCAGGACAAAGTATTAGAGACGACTGCCTGCGAGGGGTAAGCGCGGGGGCAGCCAAGTGTTGCTTACTTAAGCACTATGGTCGCTACACGTGCTATCATATACCTGCTGTGATCTTTAAAAGGTTCGCATATACACTTACATCTTTAACAAATCTTGTTCATGTCCTGTCTTCAAGGTGATGTTGCAATACTATAGAAACACTCCGATATAAATCAAGACTGACCGTTGTCTGGGAAGTTGATCCGCTTCAAGCGCGGCAGCTCCCACTCCTTGTAGGGCACCTTGTCCGACTGCAGCTTGAGGATGCGCACCAGCCCCACCGCCACGCCCACCGTCGTGCCACCTGTGGGCACAGTGTTGGATGAGAGAGTGGTAGAAATTGGTAAATTACGTTTAGCTTGTCAAGTTAAGATTTATTTCAAAGTTTTATAAAATTGATGTTATCTACATCAATTTAGATTCAATTTAAGTAGAAACTTACCATCACTTGGATAGCGTGCATACCACACCGTAGCGTACCGTTTATTGAAACGTCAATATACAATCACCATCTGACTCATCTATACACCTGGACTCAATTTTACACAGAATATGTGCGTTGCAACATCCAGGGACTAATATGGTTCTCCTGAGCTCGTGGGGTCGGGCTCTCGGGTCACCTGCTCGCCAGCCCGAGGCGCGGGGCGGCGGGGCCCCCGTCCCCCTAGAGTGCCGGCCGCCACTCACCGTGCGCCAGCTCCCACACGATGTCGCGCAGCAGCGCGGCGAGCGCGCGCGGGCTGCCCGCCAGCCCGAGGCGCGGGGCGGCGGGGCCCCCGTCCCCCTAGAGTGCCGGCCGCCACTCACCGTGCGCCAGCTCCCACACGATGTCGCGCAGCAGCGCGGCGAGCGCGCGCGGGCTGCCCGCCAGCCCGAGGCGCGGGGCGGCGGGGCCCCCGTCCCCCTAGAGTGCCGGCCGCCACTCACCGTGCGCCAGCTCCCACACGATGTCGCGCAGCAGCGCGGCGAGCGCGCGCGGGCTGCCCGCCAGCCCGAGGCGCGGGGCGGCGGGGCCCCCGTCCCCCTAGAGTGCCGGCCGCCACTCACCGTGCGCCAGCTCCCACACGATGTCGCGCAGCAGCGCGGCGAGCGCGCGCGGGCTGCCCGCCAGCCCGAGGCGCGGGGCGGCGGGGCCCCCGTCCCCCTAGAGTGCCGGCCGCCACTCACCGTGCGCCAGCTCCCACACGATGTCGCGCAGCAGCGCGGCGAGCGCGCGCGGGCTGCCCGCCAGCCCGAGGCGCGGGGCGGCGGGGCCCCCGTCCCCCTAGAGTGCCGGCCGCCACTCACCGTGCGCCAGCTCCCACACGATGTCGCGCAGCAGCGCGGCGAGCGCGCGCGGGCTGCCCGCCAGCCCGAGGCGCGGGGCGGCGGGGCCCCCGTCCCCCTAGAGTGCCGGCCGCCACTCACCGTGCGCCAGCTCCCACACGATGTCGCGCAGCAGCGCGGCGAGCGCGCGCGGGCTGCCCGCCAGCCCGAGGCGCGGGGCGGCGGGGCCCCCGTCCCCCTAGAGTGCCGGCCGCCACTCACCGTGCGCCAGCTCCCACACGATGTCGCGCAGCAGCGCGGCGAGCGCGCGCGGGCTGCCCGCCAGCCCGAGGCGCGGGGCGGCGGGGCCCCCGTCCCCCTAGAGTGCCGGCCGCCACTCACCGTGCGCCAGCTCCCACACGATGTCGCGCAGCAGCGCGGCGAGCGCGCGCGGGCTGCCCGCCAGCCCGAGGCGCGGGGCGGCGGGGCCCCCGTCCCCCTAGAGTGCCGGCCGCCACTCACCGTGCGCCAGCTCCCACACGATGTCGCGCAGCAGCGCGGCGAGCGCGCGCGGGCTGCCCGCCAGCCCGAGGCGCGGGGCGGCGGGGCCCCCGTCCCCCTAGAGTGCCGGCCGCCACTCACCGTGCGCCAGCTCCCACACGATGTCGCGCAGCAGCGCGGCGAGCGCGCGCGGGCTGCCCGCCAGCCCGAGGCGCGGGGCGGCGGGGCCCCCGTCCCCCTAGAGTGCCGGCCGCCACTCACCGTGCGCCAGCTCCCACACGATGTCGCGCAGCAGCGCGGCGAGCGCGCGCGGGCTGCCCGCCAGCCCGAGGCGCGGGGCGGCGGGGCCCCCGTCCCCCTAGAGTGCCGGCCGCCACTCACCGTGCGCCAGCTCCCACACGATGTCGCGCAGCAGCGCGGCGAGCGCGCGCGGGCTGCCCGCCAGCCCGAGGCGCGGGGCGGCGGGGCCCCCGTCCCCCTAGAGTGCCGGCCGCCACTCACCGTGCGCCAGCTCCCACACGATGTCGCGCAGCAGCGCGGCGAGCGCGCGCGGGCTGCCCGCCAGCCCGAGGCGCGGGGCGGCGGGGCCCCCGTCCCCCTAGAGTGCCGGCCGCCACTCACCGTGCGCCAGCTCCCACACGATGTCGCGCAGCAGCGCGGCGAGCGCGCGCGGGCTGCCCGCCAGCCCGAGGCGCGGGGCGGCGGGGCCCCCGTCCCCCTAGAGTGCCGGCCGCCACTCACCGTGCGCCAGCTCCCACACGATGTCGCGCAGCAGCGCGGCGAGCGCGCGCGGGCTGCCCGCCAGCCCGAGGCGCGGGGCGGCGGGGCCCCCGTCCCCCTAGAGTGCCGGCCGCCACTCACCGTGCGCCAGCTCCCACACGATGTCGCGCAGCAGCGCGGCGAGCGCGCGCGGGCTGCCCGCCAGCCCGAGGCGCGGGGCGGCGGGGCCCCCGTCCCCCTAGAGTGCCGGCCGCCACTCACCGTGCGCCAGCTCCCACACGATGTCGCGCAGCAGCGCGGCGAGCGCGCGCGGGCTGCCCGCCAGCCCGAGGCGCGGGGCGGCGGGGCCCCCGTCCCCCTAGAGTGCCGGCCGCCACTCACCGTGCGCCAGCTCCCACACGATGTCGCGCAGCAGCGCGGCGAGCGCGCGCGGGCTGCCCGCCAGCCCGAGGCGCGGGGCGGCGGGGCCCCCGTCCCCCTAGAGTGCCGGCCGCCACTCACCGTGCGCCAGCTCCCACACGATGTCGCGCAGCAGCGCGGCGAGCGCGCGCGGGCTGCCCGCCAGCCCGAGGCGCGGGGCGGCGGGGCCCCCGTCCCCCTAGAGTGCCGGCCGCCACTCACCGTGCGCCAGCTCCCACACGATGTCGCGCAGCAGCGCGGCGAGCGCGCGCGGGCTGCCCGCCAGCCCGAGGCGCGGGGCGGCGGGGCCCCCGTCCCCCTAGAGTGCCGGCCGCCACTCACCGTGCGCCAGCTCCCACACGATGTCGCGCAGCAGCGCGGCGAGCGCGCGCGGGCTGCCCGCCAGCCCGAGGCGCGGGGCGGCGGGGCCCCCGTCCCCCTAGAGTGCCGGCCGCCACTCACCGTGCGCCAGCTCCCACACGATGTCGCGCAGCAGCGCGGCGAGCGCGCGCGGGCTGCCCGCCAGCCCGAGGCGCGGGGCGGCGGGGCCCCCGTCCCCCTAGAGTGCCGGCCGCCACTCACCGTGCGCCAGCTCCCACACGATGTCGCGCAGCAGCGCGGCGAGCGCGCGCGGGCTGCCCGCCAGCCCGAGGCGCGGGGCGGCGGGGCCCCCGTCCCCCTAGAGTGCCGGCCGCCACTCACCGTGCGCCAGCTCCCACACGATGTCGCGCAGCAGCGCGGCGAGCGCGCGCGGGCTGCCCGCCAGCCCGAGGCGCGGGGCGGCGGGGCCCCCGTCCCCCTAGAGTGCCGGCCGCCACTCACCGTGCGCCAGCTCCCACACGATGTCGCGCAGCAGCGCGGCGAGCGCGCGCGGGCTGCCCGCCAGCCCGAGGCACAGCCGGCAGCTGCAGCCGAACCGCGCGCGGTACCACCACTCGCGCTGCTCGCTGTCCGTGTTGCTGCGGGGGAGAGGGGGGGATGTTAGACAAAGTACAACTGTGTGAACCAGGGATCGCCAACCCGTGACCTCTGTGCCCCGGGGGATTGACAACCCGTGAGATAATGACCCTGACTCTCGACACGCATCTACGATTTAATGCGGTGTGATGTTGTGATACGACTCGAGACGTGTTTTTACTCGCATCACACGAATTAATTTGTCAAATTGGATTGAAAAATCGATCAAGTGCGAATCGCACTGGCGCACAAAGGGTTACGTACATATAATATAATATATAAAAAATATAAATATATAATATATAAAAACGACAAAAAAAAATCACATTTATTGTACGAGACTTACATTTTTTTAAGAACTTGGCAACACGCTATCGCGTGGTTTGATCTCAGATTAATTGACTTCAGGTGGACCTACCAACTGAGTCAATCACAGATGCGTATCAACACCCGAGGACTAAGATGGTCGCCTCGTATAAAAGTGTGCCGGCAACTACACCCTTGCGGAAGAACCGTTAGAAATACGTGTGACTGTACCTCTGTAGTCCCTCCCCAGTAGTGTAGAGTACCTCCCCAGACTTCTAGCATCAATTTCTATTACCTTCAAGAAACCCACATCCCTGCTACTACCTATAAAGACAACTACATCTCAACTACTCCTAAGATAGTCTCATATTCACACTGACTTCCCTACTTCTACACCTATAAAGACACATGCATCTAAGCTACTCCATAATACTCACATGTTGGCGCCGAGGATGGTGTACAGCAACGCTGATATCTCACACCAGGACCGGTAGACCCCGAGCAGCCACTCCTCGATGGCACCAAAGTGCTGGGCCTCAGGCTCATCGGGGATCGTGGGGGAGTCTGTGAAATATCGGTATCCTATCAAAAACTAATATATATATATATATATATGTCGACGCAAAAGCTTATATTTACGTTTGTTTTATTTAAAATATTATTGCTTTAATATTTTATTACTCAAATCTATTTTAAGTTTTTACAAACATAAATTAGAGTAACTCAATTTGATTGGAGGTGTGAAGTAACATTCAAAAAGTAACTTTTCCTATTCTGATTTTTAGTTCAAACGCTCGCAACTAGATGGCGTTGTAATAAATTGAAGTTGTTGCTTTTTGAATGTGACTTTTGAGAAACAATTTAAATTACTGTTTATTTAATGATTTCCTTATTTACAAAATTCATTATTATTTAATTTATGAATTTTGCGATCTAAATAATTTATTTTGAAAGTGTTATTTGTGATGTGTTTCCTTTTGGCGGCAAAGCGCGCCCTCATGTTTTTGCGTGTATCAAAAAGTGATTCATTATTACTTGTGCTCTTGGAAGAGGCGGACGACTCTTGTAAGTACTCATAATCAATTACTTATTAAATTTTAATTAACACTAATAATTAGTTGGAAGTTATGATAAAAGTAGTTTTAAGAAATAGTTGTAAGATAATAAGTTAAGGTTAAAATTGTTAACAAATTATTAAAGTGTTTTTGAAGGATATTGTGTTTGTAATTTCATCATGAGCGAGAACAGTGACGTCAGCAATGCTGACGTCACTCTTTCTAAAAACTCTGTTGGACAAGACCCCTCGTTATCAGAAGTGGGATCACCACCCACTTCTGCCGGGCATTCTGATTTACCTTCCGCTGCAACCACTTCTGTTAGTGGGGTCCCAGCTGAGTTTTTCGCTCAAATGATGTTAATGATGAAGCACATGTCGGATCGCATGACGTCATCAGAGTCTAAAGTAAAAATGGGTGACATATTTTTGCCGTCGTACGATCCAGACTCAAATATAGGGATACGTGAATGGTGTGGACATATTACTAAAGCGATGGATACGTACAGCCTAAGTGATTATGATGTACGAATGAAAGTAGGTAGCCTGCTTAAAGGTCGTGCTAGGTTGTACGTAGACAGCTGGCTTGTGTCTACTAACTCTTGGCCGGAAATGCGTGATATTTTAATAACCACGTTTGAGCCAGAAAGTCGGTATTCCAGAGACATAGTTCGCTTTAGAGAACATGTTTACGATAATAGTAAAAATATTGCGCAGTTTCTGTCGGAGGCCTGGGTATTATGGCAACGAATTACGAAAGATAAGTTGTCGAGTGATGACGCGGTTGAAGCCGTTATAGGTTGCATTAGTGATGAACGATTGCGTGTAGAGTTACTAAACGTGCGTGCAAAATCTGTACCGGAATTAATTTCAGTGGCATCGTCTATACGTCCTACAAAACGTACAAACTCTAACCAACCGGTGCAAAATTTTAATAAGCGCCCACGTTTAGCTGAAAGATTTAACCTGTATTGTCAAGTATGTAAAATGACAAACCACGAAACACGTAACTGTCGTTTTGCAAACAGAAATACTGTTCATCAGCCGCGCCATGACTCAAACAACGGAAAGCAAAATACTACTGTGCCTACCTGCACATTTTGCTCCAAGATAGGTCATACATATGAAACGTGTTTAAAACGTGAGCGCGCTGTCGTTTCAAATATAAATTTCATAGGTAATCCGAAATTAACTTGGATACCGATCAATATTGAAGACTATAAATTAAACGCAATATTTGACAGCGGAGCAGAATGTTCTTTGGTACGTGAGTCGGTGGCGGCAAAAATTCCTGGTAGACGTGTAAGTGAGGTTCATCATCTAAAGGGCATCGGTCAGTTTACGGTGGTATCATTGACCAAGTTACTTGCTGTTTGTGTTATTGATGGTTTACGTGTAGAATTATTATTTCATGTAGTCCCAGATTATGAAATATGTTCTGATATATTGATTGGGACAAATCTTTTTGAAAACACAAACTTAAGTGTACTGGTTACATCTCGTGGTGCTAAACTGCTTCATCAACCGGTGGTTTGCCATTTGCGATCCCAAGATTATAAATTCGATAATCTTAACACTGATCTATCTAACGAGGATCACTTAAACGAATTAAAACTTTTGTTAAACAAGTATTCGCATTTATTTATTCGCGGATACCCTCGCACACGCGTGAATACAGGTAAATTAGAAATACGTTTAAAAGATCCCGATAGATATGTAGAGCGCAGACCATATAAGCTAAGTCCTATTGAGCGGGAAAAAGTAAGAGAGATTGTGACAGAGTTGTTAGAAAATAACATAATAAGAGAAAGTGCCTCTGCTTTTTCCAGTCCAATAATCCTAGTAAAAAAGAAAAACGGACAGGATCGCATGTGTGTTGACTACCGGGAGCTGAATAAAAACACCTTGAGAGACCACTATCCTTTGCCGATCATTTCAGATCAAATTGATCAATTGTCAGGAGGTTTCTATTACTCCACATTTGACATGGCGGCAGGTTTTCACCAAATTCCCGTTTCAGAAAATTCAATTGAAAAAACTGCCTTCGTAACGCCCGATGGCCTTTACGAGTATTTAGCCATGCCATTTGGTTTAACTAATGCTGTTTCAGTTTATCAAAGGTGTATTAATGGAGCACTAAGGCCTCTACTTTATGAGTCTGATCCTATATGTCAAGTGTATGTTGATGATGTTCTTACGAAGTGTAGGGACTTTTCAGAAGGTCTATCACGCATTGAGAGAATTTTCATGGCTCTGCAAGGAGCTGGGTTTTCTATCAATGTAGAGAAAACGGCTTTCTTTAAACGCTCCATCGAGTATCTGGGTAACGTAATAGCAGACGGACAAGTCAGCCCTAGCCCAAAAAAAGTAGAGGCTTTAACGAAATCTCCCATTCCATCAACTGTTAAACAGGTTAGACAATTTAACGGGTTAGCTAGTTATTTTAGGCGTTTTATTCCCAATTTTTCATCTATTATGGCACCCCTATATGAATTAACAAAAAAAGATGCAAAGTGGGAATGGAACGATAGACATGATCAGGCTAGGAATTACATTATCCAACATTTGTCTACTGCGCCTACCCTTTCACTGTTCCAGGAAGACTCACCAATTGAACTTTACACGGACGCAAGCAGTATTGGCTATGGGGCGGTGTTAGTGCAAGTAATTAATGGGCGACACCATCCGGTTGCCTATATGAGCCTGCGTACTACAGAAGTTGAGAGCCGCTACCACTCCTATGAACTCGAAACCTTGGCAGTGGTAAGAGCAATCAAACATTTTCGCCAATATTTATATGGGCGAAAATTCAAAGTCGTGACGGACTGTAACGCATTAAAGGCATCAAAGTTCAAGAAGGACCTACTCCCTCGAATTCATCGCTGGTGGGCGTTTTTACAGAATTTTGACTTTGACATAGAATACCGAAAAGGTGAAAACCTCCAACACGCAGACTTTTTTAGCAGAAATCCGTCAACTGAAAGTTTAGTCAATGCGATGACTAGAGACACTGAATGGATCCAGGTAGAACAAAGGCGAGATAGTGACCTACGTTTAATTATCGATGGCATTGCTAACGGCAAACCATTCGATAACTATGTCTTGGTGGAAGGCGTACTTAAAAGAAGTATTACCGACCCACTACGTGGTAATTATAAAGTCATCGTAGTACCGAGGTCATTTCAGTGGAGTCTGATAAACACATACCATACAGCTCTACAACATCCGGGATGGGATAAAACATTACAAAAGCTGAAAGAGTGCTACTGGTTTGACAAAATGAGCACGGTTGTTAGAAAGTTCGTCGACAATTGCATTGTGTGCAAAACATCGAAGGGCCCTTCTGGAGCAGCACAAATACAGCTTCACCCAATTCAGAAACCAACTGCGGCGTTTCAAGTTATCCATATGGATATCACAGGCAAATTGGGTACCAAAACCCATTCGGGTCGGGATGAGTATGTAATTGTCACAATCGATGCTTTTACCAAATATTTACTATTAAGTTATTCAAATAGTAAAAGTCAAAGTGATAGTCTGGCAGCACTAAAACGCACTGTACATTTATTTGGGACACCAATACAAGTAGTTGTTGATGGAGGAAGGGAGTTCCTTGGTGACTTCAGAAACTACTGCGACGGCTTTAATATTAATATTCACACGATTTCACCAGGAGCAAGCCGAGCAAACGGTCAGGTTGAACGCATAATGGCGACATTGAAGAATGCGTTAACCATGATTAAAAATTATGAAACCGAAAATTGGCAGACCGCTTTGGAAGCATTACAACTCGCATTCAATTGTACTCCTCATCGTGTAACAGGCGTGGCACCACTTACTCTTTTGACTCGTCGACAGCATAGTGTCCCACCACAACTTCTACGACTTGTGAACATTGACGAAGAGAGTATTGATTTCGACGTGCTCGACCAGCAAGTTCAAGCAAAAATGCTAGCTGCCGCTCAATACGACAAACAACGGTTTGACAGAAATAAGGCTAAAATACGTGCTTTCCAAAAAGGAGACTACGTATTAATTAAAAATAATCCACGTAACCAGACATGTCTCGACCTGAAATACAGCGAACCATACGAGATCCTGAGAATTGTAGATAATGACAGATACATTGTCAAACGAGTAACTGGGAGAGGGCGTCCACGTAAGGTCGCTCATGACCAGTTACGTCGCGCACCGCAACCTGGTGAACAGGAAACCGTGTCGACGTGTTCGGATGCCGACCTTCAATTAAATTCTGAAGACCTTCAGCCCCATCCAAGTACCTGTGACTCGCAGTCTTCGATGACACAAGCTGCGATGACATCTGATGCCTAAGTTAAGGTGAGCCTAGTGTAACATCATAATAGACTAAAATTCCAATGAATCATATTTAAAACTTACTTTTCATTTTTCATGGTTAAAATTAATGAAAAACAAAACTATCAAGTTTTATAAAAACTTAATCTTAAAACTGTACTGTCCCTTAAATTCCTATTTCCTTACCTATACTGCCATTTTCAGAGCCTCTGTGGACCACGGTTGAATAAAGACCTAGACCACAGCATCGGCCTTCATGCATCCCTAAGTTCCTCTGTGGACCACGGCGTACGTGACCGCCCAGACCACAGTAACAATTTCCTAAATTATCACAAGCTATAAAAAAAAAAAAATAAAAAAAAAAAAAAAAAAAAAAAAAATTAAATAATAAAAAAAAAAAAAAACCTTTTTCAGAGCCTCTGTGGACCACGGCGTACATGACCGCCCAGACCACAGCTTCGACCTATTACCCTAATCCCTTAGGACCCCTGTGGACCACGGCGTAAAAGACCGCCCAGACCACAGCATCATCATGTCTACGAGAATATAATAAAATGCAAGATTGCGTGGAGACATTTGCATTTAAGAAAAACTATTAAAACGTGTTTAAATGCGTGGAGCATAAAAACACAATCCTGAAGTACAGTAACAACTATCATAACAATATTAGTTACTTAGTAACTAAGTCATTAGACATTTCATTACGACTAGGGTATCGGTGTACAGATACCTAGTTTAAATTAACAATTTTTATTTCTAGAAACGTGGCAGGCGCAGAGCACGCACCGCCCCGCAGAATGGCCGTGTCGACGCAAAAGCTTATATTTACGTTTGTTTTATTTAAAATATTATTGCTTTAATATTTTATTACTCAAATCTATTTTAAGTTTTTACAAACATAAATTAGAGTAACTCAATTTGATTGGAGGTGTGAAGTAACATTCAAAAAGTAACTTTTCCTATTCTGATTTTTAGTTCAAACGCTCGCAACTAGATGGCGTTGTAATAAATTGAAGTTGTTGCTTTTTGAATGTGACTTTTGAGAAACAATTTAAATTACTGTTTATTTAATGATTTCCTTATTTACAAAATTCATTATTATTTAATTTATGAATTTTGCGATCTAAATAATTTATTTTGAAAGTGTTATTTGTGATGTGTTTCCTTTTGGCGGCAAAGCGCGCCCTCATGTTTTTGCGTGTATCAAAAAGTGATTCATTATTACTTGTGCTCTTGGAAGAGGCGGACGACTCTTGTAAGTACTCATAATCAATTACTTATTAAATTTTAATTAACACTAATAATTAGTTGGAAGTTATGATAAAAGTAGTTTTAAGAAATAGTTGTAAGATAATAAGTTAAGGTTAAAATTGTTAACAAATTATTAAAGTGTTTTTGAAGGATATTGTGTTTGTAATTTCATCATGAGCGAGAACAGTGACGTCAGCAATGCTGACGTCACTCTTTCTAAAAACTCTGTTGGACAAGACCCCTCGTTATATATATTATTATATTTATTATATATATATATATATTATTTAACTGAAGTAGCAACGAGCATGCAGTCCACCTAATGGTAAGTGGTCACTGCCGCCCATGGACATCTGTAATCAACTTCATACAGCACATGGGTTCCATCTGAAGTCAATCACAGATGCGTTGCTACTCCCGAGGACTATGATGGTCGCCTCATGTGAAGCGTGCCGGCAACCATACCCTTCCATCTCGCGCTAGAAGTGCTTCACGCTAGGAATAGGTGTGGCGGTGCTACTTCCCCGGTCGAACTACACTGGTTCTACCACCTTTAAAATTATTTTATTTTTGCGTTGGAAATATTTTGACAAAGGGACCGGCAGTGCGTCGATAATCTCTGTTCGGATTGTTCGGAGCGGAACTTGTATATATGCAGGGTATTAAGAATATTTCGATAGCGTGATTCAGACATACTAGTAGCGCCATCTCTTGACGATTATTGTCTCAGTTCTGGGCAGTGGTCTTCTCTCAGAATAAAAGAATTTTTGAAGTGAAACTTCTTTATTGGGGTTGGAAAAAAAAATGTGTAACATTTTTTCGTTACGCGCCATTATCCGTTACGTTACGTTATCCCTACCACGCGTGATATTAGATAGATTATTATAGATTAGATTATTAGATAAAGTGTAATAAAAGCCTTTTATTAAACTTTATCTAATTTAACTTTATTTAACCAATTTCTGTAAAGTTGCATATAGTAAATTATTTTTTGAAAAATAACGTCATAAAGAAGTTCCACTTCTTACGAGTGTACGTTAGCTAGTACACGCACACATTTTTTTTTTAGTAGTCAAAGTCAAATTCAAGTTCGGGACTCCAGCCCAGTCCTCTCGACGCGCCCTTGCACCCCCTCCCCCCGTTATGTGGTGACATAACGAAGGGTGATGTGACCGGCGGGTCAATGTGGTAACTCACCGCAGACGTAGTGCAGCAAAAGCGCCTCATCATCCGGCGTCACCACGGCCTCCTCGCACGCCTCAGCCACCTCCTCGTCCAACCTGGGGGACAAAACACAAGATGACGTCATAAGGTGGGTAACGTTAGTCGAGAATATGTATGTCTATTTCTTTGGCACGCGCTAAAGCCCCAACGGCTTGACGGATTGTGGCATATAGAGTGCGTTCCATTAGACGTTCACTAAGTTCACGCTCACGACCGCAGTATTTCCCGTTCCACTAGCTTGTGAGCGTTGGGTTAGATGGTCATCATTAGATGAGTCCTCGTGAGCGTCACGTAAGTTATGACGTCATGACTGACTTATTCGCCGCGACCACAACGACCGCGGTCGTCTTGTGGAACAACGTTTTGGACGTATAGCGCTTTGTGAGCGTCTTCTGGAACGCACCCATGACATATCACTGGAATCGACTGGCTGGATGACTACTTCCTAAGACGAGCATGTTGAAAGGAGGCTATGACCAGTTTACGACATGGGTTAGAGATTATATTTAAATTACTAGTATTTAAATTACCTATATAACTTTGACCCTTAATATCTGCTTAACGAAGGCCCAGTTGACCCTAGCACTCGGTGATTATTACACCCTTATGCACCTCTATCACCACACTAAAAACCACCCTTCATGGCAGATCAGAGCAGCGCATAGCATTGGTGTTATGAGGCAGAAGTAGGAATGGAAGCGCTTCTGGAGTCGAATTATAAGATCTACAACCTTCTATATGGACAACCTGCGTGGCGGTGCGATTACCATACCGGTCTGAAACGCAGCCAGACAGACGAGCGTTTAGAAAACGTTTTTTCTTGAAGTTATAAAAATATAAGAGTATTTTTTTACGATGCGCGCGCACACCATCACGAAAAATCGACACCCTAAAGTTAATAGTCAACATTTTAGTTTTACGATGCGCCCGCACGCCGTCACGAGAAACCGACACCCTAAAGTTAATAGTCAACATTTTAGTTTCACGATGCGTCCGCACGCCGTCACGAAAAACCGACACCCTGAAGTTAGCTATAGTCAACATTTTAGTTTTACGATGCGCCCGCACACCGTCACGAGAAACCGACACCCTAAAGTTAATAGTCAACATTTTAGTTTTACGATGCGCCCGCACGCCATCACGAAAAACCGACACCCTGAAGTTATCTATAGTCAACATTTCAATTTTTTCTATTGTTAGTGTCGTTTTTGTACAAAGATAGAAAGAGACGAATGAAATTTTTAAAATATTTTTATCTATTCTCACACCAAAGAAATATAACTTCTAACGCGTTATGTAAGTACACACACAGCTTTATTTTAATACTTACGCGTCAGTCGGCGAGTCCAAGGCGGGGTCATCCACGTCCACGTGATCTTCCCTCGAGCCGGTCACTTCCGCAGACGCCAATAGCTGGAACAACAAAAAATGATATAAGGTACATAGGGACACATTAAGGAAAATTAGTCACCCGTCGCATCGGTCAAAATTCGACCGTAATCTAAATTAAAAAACTAAACTTCATATTGTCCAAAGTAGTACGAATATTTCTCAAATTCAAATAAAATGTAATATTGTTTAAGTAATTTTGAACGCGCCCTTTAAATTTAAAAAGAGGTTTAATTATCTAAGCCGCATTTAAAAGCAATAGCGGTATTTTGACAAAGACATCTGACATCTTTGGACATTATGTGTTTTCATAGTAAGACATTGCATGTTCAATTTCGTTTACTATATATGTATTTGTGACAAATGCACGGTAGTGTGTGTAATGTGCTTTTATTTGATTTTATGTATGATATATGCATTATTTGAAAAAGAAAATAACACTTTCTGCACTCCTTCTCTACATCCACTATAACCGTGCAAAATTTCATACTAATCCGCCCGCGGCATATTACTTTAAAATCGTCACAAGTTTTTGCTTCACATATTAATATAATAATTCATTGATTTCCTGACACATAGGACGGGGGAGAAGGGATGGAGCTTGAATCTCATCCAATCTCACCTGCAAGATATCCTCGTGCCTGATGAGGAAGTGCTCCGGCTCCGGGCCCACGGGGTCCGACGACAGCAGCGGCAACAGGAACTGGCCCATCGTGGGCACTTGGATCTGTCGAAAAAAAAAAACAAAATATATGTATATGAAGACTATGTGAAGAATTAATTCAGATTTCTCTTCTGGGTCTGGGTGTTTGTATTACATCAAAGGGAGATCTCTTGCCAGGCAAGTGATCATGCATGGGAGCGGTCGTACTCCGACAGTCTCTGTTAGCAACTTGTATATATTGAGAATGTTTTGAAAATTTCTAAGGCATTGAGAATGCAATGACGCTCTCTTGTTGAGTTGCAGAAGGTCAAAAGTATTTGACGACCCGCGTGGCAGAGCGGTTACCATACCGGTCTGACGCGCAATGGGTTCCGGGTTCGATTCCCGGCCAGACAACGAAATGAAATGTCCTTTTTTTGTATAGGCCTTCGAGGGCACTTACAAATTGTCAGTTACATTTTTTTTTCTTACACTACCACCGGATCGGAAAACGACCTCAACTGAGAAGATCCGGCAAGAAACTCAGCGGGTTTTTTTTTTCTTATTTATATCCATTTTTTTTTTATAATTACAATCATGTTTTTTACATGATAATGAAAGTTAGCTCCAGTATGCTATGAGTTTTATCAATGAAATGAATTGAGAGCTACTCACGCCTCCCTTATGATCGTAAGCAGGCTCCAAGTCGCCGACGGACGCCGCCTCTTTACCAGATGAGCTGTCCTCTGAGCCGGCTGGAAAGGAAAAATTGCACTGTTATTTCAAAATGAATTTATTGGTGTCGAATCTGCATTCTTATTAAAATACTTAAAAACATAAAAATGCACGAATAAATTCAGTTTCTACATTAGCGATTGGAATTTTAATTTAACTAGCGTTTTCCTGCAGCTTCGCCGGCTTCCGTCATTGAGTTTGTACGTAGAACATTAAAATATATCATATGTCAATCCAGGACCATTAAATTTCGTGAGGAAAATATTTATCCAAATTCAATGAGTAGTTTTTTATGTAATACAAGGTATATGAAACGTGGCTAAGCAACGAAACATTTCGACGTATCGTAAATTCGTAACGTAACCATGTCCGTAACAAAAATCGTTACACCAATAATGTTTTCCTTATGTATCATTATGGTGTATTTAAAAAATGTTGATAATTTTATTAATTTTTAAATAACAATATGAATATATTAAATAACTTATTTTATAACTATATGTATATATAAAAGAATAACTTAAAAGGTAAAGAAAAAACAAATTGCTAAATTAAATATAAAATGCTGCATCCAAATTACTGTCCCTAGGATGAGTTCCCAGAACGCTGGCAACGTGACCCCGTTGAATAGCAAGGCTAATTCGTTGACCAAGGTACGTGCCAGCTTTCTGATCATTCGTTGACTCTATCAAACGTTTGGACAGATGCTTAAAAAATAATTTAGCATAATAAAAATAATTTAAAAAATATTTTGTCTTACATCCGTCCTCCAGCTAGGTACACTGATCCGAGGAATCGACTCGGCGCCGATGACCACCATCTCCGACACGACCACGCGACGGAAACGCAACGACACTGCTACGACTACGCACTAGTTTTTTTTTTTATCTAACTGAAGTAGGAAACGAACATGCAGTCCACCTGATGGTAAGTGGTCACTGCCGCTCATGGACATCTGTAATCAACTACATACAAAACATGGGCTCCATCTGAAGTCAATCACAGATGCGTTGCTACTCCCGAGGACTATAATGGTCGCCTCATATAAAAGTGTGCCGGCAACCACATCCTTCCATCAAAACGCAAGAAATGCTTCACGCTGGAAATAGGTGTGGCGGTGGTACTTCCCCGGTCGAACTACACTGGTTCTACCACCTTCAAAAGTTAGTGCACAAGCTACACTCACATCCGTCCTCCAGCTCGGTCCACTGGTCCGAGGAATCCGACTCGGCGCCGATGTCCGACATCTCCGAGACGACTTCCACGCGACGGAGACGCAGCGAAACCGCGCGGCGGGGAGCGGGGTTGCGGCGACGGCCCACCTGGAGAAAATAATAATGATATTTATTGTCTTGTAGGAATCAGTTTAAATTCAGTTCAAAATGTCATGTCTTGTGAGTGTCACGTCTGTAAGTAGCACCCCAGGATCTTTCCATGAAGAACCATGTCAATTCATCATACATCTGTCTGGCCAGGTTCTGTCGTGACAGGGCACCAAGACACACAAAGACAAAAACACCCAGAACCTCAACCTAACGAGCTAGGGACGACAACGGAAAACACCTTCTGCATCGTCAACGAGTATATGGAGCTCTGTGTGACACCGGCTCCTTCCATCTTGGCAACGAGAGAACTCAATGACCAACCTACACACACACACACATCATAACACCCAGATCCTGAACCTTCCGAGCCGGGGACGACAGCGGAGAACACCTTCTGCATCGCTGACCGGTATATGGAGCTCTGGTGACCACGATGTGACGTCGACGCTGGCTCCTTTACTTTACCAACACACACACTGACCACGACATCAAAACACCCAGACCCTGAACCTACCGAGCCGGGGACGACAGCGGAGAACACCTTCTGCATCGCCGACCGGTATATGGAGCTCTGGGGTCCACGGTGTGACGTCGACGCGGGCTCCTTCGCCTTCGCGATAGGCCTGCGCCGAGTGCAGCGCTGCGGCCTCGAGGGGCGGCGCACCCGGACCGCGGGCCCGCCGGACCACGACGACGAGGAGGAGCCGCTGCCGGAGCCCCGGTGGCCCATCTGGGGACATAGGAAAAATATATATTATTTATCAGAATTTCAATGTGAAACATCTATATGACGAAGGGGGGTGGTTCTTTTTCGCTCATCGTATCAGGATAACCTACTGTGGGCTCTGGTAGGGAATGTTAGCACAAGAATAAATTGCAGACTTGATTTTAACACACAGTATATTGCCGAATTAAACTTGTTACAATCACTGAATTAATCAAACTAAATTAAGTAGGCAAGTAATCGTAGCACTAAGAACGCGGGATGATTTTAGAGTCGTCTGCTTCGGCCGACCGTCAACGATAGACTGAGGCATAGATAAATACTAATATACTAGGACTGAGGTGTCGGCCATTAAACTGGTACAACCCTAACTTCATCGAACGCCACTAGATGGCGCTGGCGTTCCGGTGCTGCCACAATACCGCCATTTCCGACATATAGAACTTTCGACACTCCATTGCAAATATATGGACGGGCATACTAAACCGATACTCATAATAACAGTGTGCGTACTGGAGACACAGCACAATAATACATGAACACAGGTGGTAGAACCAGTGTAGTTCGACCAGGGAAGTACCACCGCCACACCTATTTCTAGCGTGAAGCATTTCTCGCATTTCTATGAAAGGGTATGGTTGCCGGCATACTTTTATATGAGGTGACCATCTTAGTCCACGGAAGTAGCAACGTATATGTGATTGACTTCAGATAAAATCCATGTTCTATGTGAAGTGGCTTACCATCAGGTGGACTGCATGCTCGTTTGCTTCTTCAATAATATAAAAAAAGCTTGTATCCAGCAGTGGACTATCGTCATAGACAGTGGACTAGGCTGATAAATAGAAGGAAACAAAAGCGCTCATAAAACATTACTAAAGATTTGTTAAACAGCAATTACATTCAATTGTTAACGAGTACAATGAATTAATTGTCATAATTGTATGTATATGTCACAAACATAACAACTGACGCTTAAAATGTTTTGGACAATCATCTTTATACATATTTTAAAGTATTTGCATTTCACTCAACTTTTACAAATGAAAACACACAAAAGGTAAATAAGGGGGGCATCCCTAAATTACGTGAGGTGTTTTTTCAAATTTTTTGTAATGGTAAGATTTCGTGAGATTTTCCTCAACCCCCTGCCCCGTCCCCAACCTCAAGTGAGATTTTTCAAAATGTGGGTTTCTTATGTAAACGAGTTGGATTATTGTAAAAAAGAAAAAAATAAATTGCGTAATATTTGCCGGCCAACCCCCCCCCCCCCCCCACCCTCTCCAACGTGAGCTTAGATGAGATTTGACTCGAACCCCTCCCCCCCTTAAATATCTCACGTAATTTATGGACGCCCCCTAATGTTTGTACCAACTTTTAACAGAGTATATGGATCGTAATGAAATGAAAACCAAAATCTATACATATAATAAATCTGTAGAAGGGTCAATTCTGTACATTGAAAATATTGAAAAAAATAATAGCAGGGGGTGTTACTGGATCAATACCAAACCCAAATAAGTGATTAAAAAAAAATTTGTCTGTCTGTCTGTATGTTCAGGCATCACGTGAAAACTAACGGTTCGATTTCGATGAAACTTAGTATAATTAAACCTTATTATCTTGGGCATAAAATGGGATACTTTTTATCCTGGAAAAATAGGTAGAAAAAAAAATATATTAATTTTTCAGTTTTATCCATAGACGTTGTTCTGTAGAACCGCGAAGACCGACATCCGCGCGGACGGAGTCGCGGGCGAACCTAGTAATGGAATAAACTTTTTAATATTTTTTCATTAATGAATTTTTATATTTGTTGCTATCTTCCAATATTTCAACTACTTATACTTGCTTTTCTTTAACTTACTCCTTTATTTATATTTGATGGAGGGGGTGGTTCTTTTTCGCTCATCGTATCAGGATAACCTACTGTGGGCTCTGATAGGGAATGTTAGCACGAGAATAAATTGCAGACTTGATTTTAACACACAGTATATTGCCGAATTAAACTTGTTACAATCACTGAATTAATCAAACTAAATTAAGTAGGCAAGTAATCGTAGCACTAAGAACGCGGGATGATTTTAGAGTCGTCTGCTTCGGCCGACCGTCAACGATAGACTGAGGTGTCGGCCATTAAACTGGTACAACCCTAACTTCATCGAACGCCACTAGATGGCGCTGGCGTTCCGGTGTTGCCACAATACCGCCATTTCCGACATATTATTATATTTTGCACTAATCTCTGATTTCATTTTGCACCCTACCTTTTTCTTTCTGTTTATATTCTTTTTAACCTTAAGGATGTCTGGAAAAAATCGCTGTTTAGCTTTAAGACAGACAGTTTAAGCTTTATTGTATTAGAAATTGTAATAATCATTGTGAATTTCCTGTTTTTTGGGTAAAATAAAGTATATTAATAATCATAATAATAATCTATTATCCCAGTATCTTATCTAATGCATACCTAGGATACCCACGCACACACACACACATGCACCCAAACACATATACATGCACACGTACACAGTTACACACACAACTATAGAGTAATCTGTCTGGTAATTTTATACATGGCGTGTTAGTTGATAAATTTTGTATTTCCTTGTGAGAAAATGATGTAAATGCGATTGGGGTATGTACTTTAACTCCTAAACCACATCTAAGGGAGACATCCCGTTGTCTGAAAAATAGCACTGCATGAGGTCACTTCTCAAAACCATGCTCTACACACAAAAGGTACCAGGTTCGATCCCTGGCCAGACAAATATCTAAAATTATGAATATAGTTTTCTGTTCTGTGTATGTTTTTGAATTCAACTTTATATGTTGAGTATCTATTGCACCCACAACACAGGAACAAATCCTTATATGGTACTATGATCATAGAAAACAACAAAGCTTCAATTTACACCAATCATATAGACAGAATAGACTCTTACATAATCATACTAATATTATAAAGGTGAAAGTTTGTGAGTGTGTATGTTTGTTACTTCTTCACATGTAAACGGCTGGAGCGATTTTCATAAAATTTGGTAGAGAGTTCACTGATACTCTGGATTAACATATAGGCTACTTTTTATTGCGGGAATATATCTTATTCCCACGGGACAATCGATTTTTGCTAACGCGGGCGAAGCCGCGGGATTCAATTAGTATTGGAATAATGATAGAACTATTACCAAAAGCACATTTAATCTTGGAGCAAAACAGCTGATTTCTATCTATACTAATATTATAAAGAGGAAAACATTGTATTTTTGTATGTTTGTTATGAATTAACTTAAAAACTACTGAACCGGTTTTAAAAATTCTTTCACCAATAGAATGCTACATAATTCCGAATTAGTATAAGCTATATTTTTTTCTAGAAAAACTAAGAAATCTTAGCTAAAACTTCTGTAACGTGAACCAAGGCATACAAAAATTTGTTTAAAAAATTCTTTCGTTGGATACGCTGTAACATATTTGAAAATAAAAGTACACCCGGGCGAAGCCGGGGCGGGCTGCTAGTATTAAATATAACTACAGCTGTTTAATAAAAATATCGAAACCCACAGCTCAGTATGTTAACATTTTCCACAGTAAAAGGGAAATGTCAAGGTCGAAATGCTTATAATTATAGATTCAACCTGTACCTACTGCATTTAAGACTATATGTTATAGAAATCATCATAATGAAGCCACTACCCCACTGCAAGCAGTTACAGCCTTGTCCAGGGTACACCCCCTTGATTGAACCCTGGACCCAAAGTGTGGGAGATGAATTTTAAACTAGTAATATGGATCAGTACTTGTAATGGTAATCTGTAGCAAAGCTCTATATTTTGAAAAATAAGAATCTTATTAGACTGCCATGCCATATTAGTTTAATTCTAATTAAAAAATGTTACTATACTATAGACGAATTTTTAAAAGATAAAAAGGTTTTGTGTTAATATGACTTAAAATTAAATAGCATAATATATATTTTAACCCATTTTCAAAACGAGTTCTATAATAATATACATAGTTATAATAATCTGTAATAGCAATTGACATACATTATTATTATTAATTTTGACATTTATGCTATATTTGTTAATTTGTAAATCCATTTGTTATTTAGTTCTTAATATATTATTGTGACATTTTAATATTGTACGCCCGTAGGGCATAGACAGAGAAATATTGTGTTATTACAACACCTAGCCTGTACCGGTTTAAATGCAATAAAGAATTACTGAATCTCAATTGAGACTATATGAAATACTAGTTGACCCAGTGAATTTCAATCTGGCTAAAAGTCAAAAATCTAAAATTATTAGTGATCCGCCAATGTATTATTCATGTATTATACATAAAAACCTTCCTCTTGAATCACTCTATCTATTAAAAAAACTGCATTATAATCCATAGCGCAGTTTTAAAGATTTAAGCATACATAGGGACAGACAGCGATTATCGACTTTGTTTTATACTATGTAGTAGTATATTTTTAACTTTCAGATAAATCTAGAAATTCCAAGAGTATGTATGATTAAAGAGTGCAAGCAGAAAAAAGTGTATCATCATCAATCTGTCAATTTTTTTGGAGAAAATTCAATGTTTCTCTATATACTTATTTAATGAAATTTCTTAATTCTATATACATATTTGAATTTTGAACTTAAGTATGCTATGTCTGGAATAAATGATATATGATATATACATAATAAAACAGAGGTGGCTGAGTTATTGACCCAGGACAAGAATCTAGACTCATCAGTTATTTGTCTGGCTGGGAATTGATCCCGGAACCCAACACGGGTCACATCATTATGGTAACTGTATTCACATGTATGAGCAGTGATAGCCTAATGGTTGAAACTTGCCCTCTCGATTGGGAGGTCCGAGGTTCAAACCCAGGCATGCACCACTGATTTATGTGCGTATTAGAAATTAATTATCACTGCTTTTCGGTGAAGGAACACATCGTGAGGAAACCTACACACCTGAGAGTTCTTTGAAAAAAAAAAAAAAATCTCTGAGGTGTGTGAAGTCCACCAATTCGCACTTGGCCAGCGCGGTGGACTATGGCCTAAAATTCTCTCATTTCGAGAGAAGACCCGTGCCCAGCAGTGGGAATATAATGGGTTGGCGACGATTCACATGTTATCACATGTATGTGTCAATATATTATAAATGGGTCGTCGATTATGTTGTATTTGTCTTTACATATTTCCCTCATCTCTGTACTATTTTACTCATCTCTGTTGCTTCAATCTCTTTTGCATATCATCACATAGTATAAAACAAATTTGCTTCCCAGTCTGTCCCTATGTATGCTTAGGTCTTTAAAACTACACAACGGATTTAAATGCAGTTTGTTTTAATAGATGGAGTGATTCAAGAGGAAGGATTTTTTGTAAAATACATGTAATATAGTAGAAACACTGATAATTTTAGATTTTTGACTTTTAGAGCAAACAAAGTTTGCCAGGTCAGCTAGTTTAGGATGTGATTCATCCATCCACCCATCAGCCTTTGAAAGTCCACAGCTGGACACAGGCCTCCCCTAATCTGCACCACTTCGACCGGTCCCGAGCCATCTGAATCCAGCGGTTATGGTTAGGATGTGTTTATTCAACAAACATAAGGTTGTCTAGAAGAGTTCACTACTTTAGCGATAAGATTGTTGTATCTTAAATTATGAATTTAATTTTACCAAATTGGCACAGTAGAAGGTCTTGTTTTCGTTACATGTGTGTTTGTGTACATTTTTATTATATGACTAGTTGACCCGGTCAACTTAATTTTGCCTAAAAGTCAAAAATCTAAAATTATCAGTGTTCCTCCACTATATTATGCATGTATTATAACATAAAAACCTTCCTCTTGAATCACTGTATCTGTTAAAAAAAACTGCACTAAAATCTGTGGTGTAGTTTTAAAGATGTAAGCATACATAGGGACAGACAGCGTGAAACAACTTTGTTTTATACTATGTAGAAATTGTAGTAGCAAATGAGCCTATTTGCCTGATGGTCAGTGGTCACTGATGTGTGGGCAGAAAATTACATACAGAACAGAGATTCTAAAGCCAATCACAGATGGGTTCCTACTTCCAAGGACTAAGATGGTCTGTTCACATGAAAGTGAACCAAGAATCACATTAAAGACTGTGTCTACACTATTAGTACAAATATTTTAATGTCTGTCTAATTGTCAAAATGCAGGCAGAGAATGCTCGTAATATTAAGTCCACTTCCCTACAAAAATAGATAAAACTTATTTTGTTTTCATTCTCGAATGCAAATATTATATTGTTTTTTGTATACAATAGTATAAAAAGCATTACGATTGTAAAGTTATTGATCAATGAACCGTATTCCACGTTATAAACAGTTATACAGAGACCTTTTGACATTTAAGTAGTGATTTGCAATGACACAAGTTGTTGCATTCGGGAGACATGCTAGCACGGAAGCAAGATGCAAACTATGGATATCACACTAAAATCAATACCAAGTCGTGTTTTGGTCGAAACTCGCTGTTTTTAGCACAAAATACGGGTTTTGACGTTTCGATCGTGCGTATTTGTATCGTCAGCCATGTTGGGGTAACTTACGGCGATCTCGAAGAGTGATGGGTAGTCCTGCTGGGGCTCGTCTGCTAAACCGGCCAGGAGACCGAGCTCCGCGCTCAGGTCCGCTAGATCAGCCCCGATGCGCTCCGCCCGGTCGGCGTCACCCAGCTCATCCTTCAAAATGTCTCCTATCTCATCGGACACCGCCGCAACCGCAGACGCCACCTCGTCCGAGGGTACCGACGCTTGACCATCACCGGCCACCGCCTCCGACCCACCACACTTATCCACAGAAAACATCATTTGCCAACCGAATCGAACACCTTGTACAGCAAACGAAACATCTAAACAAATCTCTAGTCCCTCAACTGTTCGTCCAAACACACGAATTAAGGTAATCCGCTCGGCGTAGACCGAAAATTCATCTTTCTATCGCACTAATGGCTCGTTCTTTTGACAATACCAATATGGCGACGATATTTTTAGGTATTTGTGACCAGCCGCTGGTGGATAGCGTATCAATTTTGTATCTGGCAATTTTGGGACTTGGACCCCGATGTCCCCAATACACTGAAAACGTGATTGTTAGTGAAGAGATTTGTACGGTTTTCAAAATATTTACCCCTTTTTAATATTTTCCCCATTTTTTTCATATTCATTGTATTGAAAAAATTGAAGAAAATTGTATTAGAAAATTTCTAAGGATCTTATTTAGTATCAAAATATTAAAGTTGATCAAAAAATATAAATGAAAGATTATTACAAAAGTTAATATTTTCGAAGTAGTACAATTGTATTCCAAGAAACTCTTCTCTCATAATCAAAATTCTAGAATATTAAATATCTAGAAATGTATACCAATTGAATGGTATTATCATGTAACTGGGAGAAAGCAACGACGATATAAATATTATAATCTTAAGTATATTTTTTTACTTTTAATAGTATATTAACCATATCACCCTTTAAAAACAATAGGCTAATAACCATGCACATTCCTTTAGCCAGAAAACTGAAATTTGTGAGGCGGTGGCATTGCAACGGCGGAGCTTTATATAATCAAAAATATTACCTTGCTTGATGTACTAGTTATTAATATGTATATGAATCAAAATATCAGTTATATGAGACATTAATTATAATAAAACTTGCAATACGCCAATATATGTGCCGGCAAAACTCAAATTTATGAAAAAGTGCGACTCAGCGAAATCAATACTCAATATAATATGAGTATTGACTCCGCTGAGACAGTGATGAAATCAGTACTGAAGTTATTTATTATGAAATCGGTCTTAGATTGCCTGGCACTTAAGTGCTGTTCACATTAGGTTAGCTCGACAGTTTAACTGGTCTGCGACACTGATATTTTCTGTTCTCATTATAATATCAATCCACTAGCTGATCATAAATCTGTAAATGTACCTATGCAAAACTAATCTTATTACATAACATTGCTTAATAGTCCGACAGTTTTACAAAGGCAATAAATGTGTCACAACTTGTTAACAGCAAACCCAGTCAGTCGGCGAATGGTAAAAGTATATGGCGACCGTCCGTGAACGGGTGCTGAGATGTGGTGATGCTATAATATGTCTTCTGACTTTTTTTATTTTTTTGATATTACATTTCATGTTTGTTTGCCTGTTTTAGTTAATTTACTTTCACTTTGATTATCTGTGTTCATGGACCAAAGCTGGCTAAGTTCATGAATTTCTAATCATACGCAATTCAGTATGATGAGTTAATCAACTCAAAAGCCTCAACATCTCAGACAAAATATTTTTTCTTGAAGTTCTAGAATACACGATTGCCTTGTTAATTACTGTAAATGTTGCCTTATAAACATTTTTACATAAAGCATTCAAAAATCCGTGAAATATCGAATCTGTCTTAATTTTGCACACAAAAATGATTGGGCCGAAAAGCTAGAGCTCAAACTAAGTAAAAAAGTATTGCAAAATGTCTATGACAGTACGAGCTGTCACTTTATTTTGACAGTGACGGATTATTGAATAAGACACTGACAGTTTCTGTTATCTGTTGTCAGTGACACTTAGGGATGTGAGATTAGTGGAAAAGAAGCGATTAATTAAAAATCGATTTTTATGTATTTAAAATTAATCGATTTGTCAAAAATCGCTTTTGATAACGAAAAATAATCGATTTCTGCGAGAAAATCGATTTTTTGGACTATAATGATAATAATCACAATCATACCTAAAACACTTAATCTAACACACTCATACCCGTCGCATTAGGATTCTCCGTGTCGCGGGTGGCATGGACAACACAAATAACACATCACTAGCACAAATGACGTAAGAACAAACATTTATCTATCACACAAATATCTGCCCCGGCCGGAAATCAAACTCGTGACCCTCTCGCTTCGCAGGCAGGATCATTACCAACTAGCCTACGGGGCTGATTAGGAAACAAATTTATTGATACAAATTTTAGTACTATTAAACGTTTTATTTATTATATTAAAAAATAAATAATGAGCATCATAGCAATCATATTTTACATTTGACTAGTTTTAAAATAAAATACTTAAAATGAGAATTGAGAAAACTAAACTAAAGTACAAATCTTTCGTTAATCTTCAAGTTTAAACAATTTAATAATTATTATTTTCACAAATGTCCAGTCTTATTTTTCATTTGACTAGTATCAATATAAAATACTTAAAAAGATCATAAAAAATCCCAAACAACTGCGTTATGGTCTCAAAAACTAAAATATAAAACAATCTATAATCTTCAAGTTGAAACAATAATAAAATTAAAAAGAATTATTAACCAGAAAACTACAGTCCTATTTTACATTTGACTATTATTATAATAAAACACTTAAAATAAATAACGATAATTTTAAAAACTAAACGCCTACATTATCTCAAAAACTAAAATATTAAACAAATCTTTCGTTATTCTTAAGTTAAAACAATCAAAAATCGAAAACTAAAATAATTGTCACTAATTTTCAATTTTGTTTTACGTACGAGTAGTTTTAAAATTAAATGAAACGATAAGTCAAAAATCTAAACGACAATGTTAACGTATTATTACAAAATTTTCAAAAGCTAATTCATTATTACCATAAATTTTCAGGTGAGCTGTTTAAAAACAATAATTTTGATAATCTCTTTCCTAATATACGGTTTGGTGTTTTTCTGACCACATTTCCCGCTTTGGAAAATAATCTTTCGGATGGAGTAGAAGTGGCCATCACAGAGAGATGCTTTAGAGCCAATTCGGTTAGCTTAGGAAAAGTCCCTTCAGAGCTCTTCCAGACATGGAGAGGGTCTTTTTTTTTTTTTTTTTTTTTAACGCGGAGAAATCTTCATGGATCCCCTTTCGCCCGGGGGAGCGCAAGGGGTATGTCGGACTCTTACCGACTAAAACTCCGCGGCGTTCCTCTGGACGTTCGGTGCCGGGTCACGAGTAAAGCGTTAGCATTCCATTCGCGGCCCGGCAACGTCGGCCGGCGCTGATGTTAACGCCAGCCACGTCCCGAGAGGGAGGGGCCCCTCTCAGTGGTGTCCCTCATGAGATGTGCATGCAGAACGCACACACGACATCTCGAACCCTTGTGACCAGAGGCAGGATCCCCCGATTCTGCCCCTGTGGGTTCATGGGACTGGGAAAGAGTGGCTTTCTGCAAAAGCCACTCTCCGGCGTCCCAAGCGTCTGCGACGAAGCGGCGCGGAACATGTATTGTCCTCCCTGGCCCGCTCCGCCGCCTCCTTCGCGAGCATCACTGCTTCGCAGAAGGATCGCACCGCCTGCCACGACCTGTCACTTCCAACCATGGCGCGAACCACGGCCGGAAGCGAGAGGTCGGCCCCTAATACAGAGCTGAGCGCGCGGCGCTCCGCATTCCACGCAGGGCATACCTCCAGCGTATGCTGGGACGTCTCTTCGAGGCAACCGTCGCAATGATGGCACCTGGCAGTCGGCTCCCGCCCGATATGCCCGCAGCATCATGGAGAGGGTCTATCATAAGGTCCGATAGCTGTGTCGCAAGGTATAGGTCTAATTCAGTATTTTTGACCATTGACGAGTTAGATGCCATTATTTTTTGATGATGTAACTGCCATATATCTTGTTCGTCGACCGTTACTTTTGATGAAGCCGATGAGTCAGAACTAGGCGGTTCTGATTTGTTAGTAGTAATCGAGTTCAACCAGTTCTTGGTATAATTTATTGTTTTTGATAATGATAAAGGGTCATCATCGAAATGAATTTTTTTGAATCGAGGATCCAAAAAAAATGTTTAATTAATTTTGTATTCAACATTGTTATTATTGCATTACGAATAATATGATTGTTTTAAATTGTTAGTTAAATTTATTGGTTGATAGTTTTATTCATCATCTCTAGTTTATACATTTGAAACTTACTGCAAGATATTTTCATCCGTCGCATAGATACAAACTGTTACTGAAAATCGATTTAAACACGTAATTTATATAATCGATTTACAAAAAATCGATTAATATTACTATACAAATCGAAAATAAAAAATCGATTATAAGAAAATAATAATCGATTAAAATAAAAATCGATTATTTTTTAACATCCCTAGTGACACTGACGTCCCAAGTGCGCGAACGAAGATGGCACCTCATCTATTCTATATTAACATCTAATTATAATTTCACATGAAAATATGTAATGCAGGTAAAATGCCGCAATGCGATGCACGCTTGAACGTACGCGCGTTAGTTTAGATGTAGGAAAGTTTCCCGCTTAATTCAATTAATCTTGATTAGCCGACATTTCTTTAGGAAAGTTTGTAATTTGTTTACGCGTGTTTTTAGCTCGTTTTTCGTCTCGATTTAGTTAAAATATGTCGTACGGAGCTCGGAATTAGGAGTTTATGTGTGTTTTTGTGGAATTAAGTACAAAATGCCGGTGCAAAACAAAGTTTTGTATGCTTTTCGTGGTTGGATTGCGTTTGTCGCTTTTATGGACTTGGGAACTGCTGGGCGCTCGTACATTGAAGGTAGATCCTTCTTGAACAACAACGGGGACACAGATCATTTGGATGGTGAGTGAAGTCTTTAGATTTTTTAGCTAATTGGTACTAATATTATAGACAGAAAGTTTTAACTACCTTGCATTATATAGTTTATTTATATCTGAAATATTCATACATTTGAAAAATAAAATTACGCATGTATTCGTAAAAACTAATTCAGAGGTCTGAAGATGAATAAAAAGAGTAATTGTACATTTTTGTGTGTTTATCATTGCACGCATCTATAATTACTGGCCACAAGAAAACAAAATAAATATAAATTTTTAATCCATTTGTATCCATTTGTTGTGTTTGAGGTAAATTTAATAGTTTTTTTCATTAAATTCATCTATTCTACCAACAATTATAAGTAAAATTATAATAATAAGTATTTATAGTATATACTAGTTGACCCGGCGAACTTCGTTCCACCTAAAAGTCAAAAATCTAAGAATATCAGTTATCCTTCAATACACTATATATAAAAAACTTCCTCTTGAATCACTCTATCTATTAAAAAAACAGTATTAAAATCTAGCTTAGTTTTAAAGATCTAAGCATACATAGGGACAGACAGAGAGAATCGACTTTGTTTTATACTATGTAGTGATCATTATTTTATATTTTTATGATTTTTCTGAGATGTTAAATAATTGTAATAGTTCTGAAGTTCCTGCTAATTTTTTTATGTAATACAAATTGTAATGTTTGTGTATGATATAGAAATAAATTAATATTGTAATTTACCACATAAATGATTGTTCTTTTTTATGCTGATAATTAAAGCAATTCATGCTAAATTATTCTCTTACCATCCCAAAATATCAGAAATGCACAACATTAATATTCAAATTTTCTCTTCTGCCAGCTTTTCCAGAGTACAACCTTTTGTTTTTTTTTTATTTACCCATGATGTAAATATATTCTCTTTTTTTTTTTTACATAACATATCTCTGTACAGTATATAAAAAAAAATATTAAAAATAATTAAAACTTTTTTTTATAAAATTTTATCAGAATAGTTTTTTTTTTATTTTTATTTTTTGGGCGTTTTTTGATGTCGAAGGGGAAACCTTCATAAGGTTCCCGACACCGTGGGAGCGACGCAGTAGGATTCTCCCTCTAGGGTATCCACCTAGAGATTTTTTAAACAACTAACCTTTTCCATTATTTTCTTTTTTTATACAAGGGTGAGATGAGCCGTTCTTAGTCTGGCCCTTCTCTCTCCGCATTTTGGTATTAGTAACTCTGCCGTTTAGCCGCAAGGATCATTAGGGCATGCAAGCCCCCACCACGATAAAGTGGCGACCCATCGGGGATGTACTTTTATCTATCATGAGTTATTATTTGACCATTGAAACTATGAATAAGGTTTAACTGAACATGTTAATGATTTTGTTATTGTTTCAGGTGACTTCACAATATCCCGGATGCTGGGAATGTACTCAGTTCTGAAGGCACTTGCGCTCATTCACTGTACACTCTATATTCATTATAGACCGTAAGTACTTATTTCTTGTGAATGTAGCATGAGCATGTGTTAGGTGTTGTTAACACTATCCCTGTAGTTCCGGGATCAGAATAGGGCTACTTTATCCCTTGCCTATCGTAAGAGGCGACTAAAGGGGGCTTCCGGGGTTGCGGGCGGTTAGAGTGGGAGCTTGAACCGTTCAGCCAGGCGATCCCGGGAAGGACGGCGGTATATGTGGTCGCAAACCGTCGTAAAGACTATCTAGGAGGAGCTCGATGGGGCAACGCGCTCAGAGGATTCCAGTTTGGAGATCCCGGAGTCCCCTTTTTAGCGCCGCGGACGGCTACCGGGGGGTTTTAGTGCGGTAACAATTTCACGTAACCCTGCGTCGCTCCCACGGCGTCGGTAACTTTTGAAGTTTTCCCCCTCGACAACAAGACCAATTCGAAACGGTCCGGTTTTCTCACACGACACTCCGTATATGATACCGATTTTAAGACGTATCATTACAAAAAATATCAAAAAATTAACGAATAATATACTTTAAAGGCATCGAATTATTTAATAAGATTGTTAATAAGATTATTATAATTTGACTAATTTATTAATATGGAAAATTGCACGCCCTTTGGGCATGTACAGAGAACTATGATTGTAAATATATGATATATCCACATGTATATCTGTACTTACGCAATAAATTACTGATTACTGATTACTGAATGCCCGTGGTTGAGATAACTAAAGAGCCCTTACTCGTAGTACTCTGAGCTGCTGACCCGGTGTTAGAGATACTCGATACTTGGTTCAACCATCATAGTCCTCGGGAGTAGCAGGGCATCTATAATTAAGCGAGCGAAGAGACTCGGTTACCCTGCCCTAGTAGACGCCAAGCTGCAGAGTCTTGACCATCGACGCAGGGTAGCTCGTCTATCGGTCTTCTACAGAATACATTTCGGTGAGTGCGCGCAGGAGTTGCACGATTTAATTCCCCCATCCACTTTCCGTCACCGTGGCTCGAGGCGATCGTTTCATCCCTATGTTGTTGAGATGCCACCTTGTCGCACGTCCCGTTTTGCTGCAACGTTTTTAATGCGCACCGCTAGGGAATGGAATGCGCTGCCCGCGAGCGTATTTCCCGAAAGCTCCAATTTGGACCTCTTGAAGGCCAGAGTGAATAGGCTGTTTCTAGGTATGCTACATCTTCGACCGCATCATCACTTACCATCAGGTGAGATTGCGATCAATGTCTGCCTATAAATAATAAAAAAATAACGCAAATAAAACTCCTGTTACAATAAGTCCCTTACACATGTCCATATGGTAGTGACCACTTACTACTCGCTCGTATGCTGCATCATTCTTTGAAAAAATTAGCTATTTTTTTTTATTTGACTGAAGTAGCAAACGAGCACGCAGTCCACCTGATGGTAAGTGGTAATGGACATCTGTAATCAACTTCATACAGATCATGGGTTCCATTCAAGAACGTGCTTTGCTAAAAATCTATATTTGAGACAATCGACATATATATACAATAAAGTAAATAAATTACTAAATATTATTAAGATGCATTCACACAATATTAAAACAGTTATAACTAATTGGCTTTTGGAACTTAACTATGAACAAACAGAAGCTCTACTAGGAAAGTAAGTTAATACTGACAGTCTGTCACATTTGCAAATACGGAGCTATATATACATACTCAGACACACGACACACAGACATGCACACTCGCACATACGCATTCATGCACACACACACACGCACTCACACACACACACACACACAAATACATTAAAACTTAAGAAAATAGGATAGTTTCTATGTAACTTAACTTGGCTTTGTAATACCTTATACATATAAAGGAAGAGCGGGGTATCCTGGCACAGGTAAATATTTACTTAAAAGGATGCCTCAACTGTAGTTTCTAAGATGTAACCATTTTATGAGAAATAAACTATTTTTCTATTTCTATTTTCTATCTGAAGTCAATCACAGATGCGTTGCTACTCCCGAGGACGATGATGGTCGCCTCATGTGTAAGTGTGCCGGCAACCACACCCTTCCATCTCGCGCAAGAACTGCTTCACGCTAGAAATAGGTGTGGCGGTGGTACTTCCCCGGTCGAACTACACTGGTTCTACCACCTTCAAGCTGAAGTACCCTTTGCTTCGTTACGGATTCTTCGTCATCAAAATCGTCATCCTTAAACAGTGCAAAATATTGAAAAATAAAGTAGCCTATAACGTGACCAGTAAAATAAGCAGCCATGTAAAATTTGATTTAAATCGAACCATCATGCATGATTGAGTAAAAAACACAATCTCATTTATATATCGATACTTCCATACTAATATTATAAATGTGAAACTGTGTTTGTTTGTTCCTCTGTCACGTCGCCACATAGCTATTATATGATATGGTTTATATGCTGGGAGATATTTAGGAGAGTGGAGAGTGACGTAGGCTACTTTTTACCGCGCGCTCTCATTCTCATGAGAATATCTATGTTTTGTTAGTTGATACGTTTTTAGTAGTTCCAGACGTTGTTAATAAATCAAATGCTAATGTTAATTTCCTTTGACTGTGCGGGATAAGCAGCGGGTAAGAGCTAGTATTAGTATAAAAATATTAAAACACTAACGACTTACAAGCGAAAATATATTTTAAAGGCACCGAATACCAGTGGATCTCAACTGAAGAGCCCTTCATTGCACTCTAGGCTGCTGACCCGGTGTTATAGGCACTCGAGTCGGGCCGAATATGGCCTATATTTGGTCCAACACAAGTGCCTATAGCTCGAGTTTGTGAAATTGAAGTGATACTTAAGTAAAAAAAGATGAAGTGACGCCTCAAGTGGGGGTCGGTGGACTTTTTTTGGTACTGAAGTGAGGAAACTAGCGAATTAAAATTTCATGTTGAGTTTGAGCGTTGTTTTATAAAGTTTGCTCGTTTATTTTAAGAATAAACGAGCAGATTTTCTAAAACAAAGTAATTTAGTCGTAATTTTAAAAATACAATCACTACATAGTATAAAATAAAGTCCCTTCTCGCTGTCTGTCCCTATGTATGCTTCGATCTTTGAAACTACGCTACGGATTTTAATGCAGTTTTTTTATAGATAGAGTGATTCAAGAGGAAGAATTTTATGTATAATACATATATTACATAATGGTGAAACAAATATAATTTTAGATTTTTGACTTTTAGGCGGAACGAAGTTCGCCGGTCATCTACTTTTATAATAAACTCGTATATTTCGTATTTTTTTTTTTATCTGATCGAAGTATTTGCTACTTCGAGCATTCTGTCCACCGGATGGCAAGTGGTCACTGCCGCCCTGCGACATCTGTAAGCAACTTCAAATAGAACATGGGTTCTATCTGAAGTCATCACAGATGCATATATAAAAGTGTGCCGGCAACCACACCCTTCCATCTCGCGCAAGAAATGCTTTACGCTAGATATAGGTGAGACGGTGGTACTTCCCCGGTCGAACTACACTGGTTCTATCTGTTAAATGTAATTATTTATCTAACGTGGTATTATTCGCTATTTTTCTTGATATTCGCATTCCCATTGTGGCAAAGTTTTGCGAATATTGAATTGCAAAAGAATCTATCCAATTTAAAATCAAATTGCAGTTTGTCGACTAAAAAAAACGGTCGTCAAATCCAGATACTTTGGCCCCTGGACAGACAGCGAGAAGCTACTTTGTTTTATACTATGTAGTGATGAGGAATTCGAATATACCTTATTTTCGCGGCTCAGTCCTATTACCAAGGTACGACGGTAATGTGTATCCTATGTGTTGATCCAGGTCATAAACTGTGTGCCATTCAGCGAAATCCGACCTGTATTTTCTGCGTGAAGGAGTAACAAACCTTTCTATATATTAATAAGTGAAGCAAAAACTTGTGATTCGTTTTTAAGATACTTACCGCGGACGGAGGAATATGAAATTACGCACGGTCATAGTTTATGTACAGAAGGATTTCGCAATACTTATATTTTTTTCAAATAACGCATAAAACATACATAAAATCAACTAAAACCACATTACACACACTACCTTGCATTTGACACAAAACCAATAAATATTAAAGGAAATAGAACATTTAACGTCTTGCTTTCATAGCAAGACATTAAATGTTCACATAACGTCAAAAATGTCAGATGTCTTTGTCAAAATACCCGCTATTGCTTTTAAATGCAGCTTAGTTAATTTAAGCTCATTTTAACTTTAACGGGTGTTCAAAATAACTTGAAAGTTATTACAATTTATTTGAATTTGAGAAATATTGGTGCTACTTGGGACAATATGAAGTTTAGTTTTTTAATTTAAATTACGGTCGAATTTCGACCGTTGCGACGGTGATTAGTCAATATAAAAGTCCTAATGTATTGTCTGTTCCAGGGTCGTCTCCATGGGCTACTGGTCGCTCACGTTGACCATCATCCTGTACTTCAGCGAGGCCTTCTACTTCCGTTCAACCAACCTTAACTTCTACGTTGTCTTCCCGTGCATATTGAACAGTGAGTATCATACATGTCGGAGAAACAGCCGATTCGGACGGAAAATGCAAAGGGATTCCACCCATCAGCCCTTTGAGGTCCACTGCTGGACATAGGCCTCCACTAAATGCCGCCACTCCAATCGGTCCTGTACTTTCGGGATCTGTCTTCTTTAGGTTATCGGTCCACGTGGTGAGGGGCGACCTGTGCTCCTTTTGCCTACACGTGGTCGCCACTCGAGGACCTTCCTTCCCCATAGATTATCGTACGAGCGATGTGGCCGGCCCATTGCAACTTCAGCTTGCTAATTTTGAGAGCTATGTCGCACGCATAGCACGCTGAGCGACCCTGAGCCTCCAAATGCGGCCTACAGCGAAGGGATTACTTCCCTTCGCTGTAGTTTTAAATTGAAATAATTGAAAGTAAATTAATTTAATAATTTAATTTAATAAAAAAAAAAATTTTTTTTTTTTACTTCTACTCAATTAAATTGACTAAGAAGTTACAGCAATCCTAAATAGGTTTTAACTCCTGTTTTAACTCCTAGCCTACTGAGGGCTAGGAGTTAAAACAGACAGCGGTTCGTGCCTCTCGACTCAATGCGTTAAATCAAATGCGTGCCTTTATAGTCCTCAAACCCTTTTTATAGAAACAGCAGGTAAAGAAAATAGGTAGATGGGGCGATCATTCGATGTCCTGCCATTAAAGTTTCGTACAGGAAATCCCTCACATCTGTAAGTCAATTGTTTCGGTGGGCGATAGACGAGCTAATAGGATTGGAGGAGTAAAAACCACCGAATAGTAGGACCAAAAAGGGGTACAGCGCCATCTAGTTGCAGCGCTTACAAATTTCGTAACGCATTTTGTTTCATCGACTTTCAAATCACAACGATTCTAAAGTGTCACTTCGGAATAAAGACATCCAAACCTATTTTCAGTAATAACTCTACTCGGGCTGATATACCTTCCAAGCCAGTTGAAGTTATGGGGCACGGTGCCAGGCACGTGTGGTATGGACAGAGAGATCGACGACGAAAACGTCCAGATACTACGCCAAATGGGTACCTTCAGGAGACGGAAACCAGGCACGCTCAAGAACAAGCACGTCTGATGGTTGTGGAAGTACGATAGAAACTTAGGTGCCTATAACGTTTAGAAATGTGGGTGCCTGTAAGTTATGTCACACGGTTTTTGCGGCTAAGGAATTTCTATGTGTTTGTGTGTTTACGACATGCGTATTATGTTATGTTGGTGTGACGACACAAATATACACACATGTTACAAATTCTTGTATGGTGTAGTTAGCTCACGTCCGTCACGGTGTAATATTGTGTGACATCACACTTTGCATATACGCATAGTGGCAATGGTGGGGGGAGAAATATGTTATGTAATTTCTTGTATGAGATTTTTGGTGCACGTGTCACGGTGTGGTATTTGTGTGACGTCATACATTCGCGTATACACGGTGACAATGGGGTGGGGACAAATATTGTGTAACTGTATAGTATTGTTAGCTCTCTTGCGCCATGTTGTAGTATTTGTGTGACGTCACACATTTACTTATACGCACAGTGATAATGATGGGGGAGAAATATGTTGTGTAATTTTTGTTAAACCATGTACGTCACGGTATACGTCACATTACCAAATATTCACCTAGTGACAATGGTGGGGGACAAGTATATTGTATTGTTCCTTGTTTGCTATTGTTCGATCACGTGTGTCACGCTGTAGTATTTGTGTCGTCACATATTCGCTTATACACACATGATAACAATGGTGGGGGGAATGTAATGTGTAACTCCTTGTATGGTAATGTTGCCTCACGTCTTTTACGGTGTCAAATCTGTGACGTCACAAATTCGCGAATACGCGAATACACATAGTGACATTGTTGGGGGACAAATATATTGTGTGATTTTTTGTCTGGTTTTCTTAGTTCACGTATGTCACGGTTTAATGTCTGTGTTACCTCACATGTATGCAAGAGTGAGGTGTCAAAATGTATTGTGTGATTTCCCTATGTAGTTCGATATTTTTAATTGGAGTGGTTAATGGCCAATGAATATTATTATGTATATTTGAACTCATATTTCTGCTGATTTTATGTAGTATATGAACCGCTTTAGTTACAGCTTTGCACTTTTGTGAAAAATAAACGTGTGGTGTAATTTATGAGTGACCCTTTAGTATGAAATTTTGACAACTATCTGCGATCAAGGTGTATGATGTACTTGGAGTAGACTATGATAACTGTCAAAGTATTACCACTTAGGGCTTAGGGTGTAAGGATGATGTTGGCATGTAGTTTTAAGGGTGTAATAATGTGATACACGATACCCACGATACCTACCTTATTTGTTCAAAGGTACACCACACCTATTTCTAGCGTGATGCATTTTTTTTGCATTTCGATGGTAGGGTATGGTTGCCGGAACACTTTATATGAGGCGACCAACTTAGTCCTCGGGAGTAGCAACGCATCTGTGATTGACTTCAGATAGAGCCCATGTTCTGTATGAAGTTGCTTACAGATGTCCTTGGGTGGCAGTGACCACTTACCATCGCACTGCATGCTCGTTTGCTACTTCAATCAGATAAAAAACACTGTGGCTAACTTCAGATAGGACACAAATCTAGCACACTTGTATATAAGCCGACCATTTTAATTATCGGGAGTATCAACGCACCTGTGATTGAGTTTGGATAGAATCTTTATGCTGCATAAAGTTTTTTACCGTTGCTGACCACTTACCATCCGATTGATGCATGCACGTTTGATATAAAGGCTTGTCTTAGTACTTGAGTATCATATATTCTTTGATCGTGGATTATTGTCAAATTGTAGGTTTAGGTTAGTTAGGTTATCCTAACTTCACGTTTTATGGTGTTGCAGTACTGAAATCAAGGCTGTGTGGTTTAGTGCACTTGAATTATTCGTAATTCCCTAGTTTTAATCTATCCTGTAAACTACAGTGGTTGAATAAATATTATAATGTAGGTGACTTGTTGTTTCCAATTGCGGATGCATGCGTGCTGAATTCCGTGAAGATGACCTTACTTATAATAGACGGTTCTCACACGCCTTCTACACTCATAGCCTCACAGTAGGATTTTCTCCTGTGTCGTGGGCACCATGGACACACAAGACGAATACACAAACACCCAGACTCAGAACAGGAATCTAAACTCATCATTCAGATACCTGTCTGGCCGGGAGTCGAACCCGGAACCCATTGCGCGTCAGACCGGTATGGTAACCACTGCGCCACGGGTCGTCCCGCGATAAAATGTTCAGACCATCGTATTTCTATTTTATCTTAGAAATCTTTGAAAAAGTAAGGCTCGACCACGGACGTGTCACCTCCACACATAATATTAGCGTTAAAAAAAATGTTAAAGAATGAGGTTGACGGCTCGCTCTTATGCAAAGCAACATAATTCCTCGAGAAAAACAACGCACCTGTATTTGACTTTACACATAACCTCTGTGCTATATCAGTTGCTTACAGGTGTCTATGGGTGTCTACTCATAATAGTTATTCCACCACGTCCTCGCTTGTACCTACTATAATATTATTTTAACTTTATTTCAGGTTTGATGTTAGCTTGATAGTAATTGTGCACGTGTGATTATATTCCTAGACGTATAAGAATAATCTTATGATTAACGTTTATAATGGCGTAAGGACTAGGCATGGACGGAGTAATCAAATAGAGGTCGATTAGGTAATTCTAATAATTTTTTAAACTCGGTAATTCATGTCCAATGTGTATCTTGGCTGCCTGATTGACTGAATCAGCGTGCGATTACCTTCGTGAAGGCTTTTCATCTGATTACTAAAAAAATTGTGATAACATAATTACTAGTTAACTAGAGCTCGGTGTTCGAAATTATTGTTCGCTGATTTTCTGGAGCTACGTAAAGATATCATAAAGTGTATATTACTTGCTTCAATGATATATGAAAATATCGCAAGTATATCGCTTTCATCGAAGTCTATTTGTTCCTTTGTCTATGGACTGAGCCTATATTGAGTCATAAGTTTAAACGCTGTTCATTATTCCAAAAACATATTTCTATCGATTGATCCGTTTTTATAAAGCGTTGGGACTGTCTTTGTGACTCCACGTGACGTCACACACTTCAAAATTCCGATATCTAGACTTTTAAATAAAGTCAATAGTATTATAGCTCCGTACCAGGTGTAAGGTGTTATTACATGCAACATAGACAATTAATTCACACCTTTATTCATAAAGAGAAATAACTCAAAACTTACGATTTGCGAGTTTCTACCATAAAACGAACAAACTAGGTAATAAACTCTTTTTTGAGTTACTTCTTTTTGTGAATAAAGATACGATACAGGAATACTATGTCAAATTTTAGGACCTATGCATTTCTTTATTTGCCTTAATTGATGCTAAAATCATACAAAATTGTGACTCAGATGGGTTTCAGCGTTAGTCCAACGTCAGAAAAATAATCGAAACTGTAAATATTTTAAAATTTTAACTAGTACGGAAAATTTTAGGTAAGTTTAAAATGATACGCGAGTTACACGGATTTTTGTGTGAAACGATAGGCACATCTATATCTGTCTCGAAACACTGGTGCCTATAGCTCCTGTGTTCGGGTAGGAAGCGTACGGTAAAATATGTGTGGTAGTATCGGCACACCTATACCTGCCTAAAAACACCGGTGCCTATACCTATGTTCTGGTTTAAAAGGTGCAGCAACACAGAAGAACTATGATACATACGGACGCTTCTACTTGTCTGTAGAAGCAACGCGTCTGTGACCGCGGTGTGGTGGCATCCAGTAATAATCTGAGGTAATTTTGGATTTTTTCAACTTCTTTCCCCTTGGAGAGATGTCGAGAGATTGCTCCCATTTATACTTTGTCCAAAATTATAAATATGTAGATTTTTTTAATACTTGCAGTCAGTCTCGCATCTCTCAATGTGAGGTTGGGAGAGGTTAAGCCCTCCTCCGCCACAATTCCTCACCTTACTAATGGATGTCGCCAGAAACATGTGCTGTTTATTATTAAATACAGACATTAATGAATAAGTGACTTCATGAGAAGGACTATAGTTCCTTACAGGCTTACACTGAGATGACGCGTCACAATGTATCGATAGTTTTAGCAGTGCCGGATTAAGCCAGCGAGGGGCCTGTAGCATATTCTAACAGGACGCTCACAGTTTGCCTTAAGTAGGGGTTTTCTGGATTTAATCTGGGAACATTTTGAGATGACATTTTCTATATCTTCTTTCAGTTGAAGATTTTAGGATAGCAAAGATAGTAAAATATAAATAGCAGGTAGGTGTTGGGCCGCGGGGCTCCTCTAGTCGCGGGGCTCATAGCATTTGCTACTCCTGCTATGTGGCTAATCCGGCACTGAGTTTTAGAGTTATTGAGTATCCGAGTGCTTTTTAGATAAAGGTGCTTTGAGCTTTGAAACACACGCCTTAGGTTTTTATACATTTGCTACGACTGCTCGGGTCAACGATTGTATAAATTGTATACTTATCACTACATAGTATAAAACAAAGTCGCTTTGCGCTGTCTGTCCCTATGTACGCTTAGATATTTTAAACTACGCTTCGGATTTTAATGCAGTCTTTTAATAGATAGAGTGATTCAAGAGAACGGTTTATATGTATAATTAATTGTATAATATAGTGGAGAAACACTGGTAGCTTAAGATTTTTGACTTTTAGGCGGAACGATGTTCGCCGGGTCAGCTAGTTTTGTATATAGTGTATTTATTTTCGATTTAATTTTCATATAGTTTCTTTTTTTGTATATAAAAATGTAATGTTATTTTATGTTATATAATTCTTTCAATAAACCTCATTTCGGCGCACTTTAATATGAGGTGAATTCGTCCTTGGGAGTAGCGACGCATTTGTGATCGACTGACAGAACCTATGTTCTGTATAGTTGCTTACTGGTGTCCATGGGCAACATTAGCCACTTACCATCAGGTGGACTGCATGCGCGCTTGCTACGTCTTTTTTAAAATAAACATGTCGCACCTTAATTCATAAAAAGAAATATCTTTAAATTTTTGCTTGCGACATTGTCACCTAGATCGTTCGTTTTATGGTATAAACTCGCGAAACATGAATTTTGAATTCTTATAGAATTCTTTTTGTCGATATTTCGACCCAGTTGCATGGATCGTGGTCACGGTCAAACTGCGGTGATGAGGAGAAACCGTTGACAAGCACTAGTGGTAAATTAACCTACATAGGTTAATTTACCACTAATGCTTATCTATCCCTACGTCTAAAAGAAAAAATAATTCAATAAGAATTCATAAACCGTATATCGTGAGTACCCGTTTAGTATTAAAATGTCTTAAAATCATTAGAGTATTAAAATCATACATTTTCAGTTAATTCTTTTTATGAATTAAGGTGCGATGTATAGATATGACGTTCCAAAATTTTCAACTTATGTTTTTTGTATAAGTAGTAGTTTGTATTTTTTGTAAAAAGTTTATTTAACAAAATGTAAACATTTAAAATGTATGTAGTGAACATTAATTTATGTATATTTCGTTTTTTATGTCATAATTCTTTAATGTTTAATTTATTAATGACTACAGATAAATAATTTGAATATTTTGTAATAAATTATATGTTTCACAAGATATCGACATTTTTGATAATGTTTGTGTAGGTATAGAATTTGAATGATGGATACATGTGTATTTTTTGTAATTATATGACATTATTGTTATTTATTTTTTTCAAAACACTTGTAAAATTTTAATATGCAAATAATTTGCCAATTTGTATCGTGTTTTTTAATCATAATTATTTCATTTGTAATTATGTAATTGTCAGTTTTTTGTGTATAATATTCTTATGAATCTCAAATATTGTATTATAAAAATCTTTTCAGATTACAAGACCAATAACAATATTAGAACATACATACACATTTTTAAACTTAATAATAATCCATAGGTGCCAACAATTAACAGTTTACAGTACAATGTATGCCATATATATTAGTAAGTTATAGTTGACTAGACTTTGTTAAATAATTCAAAATTTTATTTTTTAAACTTTACATTGCAAGTAACTTGGTATTAAATTACTGTTTTAACCGAAACATTTGAATTATTTAAAAAATAAATAAATTACTCGTATTTGAAATCGTCTCTCAAAAGTTTTTGTGAACAAATTGAATTCAGAGTATAGAGACGCTCAATCTTAATTAAGTAGTTTTTGCAGTACCGTTTAGTAGTTTTTTTGCAGCTGCGTACATGGGGGGGGGGGGGGGCGAATTTCGGTCTCTTTTATTCAGTCTTCACACAGATCTTGGCATAGGGTCGGAAAGAAGTTTCGCCGACCTTTGCAACGTGATTAGTTTTAGTCTATCCCTCCCTTCGCCTCCTTTAATATAACAATTTAATATAACGGTTTTACATAACAATAAAACCGATATTATGTGCCGAGAGGGAAAACATACAGCATTGCTATGAAGAAGCTGTGTGTACTTAATACAATTCATTGCTAGAAAATTAATCTATGTCCTAGAATAGACAAACAACTTTTAGTTCCATCTTTTACCACTAGGTGTCGCCAGCAAGTATAGGCGGGAACTGACGCCATTTTTAACGCTCATAGTCTTCACCAGGAAGGCCTTCCTGCAATGCTGTATGTTTTCCCTCTCGGCACATAATATCGGTTTTATTGTTATGTAAAACCGTTATATTGATGTGCCTCCGGAAAACATACAGCATTGCTATGAAGACGTGTTTGTTATCTGCTGGTGAATAATGCTACATAACGCTATGATGAATAGGATAAAATAAATTAATTGTTATCGATAATGATTATTTAATAATTAGAAATTATTGAATACATAAAGTTTTATTTAATTCAGAATTATTATTAATTAACATTTGAATTAATATGGAGTAAAAGTTTTGAAAAATGAATTAAAATTATTATCTTTAGGAAGTTCTATTATTTTACAATAATGATTATAAAACGTGTTGGATGATTTCCAATTGCCCCGAGTGAGTATCTCATCGATTGGTTGATTATTGAGCCATCTCAGAGAGGCCACAGCGGATCTGCAGCTTCCCGGGGAAGCGTTTATACCACTATCTCTAAGAACAGTGCGCACCCAGTTACCAATTACGGTACGTGAGGCAGCTTTTGGCTTACCACACACTGTAATAAAGAGATTGTTCAGTCCCCTGACTTCAGATTTTCTTTGTTTTGTTTTTTCTATTAAGGTTCTGGTTAACATTACTGGACAAATGTTCTGGTCTTCATGTTTTGAAAACATCCATGCTGATTGACGATTCGATTGAGTATCGGTTTTAGATCCAAAGGAAGGTATTAAAAAGATATTTTCCCCGTTGTCAAAATAACTATCGCTAGAAATCTTTAATAGTGTTAGATCATGGACTCTACGGCCTGAAGTCAACAGAAGCACCGTCGCTGTCCTCCGTGATAAATCAAAAAGAGAATCTTTTGAGGGATTTGATAATAGCCACTCTAAAACCATTCTGGGGTCCCATGTGAAAGGGGCTCTAACTGCCCTTGGTTTTGCGATACCGATTGCTTTAAGAGCATGTTTAATGATAAAATTAGAAAAAGTATGATGTTCTACATTAGGGCCACAGAACGTGAAAACAGCAGACTTGTGTACTAGTATAGTACTGTAAGATAAATTCTCCTTTAGAAAAAGATGTATTAAAAACCTCGCAACGTCCCCCGGTTGGGGGGATTTTGAGTTCACCCTGGATTCTGAACACCATGCAAGCCATCGCTTGATCGCTGGTAAATATGTTGCAAACGTGGACTGGCGCCAGCTGTTTTTCAGTAACTCTCTTTCCTGAGTGGGCCACTTCTTAATTAAAGCACCCCACCCCCAATTTTCCAAACTTTCAGGGTTAGTGTCTGTACTTGCGGAGGTGGCTGTGATGTTGTTATGTCCACTAAGGTTTTCGTCAGATTCTGGATTTCGTATGGGTGATCTAACGCTCGAGATTTCAGATCTGGGAGCCAGAAGACCTTCGGCCATTCCGGAGCTACTATTAGGTAAGTTCCCTTGGCCTTGTTTAAATGCGATAGAACTCTGGGAAGGAGATTGGGTGGAGGAAATACCCATGCTAGTCTGTACCGCCATGGTCTGCTGAAGGCATCTATATAGTTTGCTGACCGATCTCTCCAATCTATGGATACGTATCTTTTTACTACAGCACTTTCTCGGGATGCAAACAGGTCTATTTCTGGAACTCCCCATTTTTGAAAGACCTCCGTAGTCACTTGGGGAAGCAGATGCCACTCTGCTGGTTGTTTCCCTCGAGATAACCTGTCTGCTACTATGTTGTATCTCCCCGGGAGATAGTGAGCTGACAGAGTTATTTTGTATTCGTCTACTAGCCGTAAGAGTTGAGATGTTAGTGTTAGTAATGTCAACGACTTTGTGCCTCCCTCTTTTCGGATATAAGCTATCAGGGTTCGATTGTCCGATTGGATTTGAACATGTGAATCTTCTAATAGGTTCAGATTCTGTTTGATTGCAGCAATCACAGCGAATAGTTCTTTCTTGTTGCTGTGCCAACTCCTCTGCTGATCTGTCCATACCCCTGATGCTAGTATTCCGTCTAGTTGGGCACCCCAACCCGTGTCCGAAGCGTCCGTCGCCAGGAAGTGGGTTGCAGGTGGATTGTGTATCGGTGACGTTTGGTGTGTGGCTCCGCGCCACCAAACCAATTCTTGGCGAACAGAATGAGGGATGGTTTCCTTGTGACGAAGACGTTTTTTGTTGAAGCGACGTAAAAATATTTGTATTTTGCGGCAATGTAGTCTGCCCCGAGGGATAACATAATTGGCGAAGTTCAACTGCCCTAGTAGACGCTGTAACAGGCGAAGGCTGATGTGGTTTCTTTGCAAGGTTTGATGTAGGACGACCTTGAGATCCTTTATTTTCTTCTCTGGTAGCGACATTGAATTGATCGCTGTTCGCCACCGGATCCCTAAGTATTCCAAATCTTGTGTTGGTGACAAGATTGACTTCTTGAAGTTCACTTGCCAGCCCAAGTGTCCCAAGAGTCTTACGGCTTCCGCAGCCTGAAGACTTAACTTGGATGGGTCTTGATTTACAAGAAGAAAATCGTCTAGGTAGACCACTATTCGACATCCCTTCACACGCAAGATCTCCGCGATCCAACATGTTAGAGAAGAGAACAGGTGTGGCGCTGACGCCAGGCCAAATGGAAGACACGTCATTTGGTACAATTTGCCTCCGTAGCTGATTCTTAAAAAGGTCCGGTGAGATTTTGCAATTGGAACATGAAAATATGCCTGAGAGAGATCTAATTTTACCATCCAATCGCCCGGTTGGATAAATTCTGGTATAGTAGTATGCGAAATCAGTTGAAAATGTTTTATTTTCACAAAGTTGTTTAACTTCCGAAGATCGAATATTGGGCGTATTGATCCGTCGCTTTTCTTCCGCAGAAAAAACTTGGAAATAAAACTGGGTGTTTTTATGAGTACTGGTTGCAGTACTTGTTGATGTAGGAGATCTTGGATTACTCGAGACATTGTAGGAGTCTGGTTGGTGGCATATTGTTTCATGATTAGTTTTGAAGGTATGATCAGAGGAGGTCTTTTGAAAAGAGGTATTCTGCAACCTGCGATGGTTGACATTATAAATTTGGTTGCACCAAGCATTCGCCATCGCTGTTGGAACCTCTTTAGTTGCCCCCCTCTGAACTGCCTTTGGTAGTCATATTTTCTTGTGCGCGTTATTACGAAAGGAATTTTGTTTTTTGTTATCGTTGTTTTTGTTTTTATAATCCCGTTTTTTACATTGTTTTTTATAATGATCTTGATAAGATTTATTTTTAGGCATAGTATTAGGCTGTGTATTAGATGGTATTGTTTCTTTAAATTTTCTTTTTAAGTTTGGCTTATCCTTCGATTGAGGTTGAGATAACCATAAAAGCGGCCCTCCGAGGGAATTAATTAGAGACGTCAATCTAGTTTTGTCGAACAAAAACTCTTCACTGGGTGGTATATTTGAGAGCGCAGCTTGGATATTTCTATTAGGAATTTCGTTTATTAAACGTTGACGCCTAATTTCTACGCATTCCGCCCGTTTACCACAAACAATTTGCAAGGCCTGTTCCGACAACTTGTATGACAGAGAGGATTTACCGAAAGTTTCAGTAATTTTATTATACATGTTATTTGGGTTTAATTCTGTTGGCTTAATGTGAGCCCAGTCTACGAGTTCTTGCAGTCCCGCTTGTAACAACTCTCTTTGATACAGCAAAGCGTTGGTAAGTGCAGCTACGACTTGCTCCGTGGGGCCAGGTAGTCTTTACTTTTGTTAAGACAACACATTTCATCATTGACTTTAAGATTACAGAAGCCAGGTTGCGCAATCATATCATTCAGCGCTTTACTGTAGCGAACGTGTTGCCAAGCAGGAGAATTAAAGTGCTGTAAGGCAATTAATTGTTTTAGTCTACCTTCATTAGCTGGTTTAATATGTTTCTTGTCATCAAAATCTGTCTTACATGTGCCCAAATCAAGTGACTTTGACTTTGTGGTCGAAGGGTTTACCAGAAATTCTGGTTCCGAAAACGCGGGTAGTTCGACACTGTCTTTTGTGTTACTATTTGGCATGCATTGTTGATGCATTATAAGACTTGTAAGAGCACTGACCTGGTTAAATAACGCGTCGACCCGAGGGTCGACGGTTACCTTTACATCCCGTCTTGGTCTCTTGTGAGGGCGCTCGTTGTTGCTGGACGACGAGTTGTCGGAGTTCGAAGAGTCCTCGCTGCATGTTGGATCCCTCTCGACGGTATGTGAATTTGTCCGCTCCACTCGGTCCGCGGGTTCGCCATCGGAGGCAGTTGCGGACATTTTTGACGCGGATTTTCACACTACTTTATAACTACCCTTTTATTTTAATATATTTTCCTTGAGTTGAAATAATAAAGTTTACGTTACGGAAAATTCACATTAGGCACTATATGTAAATCACTTGTACTTATGAAATACTTATGAAATATAATATGCAATTAGTTATTCGGTAATTTCGGAGCCTATAGGTCTATTCGCGACGAAAGTACACAACGCTATGAGCGTTAAAAATGGCGTCAGTTCCCGCCTATACTTGCTGGCGACACCTAGTGGTAAAAGATGGAACTAAAAGTTGTTTGTCTATTCTAGGACATAGATTAATTTTCTAGCAATGAATTGTATTAAGTACACACAGCTTCTTCATAGCAATGCTGTATGTTTTCCGGAGGCACATCAATATACAATATAACTACACCTATACCTTCTACTCTTAAAATCTTTGACGAATCTACGTCAGACTATTAAAATTTTATCATAAAAAACATCCCGGTAAAACAATCTTTGCAAAAAACTATCGACTGGTTTTGAAAATAAAAGTTTCATTATGTAAAAATAATTTAATACCTTATGTTTGATAAGATTTGATTGATGGATAGGACAAAGACAGATTTATAATTTTAAAAAACTAATTTTCAATACGTTTGTAAATTTTCAATCTATTTTAAACTGGAAATATATATGCCTATTACAATAGATCTTAATCGAAGTAGTCAATTATCACCATATCAGACGTTTTAACCGCTTTGCGTCTTAATCTTCGCTATTTTAACTATCGCTTGAAATTTTATCCTAAAATTTAAAATTATAACCCCCTAACATTTATTTAAATACTTTATACTCTAATGATATACAGGGTGTCATAAATCTCAATAACAAAACTGAGGATAGGCATAGGCAGTTGTATTTTTTGTATTTTTGAAGCGTTCTGTACTGTGTACCGGAATTCGTAGTTACGTGACAAAATTCAGGCCTATTTGGAACGGTATTCGCATAAATAATTCATTTGACAGCTATTTAATATACAGAATGAATATTTCTGTGCGTGTGGTGACTAAATCCGAAACTATAAGGAAAAAGGAAAAATGTTTCAGAATAAAATCTTTAGATTATTAGCTACGGAATTTTTTGAAAATATACATCTTTAGTTGTAATCAAAACATGACTTTGGCAGTTGTTTTTCTCTATCCCTTACTGATTTGGATTTGACCTTCCACCCACCTTTGAAAAATTCCTATAAATGGTACTAGGCTGAGCATACACGAAGTGCTAGAATTTGTATGATTTCTATGGAGACAGTCAACGGGGACTAATTAACTAAAAATCCCATATAACCCGCGTCGCTCCCAAGGCGCTAAATTTTGAAGGTGCTTCCCCAAATTATGTTACCTTCATACCATCATAAAGTGCCAGGGTTAAACAAACATCCATTGTATTTTAATTGAAGTTTTTGTACACCCTGTATATATTTTAAAATCGTAATCTCTAAACTCTATATCTTTTTAATTATGTTATCCATTAATAGACGATAAGTGTGTTGTTTGCGAGATTCTGCTAGCGTTGACTTACTAAGTAATGGATTTCGGGTTTTAAATAAAAAAATGTCAAAAGCAAAAGTATTACAAATCGAAAAAACCTCTTGTTGTTTTTCAAAATAGACAGAAAACGAAAATATAATACAATTACTTTAAAGTTCGGAAAAAGACATAATTTAAATATGTTTCAATGCTTTTAATTGAGATTATAATAGAGTGGGCTTTAAGCGCGGCTATCGAATCAAGAAAGTCCGTAACGAAAAAACCCTAACACCCTCCACTCCGCCTACCATGTAGCGTGCCCGAGCGTACGCATAACGTGTATGTATATGGTACGACAGTACGACGCTCGTACGGATCGAGACGAGCTGCTCGGAATCGGACGATCATGTAAGCAACTGTTTGTGTGACAGTATATAGTATCAAAGAAAAATACTTGAATTAATACCAAAGAAAAAAAAATCTGCATAAATAAATAATTATAATTGCATAAGTTGATAAAAAATGCTATGCAATAGCTTTATCGCGGCCGTCCCCGAGTGCCGCACGCTTTTTTATTACTGCCCGATGTCCATACACTACTAAGTCAATACATAGATTGAGTTAGTGGTTTTAACATTTGTAACTTAACGTAGATATACAAAATCTATATTATATACTATTTTTGTTTATATAAATAACACTGCCTGTATTTTAAGTCAGTTTTATCGACACGCAGCTAATGTTGATTGTTACTTAATTTTACTATGGGTGGGCCAACTGAGACTAACATCGTACATTGCATATATTAAAAAAATGTTGCCGCACTAGATACTTCAGTTTTTCGTGTAACTGTATGAAGCTATATTTTTATAACCAATTTCTATAATTTTACGTTTTTTTTTTCAATCTTATGTCTAGACATCGGATTATGCTATGAAACTGTCATTATATGCGTTTGCATATGCAAATAATGACAGTAATGACATAATAATGACAGTTGCATAGCGTTATTGCTTTTTGGTACTTTTTCATTAGTGCTGGCAAAGTAGTTTGAAGTTTCTTCTTTTAGTTGGCTAATTCCTATCATAGTTCAAGCTTGACCAAAAAAGAGGTCAAATAAATACTGATTGCAGGTTGACGACAAAAAACGTCTTTAAATCTATACCGATTACAGTTTCACAACCAAAAATTGTGTTTTGATATTGCGTATTAATTTTTATTTATTTATTTAATGCGCCTTTATAATACAAAAGTTACAATAGCGCAAACATAATGCCTTATAGCATTCCCTGCCAGTCCACCCCTGGGTGGCTGGAAATTTTGCGGCAGGTGTTAAATTTTGGGTATATTTTTTTTCTGCATATTTTGCTCTTTTATAGTGCATATATTGGCATTTTAATAGTGCATATAATCCGATGTCTATTTATGTCTCTTTTTTGATAATTTCTAAATAAGGCTTATCCTTAGTGTTATAAAAATGAGTTTTCAGTAGAAAAATAAATCAAGGCATTTTCCCTGCGACAATTAACTTAATTATGTATTAATGTATGAAATTAAATTTTCCGAATTGGCCCACCTCGTCAAATATTTTAACTATGTGCAAATATTATGTGTATAGAATTCACATAAACGAAATTTTTACGAGTGAAAGTTGTGATTTTAGAATGTACTCACACACGCGCTTACTAGATTTTTCAAAAATAGTTATTTCATAAGATTGTAGGTGAACTGTAGGTGGTAGAACCAGTGTAGTTCGACCGGGGAAGTGCCACCGCCACACCTATTTCTAGCGTGAAGCATTCCTTGCGTTTCGATAGAAGGGTGTGGTTGCCGGCGCACTTTCACAGAGGCGACCATCATAGTCCTTGGGATAGCAACGCATCTGTGATTGACTTCAGATAGAACCCATGTTCTGTATAAAGTTGATTACAGATGTCGCAGAGCGGCAGTGACCACTTACCATCAGGTGGTCTGCTCGTTTGCTACTTCATTATTATTAAAAAAAAAATCATAAATGAGCATTATTTCCAAATTTGTATGAATGAGCATTTTTTTTAATTTTGTTTGGATTTTTTGTTTAAAATATATAAGCGCGTGTGTGAAATAGCCACAATAAGCAATGATTGTACGCTTTAAGTAGTTATTGTAGTGTTTTGATATTTACAATGCGTTTGAATGTAATATAACATTATTTTAATATACAAAGTAGGATCATGATTCATTCATTCTCAATATATAGTACACGGAAAAGTGTGTATTTGGTGTACAATAAAGATGTTTTGTATTATACGCAGTTGACACATGATAAATAGCAAATCTTAGTACCTCTTGGCCACTAGTATGAAAACAATAATAAAGACCTATTATTAAAAAAATATATCGTCAGTGGAAAGGAAGGGTTAAAGTGCAAAAATAGCATTTATGGAAAATGAGGCTTGCAGTATTTTTTTACAGGAAAAAACATGCCAGTTTTACTGTAAATAAATAATAGTTAAAAAAAAACTAAAAAACACGCTTTACGCAAACCGAATAAATTAATAATAGTGTGAATAAAACAAATATATTTTATTTTAAAAAAAGCGTGGGGTGTTTTTTAAGATAATATCGGAATGATAATCACTCTACTCATATCTGTCAATAAAATATCTATAAGCATTGACACCATGCACCCCACGCTTTTTTTTAAATAAAATATTTTTTTTATTCACACTATTATTAATTTATATTCATTGAAATTTTTAACACTATTTTCTTAATTTAAATTTATTTTCTATTTTTTAGTTCGGTTTTCTATAAAAAGCGTGTTTTTTAGTTTTTTTTAACTATTATTTATTTTCTACTTTTTAGTCAAATTAAAAAATGGAATAATTTTATCAAATTAGTGTATTGTCATCGGTCCTCAATAAATCTACAAATTTTGAACGAAATCTGGCCGTTTAAAGTGGGTCAAAATCGCGCCCAAAGAAGTCGGTTACAAACAAACATACAGGTGAAGTTAATAAAAAAACTGCAAACATTATTTCCCATAAATGCTATTTTTGCGCTTTAGCATTATTTCCTTTCTACTGACGATATATTTAATAAATGAAGTATTGCAAAGTATTACTACTATGCAGTCCATCTGTTAGTAAGTGGTCACTGCCGCTCATGGACATCTATAAGCAACTTCATACAGAACGTGGGGTTCTATCTGAATTCAATCACAGATGCGTTGCTACTCCCGAGGACTATGATGGTCGCCTGTGAAAGTGTCCCGGCAACCACACCCTTCCATCGAAACGTTCTTGCGTTCTGCTTCACGCTAGAAATAGGTGTGGCGGTGGTACTTCCCCGGGCGAACTAACTGGTTCTACCACCTATAACTTTTTCTCCGGCTTTTCCGGTGTTTTCGGAAAATTAAAAAATATCAGTTTCATAACATCTTAAATAACTTGAGTATTTCTGGAACGATGTAATTTTTTTGTAGTAAAATGCTTTGTGTATTAAAATGATGTTAAAAATGTATATTTTAGCTACGGACCACATCCATATAGTGCCATATCAAGTGTTTTATTATAGGAATTGTTAAATTTTAATAAAACTCCAAAAGTATTATTTGTATTTTTATTTATAAAATCCTCACTTTTCTGACAATACATTAAAATTATACAAAAATAGCTTAATATAATTATGTTGAATATGACAAATCTTTATGAAATATAAATTATTATTATTATTTCGTGTATACATATAATTAGTGTCCGACCGAATATTCGGTTTCGGTTTCGGTTGAGTTTCGGCAAAAATACAGGTTTCGGTTTCGGAGGAAAAGCTGCCGGGACTACGACCGAAACCGAAACTGCACTCGGGAGTTCTCGCGCTGTGATCGGTCATGCTCGGCGCGTTGAATACCGTACGTTTATTTCGTGAACGTCGCTCCAGCAGGAAAGTAGAACGTAGAGTGATATGAGTGGGACGTATAATTAGTGCCCAATCTGCTGTAAATGTGCGCCAAATAAAAAATTTGTGCGTGTTGTAGTTTTTGAAATAAACGGAAAAAACGATTCCTGCTGGGGTAACGTTGTTCCAGCAAGAAAATTCTAAACGAAAGATCGGAGAGTTAAAAATTGCATATGAGCAGAGAGCTTATATTTGTGCAAATTTGTGCGCTAGAAATATAATTTGTGCGTCTTCAGGTTCTCGAGATATTGAGTTTCCTGCTGCGGTAACGTTTTGCAAAATCGCGTATCTAAAAGACTATTGTATGTGCGCCTGTAGAATAAACATGTACAAATAGCTCTTAATTTGTGCGTATTTGTGACAAAATTAGATTTAAAAAAATACTTATAGTTTTCGAGTAATCACGGTTTTTGTAAAAATTCAAACAGTGTCATAGCTCCTAAATAAGAAAACATATAAGGTCACTGAAAACTGCATTCGATCCGTCTTGGCGTGGTCAATTAGCACAAAAAAAAATCAAAAGTGCACATACGTGCGTTTTTGGATAATATGAATTAAAGTCAAAAAACGACGTCCTACCTTTGACGTCACCGTTCAAGAAACTGGCTCAACCTAAGATGTTTGGGCATTAACCAAAAAATAGTGCGTTTAGTCAAATAATATGTAAGATAAATATCCAGTGAGAAATACTTCGCATTAAGTAAATATAAACAAAAAAACAAAACAGACACAAACGCTGGTTATACGACCAAATTCGAATGACTATAAAAAAGCGGGGATTTTATACATGCTAATGACCTTCTTAACTTTACACACTAACCGATTAAAACTTAGTATACCCGAGTACACTGAAGTAGAAAATAGAAAATAAACTTTTTATTTGTGCGGTAGATTTGTACACGATGAAGTACATAATAAATAAGGAGCTTAATTGCTACTTGGAATATTATTAGTTATCTTCATTCCAAATTTAATTAAAATACATTCAGCACTACAATTCAGCATACATTAGGACATTTACATTAATAATATGATAATAGTCTTATTTTTTTAATTGGAAACTGATCTGTGATTTTAAATTATACAAGATACAAAAATATAAAGTGTGTGTGTTTATGTACACGCGTTCGAAGTTATACTTCTTTGGCTTAATATAATATAAAAGTCTTTTTAAAAGTTTTATCTGTCGCATAATTCTACGCTTGGAGAAAAAACGACATTAACAGTAGAAAAAACTAAAATGTTCACTATAGTTAACTCCTAGGCGTCGGATTTACTTGTCGATGTGCGCGCGTGATAACTTTCAATAAAGCGACCGATGAGGTTGACAATTCCTGTTTATGTTTACTACTCGATACTAGATGACACTGAAAAAGATCTCTGATTCAGAACTAACTTCCGGAGGAAGTTTAAGTTTCAAGTTTCGTTTTCATTATATTATTTACCATAATGTAATAATACGATCATAATAGATTATGTGTAATTGTGTTTAGGAATAAATAAATTATGTAACTAATTATAATCACATTTATACTTTGATTTGAATATTTTAATAATTATATGTACCTCAAGTGATTTACAAGTATTGTGATTATTGTTATATAAATAATGATTCAATAATTATAAAAAAATATATTATTTGAGATGGTTCTTATTTAGATGTTTTAACTTATGTCAATAACATGATAGTAAAAATAAACAATAACTAAATTTGATTCATTACCAAAAAAAAAAAATTGAGTTTGATCTAAATTGCATTTTGATTGGATAATAATTTTAATAACAAATTTATTAAAATTAAGCTTATTAAATAAATATTAAGACTTTTGGAATAATGATAATAAGCTTCAAATTATGTTTTAACACAATATTTGAATTTCACATATGCATATTATTAAAGTACTAAATATTTATTGAGAGATAATGTATCCTTGTTTTTGATTGGTTCAAATCGTGTGTAAGAGGGGCTACAATTCAGGGAGTATAAAAGGGGGTTGCAAAATTAGGAAAAGATTCAGAACGAGACCAACAGCTGCTTCGTAAGTTAAGTACTTTAATTGTATTATACCTATTGTGTTCTAATTGCTGTATTTTTATGTATCTACCTACATGTTTAACATTCCCATTCACTATGTTCTATTTATTTTAGGGCTAGGTTTGTCCATTTAATGTAAAATATATTTTTATGTACCTACATGTTTAAAATTCCTATTCACTATGTTTTATTGATTTTATGACTATGCTCGTCCATTTCATGTAAAGTTTTTATTCATTTAATATTGTTTATTTCAGTTTAGATTAGATTGTTTATTGTATTGTATACCAATAAATTGATACATATGTGATGATACTATCGTTTTCTTTAATATTTTCCTAACACATTAGATTTAATTATATAGCTTTGTCCTATAATAGAACTAGTTACACTAACACTTTCTAACACGCGCATCGTAAGACTCTTCGTAAGACTATTTACTCTCATCATTTTTACCTAGCGCGCCAAAAGAAGTATAACTTTAATAACCTTAAGGAATTTATTGCGTTCGAATATTTTACTTAAGATTTTTCTGTGATCTTATTTAAGAATCAAAATTAAAGAAAATATAAATAAGAATTTTCACACATACTAGGTCTTTCATTTGATAATTACACGATCCATTTATTATATTTTGTAATTATTTCCCTTAAGGTCGTATAATTAATAACCAATAAACGTTTGAGCCGAAGAAAGAAAGGTCATTAGTATATATGAAACCCCCGCTTTTTTGTAGTCATTCGAATTTGGTCGTATAACCAGCGTTTGTGTTACTGTTTTGTTTTTTGTTTATATTTACTTAATGCGAAATATTTCACACTGGAATTTTATCTTACATATTATTTGACTAAACGCACTAATTTTTGGTTAATGCCCAAACATCTTAGGTTGAGCCAGTTTCTTGAACGGTGACGTCAAAGGTAGGACGTCGTTTTTTGACTTTAATTCATATTATCCAAAAACGCACGTATGTGCACTTTTGATTTTTTTTCTGCTAATTAACCACGCCAAGACGGACCGAATGCAGTTTTCAGTGACCTTATATGTTTTCTTATTTAGGAGCTATGACACTGTTTGATTTTTTGAAAAAACCGTGATTACTCGAAAACTATAAGTATTTATTTTAAATCTAATTTTGTCACAAATACGCACAAATTAAGAGCTATTTGTACATGTTTATTCTACAGGCGCACATACAATAGTCTTTTAGATACGCGATTTTGCAAAACGTTACCGCAGCAGGAAACGCAATATCTCGAGAACCTGAAGACGCACAAATTATATTTTTAGCGCACAAATTTGCACAAATATAAGCTCTCTGCTCATATGCAATTTTTAACTCTCCGATCTTTCGTTTAGAATTTTCCTGCTGGAACAACGTTACCCCAGCAGGAATCGTTTTTTCCGTTTATTTCAAAAACTACAACACGCACAAATTTTTTATTTGGCGCACATTTACAGCAGATTGGGCACTAATTATACGTCCCACTTATATCACTCTACGCGCTACTTTCCTGCTGGAGCGACGTTCACGTTTATTTCTTAAACTATGTGTTGTTACGTTGATTATTATTAATTATCCTCAAGTGAAAATGTCGAAGACTGAATACCTGGTAAATTAAAGATGAAAAACAAAAGACTGATGATTTTATAAAGGTTTTTTTCTTTTTTCCTCAAAACTTGATCCTTATAAGGAAGTTTCGGTTTCGGCCGAAACTCAGACCGTTGCCGAAATTCGGTTTCGGTCGAAAAACCAGACATAATTATGAAATTAAATTAAATTTTAATAATTTAATATTTTTTTCTTCTTTATTAATATAATTTTCTTATTTTTACAGTGATAATAAAAATACGATTTTTATCTTACATATTTATGAATAAAAACGTTCAATATAAATTAAAAACATGAAATCATTTCAATAAGCATTAAGTACATAATTTTATGTACTAAAAGTTACAGAAAAGATGCCTTTTTATATACCATTACCTTTATTAATGAAATAATGTTTTTTTTTTGTAAGAATCCAGTGCACATTGGAAGTAAATAAATATATCTTCATCACTACATAGTATAAAACAAAGTATCTTTTTTATCTGACTGAAGTAGCAAACGAGCATGCAGTCCACCTGATGATAAGCGGCCACTGCCGCCCTGCGACATCTTAATCAACTACATACAGAACATGGGTTCCATCTGAAGTCAATCACAGATGCGTTGCTACTCCCGAGGACTATGATACTATGTAGTGATGGTACAGAACCCATTGTGTGTGAGTCACTCGCATTTTACCGTTTTTATTATAGCAAAGCTGCCATCAGACTTTACTACTACCTACTTAGTTTTATACTATGTAGTGATGATACGGATCTTTTTATTATAGCATAAAGCTGCCATCAGACTTTACTACGACTTAGTTTTATACTATGTAGTGATGACACGGATGTTTTTATTATAGCATAAATCTGCCATTAGACTTTACTACGACTTAGTTTTATACTATGTAGTGATGATACGGATGTTTTTATTATAGCATAAAGCTGCCATCAGACTTTAGTACGACTTAGTTTTATACCATGTAGTGATGATACGGATGTTTTTATTATAGCATAAAGGTGCCATCAGACTTTAGTACGACTTAGTTTTATACTATGTAGTGATGATACGGATGTCTTTATTATAGCATAAAGCTGCCATCAGACTTTACTACGACTTAGTTTTATACTATGTAGTGACGATACGGATGTTTTTAGTATAGCATAAAGCTGCCATCAGACTTTACTACGACTTAGTTATACTTGTGTTACCCGTGACCTAGGAGTAATGGTAGATAAAAAATTAAATTTCATAGATCACATTGATAAGAGCACATCTAATGCTTGGAAGATGCTCGGATTCCTTAAAAGAATATGTAAGGATTTAAATAACCCAATAGCCATTCTTACACTTTATAAAGCTTTCATACGAAGCGGCCTTGAATACGCATCCCCTGTATGAAACCCCTCGTATAAAGTTCATAGCGACAGAATAGAACGCATCCAACGAAATTTTACTCGATATTTATCTTACAAAGATCGAAATTGTCCCTACCGCGCCGATTATAACGCTAGACTTTCATATTTTAAATTAGAACCCCTTGAGAAAAGACGAAAAATTTGTGACTTAAAAACACTACATAAATTGATTCATGGTCTACTCATTTCACCAGATGTACTAAGCCTCATTAATATAAAAGTTCCTCGTTCCGTACCAAGACATCCACTTAATAAAGTTTTTTCCTAGATTGCCTGTAAAACTAATTTTGGCTCACGTGCCCCTTTAAATAGATTAATGGAAACATATAATAATATCTGCTCTAACAGCGATGTAGACATCTTCCACACAGTTAACATACATAAATTTATACATTTTTGTTCCATGCATTTATAATGGTCCCTTTTAAATTATCATAAATACCTATATTTAGTTTTTATTTTGTTTTATGTTTATCTTTTTTGTTCTTAGATTTAGTTAGATATTACACTTCGTACACATTAGGTGAGTTGTATATACCTGTAATGGCGATTCACACTGAACCAAACGAATTGTATTTTTTTGTAACAATGTATAGTGATAAGTCAATGGTATATCTAAATAAATAAATAAATAAATACTATGTAGTGATGATACGGATGTTTTTATTATAGCGTAACGCTGCCAGACTACTACCCACACAGACAATCAGGACCCATGGCTAGTGACACATCAGTAGTAGTCCGGAACGGGCGCGCAGGCGATCTTCACGAAGTCTTCGTACCTCACAGTACCGCTATTGGTTACGTTGGCTTCACGGAATATATTGTCAACCTGAAAATATAATAGATAGTAGGATTCGATTTCTATCCTTATGGCTTGGAAGCATAAAAGTACGTATGGAATACAGGCCATCTCTATATGTATGTATTTGAAAGCATATATATGTTCAGACCCCGTGGCGGAGCGGTCACCATACCGGTCTGACGCGCAATGGGTTCCAGGTTCCATTCCCGGCCAGACAGCCAGAATGATGAGTTTAGATTCATGTTCTCGGTCTGAGTGTTGGTATATGCGTCATGTATGTGTCCATGTTACCCACGACACAGGAAAAAACCCTAGTGTGGGGCTATGAGTGTAGAAAGCGTACTTTTATATGAGACGACAATCATAGTTCTCGCGAGTAGCAACGCATCTGTGATTGACTTCAGATAGAACCCATGTTCTGCATGAAGTTTATTACAGATGTCCATACGACAGCGACCACTTAACATCAGGTAGACTACATGCTACTACAAAATTACAAATTACAAGATTTTGAAGGTGAAAGAACCAGTGTAGTTCGACCGGGCAAGTACCACCGCCACACCTATTTCTAGAGTGAAGTTTATTTTTCGTTTCGATAGAAGGGTGTGGTTGCCGGCACACTTTTGAACGAGGCGACAATTATAGTCTTCGGGAGTAGCGACGCATCTGTGAATGATTTCAGACAGAACCCATGTTCTATGTGAAGTTGATCACAGATGTCGTAGGTCGGCATTTACCACTTACCAAGTGGACTGCATGCTCGTTTGCTACTTCAGTCAGATAAAAAAAAACGTAACGAGGTCATTCATCAGTAGATTTTAGTCCTCGCATTTTTCTCATACCGGGTCCTTATGTATGCAAATCGATTCTTTAGGAGTAAACTCAAAAAAAAAAAACATGCGTGCGTACAAAGTACATATGTCAGAAGTGAAACTTCTTTGGCGAACTAATTTATAAATCTTGTTTATATTTATACAAATCTAAAACTTTAAATTTCCAAGATTAAGAGGAAGGGAAAAAGGCGTGATACGACGTTCGCTCTGTCTCACTTTTTCTCTCAATCTTTCTCACTCGCTTGCTCCCTACTCTCACTCCACGGCTAGTTGCTCATGCTACGTTCGCCCTGTCTTACTCTCTCTCAATCGGTCTCGATCACTCTCTCTCTCTTTTCCGACACTTCCGTTGCATACCGGCGTGACGTTTCATCTGTAAAAATTTTACCCTCATGCGCCTAAAGAAGTTTCACTTCAAAACATCACATCATAAAACACATTTCATGAAAACAACACTGTATTCCTTTCGAATCCTCTACGGTCCTAAACATTACCTCCCGAGCGGACAGGCCTTCGCCCCAATTCTGCAGTAAGTTCCGCAGCTGCCTCGCGGGGACTACGCCCTTCTTGTCATTGTCGCCGGCTTTGAACGCGTTTACTACCTGAAGAGAAAAACAAAAGTGTGAGTGTCAGCTCCGACGCACGACTGGGATTTATTCCTTAAGCCCGATTGTCTGAACAGACGCAGAGTTTATTTAACTGAAAAAAGATTGATACCATATGAAAGGGTAAATTAACAAATTAATGAAAAAAACAATATTAATTATTGATATTTATAACATAAACTGTAGCTACCTTATTTAGAAAGTAGTAGAACATTTACATTTGGTGTCCTTTTTTTATAAATATGGACGCCAAGTTACTATCTACATTTTTTTTTGCCTACTATCACCTCACACAGTTCTCAATGTATCCCAGAGCCAAAAATTAAGTAATAGTATAAATAGTACTTTATTTTGAAGCTACGTACTTTTTTCTTTATACCTTTTGTAGCCAATGTACTTTAATCGTTGAAAAAAAAGGTGGCAACCCTAAGCATGCCCTATGTAAGTCTTATTACTTTCACAACCAAATTAGAGTGAATCAAAAGTGCGCACCGAAAACGTAACGAGGTCATTCATCAGTAGATTTTACTCCTCACATTTTTCTCATACCGGGTCCTTATATATGCAAATCGATTCTTAAGAAGTAAACACCAAAAAATTTATATGAAATGAGGTATTACGGCCACTTGTGAAGTATGTTTTAAATGATTCTAGCATAAATTATGATAATATTAGTTGACCCGGGGAACTTTGTTCGGACAAAAAGTCAAAAATCTAAAATTATCAGTGTTCCTCCACTATATTATGCATGTATTATACATAAAAACCTTCTTCTTGAATCACTCTATTAAAAAAACCACATTAAAATCCGTAGCGTAGTTTTAAAGATCTAAGCATACATAGGGACAGACAGTAGGAAGCAACTTTGTTTTATACTATGTAGTGATGTACAGACACACTGTACTCTTTTTGAAGTGAAACTTCTTTAGGCGCATGAGGGTAAAATTTTTACAGATGAAACGTCACGCCGGTATGCAACGGAAGTGTCGGAAAAGAGAGAGAGAGTGATCGAGACCGATTGAGAGAGAGTAAGACAGGGCGAACGTAGCATGAGCAACTAGCCGTGGAGTGAGAGTAGGGAGCAAGCGAGTGAGAAAGATTGAGAGAAAAAGTGAGACAGAGCGAACGTCGTATCACGCCTTTTTCCCTTCCTCTTAATCTTGGAAATTTAAAGTTTTAGATTTGTATAAATATAAACAAGATTTATAAATTAGTTCGCCAAAGAAGTTTCACTTCTGACATGTGTACTTTGTACGCACGCATGTTTTTTTATTATGTGTACGGCCAAACTCACCTCATTGGGCAGGTTTTCAGCGCGCGAGTGTATATGCATGACTTCCAGGAAGTCGGCAAACGACATCTTGCCTCCCTTGCCTTTCAGGTATCCTGTAAAAACAACAGATGGCGCCACATGTATCCAGAAAGCCGCTATCAACGTTTTATGACATCATCAAAAATTTTTTTGGTATCATGGGATCGTTGGAGCAGCGCCGGGTTATGTGGGATTTTTACCTCACTAAAACCCCCCCGGTGATCATCCTCAGCGCTGTGTGGAGGACTCCGGGATCTCCAATGGAACACCACCGGAGTCCTCTGAGTCCTGTACACACTGCGCCTCTTGGTGTTTACGACAGCATGTGGCCACGCATGCCGTCCTACACGAGGCCGCTTGGCTGCACGGTTCGAGCTCCCACTCTTACCGCCCGCACCCCGGAAGCCCATTTTAGTCGCCTCTTACGACAGGCAGGGGATGCCGTAGCCCTATTCTGATCCCAGAACGATCGAGAACTAAATGTATAGTACTGTTTATTATGTTATCATTTTAAGTTATGGCCACCAACATAAGCTATGTATAATGTCTGTCAGTCAGTCTCCAAGCATTGATGTAGCAGCCAGACATATTTCGGATTCTGTTTTTTTTATTTACTAAATTTGACTTTCGATGAGAGGTTGACAAATGTCCGTCGTTTGCTGCTATACCTGGCTGCCCATATTTTGGTTTAATAGAAGCTTACCTGCTAACTCCTGTTTACTAAAAACATACCTGCTAACTCCTGTATAGTGGGGCTCATGCCGAGAGACCTCATGACCACGGTGAGCTCATCCAGCGACGTGATCTGACCAGAGCGCGCAAACAAGTAGAAGCACTCACGGAACTCTGCAAGGAAATACATTTATTTTGAGTTAAACTACCTTATAACAGTGTTATGTGCTGCTCATCCTTGAGTTTCAAGATCAGAATAGGGCTGCGGTATCCTCTGTCTGTCGTAAGAGGCCACTTAAAGGGGCTTCTGGGATTGCGGCTAGAGTGGGAGCTCGAACCGTTCGGTCAGGCGACCCCGGGAAGGACGGCGGCATGTGTGGTCGCATATCGTCGTAAAGACCAGACGGAGTGGTGGACTCAGCCATACATGTGAGAGGAGCCCGATGCGGCAACACATTCACAGGACTTTGGTTGCGTTCTTTTGGAGATCCTGGAGTCCTCTTAGTAGTGTTGAGGACGACCACCGCGGGGGATTTATTGCGATGAAAATCCCACATATCCCTTCATCGCTCCCACGGCGTCGGGTACCTTTTGAAGGTTTCCCCGTCGAAAAAAAATGTGCTGCTATTTGATTTGAAGAGTGCGCAATACTCAACATAAATAAACAGTTTCACAAACTTGGTACTTAGAGGTGTGGCGACCGCCCGCAACTCATCAAGAGAAGGTGCAACTATTATTTCTGAATCATGTTTTTTTTATAATTTTGAAGTAGCAAACGTGCATGAGTTTATCAGACCCCAGGGATCTGCATCTGAATAGATGAATCTGAACCTAGAGCAGTGGTAGCCTAATGGTTGAAACTTGCCCTCACTATCAGAAGGTCCGAGGTTCAAACACAGGCACCCACCACAGATTTTTCTAAAATTAGAAACTAATTATCACTGCTTTTCAGTGAAGGAAAACATTGTGAGGAAACCTATACAGCCAAGAGTTCTTTAAAAAAAAGTTCTCAGAGGTGTGTGAAGTCCACCAATACGCACATGGCCAGCGCAGTGGACTATGGCCTAAAGTCTCTCATTCGGAGAGAATACCCATGCCCAGCAGTGGGACAATAATGGGTTGACGACAAACGAACATGCAGTCCACCTGATGAGTGGTTACTTACCAAAATATATGATACAACAATGTGTAAATGAAAACCACGGAATCCAACCAACAAAGTATGGTTTTTCGACCATCTATCGTGAAATAACTGTATTCAGTACAGATACAATACCATTTATGTCTCATACTCTTAACTGTTTAACCGAGATAATTTGTAGTATTCTAATTCCTTTTATATTAGTAATAATGATAATGATTTTTTTTTTTTATAATTTAATCTAACGATAAGGCAGACGGGCTACCTGATAGAAAGTAGTCACCGTCGCCTGGACATTCAACGCCAGAGGAGTCGCCAATGCATCGGCGGCTGTGAAGGAGAGCTCTTTTCGCACCTTTCTTGAAGAACCCCATGTCATAGCGCTCCGGGAATACCTCAGGAGGAAGTTCATTCCACAACTTGCACGTCCGTGGCAAAAACGAGCGTGCAAACCGATAATTATAATCAGCCACCAAATAGAATAGGAAATACTTGATATATTCTTATCTTACCATCTATATCTTGTTCTTTGAAGTACCGAGCCTGAAAACACAGGAATAAGTTTTTAAACACGTAGTAACTCATTTATAGCAAAGAAACGCTATTATTATGCAAATATAGAAACATTTTCATACCATTTCGTGATTTTTTAAACAAACTAAAGTAAATTTAAAGAAAGTAGAACAGCGACGGAAAGTTAAAAAACAATACACTATTTGACAGATAATTAAATGAATTGACGTAGTGAAGTTCCTATAATGTTGCACTATAAAAAAAATATTTCTATTAAAATACTATGACTAATTTTACAAAACAATAATAACTAGTAATAAAAGTGTATCTTTATATTATTAAAAATAATAAAAAATTTTAAATATTTAAATTCTGATTAATTGCATTAATCATTACAAATTGAAATATAGATAGATAAATTTATCGATTTTTACGGAAAAAGTTCTTCCGACTTCCGTAATTGATTGACAATCCCTACAGACAAAATGAGAGAACGCAGACCAATCAGCTGACTGACAGATATGAAGGTCTAATATTTTTCCATACCGTTTCAATTAAATGAATTGAGAAAATTATTACATAAAACGTTTTAAAAACGAGCCGTGCAGTGGACGTCGCGTGTTTATTATCTTTCGCGCGTAATCTCACAATGAATTTTGGTTCACAAGTTGTGTAAGTGAAATGTATTGAAATGTTTTTTGTAGCCAATTTTATCATTCCTGAAGGTTGTTTTTATTAAATTAAGGTATTTTATTAGTTCTTTAATACAATGTCTTCAAGGTACAACCGATAAAGTTACGTAGGCGCCCTAATCTTCGATAATGCGTACAATATTACAACCTTACTAAGAAATAAAATTACTAATGAGTGGAAAGGTTACCATAGTGATTCAATATAAAGAAATATTTAAAACTGCTTGTAGAAAATATAACTTAAAATTGAATTATGCGAAAAAATGTTTGTTTTATCAATGAGTGATCATAATATCGCGATAAATGTGTATACAGCACTGTACTGTTAAAAAGTTGTTTAAAATTTGTGTTGAACTATAAATTACTTAATGTCAGAAAACCATAATAACAATTTTATTTACACCATATTTTTCATTACTATATATCTGTAAGTATTTAAGTTGATGATTATTTAATGTTTATAATTAAGTAATCATACTAACTGTAATTAGAAATGAGTTATAGTTATTTATGCATAATAAAACACTCAACTGTTTATATCATTAAGATGTGGTCACTACTAAGAAGTGTATGGTCATATAGGCTTATGACAATTATGTAGAAATAGGTTTTTTATGATGCTAAGTAGTCATCAATCGCAATGGTCGAAATACCGTTATTTAACTCAAAAAGTAAACTTACTATTGTCCAAAGTAGTTCTAATATATCTCAAATTCAAGTAAATTTTATTGTGTAAGTGAAATTCTTTATCGGGGTTGGAAAAAAATTTAGTGTAACATTTTTTCGTTACGCGCGATCTAAATACATTTAAATACGCGATTTAAATACACTTGAAATGTAAAAAGAGGTTTAATTAACTAAGCTGCACTTAAAAGCAATAACGGGTAGGTATACTGACAAAGACATCTGACATTTTTAACGTTACATGTTTTCATAGAAGACATTAATGTTTATTTCGTTTATTATGTGGTTGTGTCAATTGCACGTATTAATATATAGATAAAAAAACATTGCTGTTAGACTGCATATGACAGCAATGAGTGTGATGGTGGTGCATACAAATTTTGCATTTTAAACATGAATAAACATAAATAACATTTGCAAAGTATTATATCATGTTTGAAATTAATTAGCATTTATAAATAGCTATTTAAACAACAATGTATATACTTTGTATATAGTCTTACACTAGTACTATTTCTTTTTAATTTTTATTAATTGATTTTATGGCCTTGGCTTCATGCCTTTCAGCCTATCTTTATTAAATTTCGTATCACAAATATTGTTTCTTAGCATTTTTTGTTATGACTTCAATACACTAGTACCAAAATATTACTCAGTTCTGAATAAACGATTAAAGCTATTTGTCTCTAAAGCCTCTTTTAAAGGGGATTTTTACCATTTGAAGTTTTGATGAGCAGTGATAGCCAAATGTTGAATCTTGCCCTCTCGATCGGGGGGTCCGAGGTTCAAACCCAGGCTCACCACAGATTTTTTTAAAACTATGTGCGTATTACAAATTAATTATCACTGTTCTTCGGTGAAGGATAATATTGTTAGGAAACCTACACACCCGAGAGTTTTTAAAAAAGTTCTCGGAGGTGTGTGAAGTCCACCAATTCGCACTAGGTCCCATATGTGTATTCACCCGAATTGAAAATAATGTAACATAAAATTGAATGTAAACACTATATAGTATAAAACAAATTCGCTTCCTGCTGTCCGTCCCTATGTATGCTTAGATCTTTAAAACTACGCTACGGATTTTAATGCAATTTTTTAAATAGATATAGTGATTTAAAAGGAAGGTTTTTATGTATAATACATATATAAAATAGTAGAGAAAATCTGATAATATAAATTTTTTGACCTTTAGGCGGAACGAAGTTCGCTGGATAGACTAGTGTATACACTACATTGTATTGGACTTTCATTTTCTTATATATCATTTTTACTCTACATAAACATTGATATCCAAAGTGTATGCAAAAATTTGAATTATAAAAGTTATATGAAAATATTTAATGTAAAAAAAGCTGACAACATCTCAGCTCTTTTGTCAGTCATATGTAAAAATTCAATATTTTTTTCACTTATAATCTAAAAGCTGTACCATAAACTAAGGACTTAAGATCATATTTTCCTTTCCAGAATCACCAATACACTCTGACGAAGAACCATGGAAGGCACCGCCGAGCCCACAAACAAAGCAAACTTAAATCATTTCAAAATATCGTAACAATCCATAAACATCTAGTCGAAATTGTGTTACAAATATTTATTAAATACATATTTATGTTTCTATAATCAACCATATGATTCCATTGACGTCTGTATTAAATACAGTAATGTTTATTATATACAAAGTATAAATAGTTATAACCAAAGATTCATATTATATAAAAGACAGTGAGATAATATTAAATTATAGTAATAATAGTATTAAAAATAGTAAAAATTAGATGCTATTAAGCTTATGGAATACGTGGATAGGTGGACAAAGCGAGAAAGAGACAGGTAGAAGGACGGATAAGAGTGAGCAGGACAGAAATATGACGGCGATGGTGGAGTCCCCCCCACCCCAGCTCATCACCAACATAGAGTGGGGGATGATGGATAAAAGCAAATTTTATCCGCTCTACACACTTAGCAGTTTTACAGGTAATTCAGGGTTTTTTTTTATAATAATGAAGTAGCAAACGAGCATGCAGTCCACCTGATGGTAAGTAGTCACCGCTGCCCATGGACATTTGTAATCAACTACATATAGAACATGGGTTCCATCTGAAGTCAATCACAGATGCGTCGCTACACCCGAAGACTATGCTGGTCGCCTCATATAAAGTGTGCCGACAACCACACCCTTCCATCTCGCGCGAGAAATGCTACACGCTACAAATAGGTGTGACGGTGGTACTGTCCGGTCGAACTACATTGGTTCTACCACCTTGAAAGTAATATAACTTGAAGTAGACGAGTGTCGGGTTACGCCAGCGCGGAGCCTGTAGCAAATTCTAACAGGAGTCCCATACTTTGCTACGTTAAGTAAGGGTATTAAATAAAACAAAACTCTTACTAGTACACTTTTCTCCATTTAATCTGGGAAAATTTAGAGATGACCCTTTCTTTAACTATTGTCATTATGTTTAATGTTGTCTTTATGAGAAATTAATTCTTTTTAGTCGTGTTTTAAACGATTTCAAGTTATTCTTCCGTTTCTTTCCAGTCCGCTGCGCCCTCTATCCGTTGACGTTGGTGAAGACACAAATCCAGGTACAAAGAAAAAAGGAGGTTTATACAGGAGTGGTGGACGCCATCAGGAAAATATACAGAAATGAAGGTGTCACCGGCTTGTATAGAGGATTTTGGCTTTCTAGCGTAAGTCTATACTTCTATACTAATATTATAAAAATAAATAATAGTTTAAAAAAACTAAAAAAACACGCTTTTTATAGAAAACCGAACTAAAAAATAGAAAATAAATTTAAATGAATTTAAATTAACAAAATAGTGTTAAAATTTCAATGAATATAAATTAATAATAGTGTGAATAAAAAAATAAAAAATATTTAAAAAAAAGCGTGGGGTGCATGGTGTCAATGGTTATAGATATTTTATTGACCGATATGAGTAGAGTGATTATCATTTCGATAATATCTTAAAAAGCACCCCACGCTTTTTTTAAAATATTTTTTTTATTTTTTATTCACACTATTATTAATTTATATTCATTGAAATTTTTAACACTATTTTCTTAATTTAAATTCATTTAAATTTATTTTCTATTTTTTAGTTCGGTTTTCTATAAAAAGCGTATTTTTTAGTTTTTTAAAACTATTATTTATTTTCTACTTTTTAGTCAAATTAAAAAATGGAATAATTTTATCAAATTAGTGTATTGTCATCGGTCCTCAATAAATCTACAAAGTTTGAACGAAATCTGGCCGTTTAAAGTGTTCCAAAATCGCGCCCAAAGAAATCGGTTACAAACAAACATACAGGTGCAGCTAATAAAAAGAAAAACGTATTTTTATATTCTTGTATGTTTGTCATGAATTAACTTAAAAACTACTGAACCGATTTTAAAAATTCTTTCACCATTAGAATGCTACATTATCGCTGACAAACATAGGCTATTTTTATTACTAGAATATATAAGGCGTCTTTGCTAAAACTTAAGTAATGTGATTCAAAGTGTCAAAAATTTTGCTTAATTTTTTTTTTCATTGCATACACTGTAATACCTATTGATAATAGAATAAAAAACATCCAGGAGTAGTGCTCAAATGTTGGATAATGGTTGGATAGATTATATTATAGTCTGCGCGAACGAAGTCGCGTCGATTCTGCTAGTCTAATATATAAAATCCTCGTGTCACAGTTTTTGTTGTCAACTCCTCCGAAACGGCTTGACCGATTTTTGCCAAATTTTATATGCTTATTCAGTAGGTCTGAGAATCGGCCAATATCTATTTTTCATTTTTTTTTTTATTTTTTATATGGCAAAACAACGTTTGTCGGGACAGCTAGTATATTATATATTAGTATTAGTATATAGTTTCGAACGTGGTAGAACCAGTGTAGTTCGACCGGGAAAGTACCACCGCCACACCTATTTCTAGCGTGAAGGAGTAGGATATCTGATCTAAGTAGCAAACGAGCATGCAGTCCACCTGATGGTAAGTAGTTACTGCCGCGCATGGACATCTGTAAGCAACTTCATATAGAACATAAGTTCTATTTGAAGTCAATCACAGATGCGTTGCTACTCCCGAGGACTATGATGGTCGCCTCATATAAAAGTATGCCGGCCACACCATTCTGACCATTCCATCTCGCGCAAGAAATGCTTCACGCTAGAAATAGGCGTGGCGGTGGCACTTCCCCGGTCGAACTACACTGGTTCTACCTTTAAAAAATGTTCTACTAAGAGATCTAAGGGATCGCTTACCATCAGTTGAACCGCATCGTTTGCTGCTTAATTTTCCTAAAACAGTAATAATTATGTTCGGAAATAAAATAATGTGTTTCTCAGTTTCAGATAATTTCAGGCGTATTCTATATATCGACGTATGAAGGTGTTAGACACGAGTTAGGAAAATACGATATTAACCCTCGAATGAAGGTGAGTGTACTTTTTCGTAACTGATTGTCGTCCCTGTAGTTCCGGGATCAGAATAGGGCTACGGTATCCCCTGCCTGTCGTAAGAGGCGACTAAAAGGGGCTTCCGGGGTTGCGAGCGGCTAGAGTGGGAGCTCGAACCGTTCGGTCAGGCGACCCCGGGATGGACGGTGGTATGTGTGGTCGCATACCGTCGTAAAGACTAGACGCAGCGGTGGGCCCAGCCGCCCATCTGGGAGGAGCCCGATGGGGCAACGCGCTCAGAGGATTCCGATTGCGGTCAGACCGAGTTCCCGGAGTCCTCTTTATAGCGCCGAGGACGGCCACCGGGGGGGTTTTAGTGCGGTAAAAATCCCACATAACCTTGCGTCGCTCCCACGGCGTTGGGTACCTTTTGAAGGTTTCCCCCTTAAGAACAAAAATAAAAGGGGTGAACGCTCCTCCTGATTGTATAGAACTAGTATTTTTTTAACAATTTAATAAAAAATACAATTTAAAAATACAAGGGTAAACACAAAATTTACTTATAAAGCAAAATAAAAATGTGTGCGTGTACTAGCGTACACTCGTAAGAAGTGAAACTTCTTTATGACGTTATTTTTCAAAAAATAATTTACTATATGCAACTTTACAGAAATTGGTTAAATAAAGTTTAATAAAAGGCTTTTATTAAACTTTATCTAATAATCTAATCTATAATAATCTATCTAATATCACACGTGGTAGGAATAAGAAAAAGATGGCGCGTAACAGAAAAAGATGGCGCGTAACGAAAAAATGTTACACTAATTTTTTTTCCAACCCCGATAAAGAAGTTTCACTTCAATAATCGCCGCATGATCCGATGGTCAACAACACATAATTAAGCAAGCAACTTTGTTTTATAACACCTTACAGTTTACTATACCTTTATTATTATAACTCGTTTTTGCCACGGACGTGCAAGTTGTGGAATGGAGTTCCTCCTGAGGTATTCCTGGAGCGATATGACATGGGGTTCTTCAAGAAAGGTGCGAAGCTCTCCTTCACAGCCGGCGATGCATTGGCGACTCCTCTGGTGTTGCGAATGTCCATAGGCGCCGGTGACTACTTTCCATCAGATAGCCCGTCTGCCTTACCGTTAGGTTAAATTATATTAAAAAAAAACATGTAATATTGTTGTATATGAATTATTAATGCCATTGTTGTTTTCAGTCGTTTATAGGCGGGGGTTGCGCGTCCATCGTGGGCCAGACAGTCATAGTACCTTTCGACGTGCTGAGCCAGCACCTGATGGTACTCGGTCTCGCTAGGAGCACCGCACACGGCAGCAAAAACCCTGTGAGTTTTAACTACCCTCATCTAAATTATTCAACTACCCTCTGGTTTTTTGTTTCTGCCATTTCACATTAGAACGTATATTCTGTGGTAACAAAGTGGAGAACGTCACTGAACATAAAGTCTAATTTTGCAAGAAATTTATGTTTGATCTACTCTCTTGTATATTGTCTAACTACCCTCAAGTTTTTTAAGGTTTTCTTGTTTCACATGAAGTCTTTTATGTTGTGTTTCTACAAAATTGAGATAAGATGAGAGATTATTGAATTTAAGTCTATTTTTGTAAGAAAGAATTATCAACGTCGAATTAGACTTTATAAAGATTAGTAAATCTTTATCTATATCCAGGATTTTACTTAAGAATCCATCGCGGTGGTCAGGATTCTACTTAAGAATCCATCGCGGTGGCCAGGATTCTACTTAAGAATCCATCGCTGTGGTCAGGATTCTACTTAAGAATCCATCGCTGTGGTCAGGATTCTAGTTAAGAAAATATCGCTGCGACAAGGATGCTATTTAAAAATCATCGCTATGATCAGGATTACATTTAAGTATAAATAGTTATGGTCAGGAATCTACTTAAGAATCCGTCGCTGTAGTCAGGATTCTACTTAAGATTTTACCTAAGAATTTCTTCGCTACTTTCTAGGTTATAAGCACGGCTCTAAAAATCATCTTCTCCCATGTTTAAAACCAACGCGTCTCTCTCGCTTGCTATCCCTGGCGTCTACCTTCTCTCACGCTTATGTTCTTTCGTTCTAGAAAATAAACCCGCTAGGTCTAGACCTAGACAAGCGGTTGTCCAAGGCGGCGCTGGCCCGTGAGGTCGCCGTCAGGGTCTACCGGTTGCATGGAGCCCGAGGGTACTACCGAGGGTATGGTGCTTCGCTGGCCGCGTACGTGCCTAATTCTGCGCTGTGGTGGGCGCTCTACACTGCGTATCAAGGTGAGACGTCAGACACACAGACAGTAAGACAAAGAGACAATAACTCTAACAGTCAGGCACACAGACAAACACTCAGATACACACAGAGTACAGCTACCGTGGGCGCTCTACACCGCCTATCAAGTCAGACACACAGTTATTTAAACACACAGACTGTCAGTCAGACACATAGACAGTCACACAGATAGACTGAAAGTCAGACACAAATAGTCAGTCACAGGTACACAGTCAGTCTGTCAGACACACACAGGTAGTCAGACATACAAACGCACACGCCCGCGCAAATCTAAGAGAAAGAGATACGCATAACTACTACCGAGGTTACGGTGTCTCGCAGGTCATTTACGTATCATCTCCGCGCTCTATACGCGTACTAAGATGAAGGACTCCACCGTCGCATTGGCAGACAGAAAGACAGACAAACAAACTCACGCACACTTACGCATATGCACACTCACGCTCACGTAGGCACACTTGCATACACACATAAATACGCATACATATACACATGCATATGTATACGCATGTACACGTTCAAACACACATACAGAGATGCACACTTTATGATCACGCGTTAAACACGAATATACAGAAACATGTATACCAGCCTCGCTCACGCGTAGAGACAAGGGCACAGTTGAGTCTAATCTCTCAGTAGAACACTCTCTTTAGACACTATCCCGCTATTATTCTTCTTTGTCTGTATGACCTCTTTAGAAACGTAAACTATTAACTTGATCATGTGATGATCTTTAGTAGATGTTATTCAAGAGCTCGCGATGGTTTCTGATGTATTTTTTGTGATGGCGTAGCAACGCGCGCAGGGTACAACTTGTTAAGTATAATTCCTTCAGTCTACTTGAAACGTCACACATGCGCACACTCACACATACACGCGTGCACGCACACACACGTACACACTAATCTGCATTCTTTGCAAACACAGGTGATTATTATGTTCTTATTCTCGCCTCGTTTGATAGATATGTTTAAAACTTTTGCCAAAATCAAAAATTTGATTACCAAAATGGACGACAGATGAATAAACATTATGACGCACCAAAACTATACGTCAACAGACGAGCTGCTGAAAATCAGTCCGGCGTGGGTATCGCACCTGTTGATCCAGTGCGTGGCGGGCACGCTCGGGGGGTTCACCACCACCGTGCTCACCAACCCGCTGGACATCGTGCGCGCGCGTCTGCAGGTACCGATGTCACACGTACCACCCACATGCCCGTAGCTATAGTGTTACCGTCGTTCATCTTACATCATATCAATATATCATTGAATATCCTTCATTATAGACTCTAGGTACCGATGTCACACTAAAATACCACCGTCATGTCGTTATCTTAACAGTAGCATATCTTGAATCATATCATCAATATATCCTTTATCATAGACTCTAGGTACTGATGTCACACAAAATTACCACCGACATGTCCCTAACATACCACTAATCGTACCACTATTATCACTATACATTCTTCACTGTACCATAAAATATCATTCACCACTCATCTCATCATCATAAAATATCATTCACATTCATCACTGTCACACAAAATTACCGTCGCCATGTCGTTGGTATACCATCTTGTAGTCTCCATTGTGTCATTAATATACCATTCGCCAGTATTGCATCGTAAGAATCCGGTATTAGGTACCAATGTCACAACAAATTACCACTGACATGTCGCTAATATATTACCGTATATTCTTCATCGTATCTTTAATATACCATTCGTAAGCTTAACAACATACGGGTTTGGTACTAGGTACCGATGTCACGCAAAAGTACCACCGTCATGTCGCTGTACCACTATAAGTAGCACGGTACCATCCGTACCATGTATCCCACACCTGGACATTGCGTTTGCCATGGTGTGAGACGAGCAGCTGGTCAGTCCGGCGTGGGTATCGCACCTGTTGATCCAGTGCGTGGCGGGCACGCTCGGGGGGTTCACCACCACCGTGCTCACCAACCCGCTGGACATCGTGCGCGCGCGTCTGCAGGTACCATGCCACACGTGCCATCCACGATAGATGTAGTGTTACCGTCGTTCATCTTCAGTCATATTACCAATCCTTTGCTCGCTACTACACTGTCATCGGTACCTGGTACTTGTACTAGGTATTATATAGGTACCGATGTCACACAAAAATACCATCGACATTTCGCTACCATACCGCACATCCTACACTGTATCACTCACATATCATTTGTCTGCTTTTCGTAGTAAGCATGCGGTACTAGGTACCGATGTCACACAAAAAAATACCACCGACATGTCGCTATCATAACGCACATACGCTGTATCTCTTAAATATCATTTTCCCGCTTTTCATAGTAAGCGTGCGGTACTAGGTACCGATGTCACACACAAAAATACCACCGTCATGTCGCTGTACCACTATGAGTAGGACGGTACCACGTATCCCACTGGACATTGCGTATGCCGCGGTGTGAGACGAGCAGCTGGTCAGTCCGGCGTGGGTATCGCACCTGTTGATCCAGTGCGTCCCACCCACATGCCGGTAGCTATAGTGTTACCGTCGTTCGTCTTCCATCATATCAATATATCATTGAATATCCTTTACTATAGACTATAGGTACCGATGTCACACTAAAATACCACTCTCATGTCGTTATCATAACAGTCGCATATCTTCAATCATATCATCCATATATCCTTTATCAGAGTCTACTCTAGGTACTGATGTCATACAAAATTACCACCGACATGTCGCTAGCATACCACTAAGCGTACCAATGTTATCACTATACATCCTTCACTGTACCATAAAATATCATTCACCACTCATCTCATCATCATAAAATATCATTCACATTCATCACTGTCACACATAATTACCGTCGCCATGTCGTTTTATACCACCATATAGTCCATTGTGTCATTAATATACCATTCGCCAGTGTTACACCATAAGCGTCCGGTACTAGGTACCAATGTCACAACAAATTACCACTGACATGTCGCTAACATACCATTAATCGTACCACTTATCACTATACATCCTTCACTGTACCATATAATATCATTCACCCACTTTACCTCGTTAGTGCCAAGTATTAAAGAAAGAAAGAAAATACTTTATTCGGTACAGTACAAAAGGTTAAACAAAAACAGATACATCTAATAGCAAACTTATGTTATTATTATTAACTATTACTTAATGATGTAAGTTACATTAAATTGACCGAAAGGATCTCCACTCAGCTTATTGCTGCAGGTAGTCAAGGTTACGTATCACTGTCACACATAATTACCGTCGCCATGTCGTTATTATACCACCGTATAGTCTCCATTGTGTCATAAATATACCATTCGCCAGTGTTACACCATAAGCGTCCGGTACTAGGTACCAATGTCACAACAAATTACCACTGACATGTCACTAATATATTACCGTATATTCTTCATCGCATCATTAATATATCATTCGTACGCTTAACAACATACGCGGTTGGTACTAGGTACCAATATCACACAAAAATACCACCAACATTTCGCTACCATACCGCACATCCTACACTGTATCTCTCACATATCGCGCCTGCAGGTACCGATGTCACACGTACCACCCACACGCCGGTAGCTGTAGTGTGACCGTCGTTCATCTTACATCATATTACCAATCCTTCGCTCGCTACTACACTCATCGGTACCTAGTACTTGAACTAGGTATTATATAGGTACCGATGTCACACAAAAATACCACCGACATTTCGCTACCATACCGTACATCCTACACTGTATCTCTCACATATCATTTTTCTGCTTTTCGTCGTAAGCATGCGGTACTAGGTACCGATGTCACACAAAAAATACCACCGACATGTCGCTATCATACCGCAAATCCGACACTGTATTTCTTAAATATCATTTAGTGTTATAGTCGTTCATCTTCCATCCTATCAATATATCATAGACTGTAGGTACCCATGTCACACGTACCACCCACATGCCGATAGATGTAGTGTCATCATCGTTTATCTTCAATAATATCATTAATATATCCTTCATTATAGACTCTAGGTACCGATGTCACACTAAAATACCACCGTCATGTCGTTATCATAACAGTCGCATATCTTCAATCATATCATCAATATTTCCTTTATCATAGACTCTAGGTACCGATGTCACACAAAAATACCACCGACATTTCGCTACCATACCGTACATCCTACACTGTATCTCTCACATATCAATTTTCTGCTTTTCGTCGTAAGCATGCGGTACTAGGTACCGATGTCACACAAAAAAATACCACCGACATGTCGCTATCATACCGCACATCCTACACTGTATCTCTCACATATTATTTGTCTGCATTTCATAGTAAGCATGCGGTACTAGGTACCGATGTCACACAAAAATACCACCGTCATGTCGCTGTACCAATATGAGTAGCACGGTACATGTATCCCACTGGACATTGTGTATGCCGTGGTGTCAGACGAGCAGCCGGTCAGTCCGGCGTGGGTATCGCACCTGTTGATCCAGTGCGTGGCGGGCACGCTCGGGGGGTTCACCACCACCGTGCTCACCAACCCGCTGGACATCGTGCGCGCGCGTCTGCAGGTACCGATGTCACACGTACCACCCACATGCGGGTAGCTGGAGTGTTACCCTCGTTCGTCTTCCATCCTATCAATATATCATAGACTGTAGGTACCGATGTCACACTAAAATACCACCGTCATGTCGTTATCATAACAGTCGCATATTTTCAATCATATCATTAACATATCCTTTATTATAGACTAGGTACTGATGTCACACTAAAGTACCATTGACATGTCGTTAACATACCACTAATCGTACCACTATTATCACTATACATCCTTGACTGTACCATAAAATATCATTACGTGTCACTGACACACAAAATTACCGTCGCCATGTCGTTGGTATACCACCGTATAGTCTCCATTGTGTCATTAATATACCATTCGCCAGTATTACACCATAAGCGTCCGGTACTAGGTACCAAGGTCACAACATTACCACTGACATGTCGCTAACATACCACTAATCGTATCACTGTAATACATCTTTTACTGTACCTTTAAATATCGTTTACCCGCTTTAGTGACAGGTATTACGTATAACTGTCACACATAATTACCGTCGCCATGTCATTATTATACCATCTTATAGTCTCCATTGTGTCATTAATATACCATTCGCCAGTAGTACATCGTAAGCGTCCGGTACTAGGTACCAATGTCACAACAAATTACTACTGACATGTCGCTAAAACTACCGTATATTCTCCATCGTATCTTTAATATACAATTCGTACGCTTAACAACATACGCTCTTGGAACTAGGTACCAATGTCACACAAAAATACCACCGACATGTCTTTAACATACCACTAATCGTACCACTATTATCACTATACATCCTTCACTGTACCATAAAATATCATTCACCACTCATCTCATCATCATAAAATATCATTCACATTCATCACTGTCACACAAAATTACCGTCGCCATGTCGACAGGGGAAGTGCCACCGCCACAAATATTTCTAGCGTGAAGCATTTCTTGCGCGAGATGGAAGGGTGTGGTTGTCGGCACACTTTCACATGAGGCGACCATCATAGTCCTCGGGAGTAGCAACGTATCTGTGATTGACTTCAGATAGAACGCATGATCTGTATGAAGTTTTAACTAGATGGCGTTATACTCAATAAAAAAACGTAACGAGATCATCAATCAGTAGATTTTACTTCTCACATTTTTCTCATACCGGGCCCTTATATATGCAAATTGATTCTTAAGGAGTAAATCCCAAAAAAATATTAGAACCAGTGTAATTCGACCGGGGTGGTACCACCGCCACACCTATTTCCAGCTGGAAGCAGTTCTTGCGTACAGTGGAGAGATGTGGTTGCCGGCACACTTTTATATGAGGCAATCATCATAGTCCTAGAAAGTAGCAACGCATCTGTGATTGACTTCAGATGGAACCCATGTTCTGTATGAAGTTGCTTACGGATGTCCATGGGCGAGAATGACTTAGCATCAGGTGGACTGCATGCTCGTTATACCAATCAGATAAAAAAGAATATTATCAACAGGTGGAAGGTGTAGGCTCCATGCGAGAGGTCTTTAAAGAACTCTGGCGAGAAGAGGGTCTAATAGGGCTATACAAGAAGGGTCTGTCAGCCCGGCTGGCTCAGTCTGCCTGCTTCTCCTTCTGCATCATCCTGGGGTACGAGAGCATCAAGCGAGTGGCGGTGAGCGACGAGTACCGTCCGAGGGTGCGCTGGTGATAGTAAACGGAACACTCATACGTGGCTTTTATTTTTACCCCTATCGTCCCCTAGTTTTAAGACGTTTCAGAGTAAAAGATTTTAAATTTGTGACTCGATTTACTGAAAAAAAGATTTCAAATTACTAGAGATGCACGAAATATTCGGTTGTTATTTAGTATTCGGCGTTTTGGCCTCTTTTTCATTATTTGTATTCGGTTTTGGTGCCGAATATGTTCGGTTCCATTCTTTCCTATTTTCTTGGTTATACGTCACGATATAGAAAAAAGGGAAACCATTTTACGTAAAATTTTATGTTATAAATCAAAGAAATCCTGTGTGGAATGTGTTAAATAAAGCCAACAATATAAATCAATTAAACCTTAAATCAACATTTTTAAGAACTTTATCAAATACTCCTTTTTTTTAACTCTCCCATCAACATTTGTTTATAAACGTCAAATTAACATTTTTTTTTCATAAATTCACTTTCGCAGGTCTTCCCTAACAAGAGATGGTAAACCGAATAATTCAGCCGCATATCCGGTTCGGTAGAAGTTAAACCGAATAGTATTCGGAATTCGGTTATTCGGTGAAACTATTATTCGGCGCATCTCTACAAATTGCTGATTTTTAGAGATAGAATGTTGTCTTTTTAACCGACTTCCTAAAAGGAGGAGGTTATCAATTCGTCTGTATTTTTTGAAGTGAAACTTCTTTATCGGGGTTGAAAAAAAATTAGTGTAACATTTTTTCGTTACGCGCCATCTTTTTCTGTTACGCGCCATCTTTTTTTTTCGTTACGCGCCATCTTTTTTTTTCCGTTACGCGCCATCTTTTTCTTATCCCTACCACGCGTGATATTAGATAGATTATTATAGATTAGATTATTAGATAAAGTTTAATCCGTTGTCCGCCAATTCGCACTTGGCCAGCGCGGTGGACTATGGCCTAAACTCTCTTATTCTGAGAGAAGACCCGTGCCCAGCAGTGGGACAATGGGTTGACGAGAAGAACCATACATGGGTTCTATGAAGTTAATCACAAATCCGTAGCTATTCCCATGGTATCCGTATACTACGCAATATACTAGAGGCATTTTTAAAAAGAGCGCGGAAACCTCGTTTTGATGCGACACTTGCTACTGAAGCACCGCGAAAACCGCTTAGCGGCCTCGTCAATGCGTATGTAATATGTATATCAAGTGTACCGTTTCGAACAGTTGTAGGCAGTTTCCATACTGTCTCTAATATTGCTACTGTGCCATCGCTTATTTCTAGCTTAGGTATAGCAGTTCTTTTTTTGGTGGTAGAGCGTGGTTTCCGGCACAGTTTGTTATGAGGCGACTATCTTAGTCCTCCGGAGTAGCAACGCATCTGTGATTGACTTCAGATAGAAACCATGTTCTGTTTGAAGTTGCTTACTGATGTCGCAGGGCGGCAGAGACCAATTAACATCAGGTGGACGGTGAAGGTGCATGCTCGTTTCCTACTTCAATCAGATAAAAAAAATAAAAATGTGTGCGTGTATTAGCGTACACTCGTAAGAAGTAACACTGAAACTTCTTTATGACGTTATTTTTCAAAAAATAATTTACTATATGCAACTTTACAGAAATTGGTTAAATAAAGTTAAATTAGATAAAGTTTAATAAAGGGCTTTTATTAAACTTTATCTAATAATCTAATCTATAACAATCTATCTAATATCACGCTTGGTAGGGATAAGAAAAAGATGGCGCGTAACGGAAAAAAAAGATGGCGCGTAACGAAAAAATGTTACACTAAATTTTTTTCCAACCCCGATAAAGAAGTTTCACTTCAAAAACTTCGTGCGATTTAAAAAAAAAATCCCAAGTCGTAATGACTGTTTTTTGTGCATAAATATTATATCGGCAAACCATAGCCGATGAATAAAGAAATATAGGTATGTAACGGTAAATACGCGTATAATGAATCAAAGTTCACAGCATCCGTTCTGTAGTAGCAGCTGACTCAGACACATATTTATAAACTCTATGTTATGAATCCCCGGTACGTAATTTACACATACATGGATTACACGGCTGACTCATTGTTATTGTAGTACCTACTTTATAGTTATGCATTGTTAAATATACACGCTTTCTACGCTCATAGCCCCACGCTAGGATTTTCTCCTGTGTGGGTACCATGGACACACACAAGACGAATACACAAACACCCAGACCATGAATCTTAACTCATCATTCGGATACCTGTCTGGCCGGGAATCGAACCCGGGATGCGCGTCAGACCGGTATGGTAACCGCTTCGCCGCGCGAGTAATATACCTACGTAACATGAAAGTTCCACATGTTTTATCATCGTGAACATTATCAAAAATAACGTTTGGATTTTAACTGATTGAAACAGCAAACGAGCATGCAGTCCACCTGATGGTAAGTCTTTCTGCCACCCATGGACATCTGTAAACAACTTCTTCTGTGTGAAGTCACTCACAGATGCGTCTCTACTCCCGAGGACTACGTTGGTCGCCTCATATACAAGTGTGCCGGCAACCACACCCTTCCATCTCGCGCAAGAAATGCTTCACGCTAGAAATAGGTGTGACGGTGGTACCTAAATATATGGTTGGTAATGTATGGTTGGTTAAAGATATCTATGGACGGCGGGATGGCATGCTCGTTTGCTATTTTAATCCTATAAAAAGATATTTTAATGTGTTTTTTATTCTTTTGGAGATTCCTTCTCTGATGGCGCGCAATAGAATAGTGAAATTTGTTATAATTCTGGTTTTAATCGTAGTGAACAGCACAAGCTTGTTTATTAGCTACTAGCTCTTACCCGCGGCTTCGCCCGCACGGTCAAAGAGAATTAACATTAGCATTTGATAGCGTGATTCAGGACTTACAAATAATTTTTACTCTATTAACAGCAACTGGAACTACTAAATATGTATCAACTAACAAAACATCGATATTCCCATAGGAATGAGAGAGCGCTGTTCAAAAGTAGCCTACGTCACTCTCCGCCCTCACAACTATCTCCCAGCATATAAACCATATCATATAATAGCTATGTGGCAACGTGAAAGAGGAACAAACAAACATACTTTCACATTTATTATATTAGTATGGATTTTTCCGTCGTTAGAGAATGTACTAATTCATTTCAATCAGCACGTTATTTCGAAAAATCAAATCGCGTGTTTATGATTCGTAAATGTTTAAGTCCAAGAACCGGATAGTGTAAGTACCTACTTTCCTTGTTTATAGATAGGTACTTATGCAAAATGAAGGTTCCGTATGTCTGCACGTTTCATGTATTTACAAAAAATATAGGTAACTTGAGGAACTGTAAAAAGGAATAAGAGACATTTCTATACTTTTTGGGCTTTTATCCATTTGGATTTTTATAAGATTGAAGTACATGTAGTTCACTTGATGGTAAGTGGTCGCTGCTGACTACACGTGCGTTGCGTTGCTATTCCCTAGGTCTAAGATGCTTTTGTGATATAAAAAAAGTAAACCGGCAACTTCATCTGTCTGTTTAAAGTCAGTTTCAAATCATAAATTCCGATAATTTTTATAAGATTGAAAATATATTTATATCGAAAGTTACTAGGTACAATTAAAAGTTTATTCACATAAGTACATTATTCAAACACAGGTTAACCCGCATCGCAAACTATTTGTATTAATAAAAATAGGTGTTAGTATAAATATGGGTTCATTAAACTCCAAGACATTGACCGATCACCATGAACCACCACCTTGGCTTAAGGTCAGATGAAGGTCCATTCATGTACGTCCATTTCTTCACTTCTGGCAAAATATGGCCTTTCTAACAGTTATGTACAAAAATACGCCAAAAATGAGACTGATTTACCCAATGGTACTAGTAAATTTTGTCCCAGTAACATCGATATAGAAATATTCGATATTGAAATATAATATATAGTATATCGATATTGAAATTAGCGCTCAATTTTGTAATTGAGCGCTTTTTTCCAACAGATAGTTTTGATGCTGGATGTGTATTTTGGGTTTTTCTATATCGATGCTCTATAATGAAACCTTCAATTAATCACTTTTTATTTTATTCTTTAAGTACATAATCATGGCCATCATTGGCAATATTGATTCGTTTATTTCTGAAAACTTGTAAAGGGCTGTAATTGTGTATGTATAATTTACTGTTATACTATGTAAGTAAGCTGTAAGTTTTTCTAAGAGAATAAAATAATAATAAAAAAATCCCTGTTAATTAACTACTTGGCATGCGAATGCTAGTGGCATAATCTTTAGGTACCTACAATATTGGACAATCATGATTACAACCAGCCCATAAGTCGTACCATTTGATGCAAGCCAATCAAAATTAAGTATATCTTAACAAAATTTCTTATCACTCAAACTTTTATGTCAATGCACGATAACCAATTTAATTAGCATCTTAAGCTGGAGACAGACTTGAGAACTTGCGAGCTGTAGGTACAATAAAATAAACTAGTCACCCGTCGCATCGGTCGAAATTAGACTGTAATTTAAATTAAAAAACTAAAATTCATATTGTCCAAAGTAGTACGAATATTTCAAAAATTCAAGTAAATTGTAATAAGTTATTTTAAAGATAGAAAAAAGGTTTATTAACTAAGCTACATTTAAACGCAATTGTGGGTATTTTGACAAAGACATCTGTCATTTTTGACGATGTGTCTTCATAGAATGATATCATTGAATGTTCTATTTCGTTTATTATGTATGTGTTTGTGTCAAATGCAAGGTAGTGAGTGTAAAGTTTTTTTAGTTACACTCACCACGTTACACTCACCACCTTGCATTTGACACAAAAACGTACATAATGAACGAAATAGAACATTCAATGTCTACTATGAAAACACATAACGTCAAAAATGTTAGATGTCTTTGTCAAAATACCCGCAATTGCGTTTATATGTAGCTTAGACAATACACCTTTTTTTCTATCTTTAACGGGTAAGTTCAAAATAACTTTTTACAATTTACTTTTTTTTTTTAATATTCGTGCTATTTTGGACTATATGAAGTTTAGTTTTTTAATTTAAATTACGGTCTAATTTCGACCGTCGCGACGGGTGACTAGTTACTATACATTGGACTGCACGCTCGTGTGATACTTATAAATAAAGTTACAAAAATTGTATACTTTGCATAATCATCATGTTTCAAGTCGATACCCAGCTTAATGTCGCAAGTTTGTGATATAAATATTATGTTATTGTTGACATAAGATGCCATTATCAGGAATCAGGTGATGTTATATGTGGTAACATCCGGAAGGTACTTTAAATGTTTAATATTGTCTCATTATAAAATATCTTATCATACTTGTAATTTATAAATAATAACCAATAAACTTATTGCTAACCCGCAGAACAAGTGGGGTCTCACACGCTGTGGGTTCTGGGTTTGATCCCCGGTCGTTCAGATTTCTGTCTCAAGAATTTATAGGTTCTGGGTCTGGGTGTAAACCGTAAGAAAAGTATAGAACGCAAAACGGCACACTTTCACATGAGGCGACCATCATAGACCTCGGGAGTACCAATTCATCTGTGATTGACTTCAGATGGAACCCATGTTCTGTATGAAGTTGATTACTGATGTCGCAGGGCGGCAGTGACCATTTACCATCAGGTGGACTGTACGCCTTTTTGTTACTTCAATCTGATAAGAAGATTTAATAAAATATCCACAACATTTCACGTGCCAACAAAATTCATATCCATACATTTAATAAAATTAGAAGAATCCCGTCTATTCATAGTACATATACCTATTTAAAAAAAACGTGCGGCACTCAGGGACTGCCACGGTAAAGCTATTGCATAGCATTTTTATCAACTTAAAATTAAGTATAATTTTTTTTTATGCAGTATTTTTTTCTTTCATATTAATTCAAGTTTTGTTCTTTGATACTATATACTTTCTCACAAACTGCTGCTTACATATTCTTCTGATTTCCGAGCAGCTCGTCTCGATCCGTGCGAGCTTCATACTGTCGTACCATATACATACACGTTAAGCGAATGTACGACCGCGCTACATATAGGCAGAGTGGGGGTGTTAGGTTTTATCGTTACGGTATTTCTTGATTTGGTCGCCGCGCTCAAAGCCCGCGATAAAAGCTATGCAATAGCTTAAAAAAGAAAGTGTACTTATGTACACGCGTTAGAAGTTATACTTTTTGGCGCAACGAGATAAAAATATTTAAAAAAATATATATCTTTCGCCTTATTCTACGTTTGTAGAAAAAAATATACTAACAATAGAAAAACCGAATATGACTGTAGCTAACTTCAGGGTGTCGGTTTTTGGTGACGGTTTGGGCGTGCATCGTAAAACTAAAATATTGACTATAGCCAACTTCAGGGTGTCGGTTTGGGCGTGCATCGTAAAACTAAAATATTGACTATAGCTAACTTCAGGGTGTCGGTTTTTGGTGACGGTTTGGGCGTGCATCGTAAAACTAAAATATTGACTATAGCTAACTTCAGGGTGTCGGTTTTTGGAGACGGTTTGGGCGTGCATCGTAAAAATAAAATATTGACTATAGCTAACTTCACGGTGTCGGTTTTTCGTGACGGTGTGCGCGTGCGTCGTACAACTAAAATATAGAGTAGGTATAGCTAACTTCAGGGTGTCTGTTTTATTGTGACGGTGAATGCGCATCGTGTAAATTTAACCTCATAATTTTTCCCTAACGCAAACTAAGTACAACTTCAATAATTTGAGGGATTTACTAGCGGACCATAAGTAGTGCTTACCTTTTTTTGAGGGGGAGACCTTAAAAAGGTACACCGAAGCCTTGGGAGAGACTTCGGTTTAGAGGGATTTTTACCAACTAAAACCTCCTCGGTGGCATTCCTCTGCGCTAGCAGGGGACACCGGGATCTCCAACGGAACGCACCGGTGACCGTAAGTAGTGCTTACCTATTTTTTTTATCGGTGAAACTTTAAAAAGGTACTCGACGCTGTGGCAACAGTAAATACTATTATTTTGATAATTTTTGCGTCAAGAAATTATTAAAAGACGAACTAAAATTATTAATTTAACTATTTACAAAAGTTACTGTATTTAAAATATTTTACTCCATATTTCTGTAGGTAATTTGTCATATTTTTAAACGCGCGTGAACGGCTCCGGCGGGAATATAGCTCGTTTACATACAAATTATTATTGACAAGCACGAGCTGTTTGCGAGACTGTGTATTTAACATATTTATATCAATCGCTATAAATACATACAGTTTGATTAAGAACAAATTATAATCTAATACACTCAAGTACTTTAGATATGGGAACCAATTTTGAGGAACCCAACCTCATTTTTTTAGTAGTAGAATGAGTGTAGTTCAATCAAGATGTACCACTGCCGCACTCATGTACATATCATCAACCCATTATTGTCCCACTGCTGGGTACGGGTCTTCTCTCAGAATGAGAGTTTAGGCCATAGACCACCGCGCTGGCCAAGTGCGAATTGGTGGACTTCACACACCTCCGAGAACTTTTTTAAGAACTCTCGGGTGTGTAGGTTTCCTCACGATGGTTTCCTTCACCGAAAAGCGGTGATAATTAATTTCTAGTACGCACATAAATCAGTGGTGCATGCCTGGGTTTGAACCTCGGACCTACAGATTGAGAGGACAAATTTAAATCTTTAGGCTATCATTAACATATATCTGGCGCAATTCTTGCGTTTCGGTGAGGTCATCGGCTTTTTTTTACATGAGGCGACCATCTTAGTCGTCGGGAAAAGCAATCGCATCTGTGGTTGATCTGATGTTGCTTATAGATGTGAATGGGAGACAGTTGTCACTAACATTTTGAAAGTGATAGAACCAGTGTAGTTCGACCGGGGAAGTACCACCGCCACACCTATTTCTAGCGTGAAGCATTTCTTGCGTTTGAGAAGGGTGTGGTGGTCCGGCACATTTTTATGTGAGGCAACCATCGTAGTTCTCGGGAATATCGACTTCAGATAAACCCATGTTCTGTATGAAGTTGATTACAGATGTCCATACGGCAGTGACCACTCACCATCAGGTGGACTGCCTGCTCGTTTGCTACTTCAGTCAGATCAAAAAAAAGAACATCAGGTGGACTGTCTGCTTGTTTGCTATTTCAATCTGATATGAAAATGTGTGTAGTCGGATTTGGAACCTGGGTTCTAAAATATAAATCCTTATTGTTCTGGAACAATGCGGATCCTTATAGGATTTACAATTAGGATACATGGTTAGGAGTCATGGACAATCACATAATAAAAAACAGTATTATAATACAAAATGTATATTTGGAAGTGACTGCGCTATACAAAATACACGGGCCTACGACAATCTGTCTATAATTCTATATGAGTATCATAAGCACAGTAGTAATACATTTACACATTTTTTTAGCAACCCGTGGCAACAAAACATTCGATTCAAGCGACATTTCAATGTAATAGAAATTCAATTCAATACAAACTCGCTCAACGTTGCCGCTTGCGATAACAGGCAATACTACCCACCAATTTTACAGCAAGTGGCGCCATCTTTAAATAGCATAGTTTTTTCCACGCTGCTTGGTATCAAGATAGACTCTATTGAAAGGAAGAGATCACATATTTTAAGCTATTGCACAGCTTTTACCGCTGGCTTTGACGCGGCGACAGAATCAAGAAATTTCGTAACGAAAAAACCTAACAACCTGCACTCCACCTACCAAGTACGCGGCCGAGCGTTCGCTTAACATGTACGTAAATAGTACAACAGTACGAAGCTCGCACGAAACGAGATGAGCTGCTGGGAAATCGGGCGTGCTGCAGGTTTTTTTTTAAATAATTAAACCTTCCTTCTACCTTGTCTCACATTGTAAAACTTGTGTCATTCCCCTCCATATTATTTTATTTGCAGTTATTAATTTTTGGACACATGCAAAATAAAGTTATCATCATGTTATGTCACCCCTTAACATGTCATGTCACTTTTTAACCTCCCCCCCTCCCCCTCCTTCCCCCTTTAAAAACAGTCCTTCAGCAGATACCACTATTGCCACCTATATTTTAAATAAACCGATGTACGTTTTCGGTACATTAATCAAAATTTATACTATAAAACTAGACACAGATAGTGCACTTTTGCACAAAAATTTAACAATAATGTATAGACATATTCCTAGTTTAATAACATAAATTCTGATTACGTATCTTTAGTTCATTTGTACTATTTTATTTAAAAAAGGTGGTACGCGAATTCACTTACTATAACAATGTCCAGATTTATATTTCACAGATCAGATAAGACCTGAATACATTTGGATAACCTACACCAGGTCCTGATTAACCATTAGGCTAATTAGGCTGCAGCCTAGGGCGCGAGATTGAGGAGGCGCGCTGATATAGTGTTTTCACACGCACTATTAATCTAGCATCATTGCATCTACCCTACATATTTCAACTAGACCGAGACAAAACATTATCATACCGGAGGATTTAGATTTGGTGACCTTTAGTTTGCTCGACAAGCTGTAGTTAATACTTTTAAGCCCACTGTATCACACCTGGTGGGGGCTCGTCCTTATAATTAGGTTATAGCGGTCAGAATTCTTGATCAGTCGCTGGATAAGACAGACGGGATTCCTGACGGAAAGTAGTCACCATCGCCTATGGACAATTGCAACAATAGAAAAGCCGACGACGCACCTCCGGCTTTGAAGGAGAGCTTTGGTCGCACCTTAAACTATTATAAACGCATTCAGACACCTGCCTGGCCGATAACGGAACCCGGAACCCACTGCGTGTCAGACCGGTATGATATCCGCCCCGATTTTGTCTCATCAAAACTTTTTTAAAAGCCCCATGCCACGCTTCAAAAAGAACTCTCGAGTTACACATCAAAATGCTAAAAAATCTGTATTACCTACTGTGCCCATTACAGCAAATACATATATCTATGACAATAAATTAATCTGTTTGTACATTACATTTCAATCATCACAATGTGTATATCATATTGGGTCGTTTTTATACATTTTCAAGCTAATAAGCTATTACAAAACTCCATAAGCTCTATAACATTGATTAAACAACATAAGGGTTCATACACACGAGAAAGTCATGAGCTGAAGTCAGAGTTGTATCATGTCACAGAAATTGTCACGATGTCGGAATTTCCTGCCACACGAATTATGAACGTTTCACATTTTTTGTCTCCACCTTCCTTTTGTCCCCGCTTTCCTTTCAAGCGTTATAAGTGACTTTATGAGCTCCTCCACTCTTTTGTAATTGTCACCCAGATAATTTTACACTATAAGACACATGTCTTGTGTGGATGGAGGATAGTGGACGTACACTCTGTCATGTTAAACAATTTCTCTCTTATTCGAGTAATTCTATATGCATGTTTTTAAAAAACACTTTCATTTATATGTATATGTCATTTATATGTATATTACGTATATGTCGCTATTACTGTACTTAATAGGACCCTAGACGAGCCTGGTTTTAAAAACCCATGGGGACCCGTAATATACTAAACCTCTATGACATAACTGTAGCGAACTCGTGTGTATGAACAGACATAAAATTGGAGCCTCTTGTCAATTAACCTATTCAACTAGCAACACCAAATCAATGACAAACATCCTACAACAATTAGGCTCAAGGTTCTCGTACTGATAACTTTCCATCAAAACTCAACCCATTTTCCTGTCAAATGTGTGACCTGATCCTGTTATGACGGCATACATTTGCTAAGAGAAATGTGTGATTATACTAATATTAAGATAGCAATACAGTAACGGTTTCGACATTCGCGGGTTAAAAATTGTGTAGCGTAGTTTTAAAGATCTAAGCATACATAAATGATTTATCTTGAGTTTTGATGCAAAGTTCACAGCAATTACACTCACATAGGCTTTAAAAACACACATGCTTAACACAATTCGAATATACCTACCTACTTGAAACAATTTTCGTCATATAATGACAATTTGCACTAGCCAATACTGGTCAAGCAACAATATCCTTGTTCCGCGCAAATAAGCAACTGAATACCATCTTCTATACCTCACATAGAAAGGTGGTCGGTAGTCATCAAAGTAACACTCTATGGTAACAGTCCGATGTTGGCGACTGCGACACACAATTGAGACCAGGTCGGGCGAACCATTGTAGTGTCTTTAAAAGGTGCGAGTTCTACGAGGTAGCCAGGTTTGTTCGACCGAGGAGGTACCATCACACCTATTTCTAGTGGGTCGTTGCGGTCTCTTTTATATGAAGCGACCATCATAGTCCTCGGGAGTAGCAACGCATCTGTGATTGACGTCAGATGGAACCCATGTTCTGTATGTAGTTGATTATGGATGTCGATGGGCGGCAGTAACAACTTACCATCAGGTGGGCTCCATGCTCGTTTGCTACTTCAGTCAGATTAAAAAAAATCTTTAAGCTATAATTCTAATGTTGGCGATCGCCACATAATTATTAAGTATGAATTTATAAGTAGATCTTAACAACGCGTCTGCTAGACGCATCCACATAAAAAAGTGTGCCGGCAACCACACCCTTTCATCGAAACGCAAGAACTGCTTCACGCTAGAAATAGAGCGGTGGTGAACTTCCCCAGTCGAACTACACTGGTTCTACCTTCAACTGCCGTTACTTCCTAGATGTCCAACTAATATATAGATGTATGTCAAATACTACTTTTCGTGGCTCATTTACGCGAAGCAATCGGCTTACATAAATTTTTTTCTTGTCCCTTGTCAAACATTTACATTTTAAATGTCACTCCACGTGACATCACACATTTGCTACCATCAAGGATAATTGTGATAAATTATAAACAGTAAAGACATACTCGGTTCGTTTGACGTTGAACTAGTCAGACGCTACCGAGTCTGTGAATATACATTATTTTTGTGATATATCTCTTAGCCCCTATCTCCTCTTGTCACAGAATGTCACATTAAGAGCGCGTTCCAGAAGACGCTCACAAAGCCCTAAACGACCAAAACGCCGTTCCACAAGACGATCGCGGTCGTTGTGGTCGCGGCGAAAACGTCACTCATGACGTCATGACTTACGCCCACGCGACGCTCACGACGACCTATCTAACAAGGTGGGTCGAAGTGATCGTTCCAGTAGAGAATACGTCAGTAAAGCTCACAAGCTAGTGGTGAAAAAACTGCGGTCGTGAGCGTGCGCTTTGTGAACGTCTAATGGAACGCACCCTTAGAGACCCTTAGAGTGCAATTTTCGTTATGGCATAATCCCTAACAGAATGCTTGCCAATTTTATTAAAAAATCATATAATGGCTCACTTGTATGTCACGCAAAATAGTTGAACAATTGAGATACATGTTACGAATTAAGTCATAATAAATTCATAATAATTAATCTGTACATACTGCCAGTGTTAACCATAATAATAAGAGTGTGGGTACTTTAAGACATATTTTTTGGCGTAATTAATTCCTATGTTAAACCTACAAGCCTATCACTGGTCTCGCGAAGGACACGTTTAACTTTAGATAGTAATAATTCCTTATTCACGGTTTCCATATTCGCGTTTTCAGTATTCGCTGGTTTAAATATTGTGTACAATCTCTTGTATTTGCATCTAAAAGAGACCACATAAATCGTTATTATTATTATTCAATTTTTCAATGATTGGTATTTTAATTAATTTTTCTATTATTATATAAACTATATTAATCAACTTAATCAATTTGAAATAAACTGTTGAATCCAATGTATATTATATTAGAAATCAATTTCTATTTCTATTATTATTTTTTAGAGAGAGATATTTAGAGTATCAATTATTATGTAAGCCATGATCACCTATGTGGGTACGGACAGCTTATCTTACTTGTATTATTTTTATAATTATGTTGAAATGTATTCTATATTGGTGAACCTAATAGATAAATAAATAAAGAAGAAATAAAATAAAATAAAAATATAAAATTATACATGGATGTAGTTGGTGCAAGTAAAAAGACTTAGCGCATTGTCTTTGCGTGTCAGCTTTCTTTGACAACTAATGGACATTCATTATTTCTGTATCCGCGACACATGGGAACATAACACCCATGAATAAGGACTTAACTATACGAGACTACAATACAGGGCAGTAGGTAAAACATAGGACTTATTAAAGGATGTATTCTTGTCCTAAGCACCAAAAATGTATTATATTATTTTTCATAGGAATTACCATTTAATTAAGTTATGGAATTGAGCACATCCAATGCCTCAAATGGCGACATAAACCAAATAATTACTAATAAATTAAGATTCGAGTCTTATTCAATTGAATTTTTTTAAATTAAGGCTTTTAAGACTTCAAAGACTCTCTAACAATAATTGCCAGAATATAGTTGATTTTTTTAAAGATAGCTAACTAAATTTTCACTGCATCTGGCAAATTTTATGTGTTTTTTAACCGACTTCCCAAAGGAAAGAGGTTATCTATTCGTCACGTATATTTTTTTTTTTTTTTTTTTAATTATCCTCTTAAGCCATTAATTTCTCTAATAAAAATCTCTTTATATTTTTTAGATATGTACCTAAATCAGATGATCCATTTTTGACCAATTTCCCCATGTCCCTTGTGACCATTTCTAGTATATACATAGACCCCCTCCCCTTGATTTTACATAGTAATGCATAACAATAATTTAATTCATATTTTAATATGGTGTTTGTAAGTTATAAATAACCGATAACTGATAGGGAAGAAAGGTCCTCGAGTGGCAACCACGTTTAGGCAAAAGGAGTACAGGTCGCCCCCCTACCAGGTGGACCAATGACCTGAAGATGACAGTGGGAAACCATTGGATTCAGAAGGCAGAGGCCCGCTTGGAGTCGCGCCATTTAGGGGAGGCCTACATCCAGCAGTGAACATCAAAGTGCTGATGGATGAATGGATGGAAGTTATAAATGAAATATTTGAGTATAAGTCAAAAAGCTCAGGATTTCCTTTAGCGGATATTGACAATGTGATGAAAACCTATACCCCCCCCCCCCTGATCAAGCGTGGTATTTTGAATACCCCCTAAGCAAACAATCAACACCATATATTTCTTATGATTCTATTAATTTATTGTAACACCACAAAAAGTTACTACTTACTTAAGGTACGTAGTAACTTTTTGTGGTACTTAAGAGAGAGAGAGATAGAGAGAGAGAGAGTACTGGTAAAGGTACTTAAGAGCAAATCTAACGCCTGATGTCATCTCTGCCTGCTAACCCTGGGTCAATCCAGAGAATTCGACATAGACAGTACAAGAAACCAATCCACACTTGGCCAGTGCAGTGGACTATGGCCCAAACTCTCTCATTCTGAGAGAAGACCCTTGCCCAGCAGTGGACCAATAATAGGTTCATGAGAATACAAGAAAATTATTTTTTAGAACATTTTATAGAACAGCTTTTTTTTATTATTATTATCATTATTATATAGCCCTTGAACTGAGTGAGAGATCTGACATTTTCTTTAGTTTGTTGTAATGTTATAGTATATCTCTCAACTCAGTGTGCCTCTTGGCAAAGGCCTCCTCCAGTAGCTTCCACTGTTTGCGATCTTGAGCTACCCGTGTCCATTTTTTATTATTGAAAAGCTTTTTTTAATGTTTAACAAATGTGAAAAAAATACAAATGGAATTCGTCAGATGCAGCGACAACTACGTAAACTTTGAATTTTTATGTGTTTAAAATTGCCTCAGTGAGGATTACCCTTTGTCCCTAACCGTTCACATTTCCTACCGTTGTCATACAACTACGTCCTAAGCTCACTTCTCCAACGCCCTACTTGAAGTACCAGCTGATGAAGAGGAGCAGAGCTATCTGAGCGATGTGCAGGAGTTCCTCGTAGTCAGGTCATCTGGACTGCTGCATTGACGCTGCGGTGAGCGCCTGCCCGACTAGCACCCGCTCACCGGCGTTCATCTCAAATTTGAAGTCGGGCGGCGCTTCGAACAACAGAATTATTGTACTACCCATGTTAAATTGCCCGAAAAGCTCACCCTTCGAGTGCTTAACGTTACTCATAGCTAGCTCGTCCACGCGGTTTCGCTTGCCTTTCGTATTTGTTCGAAGCTCTGGGTCGCTGTAGATTTCAATCGAGCCAACATTTGTCGCACCGACCGCTGTCATACTGAAGAAACCGTGCTTCCATTCACCTACGTAGACCGCTCGTTCGTTCATCGTGAATAGCCCAGGTATCAACCGTGCCATCCACGGGTTAACTGAAAGCAGCTTACCAGAGAAGTGACGTCTGAAGCTGGCCGTCCAATCGCAAGGAGAGTGAAAACGGTGATAGTCCCCAGGAGCTAAATATATTATGCATTGGTGCAGAATGTTCTTTTTATTCTGAAGGAGCGAGTTGTAGTAATTCTTACTAGTGTCTTTCGACCATTTGTTCTCTCCTAGGAATTCTTCTAAGCTGTATGTGACTCCTTTGACTTGTTCTATTTTATCCGTGTCTGCTGGACCGCAGTTGAGGACTACGCCGTCGCACGGCGAGACACAGGGAGCAGCTGATATGAAGCGGGCTCCATCACGAAGAGCACGAGTGAAGAACGCCGACAGACTTCTGTAACTCGTTAAATCCGTCACTGCAGCGTCGTTTAGATTTACGTTAAACATCCTTATGTATGTACCGTAAACAAAACTACGCAGCGATGTGGGCAGCTCGCACGCCGCTAACTTCCCCCACAGGCGACTCGTAATTCGAAAAGGGAACATCTCGTAAAATTTTATCTCCACTTTCGACACTTCGTAATTCACGGTAGCCCGTATATAACACCAGCCCACGTACATAACACTCCCTAACGGCATCCAGCGCGTGAAAATAGCGCGCAAATTCATCCATTTCGTCTTCTGTATCTGCGTTTGAGTGGACACACTCTTTGTTTGACTCGGGTGGTAGGTTTGCCTGAAGGGACGGTGCGGACGGACCCGCTTGAACAGAGGATTCATGACTGGAAGGCAGCTACGGATGCGCGTCGGCGGGAACATCTCGCACGCCACCTTCCACCGCGGTTAAAAATATATAATGTTTATTATCTGAACGCTTTCGCGAAATTGATTTGCGTACAAATTACCAACGTCCGATAACAAACCACAAGGCCGTAAAATACATGCTGCGTTCGGAAATCAGTGTACACTTGTACAGATAATATAGAAATTCAAAAAAACGGTACTAGCAAAAGCGATATCAAACAAAAGGTTTTGCATAGTTTTTTAACAATTCACAATGACCATAATCGATTACTTGATTTTTTTACTCATTACAGGACCAATAAAATTAACTAAAAAGTAAAATAAAACACTATAAATTTAAAGAAATATGACTAACCACCAACGCCAACGTATATTATTTGATGTTTGGTTCCAAGAAATGTTAATATACTAATTTATAACTCGCATTGTTCCACGAAAACTGTTAAAAAATGATTTTATTAAAAAAAGGAAGCAACTACCACTTTATATTATCTGTAATATTGATCAGAACCAACTAGTTTTGATTGACAGCTGTCTTTTTTTTATCCAAACTTAGTTGTTTTTACAATGGTGCATGTAATATGTGAAGTAAATTGACGTTAAAATAGTATGTCAAATACGTTTATTGATATTTTTATCATTATTAGTTTTTTGTTTTTATCATTTCGCTTTTGGTATATCCGGCCCTATGTCGAACGACGATGGGACGAAGACTAGACGACGCGGCTCATTTTTGGAGGGATCGGACGTATCTGATACACAGGAGTGTAGATCGACGGAAACTTCGCCGTTTCGGGGCTTCGAGAGAGTTCCCCGAGTTCTGATACAGAGATTGATGTTAGAATCTCACGGTAATAGTAGCAAAATGACGCACAAACTCGATGAAACAAGTGAGCCTAAACTTGACGGAATAATTGATATGAAGTCGAACGAACTACAACATCATCAAAAACTTCTATACAACTGTTCCGTGAAGCTTGTGAGGGATGATTTGGAGCAATTGAAGAAGGATGTGCTGAGTAACTCTATTGATAATAAAAAGCATAATGGCAATGTGAGTTTGTTTGTATTTTTGTTATTTTTATGGGCATTAATTAAGTATATGAAGTATATATGTTGCTGTACTTATTTTGGATTTTGATTTGATAACTACCACTGAGATCTAATTTGGAATGCTTAAATCCATAGTAAACTGACCTGAACGCGACTAATGTGTAAGTGTGTATGTTTATATGTTAGTGAAGCCTGAGTTTGGCAAATACAAATCTTTAAATGAACAATGTAGGTATATTTGAAATTACTAGTCACCCGTCGCAACGGTCGAAATTGGACTGTAATTTTAATGAAAAGACTAAACAATATATTGTCCAAAGTAGCACCAATATTTCTCTAATTTAAATAAATTGTAGTAATTTTCAAGTTATTTTGAACGCAAATAATATATATAAACTTCAGTAAGGTTCGTGTAAGGATAAAAACTATACAAAATAGGTCTATACAAAATAAAGACATTTCATTTCATTTCAATACCATTGACTGTGGTGTAGTTTTTACTTTACGTAGTAATATATAGAAGAAAATAGAATAAATTGGCTATTTAAGAACGGCTCCTATACAAAAACCATATTTTTTGTAATTTTTTATATATAATGGTATAGAACCCTTTCTGCGCAAAGCTGACTCACTTTTAGCCAGTTTTATTCTTTGTATAAATCACACATGGGTAACAGCTGATCACACCAAATTCAATCTGCAAAAGATCGTAGTTTATTTTTCGTTAACCCATTTCCCTGTTAGTCTATTTTGTGTACATTCTTATTTTTATTTATTTATTTAATTTATTACCTTTAAAATAACCTAATTTTAAAGACTATAGTTAAAATTTAAAAGACTATATATAACCTAATTTTAAAGACTAGTTTGAGCTTACAACATACCTTTTTATGTTCAAGACATTTTATCAATCTCATATTACGACCATCTTGCAAAATTTATTTATCCATTCAAAAAAGACCTAACATAAAATAAATGACTGTTTCAGCTGAATATGTCATTGCTGCGTTGCAAAATATGCGAAAAAGCTTACAGTAGCGAAAAGAAACTGCAGAATCATCAAGAAAATAAACACATGCTTGTTTACAAGCCTAACGGGAAACTGCACAAACGAGTATCTTTTTCCGACCATGTTATCATCCATGAAGTAACCGAGTACCACCGATGTAGGAAATGCACTAGGATATATGAAGACTACAAATCGTTAAAGCTGCACATGAAACAACGGCATAAGAAACGCAAATGCTACATTTGTAACTACTGCTCGAGGAAGTTTGTTGATAGAATGTTCTTTAAGGTTCATATTAAGCTGCATTGTGATGTTTGTGGGACGTTGTGTCCGAGTAAGTCCAGGTACAATGAGCACAGACGTGAAACGTGCCGTGTTTTAAAGAAATACAGATGTAAAACTTGTAACAATTCATTTTTTAAGTACATGGATCTGAAGGACCACAGCTATGACCATTTAGAGAATTTGTTTATCTGTGACATCTGTAAGGAGCAGTTTGACAGCAAATGCGCTGTGTCCCACCACATATCGTACTTGCATTCTGAGAAGCAGCCACGTGCTGTGTACACGAGAAAGAATATTGGGAACGATAAACTATATCTGTGCAACTTCTGTGAGTTCACCTCGATTGATAAGGAAATTATTGAAAAACATATTTCCGTGCTACCAGATTTGAAGGACAGGGAACGGACGGGGTACAAAGACTTCTACTTCTGTGATCAGTGTTTAATGAAGTTTGATACGGAAACGAGCATGTTACAGCACAAATGGACGCACTTTCTAACGAAATGTGATGATTCACAAGTACAACAAAGTAATTTGTTAACTAAAACACAATGTGAATTCAAAAGAACATACAAGATTAACGAAAAACTGCCAGAATTGATGCAGCCGAGGATTATTTTGGAAAGAGTGGATAGTAAGAAGGCCATAGAATTCGTTGATAGCAATAATTTTGAGAGTCTTGTTGACAACAATTCTGTTGATAGCAACAGTTCTGGTGGCAAGAATTTTGATGGCTGCAATTCTATTGTAACCCAATTTTCGTTAGGTAGGAAGAAGGCCATAGTTGATCCTAAGTCGAAGAAAACGCTGTTATCAAAGTTTCAATGTGTGGTAAGTTTAATATTGACTATTATTTGACTTAGTTATTATACTTCATACTAATACCCGGCCCGCGTGGCGGAGCGGTTACCATACCGGTCTAACGCTTAATGGGTCCCGGGTTCGATTCCCGGCCAGACAGGTATCTGAATGATGAGTTTAGATTCATGTTCTGGGTCTGGGTGTTCGTGTATTCGTCTTGTGTGTGTCCATGGTACCCATGACACAGGAGAAAATCCTACTGTGGGGCTATGAGTGTAGGTAGCGTGTGTGTGTGTGTGTTCATACTAATATTATAAAGGCGAAAGTTTGTGAGTGTGGCGGCGGTGTGGCAGCTGGAGCGATTTTCATAAAATTTGGTAGGGAGTTTTCTGATATCTGGATTAACATATAGGCTACCCGTACATTATATTAAGCTAAGAAGTTATACTTCTTTGGCGTAACAAGACAAAAAAAAATTAAAAAAAAAATATCTTTCGCTCTAATTCTTATCATTTTTTCATAACGCGCCTAAAGAAGTTTAACTTCAAAAAACAAGCAACTTCACACAAAGGTAACATAAGTAATCAATATTAAACCTTCATGTTATGGAAATATGGTTGAATTTTACAAAAGAAATGATACTGTTTGAATACCACGTAGGCTTTAACGTAAATAAGGTTTTATTATTTAAATCATAAAGGCGAATGTCGTTTGCATGAATTACAAGTAAAATAGTAACGCGGTCATTCATCAGTAGATTTTTTTCATAATTAGTATAACTTCAAACACATGTCACATTTAGTATTCACACATATCTTGAATTTTTTATAATGGGATCTGGTATAGTTTTTTTCGGATTAAGGTTTTTCTGTTACGGAGCTCAGTAACGTTTGATTTATATATTTGAAGGTGGTAGAACTAGTGTAGTTCGACCGGGGAAGTACCACACCTATTTATAGCGTGAAGCAGTTCTAGCGCGAGATGGAAGGGTGTGGTTGCCGGCACACTTACACATGAGGCGACCAGCATAGTCCTCGGGAGTAGCAACGCATCTGTGATTGACTTCATATGAAACCCATGTTCTGTATGTAGTTGACTACAGATGTCCATGGGTGCCAGTGACCACTTACCAACAGGTGGACTGCATGCTCGTTTGCTACTTCAGTCAGATAAAAAAAACATGTCATATTTAGGATACACATATATGTGGAATCTTTTATAATGGAATTTGTTATAGTTTTTTTCGGATTACGGTTTTTCTGTTACGGAGCTCAGTAACGTCCATGATTTATATAGATAGCGTAGTGTTTACATAATATAGTTATTGAATAGGTGCAATGGATGTAGCGTGGGTGGGACGGCCATTTAGGGCGCTACATAATATTAACATTGAGTGACCTTTTGCTTGGTAATCTTTTTTATAGGTGGTAGAACCAGTGTAGTTCGCGTTTCGATGGAGAGTGTGGTTATCGGCACACTTTATATGAGGCGACCATCTTAGTCTTTGGAAGTAGCAACGCATCTGTGTCTGTGATAAGCTTTAGATAGAACCCACGTTCTGTATGAAGTTGCTTACAGATGTCCATACAGTGACCACTTACCACGACAAAATCATAATATAGCGCAAATCATAATAAATATGATCCATCCATTAGATTTTTGAGATTTACTGCTAGATATACCCCAAATAATTTATTTATTTAACTAAGCACTGAATTTCATTAAGTTAGCATCATAATTATAGTACCAAAATAAGAAGTTATGTTAAAATTTCCAGAAATGCAGCAAGTACTACTCTTCAAACTACTGCTTGAATCGTCACATCGTGAGAATGCACGGTGACTTCTCAAATCTACGGTGTACGGTCTGTGAGGAGACTTTTGTGTGGCCTTCCTTACTACAATCACACAAATGCATACGGTTGCATATACCGGAGATGCCTTTCAACGACGCTAGGGAGGAAATACAGTTTGAAAACTTCGGGCAAAATGGATTTGATGAATTAATGGACATAGAGAGTGATGATTATATGAACTCGGTTGACTTTGAAATACCAGCTCCGATTGTGGAGTTGACGGAGTATGACAACTGTGTTTTTACTAATGGGAGTGTTTTTGAACATAACTACGGTCAAAATGGGTACAGGCTGGTAATGCAAGAGGTGCCTATTGAGTTTTGATGGATTAAGACACTTTGAGGAGTTATTGTCCAAGGGTTTTGGTCACCTGGGTGTTCCCACACCCTTAAAATTTTAAATAGTGACATGTTTTTGAAGTGAAACTTCTTTATCGGGGTTGGAAAAAAATTTTGTGTAACATTTTTTCGTTACGCGCCATCTTTTTCTGTTACGCGCCATCTTTTTCTTATCCCTACCACGCGTGATATTAGATAGATTATTATAGATTAGATTATTAGATAAAGTTTAATAAAAGCCCTTTATTAAACTTTATCTAATTTAACTTGATTTAACCAATTTCTGTAAAGTTGCATATAGTAAATTATTTTTTGAAAAATAACGTCATAAAGAAGTTTCACTTCTTACGAGTGTACGCCAGTACACGCACACATTTTTGTCCAAGGGTTTTGGTCACCTGGGTGTTCCCACAGCCTTAAAATTTTAAACAGAGACATGTTTTTTTTAAACAATATGCAAACGCTTTTAAAAATAATACACTAGCACCCAGGGAGTGTTCAAGTATTATGTTAGTCAATTTTTGAAGATTTTCCTTACCCTCCTCCGTGAAGACCCTCCCTTCTACCCATGTAACGCGAGGTAATGTTTTGCTGCACTCCTTTCTCCCTCCCTTAACTTAGCCAGCAAGTCTCTCATTATTTACTCAAATAAGGTTATCACTACATAGTATAAAACAAAGTCACTTCCCGCTGTCTGTCCCTATGTATGCTTAGATCTTTAAAACTACGCTACGGATTTTAATGCAGTTTTTTAAATAGAGTGATTCAAGAGGAAGGTTTTTATGTATAATACATGCATAATATAGTAGTGGAACGTTGATAATTTTTTTTTTTACTTTTAGGTGTAACGAAGTTCGCAGGGTCGACTAGTACTTAATTTAAAACAAACTTCTTTCTTCCTCTCTAGTATTAACGTTTGACAAGACCCCCCCCCCCCCAAAGTACGTTACATAATACTTGAACGCTCCCCCGAACCCAGAGCAGATATCTAAATTCATCAGCCATTAATCTGTCCGGCCTGGAAACGAACCCGGAACCTATTGCGAGTCAGTGTTAACCGTACCAGTTAACACTCCGCCACGCGGGTCGTCAGTTTGTATTTTAAGAATCCATATTTAATGTCTGATTATTATTTATATGTTACTTCCCCATAAAGCGTCATAAATTAGGTTATAGGGCTAACCTCCCCCTCCCACACACACAATGTAACAGATATTCCATATTGTTTTAAACTTTTATACTAAGAAGAATTTTAAAGTACATTATTTATGTATGTCTATAATACATGTTTCATATCTTCGCTTTAGTTCTAACACCGCGTAACTATAAATGCCCATTTTGAGTTAATGAAATAATGGTATCTCAAAATAATATAGGAACGTGTTACATTTTCATAAAAAAATGTATTTTAATATGAGTATATTCATATTTTAAACGCATATATTTATTTAGTAGTTGTAGAATTTAAAATAATTATTTGAGACAGTTTGTTTGCTCTCCTGAAAAGTTGCTAATTTTGAGATCCGCGGTGTTAGGACTTAAGCGACGATATGTAATATTTAAACCGGGGGGGGGGGGGGTCTTAAATATAATCTTTATTTTTATAGTTTTTGTGACATCCTGAAGAACCCTAATCAATTTTTGAAGTGAAACTTCTTTAGGCGCATGAGGGTAAAATTTTTACAGATGAAACGTCACGCCGGTATGCAACGGAAGTGTCGGAAAAGAGAGAGAGAGAGTGATCGAGACCGATTGAGAGAGAGTAAGACAGGGCGAACGTAGCATGAGCAACTAGCCGTGGAGTGAGAGTAGGGAGCAAGCGAGTGAGAAAGATTGAGAGAAAAAGTGAGACAGAGCGAACGTCGTATCACGCCTTTTTCCCTTCCTCTTAATCTTGGAAATTTAAAGTTTTAGATTTGTATAAATATAAACAAGATTTATAAATTAGTTCGCCAAAGAAGTTTCACTTCTGACATGTGTACTTTGTACGCACGCATGTTTTTTTTTTAATTAAAAATATAAGCTGTAAATAAATAAAGATATTAAGACTTACAGAAGTACATACTATAAAGGAATTTATATCATAATTAAGAGTAATATATGTATATATTTGTATATGTTAGGTATAAGGCCTTATCTATATCTAGATATTAGTCCTACTTATGCAGACCATGTTTAGGCAAAAGAAGTACAGGTCGCCCACCAGCTGGACCGGTGACCTGAAGAAGACAGCGGGAGACAGTTGTACATGAGTGGCAGTACACTTACCATCAGGTGGACTGCATGCTCGTTTGCTACTTGAATCAGAAAATAACTTATATGTTCAATATATTGGTGTATATGTTTATAAAAAGCCTTGTAAAATTATGTAGCATGCGACATTTTTTTTTGTAATCATAAATTTTAGTAAAGATTATATTCTGAAAATGGCACTATTTTTTATCAAAGTGAGACAAAAGTTGTGTTCATTGCGTATTAAAATAAGTAATATATTGTATTATTGTGTTTATTATAATTTTGTTAATCCATTTGATTCATATTTTTTGGTTTAATTTTAAGGGTTTAGATTATTAAGTTGAAGACTATTAGAAATAGGCCTTATAGATTATAATTATGGTACAGGAAGTGGAATACTGGATACAAGAGTTAGTTTCCGAAAATTAATGTGTCAACTATCACTACATAGAACCGCTCCGTCTAGTCTTTACGACGGTATGCGACCACACATACCGCCGTCCTTCCCGGGATTGCCTGACCGAACGGTTCGAGCTCCCACTCTAGCCCGCAACCCCGGAAGCCCCTTTTAGTCGCCTCTTACGACAGGCAGGGGATGTCGTAGCCCTATTCTGATCCCGGAACTACAGGGACAAATTCAACGGTTTAGCTATCACGGTTCATGACATACAGCCTGGTGATAGACAACGGAGTCTTAGTAATAGGTTTCCGTTTGTAGCTCTTGGATACGGAACCCTAATTACGCTCTCCTTACCCATAGGGTAATAAAATGGACGAACTAATACACATTAATATCATCAAACTTTCATGAAGCTTAACAGAATTCCTACCACCCAAGTAAAAAAATGCCAGAAATTTCTAAAGAAACTTCGGTTTTCGTGTGTCAAGTATACTTCCTACTTTACTATTATGTTAATCGTTTTTATTCTGGTTCATCTTTCATCCATCCATTAAATGAGACGCTGAATGGGTATCTTGGGTTTTTGAAGTGAAACTTCTTTAGGCGCATGAGGGTAAAATTTTTACAGATGAAACGTCACGCCGGTATGCAACGGAAGTGTCGGAAAAAAGAGAGAGAGAGAGTGATCGAGACCGATTGAGAGAGAGTAAGACAGGGCGAACGTAGCATGAGCAACTAGCCGTGGAGTGAGAGTAGGGAGCAAGCGAGTGAGAAAGATTGAGAGAAAAAGTGAGACAGAGCGAACGTCGTATCACGCCTTTTTCCCTTCCTCTTAATCTTGGAAATTTAAAGTTTTAGATTTGTATAAATATAAACAAGATTTATAAATTAGTTCGCCAAAGAAGTTTCACTTCTGACATGTGTACTTTGTACGCACGCATGTTTTTTTTTTTATATCGATGGCTTTCACATTAGGTCGCAAGTAGCGCGGCCGCAGCGCGTCAGCCGCGCGACTGCAGAGAATGCTTTCTTTTTACGACCGTGGATTTTTTTTATTAGGGTGGCGCGGTGTACTTTTATAATGTAAATAATAATAAAAAATAATAAATAATGAATAATTATTTAAATAATAAGAAAGCATCCGTTGCAGTTGCTGTCGCGCTGCGGCCGCGCTACTAATGTGAAAGCGCTCTAAATTAACTAGATTTTTGCAACAACCGATGGCCAATGCCGTCTTTACCATAGGGGCACTCAGGGCCTCCACCCTCAGAGGGCCCCGAAGGGTCGACAATTTTTCTCACATTTAATATCAACATATGGTCGGGCGCATTACACTTTTCTCGTTGCACGAAAGTCGTCGGGGCTTTTTTGCAATGTCAATAAAATACATGATATTTTAAATTCCGAAAGGGCCCCGAATTCTTGTGTATGACTTGCCGATGGCAATGCAATAATATGAAAAATTATCCCGATTTTTTTATTATTTTGATCTTATAAATCAAAGGCTTAAAGATACAAAGAACCTAAGTAATAAAAACCACGTAATCATTAAATAATTGACTAAGCATGAGTCAATCAGAGTCAAAAAGGGTTCTGTATTACCAAATTGTTGTTTTTATTTTAAGTACAGTAAAAGTTGCTTATTCACAGTTTCTGTATTCGCGGGTTAAAATAAAAAGAGTGTGTGTGTTATGTACACGCGTTAGAAGTTATACTTTGGCGTAACAAGATAGAAATCTTTTTGAAAATTTTATCTTTCGCCTTATTCTACGTTTAAAAAACGACACTAACAGAAAAACTAAAATGTAAAATGTTGACTATAGCTAACTTCAGGGTGTCGGTTTTTCGTGACGGTGTGGGCGTGCATCGTAAATATTTATTCTCATCATTTTTCAGTTAACTGGTTTCTTGTATCCTTGATTTTTTTTTAATTTTAAGTTGTTTTTTGCTGACAATGTAATGAAAAATGCAGTATTAGCAAAATATTGGTTTTGAGGTTTTTATCATTTGCTTCATCATGGCTATTGTAATGAGTATCTGACTTTATATACAGATATTCAGATTGTAAAATATGTAAGTGATGTAATATAATATACTGCATCATCTCTCATTTAGCTTTGGTACTGCATTTTTCGTTACTTTTTAACAACAAAAAATACTACTGTTTACCTACGTGTAGATTAAAGGTGGTAGAACCAGTGTAGTTCGACCGGGGAAGTACCACCGCCACACCTATTTCTAGCGTGAAGCAGTTCTTGCGTTTCGGTAGAAAGGTGTAGTTGCCGGCACACTTTCACATGAGGCGACCATCATAGTCCTCGGGAGTAGCAACGCATCTGTGATTGACTTCAGATGGAACCCATGTTTTGTATGAAGTTGATTACAGATGTCCATGGGCGTCAGTGGCCACTTACCATCAAATGGACTGCATGCTCGTTTGCTACTTCAGTCAGATAAAGAAAATAAATATAAAGAAAAAGATTAAATCTTCCGAATCATTCCTCGAATGTAAATATTACAAAAAACCTTTATTTTGCATAAAAAATGATTACTGAATTCTTTAAAGGCAGTGTATTAGCCATATTCATACTAGAATTTCTAGTGTTTTTTTTATTAATAGGGTATGGAATACTAAATTAAATGTTTTAATTTAAGATCCTGCCATACAGATGATAAAGCCATCTAATAACTACGTATTTTAGGTTATTATTATTTTTTATTATTTATCTGGGTCTGATTTTGTTGCGAAAATACTTAGGCTTGGTAACATGGTTCATATTTTATTTAATTATTATTAGTTTGTGTAAATTTTAATCGCAATGCATGTGAGATCATGTAAGTTTTTAACTAAGAAAATAGTGTACATAAATAAATAGACATTTGATTAAAACAAGCTTTTTTATTCCCAATGTCCACTGAAGGCCTTTATTAACAAAACAAATTTTATAAACACACTAGCTGTCCCGACAAACGTTGTTTTGCCATATAAAAAATAAAAAAAAAATGTTAAGGGTGGACAACCCAAGGGGTATGAAAAATAGATGTTGGCCGATTCTCAGACCTACTGAATAAGCTAGAATTTGGTAAAAATCGGTCAAGCCGTTTCGGAGGAGTATGGCAACAAAAACTGTGACACGAGAATTTTATTTAGATTACGCTTTGTGAAAAACATTTCAAGGGATCTGTGGTGGATCACTGCTAAGATCACACCACATCTACAGACGCATGGGTGCGTTCAATTACACAATCACAAAGTACACGCTCACGACCGCAATTTTTCCCGTTCCATTAGCTTGTGAGCTTTGCTGACGTATTCTCTACTGGAACGATCACTTCGACTCACCTTGTTAGATGGGTCGTCGTGAGCGTCGCGTGGGCGTAAGTCATGACGTCATGAGTGACGCGCCGCGACCTCAACGACCGCGGTCGTCTGGAACGACGTTTTGGGCGTTTGGGGCGTTGTGATCGCGTTCTGGAACGTGCCCAAAGTGTAGACTACAAAATATCAATTTTAGGAAACTATAAAGTGCCCTTTTTATAAGATTTTAGTGGCAAACGGGCTTGCAGTCCACCAGATGTAAGTAATCGCTGTCGTCCATGAACACAATGTCTTTTTTACCATAAGGGCCCCATCCTTAGAGTGCCTACATTTTTTCTCATATTTAATATCAAAATATGGTCGGGCGCATTACTTTTCTCGTTGCACGAAAGTCATCGGGGCCCTTTTGGAATGTAAAGATAGATCATACCTTTACATTCCAAAAGGGCCCCGAATTCTTGTGTGCTCAAGGGCCTTAGCATAGTCTAAGTTCTGTGTGGACATCTATAAATAACTATATACAGAACAAGGATTCTATCTGAAGTCTATCACAAATCCATACTAATATTATAAATGTGAAGGTACTAGTCACTATTGAAAACAAAAACATTTTCATGGACATAGGTACACTTACAAAATGAAAACTCTCAATTTTTGAAGTGAAACTTCTTTAGGCGCATGAGGGTAAAATTTTTACAGATGAAACGTCACGCCGGTATGCAACGGAAGTGTCGGAAAAGAGAGAGAGAGTGATCGAGACCGATTGAGAGAGAGTAAGACAGGGCGAACGTAGCATGAGCAACTAGCCGTGGAGTGAGAGTAGGGAGCAAGCGAGTGAGAAAGATTGAGAGAAAAAGTGAGACAGAGCGAACGTCGTATCACGCCTTTTTCCCTTCCTCTTAATCTTGGAAATTTAAAGTTTTAGATTTGTATAAATATAAACAAGATTTATAAATTAGTTCGCCAAAGAAGTTTCAATTCTGACATGTGTACTTTGTACGCACGCATGTTTTTTTTTTATCTCACTGAAGTAGCAAACGAGCATGCAGACCACCTGATTGCAAGTGGTCACTGCCGCACATGCACATTTGTAATCAACTTCTTAAAGAACATGGGTTCTATCTGAAGTCAATCACAGATGCGTTGCCACTCCCGAGGACTATGATGTTCGCCTCATTTATAAGATGAATGATATTGGACATATTTTGTCGTTTGTTTTGTCGACTGTACACATTCGTCGAGTTATCCCGAGGCACGTCAAGAATGTACCTGTATGGTACATTCAGAGCTATCTCAGTTTGCCTCGCCGTCTCTCTCTTTCGAATCGGTTATTGGCTTCGAGCCAAATGGTTTTTCTAGGCAACTGTAGAATGTATTGAGTTAGATAATATTATAGGTGTAGCGAAAATAAGAAATAGTAAATTTTAGAATAAAGTCATTATCATGCGGATTAAAACTGAAAACAGTCATTCTTCTTTATGTCTCTGTTAAATTCTTTTCTATTATGTGTAATATAAAATGTACTTTTACATAATTATATCCTAACATTATGTGTATCTCTTTATTATATATTTTTAAGCATTTGTACCGATATACGATTACTACGAAACAAATCACTAAACGCATTAGTCTTAATTGTACATACAATGACATTTTAATCTGTATCTAAGTAATCTGTGGTTCATTGAATCATTATTTGGTTGTCAAATTTTTGACATTACGAAATTGTTGATGGCTTCTATTTATCAATTTTGATTTCATATTTTTAATTTTTATTACGATTTTACACCAATGAGCTTATAATTATATTAAGTTCTACATTTTAACCAATTTCTGGGTTATATGTGCGTAATTCTTGTAAAGTTAAATGCGTGAATTTTGTCATCCGGGAAACGGGTACTTGTGTGATTAAACCGATAATTTCGCGAAATAATCATGTCTGTGAGTGAAAAAGTGTCTCTTTCTGATGCTTTAAGCAATGTGGATGTCCTAGATGAACTTACTCTGCCTGGTAAGCCCTTATTCATATTTTTTTCCAATAAAATTAAACTAAATTGTTATGTATGGAATATGTCGTACATTTTCAATGTTATTATGTTTCTGTGCTAAGGAAATAGAAAAGTAGCTAACAGTTTATATTTTAATTAATTGCGGTTCATCTACTAACTATTATCGGTGTTAGTTGAGTCGTAATTTTATTCGAAGTTCATGTATGAAGGGCGTGGCTAGTTATACTTAGGTAGATTCCTTACTCTTTCTCTTTCTCTTCTCTTGTCTCTTCCCTCAAACCTTTGAGGTTGTACCTGGATGATACCATAGCCACACATTCCTAGTTTACATCCCAGTGGATGGATGTGATTGCCGGCTTACTTTTTTAAGGTCTAAACCATCTGAGTTTTCATGAGTATCAATGCATGATTGTTTATTAATTTGATTATGACAAAATATTAAACAGATAAAACTAAATTAGATTTCATAATTATATGTATGTACAAAATAATAACTTAAATTTTAAAATAATCATGTTGCCTGAAGAAATATCAAAATCGGCATCCAAATTATTGTCCCTAGGATGAGTTCCCAGAATTCTGGCAGCATTCAAAGTGTAGCGTATCTTGCCAAACTCTTTTACTGAACTGTAAGGCAAGATATTGGAGCTAACTTTCATTACCATGTAGAAAAACATGATTGTAATTATTTAAAAAAAAAATGGGTATAAATAAGAAAAAAGACAAACCCGCTGAGTTTCTTGCCTGATCTTCTGAGTTGAGGTCGTATTCCGATCCGGTGGTAGTGTAAGAAAAAAAATGTAACTGACAATTTGTAAGTGCCCTCGTAGGCCTATACAAAATAAAGACACTTCATTTCATTTCATTTCATTACCTCATTGAATAGCAAGGCTAATTTGTTGACCGAGGTATGTGCCAGCTTTCTGATCATTCACTCACTTTATCAAATGTTTGGACAGATGCTTAAAAAATAGCTTTGCATTTAATCTCCAAAGTCCCATGGTTTCCACACCATATGCCTGCAATATCTTTAATAATATCTCCATATATCTGGCACTTGCCAGACAGCAACGCATCTGTGATTGACTTCAGATTGCCTTGTATATTGTGTCTATGAGGGTAGTATCCGCTTCCCATCAGGTGGAATGTGCGCTACTTTAATTGGATAAAAATTAAATGACCTTTTTATGGCATAGGACCTTAAAAGCTAGATTCCGCTAGCTTCATAGAAATAGGTACAAGAGATGCGACAGTATGTAGGAAGAGACACCACTGTAGATTTTTACCTCATAAAACTTTTCATGTCCTTCAATAACAGCTTCATGTTAGTAATAGGTGTGTTGGTGGGCTGTTCCTGTAGATCCAGGATCAGCATAGGACTATGGTATCCCCTGCCTGTCGTAAGAAGCTATAGGGGCTTCTGGGGTTGCGGGTGGCTAGAGTGGGAGCTTGAACTGTAAACACCAGACGGAGTGGTGGGCCCAGCTGCTCACATGGGAGGAGCCCGCAACTCGTTTAGAAGACTCCAGTTGCATACCTTTGGAGATCCGGGAGTCCTCTTTGTAGTGCTGAGGGCGGCCACTGGGGGGTTTTAGTGTGTTAAAAATCCCACATAACCTTGCGTCGCTTGCACGCCGTCGGGTACTTTTTTTTTTATATTAAGACCTAACGATAAGGCTGACGGGCCACCTGATGGAAAGCAGTCCCCGTCGCCTATGGACATTTGCAACACCAGAGGAGTCGCCAATGCATCGCCGGCTTTGGAGGAGAGCTCTTTTTACACCTTTCTTGAAGAACCCCATGTCGTAGCACCTCGGGAATACCTCAGGAGGAAGTTCATTCCACATCTTGCACGTCCGCGGCAGGAACGATCGCGCAAACCGAACCGTGGAGGACCGCCACAAGTCCAGTTGATGCGGATGGAACCATCCGTCGGCGAGTGGTGCGATAAAGGAAGGGTGATGTAGGCACCAGATCAAACAGTTCCTCGGAACACCCTTTTGAAAGTTTCCCCTTCGAGAACAAAAAAAAAATGTGTGCGTGTACTAGCGTACACTCGTAAGAAGTGAAACTTCTTTATGTCGTTATTTTTCAAAAAATAATTTACTATATGCAACTTTACAAAAATTGGTTAAATAAAGTTAAATTAGATAAAGTTTAATAAAAAGCTTTTATTAAACTTTATCTAATAATCTAATCTATAATAATCTATCTAATATCACGCGTGGTAGGGATAAGAAAAAGATGGCGCGTAACGGAAAAAAAAAAGATGGCGCGTAACAGAAAAAGATGGCGCGTAACGAAAAATAAAAAAAGATGGCGTGTAACAGAAAAAGATGGCGCGTAACGTAAAAATGTTACACTAAATTTTTTTCCAACCCCGATAAAGAAGTTTCACTTCAACCAACCCCGATAAAGAAGTTTCACTTCAAAAAAAAAAGGTGTGATGGTGGGATCTTTAAATTTAATAATCAATCTAACAGATCTATTGCTTCTATACAAGTTGTACTCGCTTTAAGTAATATTATCATCTCCAGATGAGCAACCATGCATCGAGGCGGCACCTTGCTCCATCCTCTACCAAGCAAACTTCGATACCAATTTTGAAGATCGCAATGGCTTTGTCACTGGCATTGCGAAGTATATTGAAGAGGCTACGGTTCATGCTAACTTGGTAAGCTTATTACTAACACGCTTTCTACACTCATAGCCCCGCAGTAGGATTTTCTCCTGTGTCGTGGGTACCATGGATACACAAGACGAATACACAAACACCCAAACCCAGAACATGAATCTAAACTCATCATTCAGATACCTGTGTGGTTGGGAATCGCACCCGGGACCCATTGCGCGTCAGACCGGTATGGTAACTACTCTGCCAGGTGGTCGTCTAACTACTTATTATGAATGTGAATGTAAGTTTGTATGTTAGCGACCCGCGTGGCGCAGCGGTTACCATACCGGTCTGACGCACAATGGGTCCCGGGTTCGATTCCCGGCCAAACAGGTATCTGAATGATGAGTTTAGATTCCTCTTCTGGGTCTGGGTGTTTGTATGTTCGTCTTGTGTGTGTCCATGGTACCCACGACACAGGAGAAAATCCTACTGTGGGGCTATGAGTGTAGAAAGCGTGTGTGTGTAATGGTTATACTTTCATGCAAAAAGTATTGGTCGAATTTTGCCGAAATTATTCACACACATACTGTATGATTTAGATTAAAATATAGGATACTCAATGCTTTTTTTAAGCTATTGCTTAGATTTGAGCGCGGCGACCGAATCAAGAAATTCTGTTACGAAAAAAACCTAACACCATACTCCCCTTATTACGTAGCGCGGCCGAGCGTTCGCGTAACGTGTATGTATATGTTACGACAGTACGAAGCTCGCACGGATCGAGACGAGCAGCTGGGAAATCGGTCGAATATGTAATCAGCCTTTTATGAGAAAGTATATAATATCAAATAAAAAAACTTTAAATAATGTGAAAGAAACAAAAAATTGCATAAACAAATAAATAATCATAAATAAAGAAATATTTTTTCTGATTGAAGTAGCATCAGGTAAGTGGTGACTTGACCGCCCATAGACATCTATAAGTAACTTCAAACAGGACATAGGTTCTATCTGTAGTCAATCACAGATGCGTTGCCACTCCAGAGGACTGTGATAGTCGCCTCATATAAAAGTGTGCCGGTCACACCCTTCCATCTCGCGCAAGAACTGCTTCACGCTAGAAATAGGTGTGGCGGTGGTACTTCTCCGGTCGAACTACACTGGTTCTACCACCTGACTTGCTGCTCTCACATACACAATGTCTTCCACAGAACGAACTGCTGGAAGAGGGCAACGCCCACGCGGTAATGCTGTACACGTGGCGGTGCTGCAGCCGCGCGATCCCGCAGCCGCGCAGCAACGAGCAGCCGGACAGGGTGCACATATACGAGCGCACCGTGCAGGTGCTGGCCCCGGAGGTGGACAAGCTGCTGCAGTTCATGTACTTCCAGGTGGGTGCGGCGGGTGGGGCGTTTCTGGGACACGTAGACCCTTCTGTAGATTATACAGGTTAGCAAAGTTAAGCGACGAGCGGCACGGTCAGAAGTTGGATGGGTGACCAAAAGTGGTAAAATCTCTGACAAGATAAATTGGTCGACAAAGTTAAGTAAAATTGGATGGGTGACCATTAGTAGCAAGAGTTCTAAGCGACATTCGGCACGGTCAGAAGTTGGATGGGTGACCATTAGTAGCAAAAGTTCTTAGCGACATTCGACAAGGTCAGAAGTTGGATGGGTGACCCTTAGTGGGATAAAGTTCTAAGCGACGTTTTGTACGATTAGAATTGGGATGGGTGACCATTAGTGGTAAAATTGCTGACGTGCTAATACAAACGACAAAGTTAAGCGACTGTGGGTGAGGTCAGAAATTGGATGGGTGACCGTCAGTGGCTACAGTTGTGAAGCAACCGCTGGAAGAGGGCAACGCGCACGCAGTGATGCTGTACACGTGGCGGTGCTGCAGCCGCGCGATCCCGCAGCCGCGCAGCAACGAGCAGCCGGACAGGGTGCACATATACGAGCGCACCGTGCAGGTGCTGGCCCCGGAGGTGGACAAGCTGCTGCAGTTCATGTACTTCCAGGTGGGTGCGGCGGGTGGGGTGGTTCTGGGACACGTGGACCTTCTGTAGATTGTAACAGGTTAGCAAAGTTAAGCGACGAGCGGCACGGTCATAAGTTGGATGGGTGACCAAAAGTAGTAAAATTCTCGAAAAAGTTAAGCGGCACTGAAAATGGTCAGATGTTGGATGGGTGTCCATTAGTAGCAAAAGTTGTTCACAAAATTGGATGGGTGCCCATTAGTAGCAAGAGTTTTAAACGACATTCGGCACGGTCAGAAGTTGGATGGGTGACCATTAGTAGCAAAAGTTCTAAGCGATGTTTTGGACGGTTAGAATTTGGCTGGTTGACCATTAGTGGTATAACTTGTAGGGGACGTCCGACACGCTCATAATTTAGATGGGTGACCAAGTGGTAAAATTCTTGACGCACTAAATCGATCGATAAATTTAAGCGACATTGAAAATGGCCAGAAATTGGATGTTGTAGGGGATGTGCGACCGTCCCTGTAGCCTCGGGGTCAGAATAGGGCTACGGCATGCCCTGCCTGTCGTAAGAGGCGACTAAAAGGGGCTTCCGGGGTTGCGGGCGGCTAGAGTGGGAGCTCGAACCGTTCGGTCAGGCAATCCCGGGAAGGACGGCGGTATGTGTGGTCGCATACCGTCGTAAAGACTAGACGGAGCGGTGGGCCCAGCCGCCCATCTGGGAGGAGCCCGATGGGGCAGCGCGCTCGGAGGATTCCGGTTGAAGTCGTTTCGAGATCCCGGAGTCCTCCTTTTCAGCGCCGAGGACGGCCACCGGGGGGGTTTTAGTCCGGTAAAAATCCCACATAACCCTGCGTCGCTCCCACGGCGTCGGGTACCTTTTGAAGGTTTCCCCCTCGAAAACAAGAAAAAAAAGGGGATGTTGTCGCACATCCCCTTTTTTTTTAGTACAGAAATTGGATGGATGACCATTAGTGGTAAAAGTTGTAAGTCCGACAGGCTTAGAATTTGGATGGGTGATCAACGGTGACACAATTGTTGACGTGCAGAATATGAAGTATAAAATCCGTACCGTAGTTTTAAAGCTCTAAGCATACATAGGGACAGACAGCGGGAAGCGACTTTGTTTTATACTATGTAGTGATAAATTGAGTTATATAATTAATCATTCATTTTGTTTTTTGTTTTTGGATTTTATTATCCCTACTAATATTATAAATGTGAAAGTAACTCTGTCTGTCTGTCTGTCTGTCTGTCTGCTACTTATTCACGCCTAAACAACTCAACCGATCTTTATGAAATTGGGCACACAGATAGTGTTGACCTCGAGAAAGGACATAGGCTGCTTTTTATCGAAAAAAATGGGTTGAAAGCGTTAAAATCAAGCATAAATGTTTGTATGGAAGTTCGTTTTTGACAAAGTCCCATATTGACAAGTCCGTCAAGGGGTACGATAGACTTACTTGAAACCTTATCTAAATAATAAAACATAAAAAAACATTGATTTCGAGTCGACAACATATATCCGTAAAATTCGGATTGTCGCGTATTTTGTTAAATTCTAATGTAAACATGTGTGACATGACAGTAGTGTGACATGACAGTAGCCATAATGGCCGCCCGGATGCCATTCAGAATTCATTCAAAAATAGTACGTATAAATTTGTAACTATCAATTATCATAAAAATAGATGTGATTCAAATTAATTTTAATTTAATTTATGAATTTGTGAATTTATGAAATATTTCAATAATAAAAAAACATCCCTTGACGCGCTGCGGCCGCGCAGCTTGCAACCTAATGTAAAATCGCTCTTAGAGTACAGGGATTCCCAATTGATAGCAGATGGCACGTCATACTATTATAGTAAAATAGTTATTCGAATCCAATAATTCAAAGGCGATAAAATGTTTTAACATTGTTTCAAAATAAAATTATGGACTCCATTTGTCACTCCATGTTCATGTTACTTATATAGTTTCTTAACTATTATTGCATAAATAAAGTTATGTTATTGACCACACCCGTACATTTTAGCGAAAATAAATATTAAGGACAAAATACAATTGATAGTCTTTTATGCAAAATACTAACATTAATAAGTCGATCAGTATCTAAATAAGATATAACGATTATATCATGAATTATTATTAAAAAGAAGCTTTTGCAACTTTTGTGATAAATAATTGCATTTATGAATATTGAAGCATGGTTGATGAACACTTGGCTCTATTAACAAACGAGCAAGGTCAACATTATTGTTCTTTTTATATTTATGATATGTTCATTATACATAATGTTATAGAAAACATGCATTTAAATAACAGCATATTTTAAATTAATTTTAGGATAACAAAGTGTGTCAAAATAAGCCAAAATAGATGATGTTCTTAACTCTTATGTATGTGAATTTCGCATCTGTTATTAAAATCGTGATAGCCGTGTGGTGCCAAGTCGGGCGGATTAGAAACGCGAGGTCTGGGGTTCGAATCCAGTTGTTTTATGTACATTATTATTATTATTATTATTATTATCTGTAGTTTTCATAAAAAATAATTTTAGTATTATTTTTTTAATAACCACCTCATTTTTAAATATTATTTAGTATCGCAAAAATGCAAAGCTTTCGCCCGCCTGGGAATCAATGTGTCACAAAGTTTATATGAAATTAATAGAGGTTTAACCTCTGTCAGGTAAAAGTACAAAATAATTTGGATTTACCTTGCCGACAAATTCAAATTTAAATATAAGACAAACAAGGCTTAATAAAGATAAACTATAAACATACCTGAGCGCCGCTTAAATGTTAGTAGAACCAAAATTAGTTTACGTATCATTGATACTGTCATAAAATTTTTAGTTTTAGTTAGATGCACTAGGAGGCACGGGTAAAATGTTTTTAATAAATTTACTATTAGCGAAAAATATAAGATCTGATAGAAAAATAGCTATTGCCGTGGCGTCGTCCAGCGTTGCGGCTACACTTATAAAAAGCGGTCATAATGCCTGCCTATTCGCCTTTGAGCGTCCACTCAAGATTTGTAGCAACCATTTCTCTAACATTTTTAATATTTCAAATCAAAGGAATACTGGAAATTCAATGCGGGATTGTTATTTGACTATTTGGGATGAAGATTCAGTAGATACAGCCATCGAGATCGAAGACATTATCCAACAAAAGTTTTAGATTCCTTCAACCCGCCTCCCGGTACTCCTCCACACAAACTTTTTTTTTTAATAAAAATACGCTTTCTACACTCAATAAAATAGAAAATTTCAACAATTTCAATTTCTACAATAGGCCCCAAATTAGGACTTTTTCCTGTGTCGTGGGTACCATGGACACACAAGACGTATACAGATATAAGAAACACCCAGACCCAGAACATGAATCTATTCAGATTCCTGTCTGGCCGGGAATCGAACCGGGTGTGGTAGCTGCTCCGCAACGCGGGTCGTCAAGGTTGTCAAATTAATGTTAAAAGTAGGTTCACCTATATGTAATCTTACTCAGAAATTTAACCAAATTACTTAAAATAGTATTTTTCAATTCATAAAAGTTAAAATCCATCTTTATAATCAATGCGCTTTGGTTTAAATGTGGAGGCGTTGTTTGAAAATATGTATTCCGATATTGTTAATGTGACCACTAAGACTGTAAATTGGTTCAAAAAAGGGGTTCACGATATTCTGATTCGTCTTATTTTCATAACATTTTACATAACAATATGCACCTACCCACAAATAAACACTTAAAATTCGTTTTTTCACTCTGTGTTTGTCCGGGTAATCCTTGACCGGCTAAACTGATTTTTACGGGTTTTTTAGTAGACTACTTTTATCGTAGAATTCCCACTGAGTGGAGATATGCGCAGGAAAAACTTTGCGATACATTGATTTGCTCGCGGGCGTAGCCGCGGGTACAGCTAGTTATTTATATTTTTGTTGTCATTTTATTTGATTTTATGAATATTAACTTTCTTTGAAAAACCGTTTTATACTTCATTTCACAAATTATTTATTTCCAATTTTCCCACAGTTTTTATGTAATGTATATTAATTTAGTGTTTTTTTGGCAATAATTTTCCTGTAATACCTTTTCTCGCGTTATTCCTATTTTAGTAATGCAATTTATTTTACTTAAAATTAAGTTCATAATTATTTATTTACTGATTAATTCTCCTCATTACAGAGCGAATGTAGTTTGTATATGAAGGATTTCGGAGTTAGGCCGAAACCCTCCTTCGATTGACAGAATGCTCGTGTCTCGAAAAAGGTTTAGTGGACTGTATTTGCGACGATAAAAATGCTACGTGCTATAGTATCTAACGCACTCACCTGCTGCTGATGGGCGCAGCCTCATGTATAGGGTATAAGGCACCTTCGACTCACCCTTAGCTCGAGCTAGCTAGTCTTACCTCGCAGTGGTCTACCAGTTACCCTCTACCATCCACTGCCGACACGTTGCGTCGATCTTACAGCACGTTTCACACGAATTTGATTATTACGCGAAAAGAAGGAATTTTACAATTAGTGGCTACTATTCCGGATTATTAACGATAACGACAAGTTGCGCGTGCGCGCCCGACGAATCCGGAACCACGACTTTGGCTTAAGCCAACGAAAACGACACAATGAGATTCGAACACTTCGAATTCTCCGAAACGACAACTTACTACTAACTGTGGACCATAGACAAGTATAGACTGTGTACCATGGACCACAGATTATGCTACAAACGACAGATTGTTAATTTATAACTAACGACAAAAGTGAACATACCGCCCACCTAAATACTACGTATTTACGAAAACGAAACTTACTATGCTACGAAAAGGTTGCGTTAAGACGCAAGCTAATTATACAAAGGTAGAGGACATACTTTAATGACTGGCCTCTTGTACTCGCCAGACACTGTCCTAACACTAACTACTCTACAAATTCCGTCGGATCCTGGATGTAGAGTTGTAATCCTACCTAACTTCCATTCTAGTGGACTTGCTTGCTCGTTTATAAGCAAAACCAAGGTTCCTACTTTAATTTCCGAATTAGTTTTTTCCCATTTTGCCCTCTGCTGTAGTGTATGTAAGTACTCACAATGCCACCGTCTCCAGAAATCCTGATGCATCTTTCTAATTAGCTTCCAGCGCTGAGTAACAGATATATTCTGTTCGACTAGATTCTCCTCTGGAAGCATCGACAAAGGTTCTAATGTAAGAAAATGTCCCGGTGTCAAAGCAGCGAGATCATTTGCGTCAGAACTGAGAGGGACTAATGGACGCGAGTTCAACATCGCTTCTATCTGAGCTAGAATAGTGTAAAACTCTTCAAAAGTTAACCTTTGGTTACCAACGACACGAGAAAGATGAGTCTTTACAGACTTAATTCCAGCTTCAGCTAGCCCATTGAAGTGAGGACTGCCAGGAGGATTAAACGAAAACTTTATTTCCTGACATTCAGAAGCCTTTTTCATTATGGAGCCAAGATAATTATTAGCACCTACAAAATTACGACCTTGATCAGAGACGATATTACTACAACGACCACGACGAGCGATAAATCTCTGCAGAACAGCAAGAAAAGCTTCTGTAGAAAGCTCAGAAGCTAGTTCTATATGAACCGCCTTGGTAGAGGTACATACGAATACACAAATATATCCCTTGTAAGTCCTCACACCACGCCCCCGACTAAGAGCGATATCGAACGGTCCACCGTAATCGACAGCGACACTAGAAAATGGTTTAATTTGGGAAACACGAAACGAAGGTAAATTTCCCATTAAAGGAACCGAAGTAGGTTTTGGATTAACACGAAAACATTTCATACAACCAGAAATTACTGAACTGATAGCCCGTTTAGGCGATAGAATCCAAAAATCTTGCGAAAGCAAGTTTTGTAGAGTTTGAGCACCGGGATGCATAAACCTCTTATGGTACTCATCAATAACTAAGAATGTCAATCTATGATTGCGAGGTAAAAGAATAGGATGCTTCACGCTGAATTCTACATCAGCGTTAGCTAACCGACCGCCCACCCTCAAAATACCCGCGTTATCAACGAAAGGCGACAGTTTACGCAAGGGTTTGGGTAACGAATTAGGCGAACCTTTACCTAAACAATCCAATTCAAACGAAAACGAACTAAGTTGAGTTTGCTTCACTAAAAACATAAAAGCTTTATGCAACTCAAAGGGCTCTAATGAACCCACAAACTTATCCTTATGGTTTCTCAAATTATGAGCAAAACGAAAACAAAACGACAAAACACGCTTTACTTTTGTAAGCGACGAAAAACGATTCAATAAATCGTCAACGAAATTGACCTTTACAGGCGACAGAAGGCTAAGAATCCTTTGCTCTTCTTCGATAGAGCCTGTGTCCTGTTCTAACGACAACACCGAAGGCCACTTCTTTTCAGGCTCTACGAGCCATGACGGACCCTTCCACCAAATGGAACAGTCTATGAGATCAGCAGGAAGCATTCCACGAGAACCAATATCAGCAGCATTCGATAAAGAGCTTACATGTCGCCAATGCTCAGGAGCTACTCTACTTTGAATATGGCTGACTCTATTCGCCACAAACGTTTTCCACTTCGATGGACAAGACTTGATCCAAGCGAGAGTAACTGTAGAGTCAGACCATGCGTAGAGCTCTTTAACTGCATGAAATGGCTTTAATGCCTCTACCACTGATTCCATTAAACTAGATAACAGGACAGCAGCTAAAAGTTCCAATCTTGGAATCGACAGTTTGCGCAAAGGCGCGACCTTTGATTTTGCACAACAGAAAAGAACGGATGTAGAGCCATCCGACTCAACGACACGAAAGAATGTGACTGCACAATAGCCACGTTCGGAAGCGTCACAGAAACCATGCAACTGTAACGACACGAAAGAATTTACCATACGACGAGGAATGGTAATCGAAACTAACAACGACAACTGAGACTTAAATCGCAACCACTCATGCGCAATGTGAGGTGGTACATTATCATCCCATGAAACACCCGAAGTCCAAAGAAGTTGCATAAGATATTTAGCATAAAACGTAATCGGGGCAAGAAATCCCAAGGGATCATAAATCCTCGCTATATGGGAGAGGATGGTGCGCTTAGTGCACCTAGAGTCATCATTGTTGACAACACGAAACCGAAAGGTATCTGATTGCGGATGCCATAAAAGTCCCAAAACTTTCAAGGAGAGATCCGACATTTCTTCAAAGTGTTTAAATTCTTCTGAATACAAATCACAAGTTGGAAGTTCAACGAAAAAATCCCTACAATTGGACGTCCACTTTCTTAAGTGAAAACTACCAGACGACAAAATTTTAGTAAGCTCTGAACGCAATTGTAGAGCTTGCTCTATTGAGTCAGCACCTGAAACAATATCATCAACATAAAGGTCTCTACAACTTGCATCAAACACTGTACGAAGTGGGGTGCTGACCGAGTCTGGTCGCAACACACCATGATGTGGAATATAATAAAACTTCCCAACACTTGAAGAAGGGGGATCCACCTCTTCCATATGACCTGACACTTCATAGTCATTCATAAAGTTGACATAAGCTTTTTTGAATTCAGGATTTAAATTTAGTTTTCGCTCCAAAGACAGAAATCTTTTTAAAGCGTATTCACGAGAATTCGAAAACGAAGGTTTATCCTCAGGATTTTTAAAAGGCAGAGGAACCACGAACCTACCATCATCATTACGACAATAGTTTTCAACAAAATAATTTTCACAAACTTGATCCTCTTCCGACAAAATCTTATTATTAAGAGGACACAACTCTTCTACTTCCCAAAATTTTTTCAAAGAGTTATCCAAGTTTAAATTCGACAACTGGGAACAAGAGTTAGCAACGAGAAAACAATCACTCCGTTTACCAGTTCTATTTTTGTGTGTGTGACCACATGTATCACACTCACCCATTAGAATCCAACCAAATATTGTATTAAGAGCCTTTGGTTGCCCAGGCTTGCCACGTCTTAGACCAGGTACGAGAGAAGAGGCAAATATGTCTGCATTTAAGAGCATATCAATTGGTCCCGGACTAGCAAACTCTGGATCAGCCAATGGCAAGTTTCTAATATGTGACCAACCCGAAAAATCGACAAACTGTGTTGGTTGATCATTACAAATTGACGACAAAACGAAAACTTCAACCCTAAAATCAATTTTATTTGAATTATAGGATTTTATTTCACACGATAGTGAACCATAGGATTCAGCGACAGAGAATCCAATTCCATTAATAGACTGCTTAGATTGTTTTATCCTCAGCCCAAGACGCTGTGCACAAGCTTCCGAGATAAAATTGCATGCGCTTGCACAATCTAACAGTACCCTAACAGGTTGGTAACTTCCCACACTGTCCTTCACAAGCACCATAGCTGTGGAGAACAAGATAGCACTTTTACTTTCCAAAGAAGTTAAAACAACATTCGGTTGTGCAGTATCACTAATGGAATTTAATTTGTTATTATCCGGTTTAGATCCAGTATTAGACGAGGTAGCAATCGGTTTATTAAAGTGCAACAAAGTGTGGTGTGAACACCCACATACACCACAGCTCAGAGGGACTCGACAATTTTTTACCCTATGAGTTTTCGAAAAGCATAATAAACAAAGGTTTTTATTTTTCACAAATTTAAACCGACAGTTTACATCTAAATCTGAAAAACCTTTGCATTTAGAAAGACTGTGTTGGCCAGTACAAAAGTCACAAGTCACCTTCGAAACGACAAATGAAGACTTTGACCTTTTATTCAATTTTGATTCCTTTAATGTACCTACATTACTTTCCGTTGATTTAGAAGTTACTTCACTCAATGCCCTGACCTGCTTTTCGACAAAATTCTGTACTTGAGTGAATTCTGGTATTTCGTCCGAGTTAAATTCTAATTGGAATGCTTCTTTACTAGATCGATCCAATTTTGACCAAAACAAATTAAAAAGCATAAAATTTTTATCTGGTAAACCAAATTTTTCCAAAACACATAAATTCTCCACAAAGGTTCTATGAACCCGCTCAAGTTCAGAAGCTGATTTAATTTTCACTGGCTCACACGACAACAACTTTTGATAATACAGACTAGCTATTTGACGTTTCTTGTTAAAGTGTTTATTCAAGGTTTCGTAAGCATCCAAATAACTATCATTTGTGAGCGGAAAATTCTTAATTAAGTCAAGCGCATTGTTTTCGACAGACGATAACAAATAATGAAGCTTTTCAACATTAGGTATGTCTCTATTGTGTATCAAGGAATCGAATATTTGTATAAACGAGAACCAATTTTCCATTTTACCATCAAATGGCTTAATATTAATTTTAGGTAACTTTGCCAAAACCGACGAATTTTCTGTTTTAATTAAACTACAGTTACCTTTTAAATTACGCAGACGAGCCAACACTTTTCTGAATTTAGTATCAAACGATGCAGTTACACTTATCTCCGACTGCTTTTGAGCAGCACTTAAGGAAAACAACAATTTAACTTGGGCACTATGGAATTCCTTCGAAATTTCCCTAAGTTCCTCCTCAGTACAATTTGATAAGTCTGAACCGGCTATATATTCAAGACGCATCATACTGTAATCCCGGATAACTCTGTTAATGTCCCCATCATTTGCGCCACTTTCATTTCCGTCACTAGGCATTATTAAACTTTGCTAAAAGTTCTAACGAAAACAATAACAACAATGTCCTTTAAAACTAAGTGTCAATGTCAAATAAACTGACTTGTCAGTATTGACAATGCTACAAACGACAAATAAATATGGCGCACTGCAATACTGACAACGAAAAATAGGAAATTAAAATGTCACAAAGATGGCGGGACCCGAACGAAATGTAATACGGTGATGAGTTGTAAAAAAGCCTCATACCCTCAACATTAAAATATTATTCGAAATACGAAAAATACGATGTTTTTTACGAAATTCGATACAAAACAACAATAAACGAATTATAATACGAAACGATAAATTTAGAAGCCACTTTTCGCGTTTATTCCGTTCTTTTAGCGAAATACGACACGAAAACGAAAATTTTACTATTCACCATAAAGGCCGAAGAACAAATAAATCCGGCTCGAAGGACCAAAATGAAGGATTTCGGAGTTAGGCCGAAACCCTCCTTCGATTGACAGAATGCTCGTGTCTCGAAAAAGGTTTAGTGGACTGTATTTGCGACGATAAAAATGCTACGTGCTATAGTATCTAACGCACTCACCTGCTGCTGATGGGCGCAGCCTCATGTATAGGGTATAAGGCACCTTCGACTCACCCTTAGCTCGAGCTAGCTAGTCTTACCTCGCAGTGGTCTACCAGTTACCCTCTACCATCCACTGCCGACACGTTGCGTCGATCTTACAGCACGTTTCACACGAATTTGATTATTACGCGAAAAGAAGGAATTTTACAATTAGTGGCTACTATTCCGGATTATTAACGATAACGACAAGTTGCGCGTGCGCGCCCGACGAATCCGGAACCACGACTTTGGCTTAAGCCAACGAAAACGACACAATGAGATTCGAACACTTCGAATTCTCCGAAACGACAACTTACTACTAACTGTGGACCATAGACAAGTATAGACTGTGTACCATGGACCACAGATTATGCTACAAACGACAGATTGTTAATTTATAACTAACGACAAAAGTGAACAGTATATATAATTGAGTAACCTATAATTGAGGTAACACTTATCAAAATTGTATTTGTATAGCTTCCAACTCAATGTAATAGTGTTTACTTTGTTGGTATAACTGAATAAATAAATAAATAAATAAATATGCCTTGTTTTTCCAGCGTAAAGCAATCGAGCGCTTCTGCGGCGAAGTACGGCGTCTGTGTCACGCGGAGAAACGCCGTGACTTCGTCTCCGAGGCGTATCTGCTGACGCTGGGCAAGTTCGTCAACATGTTCGCTGTTCTGGACGAGTTGAAGAACATGAAGAGTTCGGTTAAGAATGACTACTCTACGTACAGACGGTGAGTTTGTTTTAAGAATGATTACTCTACGTATTACTTGACCACAACAATTAGGCGCATAAAACAAAAGTGGTTCAATACCCCGCATCTCGCTTCTTACCCCGCGCATCCCCTAGTGGCGGGCAGGCGTGTATCGTCTAGGTGTTTGCGTTAGCCAGCACGTGTTTAATGTTATTTCGTTATAATGTTAGTGTAATGAGTGATTGTTGAATTTTTAAAGTTATTATTAAATGAGTTGATTATTCGTCAATAAAGCTCAAAATGGCTAGGAAAAAGACTATTCGTTGAGGAGAACGGACTCTTACATTCAAAATATGCATTTTTTAACAAGAGAAGAGTATTGGGCTCAGTATTCCTGTCTCCCAAGTCGAAAATCAAATGTGTGCTACAACAGGCAACAGTCTCTTACACACATAAAAAAAGAAAGAAAATATTCCATGTCTGCGAATACATTAAATACATAAAAGTGCTTTAATAAATACTCGACTATTGAACATACACCACTATGGTGTATGTTTTAATAATGGTATACCTACATACATAAAATCCCTAGTTCTAATGACGTTTCAACTGTCGTGCGTCTAATTGTTTTGGTCGAGTAGTATAGACGATGAGTTTGGGATTGATGAGACACTGTAGGGGGTCGGGGGAGGGGGTGTTTTCATTACTTTTTTGGACGAGAGCGGGGGGAGGGGAGTTGTTCTGTATGAAGTTGCTTACCTTTAGGTGGACTGCATGCTCGTTGGCTACCAGCACCTATTACAATAACCTATGGCTAGGTGATCATGCCTGGGGAGCGGCCTTGTCCGACTGTTCGGAACTTGTATATATGCAGGGTATTGAGACTTCGATAGCGTGATTCAGAAATACTAGTAGCGCCATCTATTGATGACTTGCGGAAAGTCGCCACACTACCATTTATTAACACGCTTTTTTTTAGCTTGGGTTGTATCTATGTATGTACGTAACGGAATCTTTGAGCTCAATTTTCAGAATTCACATTAATTTGAAAACTTTGCGTATGTATGAAAATAAAAAAAATAATAGTATTTTTTTTACTTTTTACTACATAACATGCACTTTACCAATACACATTTTTTATAGTGAAGTAGCAAACGAGCATGCAGTCCACCTGATGGTAAGTGGTCACTGCCGCTCATAGACATCTGTAAGCAACTTCATACAGAACATGGGGTTCTATCTGCAGTCAATCACAGATGCGTCCCTACTCCCGAGGACTAAGATGGTCGCCTCATATAAAAGTGCGGGCAACCACACCATTCCATCGAAACGCAAGGAATGCTTCACGTTAGAAATATGTGTGGCGGTGGTACCTCCCCGGTCGAACTAACCTGGTTCTACATTTAATACATGAATATTGTTCCAGTGCCGCCCAGTTCCTGAAAGTGATGTCTGACAGCCAAAGTCTCCAGGAGTCGCAGAACCTGTCCATGTTCCTCGCCACTCAGAACAAGATCAGGGATACTGTGAAGGATGCGCTTGAGAAAATTAACGGTGAGATATAGAATTAAATGTTCTTAATTACCCACGACGCAGGACACAGTATGCGTTTAGAGTGAGAGGAAGTATGTTGTTACAAACCAATGTTCTCATTTTTCTCCAAAACTACTAGTCCGATTTTGATGGTGTTTTCAATTAAATAAAAAATATATATATAACGAAGTGAATGTGACGTGTGACATCAGGATGGTCGAGGTGTCTTCATTATTATTAGTTCTTGAAGATTTCAAGTAAAGCACAGGAGTAAACTTCTTCGATTTATTCACAATTGACGAGGTCCGATCGCTTCGACAGTTAAACAAGAAATCTTTTTCTACCGGCGTTCGCTCGCCTTTTTATAACAATGTTTGTTGGTGTGACAATAACAAATTTATGGAGGGTAAACTAAATTACAATTCTTAAAATCATTAAATGTTGCTAATTCAATAAACACCAATTCGCACTTGGCCAGCGCGGTGGACTATGGCCTAAACTCTCTCATTCTGAGAGAAGACCCGTGCCCAGCAGTGGGACAATAATGGGTTGACGACGACGACGACGAATTCAATAAACAAACAATTTTCGATCTTTAAACTAACTAAAATAATTATTATCGGCAACGTGTTTTTCATAAATACGCGGTGTCGCGCCGACATATACATAGAAAAAAGACAAACCCACTGAGTTTCTTGCCGGATCTCCTCAGTTGAGGTCGTGTTCCGATCCGGTGGTAGTGTAAGAAAAATATATATGTAACTGACAATTTGTAAGCGCCCACGAAGGCCTATGCAAAATAAAGACATTTCATTTCAATTATGGGTTCTGGGTTGATTGGTGCATATTCTTAGTTATAAGTTACGGTGACAACACTTTTAATTGAATTATAATTCTTTAGGCGCGTTATGAAAAAATGATGATAATAAGGCGATAAAATTATTAAAAAGATTTTTATCTTGTTACGCCAAAGAAGTATAACTTCTAAGGCAGTTGTTTATTAGACATGTTGTTTTGCTCACCATGTTAATCTTCGTTGGAAAGCAGTAATAACAATTTAGCAAATCAAATCTGCGAGTCATTTTCCTGTAGTTCCGGGACCAGAATAGGACTACGGTACCCTCTGCCTGTCGTAAAAGGCGACTAAAAGAGGCTTCCGGGGTTGCGGGCGGGAAGAGTGGGACCTCGAACCGTCCGGTCAAGTGACCCAGAAGGACGGCGGCATGTGTGGTTGCATGCTGCCGTAAAAACCAGAAGGTGCGGTGAGCAGTTCCCGCCCACCAGAGAAGAGCCCGATGGGGCACACGCTGAGGACACCGGCGGCGGTCAACTGGAGTTCCCGGAGTCCTCTTCGCAGCGTCGAGGTCGGCCACCGGGGGGGTTTTAGTGCGGTAAGAATCCCACATAACCCGCGTCGCTCCCACGACGTCGGGTACTTTTTTTTTTTTGAAAGTTTCCCCCTCGAAAACAAAAACAAAAAAAAAAGGTAAAAACTCTCAGACCCTCGATTCTCGACCCAGTTTCAACTAGGCTATCACTGAGAAGCATATAAAGAGTACGTATATATGAAGTCTCTTGTTTCAGGGTATGAGGACCTGCTGGCAGACGTGGTGAACATATGCGTGCATATGTTCGAGACTAAGATGTATCTGACGCCGTGCGAGAAGCATATGCTGGTTAAGGTGGGTATTGTTTTTATTTGAGGGTAGAATGAGTATGAGAGGTGCCGGTGGAAGAAGTTTGCCCGTGAGAGAGTTTTGTTGGAAGGATTAAGGATTAAGGATTAATTAATTTAAATTAAAAAAATGTGTGCGTGTACTAGCGTACACTCGTAAGAAGTGAAACTTCTTTATGACGTTATTTTTCAATAAATAATTTACTATATGCAACTTTACAGAAATTGGTTAAATAAAGTTAAATTAGATAAAGTTTAATAAAAGGCTTTTATTAAACTTTATCTAATAATCTAATCTATAATAATCTATCTAATATCACGCGTGGTAGGGATAAGAAAAAGATGGCGCGTAACGGAAAAAAAAAGATGGCGCGTAACAGAAAAAGATGGCGCGTAACGAAAAAATGTTACACTAAATTTTTTTCCAACCTCGATAAAGAAGTTTCATTCACTTCAACAAACCCGATAAAGAAGTTTCACTTCAAAAACTATACTTCATATTGTCCAAAGTAGGACGAATATTTCTCAAATTCAAATAAATTGTAATAATTTCAAGTTATTTTGAACGCACCCGTTAAAGGTAAAAAGAGGTTCATTAACTAAGCTGCATTTAAAAGCAATACGGGTATTTTGTATTATGTATGTGCTTGTGACAATGCAAGGTAGGGAGTGTAATGCGTTTTAATTTATTTTATGTATGTTTTATGCATAACGAAGTCAATGCGTGACGTGAGACGTCAGGATGGTCGAGGAGACTTCATTATTTTCATTTCTTGAACATTTCAAGTAAAACACAGGAATAAACTTCTTCGATTTATTCACAACTGAGGAGGTCCGATCGCTACGACGGTTAAACAAGAAATGTTTTTCTACCGGCGTTCGCTCGCCTTTTTATAACAATGTTTGGTGGTGTGACAATAACAAATTTATGGAGGGTAAACTAAATTACAATTCTAAAAACCACTAAATATTGCTAATTTAATAAACAAACAATTTTCGATCTTTAAACTAACTAAAGTAATTATTTTCGGCGACGTGTTTTTCATAAATACGCGGTGTCGCGCCGACATGCATTATTTGAAAATTCATTGAATAACACGTCTGTGGCAGTGATACTTCTGTGGATCAGAACAGACAGAAAGCTTATTTACCACTTTTATATTATAATCAAAAAATGCGTTATGATTTGATGTTTGTTCGTCCGCAGGTCATGGGTTTCGGCCTGTTTTTGATGGATTCGGATGTATGCAACATCAACCGCTTGGACCAGAAAAAGAAGATTCGTCTGGATAGGATTGACAGGATTTTCAAGGTGAGATTTTCATTTGTGTCGTAGTGGATTAAGTGATTCCAAGTGTTCTAAAAATTTGTGTTGACAAGCTTAATTTTGCGGTTTTTCACGTATAATTTATATGACAGAAACTGCATAGTAAATTTGTTTTTCAAAGACCGTCTTTTTGAGGTATCACACGTTTCTTACATTACTTTACTGTATAGTTCATGACCCGGCGAACTTCGTTCCGCCTAAAAGTCAAAAATTTGTAATTATCAGTGCTCCTCCACTATATTATACATGTATTATACATAAAAACCTTCCTCTTGAATCACTCTATCTATTAATAAAAACTGCATTAAAATCCGTAGCGTAGTTTTAAAGATCTATGCATACATAGGGACAGACAGCGGGAAGCGACTTTGTTTTGTACTATGTAGTGAAGAAGTTGTCTGTAAATTGCAAAAAAAAAAATGATTTTTCGTGCGTTTATTTATTTCTTTGTTTATATGTACCTTGCTTACACATTATAGACAACGAGAGGCATAAATAAAAATGCTGACATTTCAAATGATATTTTTTTATTAAAACAAAGTATATAACATATTATTGCAACGCCGTCGCAACGGTCGAAATTAGACCGTAATTTAAATTAAAAAACTAATCTTCATATTGTCCAAAGTAGTACGAATATTTCTCAAATTCAAATAAAATGTAATAATTTTGAACGCACCCGTTAAATATAAAAAGAGGTTTAATTATCTAAGCCGCATTTAAAAGCAATAGCGCGTATTTTGACAAAGACATCTGACATTTTTGACGTTATGTGTTTTCATAGTAAGACTTTGAATGTTCTATTTCGTTTACTATGTATGTGTTTGTATCAAATGCAAGTTAGTGGGTGTAATGTGTTTTAGTTGGTTTTATGTATGATATATGCATTATTAGAAAAAAATATTAATATTCCGCACTCCTTCTCTACGTCCACTATAACCGTGCAAAGTTTCGTACTAATCCGTCCGCGGCATATTACTTTTTGGCGGCGGGAGATTCTCCCTGGAGGCTAGGTGATCATGCCTGGGGAGCGGCCGTGCTCCGACACTCGTTCGGAACTTGTATATATACGGGGTATTGAGAATACTTCGATAGCGTGTTTCGGAATACTAGTAGCGCCATCTATTTATTTATTTCAGACTCGTTAACAAAAATGCATGTAACTCAAACATAAAATAAAGAATCCTTAAAACTAGTGGCATGCAATTTTATTTATAAATGAGTACAGCAAACTCTAAAGTGATGTGCATAAACATGAAACATCATACTATTTAATGTACAAATACTAGGTATATGACTAACAATATAATAAAGAACTAAAGATTTCGGGAATTTTGGCTAAAAGTAAATATAGTTTAATTATGCAAAGCACTATGTTAACAACTTAAATATAATATGAGAAAATTAATATATAACATGTCTAATATGGCATTTTGGTGCAGCTTAAAGGACTGATGAACTAATTTTTGATTTCAAGATGTTCTGAATTTTGGTTATAAACTGAGAAGGATTGTCGTGAAAATCTCTTGATCTCTTGATCCATCTTTTGATGAGTAACGGGAGGTCGCCACAACTTAAAAATGCGTCACAAGTTTTTGCTTCACGTATTAATATAATGATATTGTTACAGAATCTGGAAGTGGTGCCGTTATTTGGGGACATGCAAATAGCCCCGTTCAACTACATCAAGAGATCGAAACATTATGATCCTAGCAAGTGAGCTTTATTTCGCTTTCTCTTATTATTCTTACTAGTTGACTCGGTTAACTTCGTTCCGCTTAAAAGTCGAAAATCTCAAAAAATATCAGTGTTCCTCCATTATGTTATTTTTTTATCTGACTGAAGTAGCAAACGAGCATGCAGTCCACCTGATAGTAAGAGGTCACTGCCGCCCTGCGACATCTGTAAGCAACTACATACAGAACATGGGTTCTATCTGAAGTCAATCACAGATGCGTTGCCACTCCCGAGGACTATGGTCGCCTCATGTGAAAGTGTGCCGGCAACCACACCCTTCTATCGAAACACAAGAAGTGGTTCACGCTAGAAATAGGTGTGGCGGTGGTACCTCCCCGGTCGAACTACACTAGTTCTACCACCTTAAAAACATTATACATACATAAAAATCTTCCTCATGAATCACTCTATCTATTAAAAAAACTGCATTAAAATCCGTAGCGTAGTTTTAAAGATCTAAGCATACATAGGGACAGACAACGAGAAGCGACTTTGTTTTATACTATGTATTGATTTGTATCGCCTTTGCTGGCTCACTTTTAAAGGAGGCGACCATCTTGCGTTGGTGCAATCGCAACGCACACTTATTATAAATCGGATAAAAAAAGATTGATCATCTTTTCTCAAGGTTAACCATCCTAGCTTAACAGAGCAGTGATAGCCTAATGGTTGAAACTTGGCCTCTCAATCGAGAAGTCCGAGGTTCAAACCCAGGCACGCACCACTGATTTATGTGCGTATTAAACATTAATTATCACTGCTTTTCGGTGAAGGAAAACATCGTGAGGAAACCTACACACCCGAGAGTTCTTTAAAAAAAAAAAAAAGTTCTTGGAGGTGTGTGAAGTCCACCAATTCGCACTTGGCCAGCGCGGTGGACTATGGCCTAAAACTCTCTCATTCTGAGAGAAGACCCGTGCCCAGCAGTGGGACAATAATGGGTTGACGACAACCAACCTAACCTATCTTGTTGTTCCCAGGTGGCCGCTGTCTTCGAACCTGAACCCTCTGTCGCCGCAGGCCGACCTGATGGTCCACCTGCCCCAAATACGCGAGGAGCATCAGAATTACATCTCTGAACTGGCTCGCTACAGCAATGAGGTGAGTACCGCACTAAAATCACCCCGGGGATACCTTCACAAGGTACCCGACGCCGTGGGAGCGACGCAGGGTTATGTGGGATTTTTACCGCACTAAAACCCCTCGGTGGCCGTCCTCGGCGCTGAAAAGGAGGACTCCGGGATCTCGGAACGACTTCAACCGGAATCCTCCGAGCGCGCTGCCCCATCGGGCGCCTCCCAGATGGGCGGCTGGGCCCACCGCTCCGTCTTTACGACGGTATGCCACCACACATACCGCCGTCCTTCCCGGGATTGCCTGACCGAACGGTTCGAGCTCCCACTCTAGCCGCCTGCAACCCCAGAAGCCCTTTTTAGTAGCCTCTTACGATAGGCAGGGAATGCCGTAACCATATTCTAATCCCGGAACTACAGGGACGAACTGTATTCTTAAATACACTATTCTTTACTCGACTGCATCAGAAGGAGGGTAATGTTTTCCAAGCGTATGTACATACATACATCATCCTCGGGTGAATACCCGGCTGCGAATCTTAGTTTATTTGACGGGATTCATGTTTAAATAGTGATATTTTGTTAAGCTATTACATTCCTTTTATCGCGGGCTTTGAGCGTGGCGACCAAATTAAGAAATTCCGTAACGAAAAACCTAACACCCCCCACTCCGCCTAACATGAAGCGCGGCCGAGCGTTCCCTTAACGTGTATTTATATGGTGCCACAGTACGAAGCTACGAAATAGCACGAATTTGTAAGCAGGTATTTGTGAGCAAGTATATAACGAAAATCCTCCATAGGTCCTTATGGGCCGCTCAAATATTTATTACAATTATTTATCCTTCCATCCCCCTTGTAAGCAAAAGTAAGCAAAGCTTGTAACCTCGCCCCCCATGCTTACTTAACCTATAGAAATATTACTCGACAATTTGTCAAAAAGTTAAGTTTATTAACTTTGCGTACGTTATAAAAATCTATACTCCTCTCCCTCGCATCCATGTCTTCAAAAATAAGCAAGACAAATATGTCTATAGTGCATACGTAATACGTTTTAAAAAGTTAATAGTTTATTATTCCCACGCCCCCATGTCTACAAAAATAAGCAAGACAAAGCCGACCCCCCCTCCAATAGTGCTTATGTAAAACTTGGCCGAACCCTCATATTACTATGCATTGTCCAAAGGTAACAACGACCTTCAAGGAGTGCGGCTCGGACGCGGAGAACAAGGCGGTGACGGAGCTGTGTCTCCGCGGTCTCCAGCTCCTGTCCTGCTGGTGTTCCGTCCTCACAGAGCTGTGCTCGTGGAAGCTGCTGCACCCCACGGACCACGCGACCAGCCCCCGCTGCCCCCCGGACGCGGAGGAGTACGAGAGGGTGAGTGCTGGACTACTGCACTACTGGATCTCAGTACGAGAGGTTGACTGCTGGACTAATGTACTATTGTATGGTGCCATTTACTGGAGGTCTATGTTCAGCACCAAATCTCAAAAGCCTGATCGATGGATGGATGACGCGCGAACGTGTGTGTTTGGAAGCTTGTTTGTTTGTAAGTAAGCGAGTGAGTGAGTGTGTGAGCAAGCGAGTGAGTGCGAGAGCGACCTAGTGATTGAATGTTTGAACGAGCGAGCGAGGGAGTGAGTGATGAGCGAATGAATGAGAGAGCGTGCGTGATTGAGTAAGGGATCGAATAAGTGATGAGCGAATGAGTGACAGTGCGAGTGAGTGTGTGGGCGCGCGAGCGAGGGAGCGAATGAGTGAGTGAGTGAGCGAGTGAGTGTGTGAGAGAGCGAGTGGGTAAATGTGTGAGCGAACGAGTGAGTGAGTGATGAGCGAATGAGTTGAGTGCGTGAGCGAACGAGTGACTGATGAGCGAATGAGTGAATGAGCAAGTGAGTTAGTGAGTGAGGGAGCGAGTGAGTGAGTGAGCGAGTGAGTGAGTGAGCGAGTGAGTGAGTGAGCGAGTGAATTATCGTGAGTCTGAGTTGTTTTCTTAAACCCCAAATTTGTCGGTCCTCCACAGGCGACCCGCTACAACTACACGTCCGAAGAGAAGTTCGCGATGATCGAGGTGATAGCGATGATCAAGGGCCTGCAGGTGCTGATGGCGCGCATGGAGACGGTGTTCGCGGACGCGGCGCGCCGCTCCATATACGCGGAGCTGCAGGACTTCGTGCAGCTCATGCTGCGCGAGCCGCTCAGGAAGGCCATCAAGAACAAGAAGGACCTTATACGCAGGTGGGGGGGCGGGGCAAAGGGATGGGTGACTGGAAAAAAATAACATTTGCAGGTGGCTTCGGATAGGATAAGTGTCTTAATACTTAACGGGTACTCACGATATGCGGTTTTTTGAATTCTTATAGAATTATTTTTGCCGATATTTCGACCCAGTTGCATGGATCGTGGTCACGGCCAAACTATACATATCGTGAGTACCCGTTAAGTATTAAAATATTCCGCGATAATACTAGTCTAAAATCATATATCGGTGTCTTAAATTAAAAAAAAAGTCAAAATAGTCAAACTTGAAATTAGTAAATAACCAAAACTTAAAAAAAAAACTGGTGTCAAAATTAAAATCTCAAGAAAAAAATTAAATGTAAAAAAAAAACTAATTTTTAAACATCAAAAAAGTAAATTTACAAAATGCGTAATTTATAACACGTTTGACGTAACAACTATGACTTTAAAGCAATGGTAACGAAAAAAATATAGCAAAAATAAAAAGGAATCAAAAGACAGTCCACTTTTATGGACTATTTGAAGCATTGAATACAAAAGAAAATAAGAAAAAAAGAGTGTGTGTGTCAGCTCCGACGCACGACTGGAGTTTACTCGCATTTAAAATAGATGGCGCCATACTCTTACACTAAAGATGTAAACAAAGTACATATTAAAATATGAATATTGTATTTCTTTACAAAGTATTTACATTACTTATCTTAACGATTTACTATTTTAAATACCATTGAGATTTCGGTAAAACGTAATCACGAAACCTATGCATGCCATCCACCCGTACTGATAAAATATTTCTAAAGTTTTAATTAGATGGCGTTATATTCAATAAAAACGTAACGAGGTCATTCATCAGTAGATTTTAATCCCCACATTTTTTTTTGGAGTAAACTCCAAAAAGTAGTAAAAGGCAGTTTCCTATGATCGAAATGACAGTGACAATAAAGGGGCTCCAAGAGCTAACCTAACCTAACCTAAACTGTTCATTAATTTTATACACTTGTTACAGTATAATAGTGTCAGTCCGGGAGACTTGCGGCGACTGGGCGAGGGGCTGCGAGCCCCAGCAGGACCCAGCGCTGCGCGGCAAGAAGGACGCGGAGGCCAGCTTCTCCATCAAGGTGCCGCGCCGGAACGTGGGTGAGTTGGCTTGAACTCAGATATATCCATCGTCAACACATTATTGTAATGTTTGTCGAGCGTATGTATTTGTGTATGTATATAATTCGATTCAGTGTAGTAATGTATGTTAATTCTCTATCTCTCCCTATTATTTATTATTTATATATTTAGCTCTCTTTCTGCTTTTGTTTTTGTCTTTCTTCTTATTTCATTCTTTCATTTTATCTTTAAACCTCTTTTCTCTCTCTTTACCTTTTTTATTTTTGTATATACCATTATTTCTTTAGCTCGCTATTAATCATTACATCTCCTTTTTGTTCATCACTATCTCTTTCTTTAATTACATTTCTCTTTTGTTAGCTATCTCTCTCCGATCAGAAACCTCTTATAAACTTTGATCATTTCAGTTTTTACATTATAGTTACCTTACTTTCGTCGGAAACTCCTTTATTTTTAACTCTAAGTATTTGTCTTATTATTTCTATTTATCTCTCTCATAGTCACTTTAGTTATTTCTCTCTTTCTTTCTCTCTTTCTCTGTCTCTGTCGTTCTCTCTCTCTCGCTCTATTTAATATCATACCTTCCTATTCGTCTTCCCAGGTCCGTCTTCAACCCAGCTCTACATGGTCCGCACGCAGCTGGAAGCCCTCATCTCGGACAAGTCCGGGGGGCGGAGGACGCTGCGCAAGGACCTGGACGCCGGCACGCTGCAGCAGATCGAGTCGTTCCACCGACAGAGCTTCTACTGGACGTACCTCCTGAACTTACCCGGTAAGAGATTTTAAGCTAATGCATAGCTTTTTGCTATGAGCGCGGCGACCGAATCAAGAAATTCCGTAACGAAAAACCTAACACGCCCCGCTCCGACTACCTTGTAGCTCGGGCTTTGAAGAATAATAAGCATAGAACCTGTGGTAAAATAAGAAGTGAAATACATAAACTTGTCCCACTTTACTTATTTATTTTTATTTATTTTACTTATGATGTGAATATTGCGTAGAAAAGAGACAAATAATGCTGTTCGGTTTCGTTATCTTGTAGGTCGTCACAAGGTTTATAATAATAATAATAATAATAATTCATTTATTTCAGACTAAGTCCATATTTTAAATTTACAAAATAAAAATTAAATGCTAAAGCTAATATGTTAGTAACAATTTTACTTACAACTATGTTAGTAACTTATCACTAATGACTCACATGAGACGAGCACAATACACAAAACACAAAACACACTCAATTTCTGATAGTGCTGTCACATTCGTATCGATGCTAACATCTATTTAATTTTATTGATAAATATAAATATCTAACTGTTGTTACGCTCAAAAAGTAACTTGAATTAATATAAGAGAAAAAATAATCAAAGAAAAAAAATACTGCATAAATAAATAATTACAATTGCATAAGTTGATAAAAAATGCATCTTATAAAATGTTGATAAAATAAAAAATGCAGTCTCCGAGTGCCGTACGTTTTTTTTTAAATTTTTTTATACATTTTAGTACCTACTAAAACGCTAACTTTTAAATATAAGGGAGGCCCATACAAGAAACTTATACGACATTTTCCGGTTTCCCTGTTCTAACGTAATAGTTGATTGTTTTGTTCACAGATTCCCTCCAGAAGTGCTGTGACCTGTCCCAGCTGTGGTACAGAGAATTTTATTTGGAAATGACCATGGGTAGGAAAGTTAATGTAAGTATGTTTCTAGCTACTAGTCACGCGTCGCAACGGTCGAAATTTGACCGTAATTTAAATTAAAAAACTAAATCTTATATAGTCCAATGTAGCACTAATATTTCTCTAGTTTAAAAAAATTGTAATAATTTTCAAGTAATTTTGAACGCACTTGTTAAAAGTAAAAAATAATAGTTTAAAAAAACTAAAAAACACGCTTTTTATAGAAAACCGAAGGAAAAATAGAAAATAAATTTAAGTGAATTTAAATTAAGAAAATAGTGTTAAAAATTTCAATGAATATAAATTAATAATAGTGTGAATAAAAAAAAAAATATTTTAACGTAAAAAAACGTGGGGTGCATGGTGCCAATGGTAGATATTTTATTGACAGATATGAGTAGAGTGATTATCATTTCGATAATATCTTAAAAAGCACCCCACGCTTTCTTTAAAATAAAATATTTTTTTATTTTTAAAAAGAGGTTTATTAGCTAAGCTGCATTTAACAGCAATAGCGAGTATTTTGACAAAGACATTTGATATTTTTGCCGTTATGTGTTTTCATAGTAAGACATTGAATCTTCTATTTCGTTTGTACTGTATGTGTGTGTCAAATGCAAGGTAGTGAGTGTAATGTGTTTATTTGATTTTATGTATGTTTTATGCATTATTTGAATCAAATATTAGCATTGCGCAATCCTTCTCTACATTGACTATAACCGTGCGTAATTTCATACTCCGCCGCCTGCGGCAAGTATCTTAAAAACGAATCACAAATTTTTGCTTCACGTATTAGTATATAGATTAAACTTAAATGCACCTAACATTTACCGACTGTAACGAAAATTCCCCTCTCTCCCCCCAGAAATGCACAGTCCGTCACCAGCACAACGAGGAGTGCAACGACCTGGTGACGATGGAGAAGAGGATCCAGTTCCCGATCGAGATGTCCATGCCGTGGATCCTCACGGACCATATCCTGCGAACCAAGGAGCCGGCGATGATGGAGTGAGTTGGGGAGGCGGGGTGGTGTGGACTAGTCGGACATTTCAGGGACAGCTTGGAGATGGAGTGACTCTGCTAGAACGGGGTGGCAAAACTGGCCAGTCATTGAAGTGAGTGAGGATAACTTGGGTCGGCTGGCGGTAAAGTAGTCATACATTTGAATCGTGGGGAGAAAGGGGTGACATAGACTGGTCGGACATCATGCCTTGGATCCACACTGACCACATGCAGCGCACCATGGAGCCGGCGATGATGGAGTGAGTTGGGGAGACGGGGTAGGAGAGCCGCAATATCCACTTGCTTGTGTGTGTGTGCGTTATTCTTATTTTCCGCCCAATCTGCGTTGTCATTGCTGGGAGGCTCGTGGGAAATATAATAATATACTTCAGAATTATGGGGATAAGGGCTTGATATGGTCTGATCAGATATTGAATGAAGGGCAATTTGAGACGGATTGTGTGAGAAGTGTCATATTTAAGTACAATGGGGAGACAATGGGGAGAAATGCGTGATATTAGACTGGTCGGTTATTGGAGGGACAAATTGGGGCAGCGCGCGATAAGAGTAGTCATTAGAGTTCTTTTTAAAAAGAAAAACAAATTGTAAAGGTGTAAAATTGTAAAGGTGAAGTCTACCAATTCGCACTATGTGCTATGGACTATGACCTAAAACTCTCTCATTCTGAGAGACGATCCGTGCCCAGTACTGCGATAATAATGGGTTGACGACAAATGCAAAATTTAAAAATCTAAAATAATTGTCGCATGGCGCAGCGTGGCGACGCGTCGCCACGACATACATCTGCATTTGCGACATCATTTCCGAAAACAGTTGCTCTCACCCGCCGCATATGTTCGACATCAATAATTTGCACATCCTACATTTTTCCCCCATCTCCCCAGGTACGTGCTCTACCCACTCGACCTGTACAACGACTCCGCTCAGTACGCGCTCACGGTGTTCAAGAAGCAGTTCCTCTACGACGAGGTGGAGGCGGAGGTGAACCTCTGCTTCGATCAGTTCGTGTACAAGCTGTCCGAGCTGGTGTACGCGCACTACAAGCAGCTGGCGGCCAGGTGAGGGCTTATGCGTCCGTTATAGATACTTGAGGCAGAAGTATTTATTTCTCTCTGTCTCTCTCTTTCTCTGTGTGCGTGCGTGCGTATGTGTGGTGTGTGTGTGTGGTGTGCGCGCGAGTGTCTATGCGCATATGTGCGTGTGTGGCGTGCGCGCGCGTGTGTGACATAATGGAGGCAGAAATATCTCTCTCCTTCTCAGTGTGTGTGAGTGTGTGTGTGTGTGCGCGCGCGTGTCTGTGTGCGTGTGTGTGTGAGTGTGAGTCTGCGTGCGTGCGTGCGTTCTGTGTGTAAGAGCAGCAGTCTGACGGTGCTCAAGAAGCAGTTCCTCTACGACGAGGTGGAGGCGGAGGTGAACCTCTGCTTCGATCAGTTCGTCTACAAGCTGTCCGAGCTGGTGTACGCGCACTACAAGCAGCTGGCGGCCAGGTGAGGCCTTATGCGTCCGTTATAGATAATTGAGACAGAAGTATCTATTTCTCTCTGTCTCTCTCTCTCTCTCTCTCTCTCTCTCTCTGTGTGTGTGTGTGTGCGCGCGCGCATGTGTGTGCGTGCGTGTGGTGTGTGTGAGTGCGCGTGTGTGTTGTGTGTGTGTGTTGTGTGTGTGTGTACGCGTGTGTGCGTGCGTGCGTGCGTGCGTGCGTGTGTGTGTGTGTGTGTGTGTGTGTGTGTGTGTGTTATTCTTATTTCTCCTTCGGATTTCATTTCATAAGTAAATCATTCAGAGTTTTAAAATAAACCAACTGCGTCAGGGAAGGTAATGTTTTCCGAGCGTGTGTACTTTTACGGTAGAATATGTAAGTTTGTGAGTGTATATAAGCGCGTGCATGAGTACGTACGAGTGTGCGTGCTTGCTTGCGTATGTGTGATATTCTTATTTTTAGTCAATGAGGTACTTGTTTTTTTTGTTATCCGACAGCATCAGAAAGAGGGTGATGTGTGATGAGTGTATTTATGGTAGGTATGTCCTTTTCTTTGGCACGGGTTTTTGTTTTCTTGATAAAATCTTGTGTGGTGTGGAGCTAAGCCGTACATTATAAGTTAGTGTTAGATTAGTATTAAGGCAGTATCAATAAAGACATCATACAAACAATACGCCTCTGAATTACCTCCGAGCCTGCGACATCTCTACACTTGTTAACAAGTCCACCGTTGATGACTAACCCCTGTCTCCCCAGCATGATGCTCGACAAGCGTTACCGCGCGGAGTGCGCGGCGCGCGGCGCGAGCACCGCCGCGGCGGCCGGCCGGTACGCGTCGCTGCTGCGCCAGCGGCACGTCGCGCTGCTCGGCCGCCACGTGGACCTGTGCGCGCTGGTGAGTGCCCCCCGAGCGACTCCCCCGTCTCCCCGCCGAGTGGTGCCGGCCGGTACGCGTCGCTGCTGCGCCAGCGGCACGTCGCGCTGCTCGGCCGCCACGTGGACCTGTGCGCGCTGGTGAGTGCCCCCCGAGCGACTCCCCCGTCTCCCCGCCGAGTGGTGCCGGCCGGTACGCGTCGCTGCTGCGCCAGCGGCACGTCGCGCTGCTCGGCCGCCACGTGGACCTGTGCGCGCTGGTGAGTGCCCCCCGAGCGACTCCCCCGTCTCCCCGCCGAGTGGTGCCGGCCGGTACGCGTCGCTGCTGCGCCAGCGGCACGTCGCGCTGCTCGGCCGCCACGTGGACCTGTGCGCGCTGGTGAGTGCCCCCCGAGCGACTCCCCCGTCTCCCCGCCGAGCGGTGCCGGCCGGTACGCGTCGCTGCTGCGCCAGCGGCACGTCGCGCTGCTCGGCCGCCACGTGGACCTGTGCGCGCTGGTGAGTGCCCCCCGAGCGACTCCCCCGTCTCCCCGCCGAGTGGTGCCGGCCGGTACGCGTCGCTGCTGCGCCAGCGGCACGTCGCGCTGCTCGGCCGCCACGTGGACCTGTGCGCGCTGGTGAGTGCCCCCCGAGCGACTCCCCCGTCTCCCCGCCGAGTGGTGCCGGCCGGTACGCGTCGCTGCTGCGCCAGCGGCACGTCGCGCTGCTCGGCCGCCACGTGGACCTGTGCGCGCTGGTGAGTGCCCCCCGAGCGACTCCCCCGTCTCCCCGCCGAGTGGTGCCGGCCGGTACGCGTCGCTGCTGCGCCAGCGGCACGTCGCGCTGCTCGGCCGCCACGTGGACCTGTGCGCGCTGGTGAGTGCCCCCCGAGCGACTCCCCCGTCTCCCCGCCGAGTGGTGCCGGCCGGTACGCGTCGCTGCTGCGCCAGCGGCACGTCGCGCTGCTCGGCCGCCACGTGGACCTGTGCGCGCTGGTGAGTGCCCCCCGAGCGACTCCCCCGTCTCCCCGCCGAGTGGTGCCGGCCGGTACGCGTCGCTGCTGCGCCAGCGGCACGTCGCGCTGCTCGGCCGCCACGTGGACCTGTGCGCGCTGGTGAGTGCCCCCCGAGCGACTCCCCCGTCTCCCCGCCGAGTGGTGCCGGCCGGTACGCGTCGCTGCTGCGCCAGCGGCACGTCGCGCTGCTCGGCCGCCACGTGGACCTGTGCGCGCTGGTGAGTGCCCCCCGAGCGACTCCCCCGTCTCCCCGCCGAGTGGTGCCGGCCGGTACGCGTCGCTGCTGCGCCAGCGGCACGTCGCGCTGCTCGGCCGCCACGTGGACCTGTGCGCGCTGGTGAGTGCCCCCCGAGCGACTCCCCCGTCTCCCCGCCGAGTGGTGCCGGCCGGTACGCGTCGCTGCTGCGCCAGCGGCACGTCGCGCTGCTCGGCCGCCACGTGGACCTGTGCGCGCTGGTGAGTGCCCCCCGAGCGACTCCCCCGTCTCCCCGCCGAGTGGTGCCGGCCGGTACGCGTCGCTGCTGCGCCAGCGGCACGTCGCGCTGCTCGGCCGCCACGTGGACCTGTGCGCGCTGGTGAGTGCCCCCCGAGCGACTCCCCCGTCTCCCCGCCGAGTGGTGCCGGCCGGTACGCGTCGCTGCTGCGCCAGCGGCACGTCGCGCTGCTCGGCCGCCACGTGGACCTGTGCGCGCTGGTGAGTGCCCCCCGAGCGACTCCCCCGTCTCCCCGCCGAGCGGTGCCGGCCGGTACGCGTCGCTGCTGCGCCAGCGGCACGTCGCGCTGCTCGGCCGCCACGTGGACCTGTGCGCGCTGGTGAGTGCCCCCCGAGCGACTCCCCCGTCTCCCCGCCGAGTGGTGCCGGCCGGTACGCGTCGCTGCTGCGCCAGCGGCACGTCGCGCTGCTCGGCCGCCACGTGGACCTGTGCGCGCTGGTGAGTGCCCCCCGAGCGACTCCCCCGTCTCCCCGCCGAGCGGTGCCGGCCGGTACGCGTCGCTGCTGCGCCAGCGGCACGTCGCGCTGCTCGGCCGCCACGTGGACCTGTGCGCGCTGGTGAGTGCCCCCCGAGCGACTCCCCCGTCTCCCCGCCGAGTGGTGCCGGCCGGTACGCGTCGCTGCTGCGCCAGCGGCACGTCGCGCTGCTCGGCCGCCACGTGGACCTGTGCGCGCTGGTGAGTGCCCCCCGAGCGACTCCCCCGTCTCCCCGCCGAGCGGTGCCGGCCGGTACGCGTCGCTGCTGCGCCAGCGGCACGTCGCGCTGCTCGGCCGCCACGTGGACCTGTGCGCGCTGGTGAGTGCCCCCCGAGCGACTCCCCCGTCTCCCCGCCGAGTGGTGCCGGCCGGTACGCGTCGCTGCTGCGCCAGCGGCACGTCGCGCTGCTCGGCCGCCACGTGGACCTGTGCGCGCTGGTGAGTGCCCCCCGAGCGACTCCCCCGTCTCCCCGCCGAGCGGTGCCGGCCGGTACGCGTCGCTGCTGCGCCAGCGGCACGTCGCGCTGCTCGGCCGCCACGTGGACCTGTGCGCGCTGGTGAGTGCCCCCCGAGCGACTCCCCCGTCTCCCCGCCGAGTGGTGCCGGCCGGTACGCGTCGCTGCTGCGCCAGCGGCACGTCGCGCTGCTCGGCCGCCACGTGGACCTGTGCGCGCTGGTGAGTGCCCCCCGAGCGACTCCCCCGTCTCCCCGCCGAGCGGTGCCGGCCGGTACGCGTCGCTGCTGCGCCAGCGGCACGTCGCGCTGCTCGGCCGCCACGTGGACCTGTGCGCGCTGGTGAGTGCCCCCCGAGCGACTCCCCCGTCTCCCCGCCGAGTGGTGCCGGCCGGTACGCGTCGCTGCTGCGCCAGCGGCACGTCGCGCTGCTCGGCCGCCACGTGGACCTGTGCGCGCTGGTGAGTGCCCCCCGAGCGACTCCCCCGTCTCCCCGCCGAGTGGTGCCGGCCGGTACGCGTCGCTGCTGCGCCAGCGGCACGTCGCGCTGCTCGGCCGCCACGTGGACCTGTGCGCGCTGGTGAGTGCCCCCCGAGCGACTCCCCCGTCTCCCCGCCGAGTGGTGCCGGCCGGTACGCGTCGCTGCTGCGCCAGCGGCACGTCGCGCTGCTCGGCCGCCACGTGGACCTGTGCGCGCTGGTGAGTGCCCCCCGAGCGACTCCCCCGTCTCCCCGCCGAGTGGTGCCGGCCGGTACGCGTCGCTGCTGCGCCAGCGGCACGTCGCGCTGCTCGGCCGCCACGTGGACCTGTGCGCGCTGGTGAGTGCCCCCCGAGCGACTCCCCCGTCTCCCCGCCGAGTGGTGCCGGCCGGTACGCGTCGCTGCTGCGCCAGCGGCACGTCGCGCTGCTCGGCCGCCACGTGGACCTGTGCGCGCTGGTGAGTGCCCCCCGAGCGACTCCCCCGTCTCCCCGCCGAGTGGTGCCGGCCGGTACGCGTCGCTGCTGCGCCAGCGGCACGTCGCGCTGCTCGGCCGCCACGTGGACCTGTGCGCGCTGGTGAGTGCCCCCCGAGCGACTCCCCCGTCTCCCCGCCGAGTGGTGCCGGCCGGTACGCGTCGCTGCTGCGCCAGCGGCACGTCGCGCTGCTCGGCCGCCACGTGGACCTGTGCGCGCTGGTGAGTGCCCCCCGAGCGACTCCCCCGTCTCCCCGCCGAGTGGTGCCGGCCGGTACGCGTCGCTGCTGCGCCAGCGGCACGTCGCGCTGCTCGGCCGCCACGTGGACCTGTGCGCGCTGGTGAGTGCCCCCCGAGCGACTCCCCCGTCTTCCCGCCGAGTGATGCCGTGCAACAGCTAGGAGATTGGCAGCAGCGGCCTCAAATGACGACTAATTGATGCTTTTTTATGTAAAGTAGCAAACGAGCATCCACCTGATGGTAAGTGCTCACTGCCGCGCTGCGACGTCTGTAAGCAACTTCATATAGAATATAGGTTCTATTTGAAGCCAATCCCAGATGCGTTGCTATTTCCGAGGACTATGATGGTCGTCTCATACGAAAGTATGCCGGTAACCACACCCTTCCATCTCGCGCAAGAAATGCTTCACGCTACAAATAGGTGTGGCGGTGGTACCTCCCCGGTCGAACTACGCTGGTTCTACCTGACGAAATACGGCTATACTGATGTGTGGTGAATATACTGATGTAACGATTTCGATGCCATATTGATGCTATACTGACATGATGTTCATTCCTCAGGTGGCGCAACGTATAAACGCGGACATGCATCGCGCGTTGGACGCGGCTGTCGCGAAGTTCGAAGCCGGGGACATAACAGGTGTTGTGGTAAGTAATGAACAAGTAAGACTAAGTTAATTGTGGTGAACTTCCGCATCTCATCAAGAGATGGCGCCACTAGTATTCTGAAACACGCTATCGAAACATTCTCAGAATCCTGCATATATACAAGTTCCGAACATCAACTTTCGGAGCACGGCCGCTCCCCAGGCATGATCACCTAGCCTCCAGGGAGATCTCCCTTTGCCAAACTCGATTTCTCCCGACTGGATGAACCGATTCGGATGATGTTTTTTTCATTTGAAAGGTAGTGCGTGTCATGGGGTTCCATTTGTTTTAGTTCACTTTTGAAATTGACCTATCCCCAGGAGCTAGAGGGCCTGATAGCGGTGAACCGTCTCTGCCACAAGCTCCTCTCCCGCTACCTCGCGCTGGACGAGTTCGAGTCGGTGTTGCGGGAGTCGGACCACGGCGTGTTAGCTCCGTACGGGCGCGTCACGCTGCACGTGTTCTGGGAGCTCAACTACGACTTCCTGCCGAACTACTGCTACAACGCCGCCACTGATAGGTGAGTGGGTGGAGCAGGCCGTGTAACGTGGGGCTGTGTAACGTGGGGCTGTGTAACGTGGGGCTGTGTAACGCGGGGCTGTGTAACGCGGGGCTGTGTAACGCGGGGCTGTGTAACGCGGGGCTGTGTAACGTGGGGCTGTGTAACGTGGGGCTGTGTAACGCGGGGCTGTGTAACGTGGGGCTGTGTAACGCGGGGCTGTGTAACGTGGGGCTGTGTAACGTAGGGCTGTGTAACGTGGGGCTGTGTAACGTGGGGCTGTGTAACGCGGGGCTGCGTAACGTGGGGCTGTGTAACGTGGGCCTGTGTAACGCGGGGCTGTGTAACGTGGGGCTGTGTAACGTGGGGCTGTGTAACGTGGGGCTGTGTAACGTGGGGGGGCGTAACGTGGGGCTGTGTAACGTGGGGCTGTGTAACGTGGGTTCCTGTGACGACCCACGTGACTAAGCGGGGCTGTGTAACATGGGTTTCTGTGACAGAGCGGTTTGGGTGAAGCATGGCTTTGACGACCCGCGTGGCGCAGCGGTTACCGTGCCGGTCTGATGCGGAATGGGACCCGGGTTCCATTCCCGGCCAGACAGGTATCTGAATGATGAGTTTAGATTCGTGTTCTGGGTCTGGGTGTTTGTGTATTCGTCTTGTGTGTGTCAATGGTACACACGACACAAGAGAAAATCCTAGTGTGCGGCTATGAGTGTAGAAAGCGTGTGTTTAAATTGTAAAGCCCCGGGCAGCAGCACGCTTAGCACGCTTTCTACACTCATAGCCCCACACTAGAATTTTCTCCTGTGTCGTGGGTACCATGGACACACACAAGACGAATACACAAACACCCAGACACAGACCGGTATGGTAACCGCTGCGCCACGCGGATCGTCAAAATGTCATCCATACAGTTAGAAAAAGGTCACCAAGTCAGAATATTAGCCCCCCTCTCTGCCCCCAAATGACAGGTGAGTGGTTGGCACCGGTGATATTCTTTGACACGTATGCTTCTGCAAAATCAAACTTCAAAAATGAAGAAAAAATAGGTCGTCAAATCTAAATAGTCGGCAAAACGACCCCAAAAACGTGCCACAAGTTTTGCTACTAAACTACCAGTGCTTGAACGAAATCTTTGGTTTTTCCGAGGAAACAATAAACTCGTATTAATTGTACTGAACCCGCCGTCTCTGTCCAGGTTCGTGAAGTGCCGCGGCATCCAGTTCGCGCCTGTGGTCCAACGTGAGCGTCCTCAGCAGTACGGGCACGCGCTGCTGTGGGGCTCCAAGCAGCTCAGCCTGGCCTACTCCGCGCAGTACGCGCAGTACGCGGGTGTGTATGGTGGGGGGAGGGGGTAGTACTCCTCAGCAGTACGGGTACGCGCTGCTGTGGGGCTCCAAGCAGCTCAGCCTGGCCTACTCCGCGCAGTACGCGCAGTACGCGGGTGTGTATAGTGGGGGGAGGGGGTAGTACTCCTCAGCAGTACGGGTACGCGCTGCTGTGGGGCTCCAAGCAGCTCAGCCTGGCCTACTCCGCGCAGTACGCGCAGTACGCGGGTGTGTATAGTGGGGGGAGGGGGTAGTACTCCTCAGCAGTACGGCCACGCGCTGTGGGGCTAGGCTTCGAGCAGTACGATCGTGCAGATGTAGACTACCCAAACCAAGATAATCTATGTCTCATATGTGTCTCATGTTTTTATTGTGTATCTTGTATCTTACCGACTTTTTTACTTATTTATTATAATTGTACCTACCTACCTATGCGGAAACTTTTAAATGACCTTCACTTACTTAACTCTTTCGTATATATTTGTCTGTTTAACTGTAACTTTTGCTTCAAGAAATAAAATTAAAAAAAAAATAATAAAAGATTACTTTACTTCCTAATTCTACATCTGTTCTCTTCTCTTCTATCACCAGGCTTCGTTGGTGCCCAGCACTTGCACGCGCTGGTCCGTCTCCTGGGCTACCAGGGCGTGGCTGTCGTGGTCTCCGAGCTCCTTGGCGTGGCTCGCGGGTTGCTTCACGGAACCCTGGCGCAGTTCACGCGCGCGCTGGCCGCCGCCATGCCGCGGCATTGCAAGCTGCCGAGATACGACTATGGGTCCAATGGTGAGGGTTCTTCTGATCTAGAGGACTTGTGGTGGTTGGATTGAGTGGTTTTGGTGCCAAACTTCGAGCAGTTACCACAGAAGGTGTGAAGAAAGTATAGTTTTTTTTTATAAGACCGAAGTAGCAAACGAGCATGCAGTCCACCTGATGATAAGTGGTCACTGCCGCCCATGGACATCTGTAAACAACTTCATATATAACATAGGTTCTATCTGAAGTCAATCACAGATGCGTTGCCACTCCCGAGGACTATGATGGTCGCCTCATATAAGTGTGCCGGCAACCACACTTCCATCGAAACGCAAGAAATGCTTCTCTCTAGAAATAGGTGTGGCGCGTGCCCGGGTTTGAACCTCGGACCTCCCGATCGAAAGGGCAAGTTTCAACCACTAGGCTATCACTGGTATTTATTCATAACCCTGGTCAATTACCACAGCCGAAGCACGAACCCTGTGCTCTTAATTTTTTTAACCACCCATTCCCACCCCCAGGAGTGCTGGGCTACTACCACGCTCAGCTGACGGACATCGTACAGTATCCCGACGCCAGGACGGAGCTGTTCCACGCTTTCCGGGAACTCGGCAACATTATTCTGTTCTGCATGCTGATTGAACAGGTATTTCTTGATCTTTTCTCTTCTTTCCAATCTTTGTTTGTAATATAGAAGGAGCAAACGAGCGTGAAGTTCAACTGATGGTAAGTGGTCACGGCCGCTCATAGACATCTGTAAGCAACTTCATACAGAACATGAGTTCCATCTGAACTCAATCATAGCTATCATATGCTACTCCTGAATACTAATATGGGCGCCTCATATAAAAGTGTGCCGGCAACCACACCCTTTCATCGAAACGCAAGGACTTTACGGTAGAAATAAATGTGGAGGTGGCACCTCCCCGGTCAAAATACATTGTTTTGACCACTTTTTTAATACAGAAGTAGCAAACGAGCTTGCAGTCTAGCTGGTGGTAAGTGGTCACTGCCGCTCATGGACATCTGTAACCAACTTCATATAGAAAGATAGAATGATTTATATTATAATGGAAGTCAATCACAATGCGTTGCTACTTCCGAGGACTAAAATGGCTGCCTCATATTTTTTTTTATAATAATGAAGTAGCAAACAAGCATGCAGTCTAGCTGATGGTAAGTGGTCACGGCCACCTGTAGACATCGGTAATCAACTACATACAGAACATAGGTTTTATCTGAAGTCAATCACAGATGCGTGGCTACTCCCGAGGACTATGATGGTCGCCTCATGTGAAAGCGTCCCGACAACCACACCCTTCTATCGAAACGCAAGAACTGCTTCACGCTAGAAATAGGTGTGGCGGTGGTACTTCCCCGGTCGAACTACCCTGGTTCTACCACCTATAAACTTGAATTGTTCTATCACTCCTTCTAACTTCCGTATCATTCTTACCCATTTTTTGAGTTTTTTTACAGGCCTTAAGTCAAGAAGAAGTCACCGATTTGCTGCACGCTGCGCCGTTCCAAAATATTCTGCCGCGTCCCTACACTGCGGGTAAGTACATCCATACTAATATTATAAATGTGAAAGTGTGTTTGTTTGTCCCTCTTTCACGTCGCCACATAGCTATTATATGATATGGTTTATATGCTGGGAGATAGTTCGGAGGACGCAGAGTGACGTAGGCTACTTTTTACCGCGCTCTCTCATTCCCATGAGAATATCGATGTTTTGTTAGTTGATACATATTTAGTAGTTCCAGACGTTGTTAATAGATGGCGTTAGTAAAATTCATTTGCAAGTTCTGTCACGCTATCAAATGCTAATATTAATTCTCTCTGACCGTGTAGGCGAAGCCGCGGGTAAGAGCTAGTTTTATATAAATGCTATTTGACCCGGCGAACTTCGTTCCGCCTAAAAGTACAAAAATCTAAATTTATCAGTGTTTCTCCACTATATTATACATGTGTTATACATAAAAACCTTCCTCTTGAATCACTCTATCTGTTAAAAAAACTGCATTAAAATCCGTAGCGTAGTTTTAAAGATGTAAGCGTACATAGGGACAGACAGCGAGAAGTGACTTTGTTTTATACTATGTAGTGATGATACTAATAAACAATGGGCGTATTCAAGACCTTGAAAATCTTACAATTGTTTGTTTACATTCGCAGAAGGAGAAAAGCCAGAGACTAAGCAGAAGCGTCTCGAAGCGAAGTACTCCGCGCTGCAGATTGTGCCGAACGTGGACAAATATGGCACTGCGAAGGTATGCTATTAATAGCACTGAGAGAATAAATGTTTTCATGAAACAAAAAAGGGGTTTTTGAAGTGAAACTTCTTTAGGCGCATGAGGGTAAAATTTTTACAGATGAAACGTCACGCCGGTATGCAATGGAAGTGTCGGAAAAGAGAGAGAGAGTGATCGAGACCGATTGAGAGAGAGTAAGACAGGGCGAACGTAGCATGAGCAACTAGCCGTGGAGTGAGAGTAGGGAGCAAGCGAGTGAGAAAGATTGAGAGAAAAAGTGAGACAGAGCGAACGTCGTATCACGCCTTTTTCCCTTCCTCTTAATCTTGGAAATTTAAAGTTTTAGATTTGTATAAATATAAACAAGATTTATAAATTAGTTCGCCAAAGAAGTTTCACTTCTGACATGTGTACTTTGTACGCACGCATGTTTTTTTTTGAAGAGCTCTCAGGTGTGTAGGTTTGCTCACAATGTTTTCTTTCACCGAAAAGCAGTGATAATTAATTTCTAATACGCACATAAACCAGTGGTGCGTACCTGGGTTCGAACCTCGAATCTCGCGATCGAGAGGGCAAGTTTCAACCATCAGCGTTGTCAGACGTTTTTTATTAAGTCGGAATTTAGAAACTTAAATTAGTGAAAAAAGCGGGAATCCGCCCACGACCTCGCGGTGCAAAGGCCCTTGCGCCTCACAGACACACTGCCTCGCGTCTCAGAGACTGCTGCGGTCTCGCGCTATCGTCTTCAATGTTCTACCTTGACCAGCAACTTATGACGTCACGATGTCCCTCAGCAAAGGCAATTGGCCCGCGAGGGCGACCTGTTCACCCGCGAGCGGCTCTGCTGCGGTCTCGCGCTATCGTCTTCAATGTTCTACCTTGACCAGCAACTTATGACGTCACGATGTCCCTCAGCAAAGGCAATTGGCCCGCGAGGGCGACCTGTTCACCCGCGAGCGGCTCTGCTGCGGTCTCGCGCTATCGTCTTCAATGTTCTACCTTGACCAGCATTTTATGACGTCATGATGTCCCTCAGCAAAGCCAGCTGGCCTCCGAGAACGATCAGCTCACCCGCGAGCGCCTCTGTTACCGTCTCGCACTATCTCCTCCAATGTTCTACCACTTACGAACTTCACCAGCATCTTATGACGTCATGATGTCCCTCAGTAAAGCCTCCAATGTTCTAGCACTTCGCAGCTTTGACTACCAACTTATGACGTCATCTCACCCCTCAGCAAAGCCAGCTGGCCCGCGGGGGGCTGTGTTACCGTCTCGCGCTATCTCCTTCAATGTTCTAACACTTTGTAGTTTTGACCACCATATTGTGACGTCGTCTTACCCCGCAGCAAGGCCAGCTGGCCCGCGATGGTGACCTGTTGTTGTCGATCAATATCATGTTTCACTAGGCAACTTATTTGACTAGCAACTTATGACGTCATCTCACCCCTCAGCAAGGCCAACTAGCACGCGAGGGCGACCTGCTCACCCTTGAGCAGCTCTGCTGCGGCCTGTCGCTATCTCCTCCAATGTTCTAGCACTTTGCAACTTTGACTACCAACTTATGACGTCATGATATCCCTCAGCAAAGCCTTCAATGTACTACCACTTTGCAACTTTGACTACTAATAACTTACGACGTCATGTCCTTCAGCAAAGCCAGCTGGCCCGCGAGGGCGACCTGCTCACCCGCGAGCGGCTCTGCTGCGGCCTGTCGCTGTTCTCGGTGGTGCTGCGGCGGCTGCGCGCCTGCCTCGCGCCGCCGCACTGGCCCGGCGCCGCGCCGCCCGCGCACCACGCGCCGCTGCACGCCGACGACACGGACGAGTTCCACAGGTGAGGGGGGAGTGTCCGCATGCGTGCCGACACGCGCGCGTGCCTCGCGCCGCCGCACTGGCCCGGCGCCGCGCCGCCCGCGCACCACGCGCCGCTGCACGCCGACGACACGGACGAGTTCCACAGGTGAGGGGGGAGTGTCCGCATGCGTGCCGACACGCGCGCGTGCCTCGCGCCGCCGCACTGGCCCGGCGCCGCGCCGCCCGCGCACCACGCGCCGCTGCACGCCGACGACACGGACGAGTTCCACAGGTGAGGGGGGAGTGTCCGCATGCGTGCCGACACGCGCGCGTGCCTCGCGCCGCCGCACTGGCCCGGCGCCGCGCCGCCCGCGCACCACGCGCCGCTGCACGCCGACGACACGGACGAGTTCCACAGGTGAGGGGGGAGTGTCCGCATGCGTGCCGACACGCGCGCGTGCCTCGCGCCGCCGCACTGGCCCGGCGCCGCGCCGCCCGCGCACCACGCGCCGCTGCACGCCGACGACACGGACGAGTTCCACAGGTGAGGGGGGAGTGTCCGCATGCGTGCCGACACGCGCGCGTGCCTCGCGCCGCCGCACTGGCCCGGCGCCGCGCCGCCCGCGCACCACGCGCCGCTGCACGCCGACGACACGGACGAGTTCCACAGGTGAGGGGGGAGTGTCCGCATGCGTGCCGACACGCGCGCGTGCCTCGCGCCGCCGCACTGGCCCGGCGCCGCGCCGCCCGCGCACCACGCGCCGCTGCACGCCGACGACACGGACGAGTTCCACAGGTGAGGGGGGAGTGTCCGCATGCGTGCCGACACGCGCGCGTGCCTCGCGCCGCCGCACTGGCCCGGCGCCGCGCCGCCCGCGCACCACGCGCCGCTGCACGCCGACGACACGGACGAGTTCCACAGGTGAGGGGGGAGTGTCCGCATGCGTGCCGACACGCGCGCGTGCCTCGCGCCGCCGCACTGGCCCGGCGCCGCGCCGCCCGCGCACCACGCGCCGCTGCACGCCGACGACACGGACGAGTTCCACAGGTGAGGGGGGAGTGTCCGCATGCGTGCCGACACGCGCGCGTGCCTCGCGCCGCCGCACTGGCCCGGCGCCGCGCCGCCCGCGCACCACGTGGGCGGGGGGAGGGGGGGGGAGAAGTTGTAATGTCACAAGGGTACCGACACGCTCTCTGCACGCCGACAACACGGATGAATTCCACAGGTGTCCACAAGGGTACCGACACGACAGGTGAGCGGGGGTCTTGTCCGCAAAGGTACCGACACGACAGGTGAGGAGGGGGGGCTTGTCCACAAGGGTACCGACACGACAGGTGAGCGGGGGGCTTGTCCGCAAGGGTACCAATACGACAGGTGAGGGTGGGGGGACTTGTCCACAAGGGTACCGACACGCTTTCACGCTTTACGCTTTTTTTTTTTTTTTTTTATCTGACTGAATAACAGATAGAACCTATGTTCTATATGTATATAAAGAAAATAGGTTTTCTTTAATTATTTAGTTCTTTTTTTTTAATTTGACATGTCTGTCTAAATTTAAAACTTCAGAATATATTTTGTGAAGAAAGATAGATTTGGTGGAATAATAAATTTGAA